>OY982574.1:1333741-1991664 GCA_963859945.1 Euplagia quadripunctaria | reverse complement strand
ACTCCCTGCTGCTACACCTCACACGGATATTCGTCCTCTACCTGGATACCGGATAGTGGCCGGGTACCGGATAGTGACCGGGTACCGGATAGTGGCCGGATACCGGGTAGTAAATTTACATAATTTATTTAAATCATATAACAAAATATAACTGCCAAACTTTCATTTACAACAAAATTAATAGTAATTTTACGTTACGCACTACAGGCAAATTATGGTATATGAATACCAATTTCTATTAAACGACTTGTCACGATTAAAAATTGTATTATGTTTAATCATTCGGTAAATTCCAAATTATACTCGACTGATATATCTAATAAGTAGTCGATTAATAATGACCAAAGATGTTGTCGCTTTCATTAACGATAACGATCGATTTTATTTAAGAGGTAGTTTTAGTCAATTTGGACTCTTTAGCTCCAACAACCCTCACGTAATTTGTCAAAATAATTTTACATTCTTTTGCTAGATTAAATTAAGGAATTAAAAAGACTTTCAAATTTAGTTTACAACGAGACCCTCATACATTATAAATCAAAATTACTTTGCTCAGTTTCATCCTTATTATTTATTTTTTAAATCAATAATGTGACATTACTTCCACTGTCCAACACAGACATTAACAATGTTCGACCAGATATCGAGTATTACTATAATACATTATCATCTTTTTAGCCATAGGACGTCCACTGTTACAGACATAGGCCTCTCTTAATGACTCCCAAGAAGACCGGTTGGAAGCGGCCTGCATCCACCGACGACCTGCGATCTTTACCAGGTCATCTGTCCACCGCGATAATGGACGTCCTACGCTGCATATAATATTTTAAATCAAATTAGGTTTCTTAACAAAAGAAACTATTTAATATCATAAAACACACATTAAACTTTTTCTGTACTTGTGTGTTTGTTACTATTCTTCTGACCTTTTGAACGTAACATTTTTAAAGGTTCGAGATGGGACGACTCCAACAACGGCTTTGACAACCAGAGCTCCGGTTACAACACGCGCTCCAGCTTCGCCAACCGCGACAGTGGGTCCAGCCGGGACGGGCCGGGCTTCCGCCAGGACAACGGCTTCCGCGGCCGCGGCCGGGGCCGGGGCGGCGCCGGCGCCGGCTCCGACGGGCCGGGCTACACCAGCCAAGGTTACAACAACCAGAGTCAGAGCTACAATAACCAAAGCCAGGGTTTACCGCTCCTTCCGGCGGATTTAACGTCCCCCTCCGACCAGTTACTATAATATGTATGCCCAACCTCCACCTCCGCCCGCCACTAAGTTTGGCGCTAAATAGAATAATTAGTATTGAAAAGACTAGATGTTGGTGTGAAATGATGAGCTCAAAATCAAAGTGAACGGTGGCGATATCGAAGACACCTTTAAAATATGTAAACAGTTGGTTTTTCTAGATTAATTATACATAATGCAAACATACTGGTTTACATAGAATAACAAATAAATATTCATCAAAATGTGCCACTGAAATACAAATTGTATCAACTTCAATGATTTCTTAAAGTACCTACATATTATATACTTTACAGAAATGAAAATGCTATTCATTGGTAAGTGCATCACTTACATTTGGGTTTTTAAATGTTCGTAATAGTACGAACGAGGCTTTTAGACTGTTATCGGAAAATTTAGGAAAAACTAAATGATATTTTGTGCTTAAACGATTAATTACTCCAAATCGCTCAAAGCACCATAATGTCAGCTAATATATGTATACCTAATTCAGTCAAAATATTACTACAATTAATTCAGTTTTCGCTGTACTTTCTAACTTTCTAAATTCACTTCATCACTTTCGATATATGTCTCCACTTTTGAGCACATATTTCAATTATCTTTTAAACTTTGAAAGTACTGTGATGGTTGATAAAATGCTTTCATTATGTACCAAAATATGAACTATTGGCCTGAATTGCCTTGAATTAGTCAGAAAAATAAATTTATAAGAGATGTAGTATTTAGTTTTATTATAGTCTCAGTGGACTAAAGCCATGCTCAATTCGAAATAAAACACCAAATTGATCTCTATTCTGCTTCCCGCATAGTTCTATTTCGTCATTTCAATCATGTTTAGTTAAATAGGTACAATTTTAAAACCTTCACTGGGGAAGGTAATGGGCGTGTTATATTTAAGTAATGAATCTATTTGTGTCCCAAAACGCCAGCGTATACTGCAAAACGGAAGTACTACGTTTTGTTGGAAGAAAAAAAATAGCTCTTCTAGTGATAATTTTCTAAATTTTTTGATATTGAGTAAATTTTTGTCAAAAAAGTCATTGTGACAACCAATTTTAATTTTATATATGACTCAACAGTTTCGGTGGTAACGCAGAGGTCCATTTTGCACCTACAAAGATGAATCTTTAGGTAATATTATAATTTACAGTTATTAACATCAAATGAGTCTATATTATATGTATAAAAATGGTGCAAACCGGACCCAAAGGGTTTTCTAAAAGTGAATTACAAAATAGGTTCCAAATTGAAGGTTTATAAACCTGGTCATATCATATTTTATATGTAGTTATCACAAACACTTTAGTAAAAAAATAATGAGGTTAATAGGATTTCTATTTTAGGTACTTTAATGTTAATGTACTGGAGTGTTTACCGTGAAATCTGATGTTTATCAGGTATTAATGCAGTTCAATAATTAAAAGGTTACGCCACCCTGATATTTACAAAAAAAAACAATTTTTTGGCAAAATTTTCAAAACAGGGCTGGCTCTACTTAACATCTTATATCTCCGCCATTTTAACGTCATGAAAATACTATTTATACGTGTAAAACAAAATTATTTTATTACATTTAATGCTGTTAAAAATGTTTATTTTTATACTTATTGTTCGGAGCGTCAGGGTGGCGTAACCTAAGTTAAACATTTTGATTAATGGTATAATATTTATTTGGATATTCAGATCAAAATATCTATCTGGACATAACTATTTAAATATTTCAATTTAAGAAAATTGAAATAGGTATGTCCAGATAGATATTTTAGACATACCTATTTAAATATTTCAATTTAAGAAAATTATAATATAGGTATGTGCAGATAGATATTTTGGTCTCAATCATCATCCTCGGCGCCTTTTCCAACTAACTTGGGGTTGGCTTTCAGTCTAACTACGATACGGCCGAACTTCGATATTTTACGTGAAGCGTCTGCTATCAGACCTCCACAACACAAGTACTAGGCGATATCGAAGTTCTGTAGTTAGGTTGTCGGACTTTTTAAGGCTCCAAACTATCTGTACTTTTTTTTTATATTTTGATCTCAATATCTATATATACATATACTATTAATCAAAATGTCTGTGCAATGTAGTATTTTTGTAGACCTGTAACCACTGCACTTAGCTATATACTGCACCATTGGATGATATAAATCTTCAAGCCTTTAACATTCCTATTTTGTGTAACTTTGTCCGCGTCGTGCTGGTGATGTATGAAATGTGCAATCCACAGAAAATAAATTTTAATCAAATCATTTTCGTTTTATTTAATAGTAGATTTTGTCGGCGACTTCACTTGCGTAAATCACGTATTTCTATCCCTCGGGAATAGTAATTTTTCTATGCCCTTTTTTGACTCCTACATCATTTTGGAAAAGAGCTGATACTCTTACACTGCTGGACCGATATTAACCAAACATAGCTATGTACCACCGCAAGGAAACTGGCTTTCAAATGAAAAAAAAACCACATCGTAATCGGTCAATCCGTTTGAGAGCCACAGACATCGACGTCAAACTTATAACACTCCTCTTTTTGCGTCGGGGGTTAAAAAGCGTAACTAACAAACTCATTTTCGCATTCAGTTTTGTGTAGTTTTTTTTTTATGCGGTAGGGGGCAAACGCGCAGACGGGTCACCTCATGGTAAATGATGACTACCGTCACCCATGGACACCTGCAACTCAAGAGTCACAGGTGCGTTGCCGGCCTTTAGGTGGGAGTAAGAGACGAGGTGTAAGGGAAAAAAATAGATATTTAAAAAAATAAAAATTATGACGAGATCGAAAATTCTTAAGCCGGAGGTGAGTTTCTTATATTTACATGTACAGCGTCAGAGAGACATGGAGAGAGTGGGGTGAGCGGGGCGAGTGGGAGTAGAGAATCAAGGGAGGGAGTGGGAGGAGAGAATCAAGGGAGGGAGAGCAGGTGAGTGGGGAGAGTAGGGCGAGTAGGAGTAGGGAATCTAGGGAGGGAGAGTGGGAGTAGGGAATCTAGGGATTGAGAGTGGGAGTAGAGAATCAAGGGAGGGAGAGTGGGAGTAGGGAATCTAGGGGGGGATTGGGTGAGTGGAAGTAGGGAATCTAGGGATCGAGAGTGGGAGTAGAGAATCAAGGGAGGGAGAGTGGGAGTAGGGAATCTAGGGGGGGATTGGGTGAGTGGGAGTAGGGAATTAAGGGAGGGAGAGTGGGAGTAGGGAATCTAGGGAGGGAGTGTGGGGGCGAGTGGGAGTAGGGAATCTAGGGACCGAGAGTGTGGGAGTAGAGAATCTAGGGAGAGAGAGGGGCGAGTGGGGTGAGTGAATGAGTTAAGAGTTCAATCAGTCAGTCAGTCAGAGAGAGAAAGAGACTGCCTCTTTTTTTAAGTGTATTAGCGTGTGTAGTCTCATTTACGGGTAATGTTTTGTGTTTAATACTTTAGAAGTTTACATTTTTGACATGTGACGTCACGAAGCTTATGACCCACCCACCCCTTGTCACAATGACCCCCTCCTTAACATGTGACGTAATTTATGGATGGCCCCTTATCATTGAGGAAGGAAAAGAAAACTAAATGATGATAGTAAATATTTCACTTTATTCCTACATAAATAAACAGATGATTTCAACTTGCTAAAACCTTAGTAAAACTTCATAAAAAGTCATCTATCAGGGGAACTTGATATACGAAGACAGTTTGAAGTGATGCTAAGGCCTTGAGTGAGTAGTTCTTAGTGACCAGAATGAGCTGGCTTGTCAGGGTCAACATAGTCCAGCTGCTCATCAGGGGTGTGTGGCCAGAAGGTAGGCTTGTTGATCGGGTCCAAAGCATTCTCTGGGTAGGCATCACGGTAGTCTTCCATGGTCATTTGGCTGTATGGCAGCAGAGCCTTGATCTCATTTATTTGTTTTTCATAGCTGAAATTATACACAAATATTTTCTTTAGCTGAAAACAATAAATGTGGGTCACCATTTTGAAATGTTTAGCAATGAGTAAATTTAGGAGCTAAATCTTACAATACTGTAGCATACTGCTAAGATACAACTTGTTTCTTATGGTAAATGTTGGTAAAGCTTTGATCGATGGATGATTACCCACAATACACATACATAGACACACACACAACTTGGCACAGAGATAGACAATAGTCTAGAAAAGGACATAGGCTACTTTGTATCCTGGAAAAAATTTATGGTTCCCGACAAAGAGATTTGAATGTCCAGGAGAACGAAGTCGCAGGCAACAGCTGATAGGTCACAATACCATCATTTAACTGAAACCCAGTTATATACCTTGATTCAGTTTATAGGTACCATAATTAGCAAACCAGCCAACTCCACTTGTAAGCAGACAACTGCATTGCTGTAGTGTTACAATAAATACGTGTGTTGTACATTATAAAAAATAATAGCTAATGATATTTACACCAACAGATTTGTAGATAAGTAGTCATCTACAAAAAAATACTACAAAGCTTTAGTGTCTACTGAAAAAAATTACCGACAGAATTAGCCAGTTTGCCAATTAGTAGCTGTCAGAGCAATGAATGGATTTTACAGTACCTTGAAATGTTCTTGTTAGATTCACTAACGAAAGCCTCGATGGCCTTCTTGACTTCAACCCATTGGGCCTCAACCTGAGCAGTCTGAGTGTCAGCTGGGTACGGGATGCTCAACGCCTCATACTGTTTCTGGAACTTATCAACCATTCCTGGTACGGGGACAACATTTTTGTAAACAGTCCAGTTGATCTTCGGAGGCTCTGGAGGGTTAGCCAAGACCCTGGAATACGTTTAAGAAATAACCAACAAATTCAAACTAAAATTATGTAACCAAGTAATCGATCAAAACTAACCTCCGGAGGTAAGAGTCCGATCTGATCTTGAAAGCAGCAAGGTGTGTCTTCTGGTCGGCTGGGACCCTCTCAGCCAGGGCGGACCAGTTTACGGAGCTTTGCGCAAGCCTTTTCGCCATTTTTCGGCGATTTTTACAAGAATTAAAACGATACTGTCAGTGAGGAAGTAGTCAACCGACCGACCAGAGACAATTAGATTTTTTTTTTATTGGTGTCATGTCATTGCATATGATCCTTTTGACTGTATACTTATGGTCACAGAAAATATCTACTCACAAGGAGGTTATAGTTTGTTGTTGGCATGACGTTGGTGTTAACTACTTGGTGTCACATGATAATCTTTTGTAATAATAGAGTATTAAGAAAGAAGTAATATATACAAATATTCTAAGCAAAATAAGACGATTCAATTATTGTTTTGTGATGAATAGATGATTAGTAGATAAAAATTAAATAATGAGTACGGGACAAATTTCGCAATAAAATAGCATACAAATATTTAATTGGTAAAGGTAAATAAAAGACACAATTTGAGTATAAAGTTATTAACACAATAAACTTCTAAAGTGAAAATATAGAAAAACGATTTTTTTAAAAAAAACCCGCTACCAGAATTTAAGGTAGCGCCAATATTGTTTGTTCTCAAGTATTTTACTGTGCTTTTATTTAGAAAATAATTTGAAACAGTTATAATGACCCAGTATATTGTTCCTAAATGCTCTGAAATTGGAATAGGTACAGCAAATTCCGAATGACACATGACTTTTCTTTAGTCCAACACAAAATTTATGGTAGTAAGTTCAAAAATTTCTCAAGTAATGCGTTGTAAATAGGTGATGTCATGGACCTAAACTGTATTTGGCTATTGATTAAAGTTATAGATTTTTTTTTAATGTGATGAATATATGTGCCGTCTGTATATTTTATAAAAAAGAAACATTGAGTGTGCTTTACACTACCTGCAACATGTCGAATTTATTTTTATGATTCCAGGTTTTCAGTATTCCTATGCACACACTACTTATAAACAATATTATCCGAAACACTTTCTATTAATCGAGATTGATTTCGTATCGTTTTCAAATCAAAAATGCCTACAACACGTTCTGTAACATAACGATAGATATTTCAGACGTAAGTACTTATGTCGCACCTTTAGAATTATAGAGCCCCAAAGAAAAAAAACGGTTTTTGAGGCAACCAATTAATCTTTGTATTTTGAAGGTCCCTGTCCCTGTTTGCTATTTTATTATTATTTCATAAATATGGTCTATGAAAGTCAATGTCAATAAGTTAATTTCCCAATTTTTCGAATTACTCTTTTATGATTCTAAAGGTGGCATATATAATAATGTCAAAAGATCTTGGACAGTAATGGCTGATAGCGCCATCTGTTATAAAGCAGCGAAAGCTATCGAAGTTTCACATGTCACTTATCACCTACAGATGGCACTACCTTCCTTGCCATGTCTAGGTTACATTAATTTAAGATGCCCGTTATTCTTATCCTTATGGTGAGTAGAGAGGTGATAAGTGATAGCCTATCATTTGTTGGTTTAGGTTGTACATTGATTTCATATAGAATTGACGACATCTAACCTAATATCCTACTCTTAATATTAAAAGTCTGACACTTCTGTGTCAATAGCAGGATACAGGACTATATCTGTTATTTTAGACACGAAGTGTCGTGTCTTATTCATGTTATTCATATGAATTATTGTTATTACTTCAGCTCCGGTGCCGGCCTTAGCCTTTGATAAGGGTAGAGCCAATTGTCTTGTACAGCGCTCTTTGGTCTGTGGTGGTGGCTTTGAATCGATTCTTTCATCATTCATTCATTATATATTGTCGATTTGTCAGAAGTTGTTGAAGAAATTGCTTTCAGCGATAGGGCCACCCTTTGTACATATTCACCTGATGTATTCCTTATAAAAACATTTATGTGTACGATCAAGTTTATTTCTATTCTATTCTATTAAGCTTTTCCATGAGAAACTGCTGAAGACGGTAAATGTATGATTTTCTTGCGGACTTGTCTTACCATAAATTATTTTCGTTGCATTTGGCACTCGCGCATTAGCTGTACGATGGGTGGAGTTGAGATAACATACGTTTTATTTTCGAATCATTGACTTGCATGCTCTAAAGGGGTTAAAATTTATCTGCTTACGATCAAATTGTTTTTGAGATTATTAGGATACCTGATTCTAGATTGCAATCCACTGCTAAACTGCAGTCTAGTGAATGACATTCTTTAAGCCATACATGGTAGAGTGTACTTGACAGGTTTGCCTGCACAGTTACACCCGTCAGGTAAGCTTGAGCTGAGTAACACCTGAAATCTGCACAGTTGTGCAACATACACGCTCTGCCGGAGTGTGTATGTTGCAACTGCTCCGGTACCTGTAAAATTTAACTGTACAGGCAAACCTGTCAGGTACACTCTACCGTGTATGACGTTTCTCATTCGAGGCCAAAAGGTAAAAAGGCTTTGATTGATGTCATTAATGACTATCATAAGATCCAGGTAAATAATAAGCAGTTTAATATAAATACATTTATTTTAGCTTTGGTTCACTTATTATATAACAAATTATTCTAATTTAATACAATAAATTATTATAACAAAAATATTTTTTCGATGTACATAGATGCAAAACACTTGGATCAATAAATATGGTTTGAAATAGGAAAATGTGTTAAATACATTACTATGAATAAAATTAACTCCAATGTTAGCTTTTGCTCGGTTGAGGGGCTATTAATCCTAATTGACTTTTACAAATCAGTCTTTGCAAGAACCTATAGCTCTTATTATATAACATTTTACTAATATTTTATAAAAGTATGCTTTACTGTAATCAATTGGTGTGCTTTTTAGATAAAAAGTAATGTGTAAATATTTTTCCAGCCAGCCAGTTTTGACAAATGACAGTTTTTATTGTGTAATTTTATTTGGACATTTGTTTTAATAATGTCCAAATAAAATTACACAATAAAAACTGTCATTTACACATTTATTATTTCGTATATTTATTAACTCACACCAAATAATCACTTTTAGTTAAAGGCGGATGCAGACGAATGTTAAAATCAGCCGCTGCCTGAATCCAATCTTAACCACTGACCACATAAATGCTAAATATAATTTAAAACTAAAGGAATGCAATTCTCATTTTTTTAAATAATTATTACAAAATCATAAAGCATTTACTTAAAATTATCTTAAAAATGAATACTCCTATAAAAATAAAAAAAGGTAATATTTTACTTTGGTTAAGTTAAATGGTAAGCAGAAATAGACTCAATTATCATAAAGTATACCATTGGTTTTATATACAGTTTTCATTATTATAATTAATATGTACAATTATATTTCAGAAGTCTGTGCCTGTATCTACAGATTTCTGACATTGCAAATTCTTTTCTAGCTATAGAAATGGTTAACCATAGTTTAATACGTTGTGTAAATATATTTACTAATTAAATGCAACTTATGTAGGTAAGGAAGACGTCCATTTTGTTTAAATAGACGTTTACTACGAATTTGCGTCGTAAGTAATGAGATTCATAATCATAAACACAGTTATAACGTTTTACAATAAGCTACAAAGATAACATTTTAATTACAATGTTGTGCACTATAAGCATGAAAATCTTCAAGCACCCATTTTTTATTCCGATTAAATTACATCAATTTTGAGAGAAATAACACAAACATGTATGCTCTATTTATTGCGTGTCGCGAAAAATTTACGAATCCATTGTTATTACAAATGTACAAAGAGCATTGACGCCATTTTCTGACGCTATTCAAGAGTTACAGCTATTCTCCGTTAGATGTCATACTAATTCATAAGTTAGTGGGCTTATCTTTCATATGATTTCTTTTCTCCCCGTAATGTGGTGAATTTGAAGAATGTCCCATTGTTCTGCTTCCCCAAGTCGTTCGTTTAGTTACGGCGCTGTTTTTGCAAAATTTTAGTAAATTAGCGTAAGCAGCTCGGTATTGTCTGTTGGTTGCCGCGTATATTAGCGGGTTGACGACGCTGGAGGCCCAAGCCAGGATGGAGGCGATGATGTGCAGCCAAGGGTACGCGATGCCGTCGTCGGCTACGTTCATAATCATGAGGGGCAGGAAACACGCGAGGAAGCAGAGGAAGATGGTTAGCATCAATGTTGTCAACCGGGAATCTTCTTCTTTCTCTTTGGCTGTTTGACCGCTTAGTTTGCTGTGGAAATAGGTAATTTATAAATGAAGTTATGGTAAATCATAGCAATAAATTCAAATTACACAATCACATAATAGGCAAAGTATTTTTGTAGCCCAATAAGAATCGTTTACAAAAAAATCGGTGTAGTATTTTTATTATGACTTGAATGACGTGAGTTGGCCCTGTCCAAAAAAGAACACTATTAAAAGATGTGCTACGATCGACTTTCAATTTCTATTACTACTACTAGGTAAATCTACTATATTAGCAAAACAAGAATTGACAACAGGAATCAGACTAACACGTGGCGGGCTGAGGTGTCACCCCCTTACAGTGTAAACAATCCCAACTAGAACCAAACGGTTTAGCACCTCCTTTCTTCGCCGCATCATTAAAATAGCGAATTAATTACCAGCACACGTGTTCCCTTCGACCTTCAACCCCGAGACCTATAAGCAAACATGAAAATGCATCTCTCGAGGCCGTCAAACTGAGGACCACCATTTAAGTATCATATAATGGTGGCTTCAGTCTCTGGACCTTAATCTAGCTTTCCATCAGGCGGTTTTAGGTCATTCTGACGTGTCATTATAAAAAAAATAAGGTAAGCAACGCACCAGTGGCGTCATCGCTCTTGCAAGTATACGAACGGTTACCACCGCCGCCCGCGCCGGTACTATCAGGCGACCCGTGTGAGTCTTGCCAAATCTATACATCAATACTCAATACAAATAGTGTCTGTTTGTAATGTCAAAATAATAGTTATTTTTTAAACTCATACAGTCATTTGCACGATACCTAACCTAAAAATCTGTTTTTAAATTATTTGTCTGTCTGTCTGTCCGTCTGTCTGTCTGTCTGTTTGTTTTGGCTAATCTCCGGAACGGATGGACCGATTCCCACGGGAGTTTCACTGGCACATAGCTGGTCTTATAAGGAGTATCTTAGGCTACTTTTATTTTTGAAAAATAATTAGGGTGCCGCACAAAAATATATAAATACTAGCAACCCGCCCCGGCTTCGCACGGGTACAAATTATACACTAAAACCTTCCTTATGAATCACTCTGTCTATTAGTGAAAACCTCATGAAAATCCATTCAGTAGTTTTTCAGTTTATCGCGAACAGACAGACAGACAGACAGACGCGGCGGGGGACTTTGTTTTATTATATGTAGTGATGTACAAGCGAGTGAAGCCGCGCGGGAACTGCTAGTTATTCAATAAAAACAAAGTGTGCCATAATCTGCACCTGGAATAAAAGGACATTAACGGCCCACTCACTTTTACCCAACAAGGATGAGACCTTTTTGAGTAAAACGCAAAAACAGTGCTGAAGCGGCGCCCCATCATCTAACTTAACTCTAACTTAAATCTATAACATAAACCCCACCACCATTAGTCACACATTAAGTGACAATGATATCTCACCCACATACACACCTGCGGCCCTCCAGCTTTCTCTTACTCTGCCTCACTTTCCAGTAGATACAAGAGTAAGAGATTATGATCACGACACACGGGAGAGCGAAGGCTAACACGAAGAGGAACTTCTTCGGAGACTTGCCGTCTTTTGGAAGGATTGTGCAAGAGAACGTGTTGGGGTCTAGACCCAGCTGACCCCAGATTCCTAAAAGAGGTGGCACCTGGAAAACAAAAGGTTGGGAATCAGTTACTTAATCATTATTTAATGTATTGTGGAATTGTGAGGTGGAGGGTAATGTTACTCCGATACGACTCAAGAGTTTATATTGGACCTCCGAGTCTCTGGTCTGAGGGAACAGGGTTTTTTAAAGTGGAAACTTTTTTAGCCATGTTGGGCACTTTTGGTATGGGGAAAACGTCATGCTTAGATACATATATACAGATGTGTGCATGTTTTCACTTTTGACGTGTAGTCCTTTTTTATCGTGTGGAAACCCCCACGGGTCATCACCTCACCGGAGCTAACGGTAAAGTGGTATGTCGGAATCGAACCGACTAAAACCACACGGTGTTCCGTCACAAGTGGGTCTATTGCAGGGGACCCGGGTGTACCCTAGGAAGGAGTCCTCCGGGAACCCCTGCAGACCTTGGCCGCCTTCAGCAGGCGACCACACCATGGAGTACGTAGGGCCTTATCCCCCTCCAAATCAGAGCTGTGCGCGTGGAACACGTCGCGCCACCGTCTCGGGCCTGCTTCTGCAAGGGTAGTCCTACGATTGACAGTTTTTTTAAATATCTTATTATTATGGTTAACTGTAGATTTAACAACTACATACAAAAATAAATACAAAACACAAGACATTCCTTAAATTCAGATAACCTGTTTTAAACGTAGAACCCAACCGTATCACCACTAAAGCAAAGCAAAATACAGTGTCCGAATGTGATTTAATTGAATTTAGGATTATTTTAGGAATTAAAACGTATTGCTAGTCGTACCTTGCAGTTATTGTACAGCAGCTATTAGTATTTCTAAAGCATTTCTAGCAATGTATTTGTAGCTCTCCATAAAACTGTTGCTACATACTGTAGAGGATGTTACTCAATTCAGGACAATTAACCGAGAATCAACGTGGAAGTGCAACGAACTAATTCTACGGTTTCCGACCTATAACACTATTTAGTTTGTTTACGCCTGTTTTATAACTATAAGGGCTTCCACATATTAAGCAGACAGATTTAAGAAACTGTTGCGATGCATGTCTTGTGTGTATCGGTATATATCGGGAAATTTAAGTTTGAAGGGAAGGTAATGGAAGGAAATGGATATTGCTTATAGGTATGGATCGGAGAGTGTACGCAATAGCTGGCTGTTGCCGGAAAGTCCAAGCCCTCTTTATTGTGAGTGTGGTAAATTTTGTTACCAAAGTCACGTTTCTTTACTATCCGTTAGGCCGTATCGTAGTTAGACTGAAAGTCGACCCCAACTTAGTTGGAAACTTGCACAACTTTTTAAGGAGTCACAGCATGCACAACTAAATTAGGTACACAGAAGCACATTAATTATATGTTTTTGAGCAGAAGAGACATTATACCTTAACACAGAGGCATAAGTCATATTTAAAATTTTATTAAACATTAAGTTATTAAACATGCAATTAAGGTGAGATTTTATAAAGTAATGAAATTATCAAAACCACATACTAAGAAACTTCTTTATCTACACAATTTCTCATTTAGAGAAACGATTCAAATGAACTCGAAAACATAAAATGAGGCACTCTGAAAATGTACTTACGGCTATTAACAAACAGAGTACAACGCTTTACTAAAGTTTTTTATGCTCTAATTAATGAATGGTAAACAAGTACATTATCCGTTTGATGGTAATAGGTTATCGGCAATAAATGAGAGGTCATGTAACTTTGGAAGATCCTCAGGGATGTCCTCCGTCTTTAAGGGGTGAAGGGGTTTGTCGGACTTTTACCGACTAAGAACCCCCGGTGTACCGCTGCTTGCCTGTGATTGATGTGAAGAATGCAATGGCGATTCTGGCTCCCCTGAGCCAGAATCGCCATTGCATTCTTCCGTAAAGATTAATACTGTTAGAATATCTAATGTGGAATCCTCGTTTAGATGGAAAACAAAACTAAAAAGTTACCAATGCCACACACTGAGCGATTTAAACTCCTTTTAACTTCACCATTGCATTTTGATTTAATACTGTGAGATGCGTTAGGTATCAAAAAAAAGAAAATTTAAAAGGATTTTCTAAAGATAGTTGTTGCATTGTGTTTAATAATTTTGACTTAAGTCATTAAATATAAACACAGGCCACAGCTCGTATACATATAACACTGTAGGTAGGACACAGGCGATTTGTGCCCTTAACTGGCCCAATAATTACAAACCACAGAAGTCCGCGATTAGACGGCTGGTGTTAGCTGGCTAGCTAGTTTGTCTATAGCGTAATCTTGTCCTTTCCTCCGGGTGAGAAGAGCCTTAATGGTAAACAAGTACATTTTCCGTTTGATGGTAAGAGGTTATCGGCAGTAAATGAGAGGTCATGGAACTTTGGAAGATCTTCAGGGATGTCCTTCATCCTTAAGGGGTGAAGGGGTTTGTCGGACTCTTACCGACTAAAAAAACCCCGGTGTTCCGCTGATTGCCTGTGATCAGGGAGCCAGAATCGCCATTACATTCTTAAAGATTAATACAAAACGCAAGGCAAAAGTGATAGGTTTGCAAGTTTTTAAGTATAATGGTAATCTCTTAGTATTCGAACTTACACACTCAAGATACAATCACAACTACGTAATAATAACTTTAGTTTACAGGCAAATTGTCAGCTACAATCTCCTGGCCTAGTCAGGTCGCTTGTTTGGTACAGTAACAGCACAGTGGTACAATTCCACCACACAACTCTCAATGGACGCAGTTGTGCGTTTTCCTTGAAATTAGTTATTATCATTGTAATTCTAGTTAAAATGTTGTAAGTATTTGTAGTATTAACGCCATTATAACTTTGTAACAAAGTCTGTTTTAGTTCAATTAAGAGAAATTATTCCTTATTCATCTCATAACCTGTCACAGAGTAGTCTAGGACTCGTTTTATATTGCTGAGATGGCAAACAAATACACCGTCCTCTCAATGGAAAGCGTTTACTGAGGTCTATAAATAGTTGTAGTATCATAAAGGTTGCATAACATGATCCTTTACATGCTTTTACAGGCTACTAGTAACATGGGTTATTGCTAGTATTTTTGTTAACCCCTCCAGCTAAGCTAAAGTTTGTGTTAAGAGTGGGTTCACAGCGTGTACTTTGTAGGTTTCAAACCTGCAACTAATCGATCACGGTCAAGCTTTACGGTAGCCGCATGTTTTAATAATAAACAATCCCCATTCTGTTGATTCCAAATTTGGATGTATAATAATTTTTTTCCAATTCTGTTTTTAAAGCTTTATTTTTTTTTAAATAATATTAATTGTGGAAACAAGTACAAGGCCTATACTTGTTAGAATGTGTTTAAGCTATGTTGCAGAATATACTTTTTCAGATTTATTTTTAGTCAAATTGAATTAAAAATAGGATATAACTATCAGCACATCGTGTTGAGTAGTGTATGATGTAATATAGGCCAAACACTTGTGAAGTTATGACGTTCGCGAGTTTTTAATGTAAACGTGAGTTTCTTCCGTAAAACTGTGATAAAATTGGAACATCCGTTCAACATTCTTAATTCAACATTTCTTTGTTTTGTTACGTTAATTTTGAGTCAATGTTTTGCCTTTCGGGGTAGAGTCTTTATCGTATGTTCAACATTATCCATGTTTATTTAAAAGAGTTAAATTGTGTTTTTTTTTAATTTTAGGTACTGCTTTCATTTCTAAAGGTAAATATTTTCTTACGTAATACATTCCATAGAGTACGGATCATACTCTAGTTTGTCTATGGCCAATTGATTAACATTAAATGGCAAAAAATATTAATGTTGTGTTCTGTAAATTCGAGCATAGCCACAAGAAACTATAATCCGCACTCAAAAGACGTTATTACGAAAAACCAATTATTGTAACATAAGTGGGTAAAATTAACAAAAAGGGATAGGATAAGTGCTCTTAACACCGCTGATTAATACCTCCGGCATTTGTCGAGACCTACCTTTCTACCAACAACAACAAGCAACAGCATTTAGCTATTTATCGAATATCAATTTTAATTTTAGGGTTCTGTTCCGCAAAATGAACCTTTGAATGTGAATGAACCAAAACCCCCCTTCGAGGGTGTCCAAATCTCCCCACCTAACCCAGAAGATGATGCGCCGAGGAGTCCGCGGGTTCTTTTTTAAAATGTGAATCAAAGTAAATTGTAATTAAAATGTTGTTGTTGTTCGCCGTAAAAATAATGTTTATCGTAATGCCAAATTATTTAGTAAGCCTTACAATGCTTTGCAATACGTCAATAAAGTGTTGCGATGACCTTTTTTTTAAGTCCCAATTAAAAATATTTTGGACACCTCCTACTTTTTTAGGGTTGTTGCGCCCATGGTCAAGAGTCAAGACCCGAAAAAGGAACGCGTAGAGGGAGGTATCAAGTTGAAATGAACAATTGAAATACCTACTTATGTCTGCGGTCCCTTGACTGTTTGGCGGTATGTAAAAAAAAAAAAATGCTTTGGTTTTTATATGTATATCCAAACTGTAAGTCTCCCATTTGTTGATAGGAAGTGTTGATCGCTAGACTGATTTTTGTTTTCATTTCAATGTGATGCAATTGTTTTAGTTATCAAAATAGCGAGAAACATTCGCGCCACGCATGCCAATGATTGATAGCAACAATTTGTTACATATTCTTGTATGTTTTTTTAATTGCAGTTGTTGTGTAGCTTGGCTTAGAGATTAATATTTGAGGAATGTGAAAAAGCCTGCTGGGAATATCACGGTGACTTCATTAGCAATCTGTTACAAAATAGTAACTAAAATCTTCGTTTCTCCATATAACAATAATGATGTCGGATTCTACACACCTTAGACGTCTTTCCGCGAACGAAACTTACAAGTATCTAGGAATGTCACAGGCGTTAGGTTTAAATGAATTGACTATGAAGCAATCGTTACAGGAGCGCTTCTTTGGCCGCCTGAAAAAAGTATTAAAGACTCTCTTGTGTGGTGGTAATAAGATGCGGGCCTATAATGATCGGTCGTACCAGTCCTAACCTACTCCTTTTGGCATACTTAGATGGACTCAGGAGGAACTTGAAGCCCAGGATAGAAGAGTCCGTACATTGCTAACCGCGTACCGAATGCACCATCCACGTTCATCGGTAATGAGATTGTATATCCCGCGGAAATGCGGGGGTCGTGGTTTTTTAAATGCCAGGACACTACATAAGTTAAATTAACATTAAAAGTAAATGATTTGTCAATACTAAGGCGTGACGTCACACCTTAGTATTTCATACAAAAATGTACGGAAGGTATCGTTTTGACGTTTACTAAAAAGATACTGATTTGACTTGACATACGATACGCTGTAGACGTATTTTATTATCACGTAATTTTTAAATTTGTAACACATTGGTGCCGACTCTATTGTAACACTTACTAAACTAAAACGTGACTTAATTTCTTCATATGAAATCAACCTTGTCTGCTTCGTGACAAGGTCTATTTGTTACTGGCATCTATTTCTCAGCGCACTCTTTATTTCCACGCAGCGAGAGGTCCCATCTATTCAAATACCGTATAAAAACTTGTTCAAAGCGAACTAAGATAACGTTATTTTAATCGACACCTACAAAGACGCATACTAAAAACACAGAGCAAAAGGTCTTAAAGTTTAAATAAACTTTAACGCTTATTTAAGCGTGTCAGACTTTAGTCGACAAATAAATTGCTTATTTCGATAGCGACATATGTTACCTACTTGTTTAAATTTGAAATAAGACCTTGTTTTGAAGTAGTGTACAAGGTTTACATCTTGTATGAAGAAAATTTTGTCAATTATAGTTAAGAGAGTAATCTAACAGAATTGGCACCATTATTTAAAAAAAATTCTTCCGTTCTATCTCCATTTGCGAAGTTTTCTTAAAAATACACGAATAGTTTTCGAAACGAAGAATTTTCTTCACCTATGTCTTTACAAAGTAATGTAACAAGTTAATGTTCACAAAGTATTTTTTTTTTTTTTGGCGATTGCTGGTGCCTATAAACTATTTCATAAGCTTAGTCAGTGCGAGAACCTTTATTTAGCGACGCAGGATCTGTAACAGTTTACGTAGTTGCTATATATGTATAGATCTACTTGCTCAGTGGCGCCAAAGTATATTTTTTTCTGTACATGAAAGTCGAAATAACCATTGGCGTAAAATTATCTAATTGCGTATACGATTTGTAGATGAGTGGTCTAGTACCCACCTAGGTGGTACTAGAACACTGAGGCGGCGTCCGCGTGTGCCTGGACGTCACCTAATTGAGAGGTTTTTACCCGAAAGTAGTGCCCGCTCTTCTGCGGGCAGGCGCTAGAAGTGTTCCGGATGTCTTAACAAAAGCTGTTCCCAGATCTCTCCTACTTTAGGCGCGTACTGCTCCTAAAATAGCACAC
This sequence comes from Euplagia quadripunctaria, assembly GCA_963859945.1. NCBI lineage: Eukaryota > Metazoa > Arthropoda > Insecta > Lepidoptera > Erebidae > Euplagia > Euplagia quadripunctaria. The sequence continues at coordinate 1,973,331 of OY982574.1, read as the reverse complement.
CCTGTGGTTTTAGTCGGTTCGATACCGACACACAGCCCCACCGAAAAACCCGATGGGGTGACGGCTCGAGGGGGTTTCCACACGCACAAAAAGAAATGTATTATGTTCTTAACGATCATCCTCCGTGCCTTTACCCAACTAAGTTAGGGTCGGCTTTCAGTCTAACTACGATACGGCCGAACTTTGATATTTTACGTGAAGCGACTGCCATCAGACCTCCACAACACAAGTATTAGGCGATATCGAAGTTCTGTAGTTAGACCAGGTTGTGTGTGTGTCCGCCTGTCTGACGCCAATCCGCCTTGGGAATGTAGATGTAGGTAGTCGTTTTAAGAGGGGAAAGAATGAAGAAGGTAAATTTGTATAAGGAAAAATGGGTAGGGAGAGGAGCCAAGGGTAAGGGATACCGCAAGTCTCGGATGGGGGACGGGACTGAGACTGCAGTAGCTCGCAGAAGCCGGGGTCGCGAGCCCGAATATCCTGTATTTCCTGTGACTAGTGAAGCCACCAGGACAGGAACACCAGCTGGCTAAACCGATTTAAGCATATATAAAAGTAAAATTCGTAACTCACCATGAGCCCGAAGGAAACCAGCCATATCATGATAAGCTGGATCCATATCTTGGTCGTCGTGTAGATTTGGGAGTACATGTCATAGTAGGCAATTAATGTGTATCTGAAATCAAATATAATATAATTAAGATTTTTAGTTCAAAGGATTTTTTTTCATAAAATACATGTTTTACCAATACCAGCAATTTTTTTTTTGTAAGTACTAGTAGCGTGGGTTACACATTACTAGTATTCTTGTTAATCCCTCCAGCTAAGCTAAATGCTTGTGTTAGGAGTGGGTTCACGTCAGTAGTACACTGGGTGGGGTTCGAACCCGCAACCACTGGATCGCAAGTCCGACGCCTTAGCCATTACGCTACCGCCGCTTGAATGAAAATATGAAATGAAGTGTATCAACGAAGGTCCAGAAGGTTACAGAGATTCTGTTTACAGTATTATTATTCACGAAATTCTTCGAAATTTTCTTCTCTCTTATTGAGAGCATGTTAATGCATTATTCCCAGGAATAACAAGTAATTTACCAAATTTTTGGTCCTTCAAGGATGATATCACGCTGATAACACAACACCTTCTTTAAGTGTGCTGCAGACCTAATTGCCATCTAGATTTGAAAACGAGGATATTTTCATAGGAATTTATACAATTGTTTCCTCCATATTAAGACTGTTAAACACAGAAAAAGTACTTGACATGATTCAGAGGCAAGCCTTGATTCATACAGCTTTTTTTAACCGACTTCAAAAAAGGTGGAGGTTCTCAATTCGACTGTATGTTTTTTTTTTATGTTTGTTACCTCAGAACTTTCGACTGGGTGAACCGATTTTGATGATTCGAGATTTTTTTATTTGAAAGCTGGTGCTTCCCTTGTGGTCCCATTTCAATTTGGTCCAGTTCTGACAATGGCATCCATGAGAAAACCATATATAAGTCTTTTATGGAATAGTTTGTTTTGTTGAAGTCGGTTTTTTTTTTAAAGAATTATCAGTACCATACGAGTATCAATAGAAAACAAGACATAAAGGCCCTGGTTAGCTTCAGATAGTTGATACCATCAGCAGTTACTATTTCAGAGTACTCTTACGTAAAGATTCCAGGAGCCTTTAAAATATTTAGTGATATAGAGAGTAGATAAACGGTTCTCGCTTACACGTTAATGTGCTTGTATCTAGGTTATATTTACGCACGAACAGGTATTTTTAGTTAAAAACACGCAAGTAAACAAAATCTTACTATATACAAATAGTTTTCAAGATAGGTGTGTTCAAATTGTGTCAGTACGTTTTTAAACTCTACTAGTTTTGATTTCAAATGCGAGTTTGGAGTTTAGTCGACACACAATCAAGCCTTTTAGGACCTTCATTAAAGCCTAATGTTTGTCATAGATAGGGCTGCCATCCGTCCGGGTTTCCCCGGATTTGTCCTAGTTTAGAGGGCGTCCGGGGAGCGTCCGGGCGGGGTTTTCAAAAAGTGTCCGGGTAAAACCCGGACGCTCTGTGGCAGGGGCAACTTATAATTATTAGATGAACAAGTTGTTTAATTTAATAAAAAAATGAAATCGGCGTTTTTTTAAGATGTCCGGGAAAGAATCTTGATTTCACACATGTGTCCGGGATTTTTGAAGAGATTGTCCGGCGTCGGCAATTTAAGTGATGGCAGGCCTAGTCATAGAACGCCTGAGCTACTGACTATTGGCTACCGCGTTGGAACTAGGTGTTTCCCAAATTAGAAGGTTATCAATAGGTAGTTCTATGAACCAAATTAATTATTTAAGAGTACTTATGAAATTAAATGTTATACGTATAACTTTAGAAACTTTTGAAGCGGCGGTAGCGTAATGGCTAAGGCGTCGAATGGTTGCGGGTTCGAACCCCACCCAGTGTACTACCGACGTGAACCCACTCCTAACACAAGCATTTAGCTTAGCTGGAGGGGTTAATAAGAATACTAGTAATGTGTGACCCACGTTACTAGTAGTCTATAAAAAAAAAAAGATATTCGTTATCATTTTTTAGATTTTTAGTATTTTTAAATTATGAATGTTTTAGGCCGGCAACGCACTTGTGACGTTGAGTTGCAAGCGCCCATAGGCGGCGGTAGTCACTTACCATCAGCCACCACTTGATTGTCATACCTAGCTGTTGTCAAAAATTGTTATTCCATACAAGCGTTCTACAAACTCTAACGTTTAGCAAATTAGGGAGATTATTTGTGTAAATTGTGTATAGGTATTATCTACGCCTTCTGTTGACTTAGGTTTCCACGTATCAAAAAAGGTGGGAAGGGATGGGAATGTGGGTCGAAACGGGAACTTCAAATTATTTCATGGGACGAGAAAATAAATTTTATGAATGAGTCTATGGGTCAATGAGACATATGGGTTATAAATCCGAGGCAAATACGGAAGCGAAACTAAAACATTTAAATTACGTAAACCCGTTAATTCCTGTGTGTACTACAGGAATTAACTGGTTTTATGGCAGTATTTATTTATTTACTCCGATATGAATTATGTGTTATGGTTGAACTATCATCTGCATACGTACTAGTAGCCACTATGTGTAGCCAAGCTTAGATCTGTTTTTGTTAGATAAATTAAATAAACAGAAAGTTTTCTGTCGCTCCTGGGAATACTAAAATAACAAAACATTTGTTTCATTTGTTTAGAAGTTAAAGAGAAAGAAGAAAAAAATATATAATCTCTCCAATCTCCAACCTTCCTATGCGCGTGCGCAGATTTCAGCATATTTTATAACTTTATTGTATGCTTGTAATTTTTTTTTAACTATTTGAGGTTAAAGTTGCACTTTTAAATTCTACTGAGAGTAGTACTAGAAATTAGAGATGCGCCGAATATTCGTTTGGCATTCGGCGTATTCGGCATCTTTTCCACTACTTGTATTCGGCCGAATATATTCGGTTCAAGCATTTCTATTTCCTTGGCTCATGTAGCCAAATTGTAGAACTAAAAGACAAAACTTCTTATGTAAGATTTGTGTTTTACTAGCTGTGCCCTCGACTTCATCCGCGTGGAATAGTGTATTTATATCGAATCAACAGCCTAAAAAATAAGTTTCAAGCTTCTGGCTCTAAATATGACGATACTTCCATCCAACTTTTCATCCCCACCTTTCAACCCCTTACACCCGTTTTTTTTGCATTAAAAAGTCTATGTCCTTTCTCAGGCTCTAGACTATCTGTGTACCAAATTTCATTTAAATCGGTTCAGTAGTTTTGGCGTGAAAGGCCGACAGACAGACAGACAGAGTTACTTTCACATTTATAATATTATACTAAGGATTATAAGTCAAAGAAAACATATTTATTTCTTAACTTATTAGTATAGTCAACATTTATTTTAAACCTTAAATCAACATTTAATTTAAACCTCTAAACAATATTTATTTTTAAACTTTAAATCAACATTTATACGCGGCAAAACAATGTAATGGTGAACCGGATAATTCAGCCGAATATCCGGTTCGGTAAAGGTTAAGCCGAATAATATTCGGTATTCGGTTTTTCGGTGAAACTACTATTCGGCGCATCTCTACTAGAAATAGAACAGATTTATACTAATACGTTCCCGCAGTTTCACCTGCGTTTATGATCACTGCTCCGCTCCTATTGGTCGTAGTGTGATGTTATATAGCCTTCCTCGGGAAGAAGTTAGTTCCTGTTGTTGTTATATCACATAAAAAATAAATACCCTTGTTCTTTTTTTAAAATTCGACAGTATATCTCTTGCCAAATAAACATGTTTAATCTGTCAAACTGCATCTGGCGGTGCATCTGTCCCCCGTAGCTCGTGCAAAGGGCTCGGGTGCAACAAAAACAAACGCATCTCTCTTGGCGGGTCAGTACCCGAGGTACAAAGGGCTCACTGTGAGGCTCAAGTGTTTCTGTAGCTGCTCCGATAGGTTTTATAACACATCAATGTTGTGCGTTTGATGGCGGGAAATGTAATATAATAATAATAATAAAAACTTTTATTTCATAAAAAGGAGCTGTAGTACAATATATTAAGTAACTTATAATAATAATAACAAATACTTAAATAATAACTACACTTAGCGGTTCAAGTACTGTCCTCTTAAATAGGCTACATATTAACCTGTAGTAAAGAGAAACAGTGCCACCTCCTCGGAGGTTGGAAATACAGTATTTGAAAATACAACATTATCAATCATGTGAGTACTAACTATTCCTTAATTTTCATTTCTATTCTTGTGTGTGTGTGTGTGTGTGTGTGTGTGTGTGTGTGTGTGTGTGTGTGTGTGTGTGTGTGTGTGTATGTGTGTATGTGTGATACATGTGTATGTTTATATTGTATTGTAGTTATTGTGTTATTATAGTAAAGAACGTAAAAATGATTCCGTTTCATCATAGGCTGTATTTTGATGAACCTTTTGAACAACTTTTTTAAATTCATAATATGATAGATTGTAATATGTAGGTTGCCATTTCATAAAGGTGTTTATAGTGTATTTTATCGCATTTCTGTACAGCATACATCTTAAAGTCCGTGACATATTGTGCATATGAGGCAGTTCTGGTGATTTGACTGCAACCTTAGATATGTCGAGTTTTATTCCCGCTCAGTACAAATCCTTGTATGTAGTTGTGTTTCAGTATGTTTATTCCTTTTCTAAAAGCCATAGTACAAACAATGCTTAGTTTGGGCTCAGATGGCGCTGTTTGTCCCAACATATTATTATTATATGAATTAGGTACACGTGCACATGGAGTTAAACAAATAAACACACTTGGTGGTAAGCTGATACCGGAACCATTGAGTACTCTCTACCCCAATCTATTGCAGAAGCTTTTAAGACCTGACTCATCTCCATCGGGTCTTATTTTGATAACTTTTTCAATAAATTCAGACTCACGGGCGGCCCTCTGCTCCCAAACTAGGCAGAGCCTGTACTATGGTACACAGACTGCTGATAAACATACTTATATATTACTAAATACAAACATATTATAGACTAGTGACCCTCCCCGGCTTCGCACGGGTACAAATTTTATGAGAAAACCTTCCTCATGAATCACTCTGTCTATTAGTGAAAACCGCATGAAAATCCGTTCAGTAGTTTTTCAGTTTATCGCGAACAGACAGATAGACGCGGCGGAGGACTTTGTTTTATAATATGTAGTGATAAATTACACCCAGACACAGACCAAACGATCGTGCTCGACACACAATTGTTTGTCCTGGTTGGGAATCGAACCCATGACCTCTGACTCAGTCTGGATCACTAACCACTAGAATTAACAGGCCAGGTGAAAATTACAATCTGACACCTACGGTGGTTTCTATACTAATAATTGTGTTGTCTCATAGAAAATAATTATACATTTTTTGAAGTGAAAACTTCTTTAGCGGCGTTGTGCACTTTTTGGGATGTTAAACTCGCGTGAGGACACGTGACCTGATCGAAAATTCGTAAGACGGAGCCCAGTTTCTTATATTTAAAAAATATAACATTCGAAATTCAAACATTTATGAGCGGCCAGGAGCGCAGAACTTTCAGTGTACCCTATGTATACATTTAGATATGTTATTACCTACTTTTTATTTTTAACCTAATTATATATATACAGATGTGTGTGTGTGTGTGTGTGTGTATGTATATGCAAATACATTGCGAAGTTATGTTTCAACTTCTGACGTGCAGTCCTACGACTGACTGTTTTTTTTTTATAAAGGATACACACATATGACTAGTATTCTTTTAACCCCTCCAGCTAAGCTAAATTCTTATATTGCGTTTTATTTAAGGGTAATACAAAGCCACTTCTTTTTTTTTTAAACTTTATTGACTTTAATAGCCACTTAATTTTGAGTATTGCTCTTGCTGTTACTCATTTTAAGGTGAATTGTTACGACAGAACTCAACGACAATTTAAAATTGATTAGCGTAATAATAAAAATAGAAGGTATGTTTTTATTATATGCGGGCCTTGTGCCTATTTAGCAACTAACTTGCACAACAATATCAGGCTGTGGTCGCTTCACTTTATACCGTTTTTAACCCCCGACGCAAAACGAAGGGTGTTATAAATTTGACGTATCTCTGTGTCTATATGTGGCATCGTAGCTCCCAAACGAATGGAACGATTTAAGTGCGTTTTTTTTTGTTTGAAAGGTGACTTGATCGAGAGTGTTATTTAGCTTAGATATAATTCAAGAAAATCTGTTCAACCGTTCGAAGATCATCAGTTCTTTTCTAACCGTTGAAGCGATTTTCGAGTGGGGGGTATTTTAAATTTATTATTATTTGTTAATACATAGAAAACTGTGTATTTAAACGGGAATTAGCGCGATCACGTGAACCTGGTCGAAACGTCAGGCAATTCAGAGGTATGTAATACCTTTTCGTGATCGCGTTAATTCCCGTTTAAATACATAATTATATCATGGAACGTGAAAGTTTAGAAGTTAACATAGAAAATCAATGAGAAAGATATTTTGACCCTATACCGCTATATTCTTTCGTTTAGTAACGAAAATATCTAACCAAACAAGGCAGCCTTTGCAACTTAATACTTAATGAACCGTTCACAAACTGTATAAACACATAAACCCAAGTTAATCGCTATCTAATCATGGAGCCTGCTTGCTTTCCCACACCCGTGCGATAAGCGGAGTGTTCTGTCGAGTGCCTGATTACATTATGGAAGCGTAAAGTAAATGTTATCTAGGATTTAAAGTGGCACAGCTTTGAACAGAGCGTGGTTTAGGTTGATTAATAATTGAGTCAATCTTAATAAGTGATTTCTCACCCATAGAAAAGTGATCCAATGTTATAAATGTGAAATTATCGATTTAATTCTGTCTGTCTCTTGTTTTTTACGATAAAGCAACATGAGAGTAAACTCTATAATACGAGTTATAAAAGAGTTGGAACAGTATTTTGTTTTATTTTAAAAAATATTTATACTTCTTTTGGCGCGTTATGGAAAAATGATGAGAGAAAATTTTTACGATGCGCGCGCACACCGTCACGAAAAGCCCCACCCTGAAGTTAGCTAGTCAACGTTTAAATGTTTCAAAAAAAGAACTTCACGATAGTGATAAAAATGATTTTACATATTACTTTGAGTACGTTTGTAGAATTTGAGGTAAGTTGACGGTATGTATTGTTTATGATAATTTACTGTTATTATAAGTGATAAAAATGGTTTTTACACATTACTTTGAGTAAGTTTGTTTGAGGTTAGTTATCGGTATGTATTATTTATTATGATATTTAAATAAACTTTATTTAACTAGATACAAGTATAACTTCTTACATGCGTACATAAGTACACACACACTTTTTTTTCATACTTTTAAACTGTTACAAGTAGGAACACGTTGCATACTAAGTTCTTATATTATTTTCTATCCAAATGGTACCTTTATAATGTCATGGCCAGATTGTAAAGTTGATCACTTCATGACGTGTTAGTCATGAAACAGTTTCCATAGGTAAAGAAAACAGTTCAGTCACTTTTCTCCTCTGTTTGACAATTAATGTTCTTTTTCTTTTTGTTCAGTGGCTATTGACGAGATTTAGTGTTATCAATAGAATAATTCGAAAAAGGGTACCGATTTTCGTGTTATCTCTCATGCGGCACACTTTATTACTATAAACATCTCGTATATTCTGTTGTTTTTTAAATATTTTTTTTAAAATTTAAACTGAACTCGAAGGTTCTCAATTCAAACTCCAGTTTTGTTTATAGGACTTAATCTTATTGTCACTATAGTTTTTTTTTTTCGTATACTCTTTGGTTATAGCCGCGAACGTAGGCGGCATAATGAATGCTTAGACACTTAAGAAGTTTGAATTATTGCAGTCTATACTTTATGGACAGAATACGAAGTATTTTGAAGTAAAACCTTCTTTAGGCACGTTTGTGCACTTTGCTATGAAAAAGCACTGAACTCGGAACTGAAGCATATATAGATCCACTAGATGGCGCTAATCTAAACATTGAGTTCTGTCAGCTCCTTATTAATTAATGTCACCAACCTGCTAATGTGACGTTTTAAGTTCGTTGTTTCGTTTAAATTTTCACTTCTGTCGGCAGTCCCATGACTGCCTATTTTTTTTTTCGTATTACAGTCATATTTTAGTATCATATCATATAATATAATAAAGCATGTTTATATTTAAATCGTTAAGATTTGAATAATTCTCTTTGCATCTGATAGTACATCCGGTTAGGAGCCATGATGCCACAGACAGACACAGATACACACGTTAAACGTATAACACCCCTTCCTTTTTGCGTTAAGGGTTACAAAAACTGTGGAATATGTATGGCTATACAATATCTAAAAGAGTTTGGTTAAATCCTGTTGACTTGCCTAATGTATACCTGTAATCGCAGCTGCACAATCATGGTCGAAAATTACAGCAATCTATTTACGATCGAGACATTACATTGTATGGAAATGTGTTTATTTACAGTGTGCTCACGCGTAAAATTAGGAACTGTACTCATGTAATTTTGTTGTTGTGTTCCTAAAACTGTGTAGGGCACTGACTCACAGTTTACAACAAGACAAGAAACGTGTTTATTCCCGTTAAGAGCTTAGTGAAACTACCTTCTTTGTATGAGAAGGTGGGGTAATGTGAATTTCCGCTCTAGGACTGGGAAACTACGTCCGTCCTAGAGGCAATCGCGGTTATATGTAGGTATAAAATTTTTGAAATAGTATATATGACGAGAACTCTTTGGAAAATTGGCAACACTGTGACTCTGTAATGCATTGTTGTGGAATGGATTTATGATGTCCCTCTAACATTAAGTAGATCTTCTGATCATGACTGGAGGTCCGTCGTCCAACGGTTGATGTTGGGGTGTTTGTGCTTAAATGTTACAGTCAAAACTACAAATAAATCAGTCAAAGTACTTATTTTTAACTGACAAAAACAGTTTATAATACTTTTGGCAGAACAGGTTAGTCAAAAGTAGTTTTTATTGAAAATCATTGGTTAATGGTCATTTTAAATTCAAATTTATGGTTAAAAGTGGTTTAGACTTTCGCTTTTAGCCAAAGTTCTTTTAACCAATTGGTTAAAAGTTATTTTAATTGATGTTAAATTTAGCATCAATTAAAATAAATTTCAATAAAAAAATCAAATCTAACCTTTTTTTTGAGCGTCTGGAAACCCCCTCGGGCCGTCACACCACCGGGGTTTTCAGTGGGGCGGTGTGTCGGAATCGAATCGATTAAAACCACACGGTGTGCCGTACTAGGCTTAAAATATAACAATACTTTTAACCCCATACTAACATACACCCCATAATTTTTATCGACTGCCAGCGTTTAAAAGTACTTTGACGACTGATTTTATTAGTTAAAAGTACTTTTGTAATTTTAAGAGTTTTGACTGCAACACATACGTACAATCAGCGTGAGAACAATCATTGCGTAATGCAGGATTAGTAGTTACTAAATAGTTAAGCTTGTCTTCACTAGATGCCGCTGAAGCACATTTAGCATAATTTAACATAACCGTCGTAATATCCAACGAATCACGTAAATGTTGAATATTGATTAATAAACCATCGCCTTTGAAAAATGTATCTAAATTAAGTGTTAATAAAATATAAATTCCCATGAAATTTTAGACGTGGGGTACGTAAGGGAATGTACCCATACTACGTGACCCGTTCTTGGGGGTGAGGGGGGTCTTCAAGATACCACGCTTGGTCACAGGGCTTATCCCCCTCCGCCCCTGTGACCAATCCTTTTCATCACGTAGTCAATATCCTCTAGGGAAATCTCGTGCTTTTTCGAGCTATATTCAATATAGCGCGCAGCGTTTAGCGGTTTTTAAACTCACAGGTGGCAACAAGCAAGCGTTTATCGCTTTTTAACTTTCTGTCGGCAAAAAATGATTTAAAACCATATTTATAAATTACTACCTACGTGAAAACCAGGGGGAGGGGGGTCTTGGCCTATGCTACGGGTGGTCAACGAGGGGGGGGGGGGTATAAAAAATAGTAAACATGGGTCACGTAGTATGTGTACGTTCCCTAAGTGTCAATCTAGTGTAGCTCTTTATTATTTAAATACAAATAAAGAGGTGTTAAGTAGGACCCGTATCAATAACGCATATGTATTTAGTTTCATCAACTCCCCCCTGTTCAATTATTTTATTCACCCATATAATCTTTATTAATGTTACTGCTTCTTTACTATTCCAAGTTGCTCAATTGTCATTAAACTTTTATTATGCATTAGTCGTCACTCGTCTTACAGTAGAATTATAGAGATATCGCCTCCCGGCAAAAAAAGTGTCATAATACAAAAACAGCTATTTCGAGAAAACACGACTTTTATACCTGTGAATTGAACAAAACAGTTGTTCCCTTTTTCACTGAGCTAATAACGATGTTTTTACAGCTCACCAAATGCAAAATTTGCTATTTAAAGCTATAAAAATGTTAAACGTACCTAACATGTGATATGACACTTTTTTTGCCGGGAGGCGATATGTAGATTAGCATATTGTTACACTAGTTTACACGGCTTTGCCGGCATTTATTTATACCGATTACTGGTATGATCTGATACAGATTTTAATTTTTACAGTATTTGAGCTCATAGATAGAGACGATTCACAAATCCCTGACCCTGTCACTCCATTTACATTAAATTTAAAGTCCACTAAGTGAGCATCTCGCACAATGTCTTTTTGTCTATGTAATCAAGTTTTTAGTTTGCTAATCTAAATTAGAATGTTCCCTTCACCACCGGATTTAATGCAATTTTGCACGACGCGCGACGGCCCAAAAAAGGACTGTAATCGGAGTTCATGTATGTGAGTTTCTTTATTTTACCATAACTGACTTTGACTGGCCTGTTAGCCTAGTTAGTGACCCTGACTGTCTGTGTCTCTCTGTCTGTGTATGTGTATTTGTAAACTCCCCAGCGACACAGGAGTCATTCCTAATGCGAGAGTTGTCTTTTTATCATCCTCCGCGCCTTTTCCCAACTAAGTTGGGTTGGCTTTCAGTCTAACTATGATACGGACGAACTTTGATATTTTACGTGAAGCGACTGCCATCAGACCTCCACAACCCAAGTACTATGCGATATCGAAGTTCTGTAGTTAGACAGGTTGTCAGACGTTTTAGGGCTCCAACTACCCGTAACGAATGCCACAGATGATTGTATGGCACCCGGGACCGACGGTTTAACGTGCTCTCCGAGGCACGGAGGGGTCTCAATGTGTTTAAGAATGGTCACCCATCCTAAACTGACCTGGCTAGTATTACTTAACTTTGTAATGTGCTAACCTACTCGGTTACCACTTAGCCACGAGTTGTCTTTTTACATTAAAAAAAAATGCCTGAACAGATTTGGATGCGTAATATACAGCCAGTGTTGGGCAAAATTTAATTGTTTGATGGCCACTCTGAGTACATCCCCTACCTAGTAATATATCCTAAATATACCACCACCTATACATAATTAGACTCTTAAAAATATGCCTACGTTTCCTAGAACGGTGACTTGGCACGCTGAACTCACATATTCCATTAACCATGAAACTGTCAAAGTAACCTTATCACAACTTGATTCTGTAGTGATAAGGTAATGAGGTGCAGCCTTATCACACGCACTGTAAATATCACGGTTATTGATTATTATGGCTCTTCTTATCTATAGAATTCTGATGGTTTGTTGTGCGAATCCCAGTAGGTCGAAACGCATTTACAAAGCTTACTTTAGACTATTAGAGCTTCTAGAACAAATCGTCGTGAGTGATATAACAATACGATAAAGTTGACTGTCAAATGAAATTAGTATATCTTTTAGTAAACGCCAAAACAGTATTTTCTGTAGAACACTTTGAAGAAATAACAACTTGTGACGCCACACGTTGCTATCATCGTTTCTTTTTTAATGATTGGTTTGACAGTTAAAAAAGCAATAATAAACCTTATAAAAATCTATTTAACCAAAAAATAAACCGATGAAAAGAACTAAAAAGCCAAAAATAAATAAACCTGTTAAGTCCCGAGTATTGAGCTTATTTAGATAAACTATCAAATTTTTATAAACTTATTTTGAGTCGGTAAAATAATAAGATAATATGAGGTTAAGTTTGTGAGTTTGGATGTTCGGGGTAATCTCCGGTACTAATGATCCGATTTTGAAAATTCTTTTAGTGTTAGATAGCCCATTTATTGAGGAAGGCTATAGGCTGTATAACATCATGCTACGACCAATAGGAGCGGATCAGTGACCATAAACGTGGGTGGAACTGCGGGGAACAACTATTTATATATAGATATTAGCAGTTCCCGCGTGGCTTCGCTCGCGTGTACATATTTATATATTTTCGCGGAACTCTAATTCTTTTTCCAAAATAAAAGTAGCCTAAGTTACTTCTTATAACACCAGCTATCTGCCAGTGAATGTCCCGTGGTAATCTGTCCACCAGTTCTGGAGATTATAACGTCCAATACATAAAGAATTTTTCAAATCCGACTGGTATTTCCACAGATTAGCGCGTTTAAACAAACGAACAAAACACTATTAATATAGACATGTATTATGTAAATGATAATGGAAATGACAAGTATGTTCATCCTTGTTCTATAACCCATAGATGAAGTTATACTTAATTTAGGCCTAGATGGCGCTGTGTCATATATCCCACAATATTAAAAAAAAGAACTATTCCTGGCCAGCAATAAATTACAGGACTTAATTAGTTTACACGGCCATTTATAGTTTATGGTAACTAAGACGTGAAAAGAAAAGCAATAAAATTAATCCACTGTTTATTGAAGGTGCGCACGCGCAGGGCAGCTCGCTCACTTGGGGACACTTTAAATTGGTTACAACGCATTAATATTAATGCATCAGTATTATGGTAATGGTTAATCTGTGGGAGTTCGATGACCCTGGAGGTGGTGACTGGCAACAATAGGGTATTGTGGGGAGAAGGCATGTTGATACATGGTTTGGTTCAGGAGAAATTATGGAGATGTTTTTTAAATGTAAATTGTTGTGCACGTGACTTGAGCTGCGTGGTGGGCTTGGGGTTGCATGATTGGGTTGGTTGTTAATATATTTTTTATGTTATATGTTTGAAATATGTATACGAAATGTATTTCTGTCTCTATGTTGCCTCGTAACTAGTGTAACTACTAAACAGCTCAACCGATTTTAATGAATGATATCTCGTTCGAATGTCACTGGTTATATTAAAATTAAAAAAAAAATAAACTTGGCGGCTTAGGCGGAAACCAAATGTATGTTTACAAAAAAAAATCCCAAACCTATCGAGTGGGGTTGACACCCCAGTTCATTCCTCTTCACTCTAGCAGAAGCCTTCTCCAGATCTAAAAGGGGACGAAACATGCCAGGTATTTTGCTAAAAAACTTTTCAGTGATGCACCTTAGGGAGCAGACTCGATCCGCACAGCAAAATCTTTTACAAATTTTTATCATAGTTTCTATAAAAGTATCAGAAGTAAATCGTAAGAGTTATAGAGTTTAAATCTTTCGTTATTCCATTCCAAGAAAGTAAATAGAAACAGTATTTGAAAACTTTTGTATTTACCAGGTTTACCAGAAACTGTACTAGGTCAATACCGTGCTGGCTATGACTTTAACAAGTTTCTATAAATAGGCTACCTATCCAAAGTTTTTTTTTTGTTGGCGTCAGCAAAGAGGTCCGTTTTACAGCACCGCTGAGTAGTGGGATGTGATAAATAACTTGTCGACTTTTATAATCTGTTTCACGCCACCGCTGAATGTATTTTTTACGTCTGCGTAAAACTGTTTTCAAATATCGGTACAAAGTACAAACGGTAATTATAGTTCGGTTTTATTTTGTGTACGTTTCTTCTCACTTAATTTTTTTAGTGCTGTAATAGGTGTCTGTTTATAGTTACTTTTTAGAGTTCATATTTTACGTGAGCGTTGCGTGTTTTTTACATGTATATTTTCGTCATGCTTTTAAATACTCAATCAACAAGACTTGTGCCGTTGCAATCGTGATTCCGACCCGTAGAACTCTACTGTTTTACGGGTCGGAATCACGATTGCAACGGCACAAGTCTTGTTGATTGAGTATTTACAAAACCTCGGACAAATTTTAGGAGCGTTATGTGTAGGCGATAAATAGTTGATGAGCTTGAAAAAATGGATTAATAAATAAAAATACCTATTCATTATTTTTCTTCGAAACATGCTTTTCCTAGTGTAAGTGCACATTTCTAAACAACGTACTATCGCGCGCCTCTCTCATCTGGAGGGGGGGTAGGGCCCCCCCTATTGCACGGTGTGGTCGCCTGGTGATCAGGAGGTCAAAGTCTGCAGGGATTCTCGGAAGCTTCCTTCCTAAGGTATCCCGGGTCCCCTGCCATAGACTCACTTGTGACGGAACACCGTGTGGTTTTTTGAAGACACTAGGAGTTGGAAAGTCACGGCTTAATATTATTCCAAAAGCTTTAAATATTGATTTACTAAACACTTCACTGCCCTGTCCAATTTTGATAGGACTATTAAGGCAAATACATTAAACAATCTTTCATCCATTCCAACGCCTAATTATGCTCCTTTCATTTTTAATCAATTTTCGACTTGTGATGTTAAGAAGAGCATTATGGGAATTACTTCTAACGCCGTTGGAAGTGACTATGTCAGCCGTAATATGATCCTTCCTATTCTAGATGAAATTCTCCCCATTATCACTCATATCCTTAATTACTCATTAACAAGAGGCCTGTTCCCTTCTACTTGGAAAGATGCCCAAATTACTCCTATACCTAAAAAACCAAATCCAGCATCACATTCTGATTACCGTCCCATCTCTATATTGCCATTCCTTTCTAAAGTCCTCGAGCGCCTCGTCCATAACCAACTCAGTTCATTCCTTAACAAAAATAACCTCCTTAACTCCCATCAGTCTGGTTTCCGTCCCGGTCATAGCACCGTCACAGCCCTAGTGAATATTACGGATGACATAAGATTCGGAATGGAAAATGGAAATCTTACTGTCCTTACTCTCCTTGACTTCTCCAATGCCTTTAACACAGTAGATTTCGACATTCTGCTTAGTATTCTTAGCTCCTTTAACATATCTCCAACGGCAATTGATTGGCTTCGTAATTATCCGTGTGGACGTCGGCAGCGTATATGCATTGAAAACACACATTCATCCTGGTGTAACACATCTGCCGGTGTACCCCAGGGTGGCGTTCTATCTCCTCTTCTTTTCACAATTTTTATAAATTCAATATCTAATCAACTTCTTTCTCACTACCACCTTTATGCAGATGACCTTCAGATATACTCTCAAGCACCTCTAGAAAAACTGTCCGATGCATTCGACAATATTAATATAGATCTGGTTCGAATCCGTGATTGGAGCTTCACACATGGGCTCACAGTAAACCCAACCAAGACCCAAGTTATTGTTGTTGGCAGTTCTAGAAAAATCTCACGTGTTAACTGGTCACAGCTTCCACAGATTATTTTTGATGGTACCTTAATACCAATCAGTCGTAAGGTAAAAAATTTAGGGATCTTTATTGACCCTGAATTATCTTGGGGCCCTCAATTGGAGGAAGTAAGAAGTAAAATGTTTGCTTCTGCTGGTTCACTGAGACGGCTCCGCAATTTTCTTCCTACTGTCACCAAAATTGCACTTGCGAATACTCTACTACTTCAAATCCTTGATTACGCAGATGTCAGCTATCCAGATCTCACCGAGACCCAATTAGACAAACTCGAGCGACTTCCAAAATTTTTGCATAAGATTTATATTTGAATTTCGTCAAAAGCTCGAGTGGTTACCAATACGCCTTCGCCGGAATGCTCATATCCTATCTCTATTATATAATAAAATGTTTAACCCTTCCACACCTTCCTACCTTAAGGAACGCTTTGAGTTCGTTCATGATACACACACGAGATTCTTAAGGTCATCAGAAAATCTGGAATTAAAAATGCCTTCACATTCCACCTCATTTGTTGACAAATCCTTTACCGTTGTTGCAACGCGGTTGTGGAATGCATTGAAAATTGAAATTAGGAAAGCTCAAACCATACACACTTTCAAATCAATGGTTAGACGTCACTACCTAGGCTTATAGTTTCTGTCCTTTTCTGTCAGTATACTTCTGTACTGGAAACTAGTTAATGTGCTGTTGCTGTCAATGTTGCTATTTATTTGCTAAGTATTGATATGTATTTGACTACTTTTATTATTACTTCTGTATTTATGTTCATATATATTGTGTATATTTGTGTGTGTTTATTTATTTTTATGTATACATATATTAATATTTGCTCTATGTGTGTAAGTATATGTACTGTTATAAATAGTACACCCACAGCTACCAATTACTCCTGACGCTAAATCCATCCAAAGGTTGTCTGGTAGAGATCGCTTTTAGCGATAAGACCGCCCATTGTACCTAGCATTAAAATTTAATTTAAGACCTATTGTAAGTTTATATGGTGTACAATAAAGAATATTCTATTCTATTCTATGTTTTTTTATGCACACATTTTCAGAATATCTGAACTTCCATAAACATGGTCGTTATGAAGTACCCATGGTTTCATTAATTTATCGGTCAAATATTACACCTCTAAGGAAGGAAAATTACCGGATGAAGAGAGAGCTTACCATTTATCATGATTTATGCGCATTGAATTCAGTACTACGACTATCCTAGTACGTACCTAATATACGGATAGTGAAAATGTCATGATTTACAGAACCATTTAAAATTAATAGGGTGTTAGCTGACGGCACACAATTTAAATGGTTGCTTTTAAGACATTTAAAAAAAAAAGGCAGTCATAGGACTGCCGACAGAAGTGAAAACTTAAACGAAACGACGAACTTAAAACGTCACATTAGCAGGTTGGTGACATTAATTAATAAGGAGCTGACAGAACTCAATGTTTAGATTAGCGCCCTCTAGTGGATCTATATATGTATTACTAGCTGTGCTCGCGACTTCGTCAGCGTGGAATAGTGTGTTTATATCGAATCAACAGCTTAAAAAATAAGTTTCAAGCTTCTAGCTCTAAATATGACGATACTTCCATACAACTTTTCATCCCCACCTTTCAACCCTTACACCCCTTTTTTCGCATTAAAAAGTAGCCTATGTCCTTTCTCATGCTCTAGACTATCTGTGTACCAAATTTCATTTAAATCGGTTCAGTAGTTTTGGCGTGAAAGGGCGACAGAGAGACAGAGTTACTTTCGCATTTACAATATTAGTAAGGAAGTAAGGATTAGCGTGACGGTCACGAGTTCAGTGCTTTTTCCCCATAGCAAAAGTGCACAAATGTGCCTAAAGAAGTTTTCACTTCAAAAAACATTGGCAATAAAATACGGCGCATTTTAACTTCAGAGAGAAAATAAAAAACTTCGAGTATCTATCAATTCGTTCGTAAACAAGTTTAGATGGGTAATAAATAAACCAAGAATATTTATTCAACATGAAAAGCATACGTAAATCGAAAGGAAAATGTTGTTTTTCTGGCAATTCCCTTACTCATCGTAACTTTTACCGTACCTACGTATTTTTTACCTTTATAAAATTAGAAATTTTTTATAAACATTTAAGAACATTCACCCTTTATTTAATAATAAACAGTAGTGTTATTACGGTTATTACTCTCTGTTTATGGTTCTAGATTTGGTTATAAAAAACCGGACAAGTATAGCATAATTCGCGCACCGAAGGATTCGTAAGCAAACAAACTTGTTAATACGTCCTTCTCGGGATCGATTCTAGAAAATATTTGCCCATTTTCTCTTTGTAATAGATTTTATTCCTCATCCATATTATTTAGAACAGGATATACCGAAAAATAAACATAGCTTTGTAGTTCTAAAAATAATTATCAACAAGGTCAACTTTAAACCTCAAAAAAAATGTTTAATACATATTTACTTACATTTTTGTAGTGAAAACTTATTTAGGCACGTTTGTGCACTTTTGCTATGGGTAAAAGTACTGAACTCGTGACCGTCACGCTAATAATACATATTTAGATCTACTAGAGGGCGCTAATCTAAACATTGAGTTCTGTCAGCTCCTTATTAATTAAAGTCACCAACCTACTAATGTGACGTTTTAAGTTCGTCGTTTTTACTTCTGTCGGCAGTCCCATGACTGCCTATTTTTTTTTAAGTGCACTTTCTGCACAGATGCTTAATTCCTAGGAATATGACAGCAAATTTAAAATATTTAATAAACTAACCTGTTAACAGTGATAGCGACCATGGACAGAAGACTAACAGCTTCGTTTCCGTAGAAGACGAAAGCGAACATCTGACACAAGCTGGGCCCCAGGCCCCAGTGTTGCTGGATGTACCGGTTCGCAGTGAGAGGCAGGTTGATGGAGCAAAAGAGCAGGTCTGACACGCAGAGCGAGAGTACGAACATTGTTGTGACGTGACCGCGGAGTTTTGGATGCATGAGGAGGGCCACTGTTGTGACTAGGTTTCCTGAAATAAAAAAACTGTATAAATATCTAATTCGTGAATTTTTTCTGAGATATTATGACACAGCGCTATCTAAACCCAAACTTAGTACTTATAGCTTGTTCTGTGGGTTTCAGAACCCGGAGAAAAATACTTAATACTTTTTTAACCCCTGACAGAAAAAGAGGCGTGTTTTAAGTTTGACGTGTCTGTGTGTCTGCGCGTCTGTCTGTGGCATCGTAGCTCCCAAACGAATGGAACGATTTAAGTGCGCTTTTTTTGTTTGAAAGGTGACTTGATCGAGAGTGTTCTTATATAGTTATATATAGTTCATTTAAACAAAATATATTTTGTTTGTGGGAGAGCCATGCTTGTGCACGTATGGGCGGGCTCGACCGGAGTGATACCACGGCCTCACAGAAAACCGGCAGTGAAGCAATGCTTGCATTGCTTTTCGCCGAGTGAGTGAGGTTACCGGAGGCCCTAACCCTTCCCTCTACCTTTTTCCCATCCTCGCCCCCTATTCCCCCCTTTCACTACTCTCACCTTAAAGGCCGGCAACGCACTTGTGACTCTTGCGCTGCAGCTGTTCATGGGCGATGGTAGTCATTTACCATCAGATGACCCGTCTGCTCGTTTGCCCCTATACCATAAAAAAAAACCACAAAATATTGAGGCCTAGATTCTGGCTCGCGCTTATGAACGCCAAGAGAAAGACGAAGTTGTTAAGTAGCCAGAAACAACCTCATTTACCACCCCTTTGGCTTACCTATAAGGGCCTGCCCGGACCATGGCAGAAAAAAATTGTTGTCTGTAAAGTCGGTTTACGGACGATAATTTTACGTGATAACGTCATAAGAAAACAAGCCACAAGCAACGTCACAAGCCGAACGCTTAGGCCGATCGTGCCTCTCTGTCGCTTGTTCCGCGCTCTCGCTTGAACGTTCTGCTCAGGCGGAACGTGACAATGAGTCATGCTTTTTCGTGCGTGCAGCCGGCATTCATCGAATTATGACGTTCTCACGTCAAAAATCTGTTCGCTCAGATATTCAGAACGAATATCTTAATAAAAAATCTACATATTATGATTGCTACTGCACATAACCGATACGATCGAGTGCAGCACTTAAGTGAATTAAATCGAATGGCGATTTTAGACAAACAACGCAGACTATCAAAAGGGGTGCTTTACATTTCATTCAGAACTGTAAAACATTCTGTAATAAGATAATTAAATAGTAAGATAGAAAGAAGGGTATTAAACTTCCATACTTTGTCAACGATATTTAATTTGATTCCACTTATGTAGTACAAATTTATGGCCGTCAACCGGGAACTTTGGGAATTAAAGACGGGGCAATTAGGAGTATATTGAAAGGGACATGTAGGTAGGTAAGAAGGGAAGGTAATGGAAGGAAATGAGTGTTGTTTATAGGGATCCATTGGGAGTGTAAGCTCGAGCAAGTTGGGGTCGCATACCTGTAACTGGAATTGGTTGTTGCCGGAAAGTCCAAGCACTCTAAGTTAATAAAATACAATAAAAGTGTGTGTGATTCACACACGGGAGAAGTGAAACTTCAGGAAAATAAAATGAATTTAATTTTAGATAGTTAATTTAAAAGTTATTGGTTAATTTAACACAGATGTGTTTAATAATTAACGAATGAATTAATAAACGAATTTTAATACGCACAAACTTTTTTTTTTCACCCGGCAGAAGTGAAACTTCTGAAAAGTAGAATAAATTTAATTTTAGATATTCTATATGAGGGTTATTGGTCAAATTAACACAGATGTGTTAAATAATTAACATGAATTAATTAACCAACGAATTTTAATACGCAAATGCACAAAAATGATACATCACGTTGACTATGACGCATTTTCTAAAGGCTTCGTAGTACGTACGCAGGCGCAAAGACACGTGCTAGCATACGATGTATTCTATCTCATTCTCTCGCAGGCTAATTCCTAATTATGAATATGTTTATCTCTTTTTAGTGTGACTTTTTCGTTTCACAACGATTCTAATGAAGTTTCACTTCAATAATTTAACTAAGCTGCAACACACATCACAAGTCTTCACCAGCATACCGATTAGGATGTAATTCAGAGTCTACTGTCTATTAATTAAAAATAATGTAAGGCTATTTTATGTTAGCTCAAGCACTCAGATTAAAAAAAAAAAAAGGCAGTCATGGGACTGCCGACAGAAGTGAAAACTTAAACGAAACGACGAACTTAAAATGTCACATTAACAGGTTGGTGATATTAATTAATAAGGAGCTCTAGTGGATTTATATATGTATTATTAGCGTGACGGTCACGAGTTCAGTTCTCTCTCTCTCTCTCTCTCTCTGTCCCTGTCCCTCCCTCTCTCCCTCTCCATGTCTCTCTGACGCTGTACATGTAAATATAAGAAACTCGGCTCCGTCGTACGAATTCATACGTACGTACGTAGGTCATACGTAGAAACAGAGGACAGAGGACAGAGGACAGTCGAACATCAAGGTCATGTGCCCTGACGCAGTCGGACATCAGGGTCACGTGTCCTGACGCGAGTTTAACATTTTTTACCCATCCCAAAAAGTGCACAACGCCGCTAAAGAAGATTTACTTCCAAAATTGTTACTATTACTGTAAATGATTCCGAACTATTTACTTCTTATAAAATCCGCTACAGTTGTAAATTTGTATTTAAGACCAATCGATGTGTAAATCATCCTTAACTAAGTGGAGAGCCCTGCCCATGTTTGCACAGCGAGTATCATCGTTTTATATACGTACATGTTCTGTGTTATTAATAGATTATAATTGCTTCTTACAATGTACGCTTTTTATTTAAGGGTGCTAGGTTGATACAGTTATGTGTATTAACTAAATTCTGGTCTCTTATGTGATTTTTTAACCCCCGACGTAAAACTGAGGGGTGTTACAAGTTTAACATGTGTATCTGTGTGTCTGTCTGTGTTATCATAGCTCCTAAACGGATGGACTGATTTTGATTTAGTTTTTTTTGGTTTGAAGGGTGACTTGATCGAGAATGTTCTTAGCTATAATCCGAGCGAGAGTGATCATCATCATGATCAGCTCTTTTCTAATCGTATAAGGGATTTTGGTGTCGGGGGTATTTTAAATTCTGAACCCCGTTGGTCACTAAAGCTGTTTTTATAGATAGACATTATTTGATACGATGCACAAATCGAGTAATGAATTAATCAACATTCGTAAAACATGAAATACAAGTATTATAAAAAATGTTCATGAAAATAAGGTCTACAATTTGACATTAGAATCCATAGACATGTATGTTTAATAAAAAATATTTTGTCTTCTTATATTGTCTTCGGTTAGACACAATATTTTTAATATATAGGTATTTATATATTTTTTTAATTTGGACTGGCCTATGATTTGAGGTACTGAATTTGTCTTTGGCTGGAAAGCTTCTATGAAAAAACATAGCATTTCATCGCGAATTTGTTTAAAGATGAAGGATTATTTCGTCCTTTAGTTCAAATTGTAATATTGTATTGTGTCCTGCGACATATTCTCAAATAAAAAAAAACATACATAATAAGTGATAATTCAAAAATATGTAATACGTAACCCATGTTTAAGTCGGTAATTAAATGACGAACAGTAGTTACACATAAAATTATTTCCCATGATGCATTGGATATTCAAAGATTTGTATGCCTCGAATGACACGTAAAAAGAATGTAAATTTATCCGGTAACTTAAACAGATAAGTACGTCATTTGACAACTATATTACGTGTATGAAGACGAGCATTGACAGTGTACGTTACTGGCATGTTAATCTACGCTTCGACACTAGACGTCATTAGTACGTCACTTGTAGGAATAAACTTTGGACAAAACATACTTACGTCAAAATAAACAATACAATTCCACTTACCTAAAGAAGTTTTCCGTGCGATTTCCTTCAAAATGTTTACCTTCATCATTCGATTTCAGTTCTATATTGTATATTTCAAATCTATTTACTTTCAATTTCTTGTTTAAGCTAAATCGAAGTGCTTCAATGACATGAAACTATTAAAAAGACGCATGTGTTATCTATACTAATACAAAAGGTGAAGAGTTTTTTTGTTACATTGTATGTTTGTTTAAACGTGGAACTCTGGAATTATCTGGATAAAGTGCGTCAAACTCTGGATAGAGTATTCATGGAGGAAGGTTACAGGCTATGTAACATCATGCTACAGGACTTAGGAGTGAAGCAGTGATCATAAACGCAGGTGAAACTGCAGGGGACGGCTACGTGTTACAAACAGTAAACAGTCTATTGGGAAGTCCATGAAATAGCAAATGTTTTTATCAAAAACAATATTCGTAGGACCAACAAGTAGGTACGTTGCGCTGGTTGGACACCACAACACATGTTCGATACACTACACTACGACATACTCTCCAAGGCATTTGATGCAATAGATCATAGGGTTTAAGAGTATAAGTTTTAGCACTTTGGAGAAAACCACTACATTCTACCTTAGATTTGTTAGTACACTATCTACAAGGCAGAACCCAATAGCTCAAGCTGGAACACGAGCGGAGCCTGTACCTGTTACCCAAGGAGTACCACAAGGCCATTTCGCAGGCCGCAAGACCAAGAGAATTAAAAGCATTCGTTTAAACCGCATACTATCAGCCGGCCCGAAACACTCTAAAATTAGGTATATTCTTAATCATACCTATTGAAAACTTCCTCCAGTAGGTACGGATGACAGTCATAAAGTTTGATAACCACAATGTAATGTTTGCACAATATGATTAACATACAGGCTTAGTCATATTGGACAATGTTGTTGCATTCGTCACGTTAGGCTGTAAAAGTAAAGGATAAAAGACGAGACTTGTATTATAGATGGAGATGAGACTGAACTACAACTTCAACAACATCAAGCTACACGCGTCTAGTATAATATCTTGACCTGTCATGGTACTTAAGTCTATGCAAGGGCAGTTCAATGTATACTGGGCAATGATATAAACGTGCTCGTGCAAATAACTGTATGAGCTTAAAAAGTCTATTATTTTAACATATAGATAAATATGATAAAAGCTTGTCGCGAGATTTATGACAGACTAGCAGCACCCCGCGGTTTCACCCGCGTAAGTCCCGATCCCGTGGGAATATCGGGATAAAAAGTAGCCTATGCGTTAATCCAGGTCTCCAGCTATCTACATACCAATTTCATCGCAATTGGTTCAGTGGTTTTTGCGTGAAAGAGTAACAAACATCCATCCATCCATCCAAACTATCACATTAATTATAACATTAGTGGGATAACCTCCTGTCAATATTTTCACTTTATTTGATTTGGTATGTATGTGCTCATTCTTATCATTGTTGATCATTTTGACGGGTCCTACGTATAAGTACTGGTGTAACCAGCAAAATGACGAAAATTGTTTTTTTGCATCAAAAAAATTAAAAAAAAAACGATTAGTTTCAAAGATACAAATCCAAAAATTCTGTTTTATTACCACAAAGTTACTAGTTTTAGAATCTTTGAATCGCTTTCATGTAGTTACAATTTAATACTTGTGCCAGTGTACGTATGACCCGTCGATTTATGCAACGGATGTCGCATAAATCGACGGGTCGACAAGTCACAAGTCTAGCAATGCAGACGTCTCGAACGATTTCAACTCATTCTTGGGGTCTAGAAATTACGCATGCATATCACTATTCATTCTTTACTGGCTTTTGCAATTGTAGATTTTGTCAAGCCGGAAGACAGAAAGTAAAGGTTTAATGGATTAAGATTATTGCGAAAATAATAATATCACTGCACCAACTTTTAAACTTTCACGTTCCATGATATAATTATGTATTTACACGGGAATTAACGCGATCACGAAATAAGTATTACATACCTCTGAATTGTCTGACGTTTCGACCAAGTTTTTTCATGTGTGAAGTAATTATTATTATATTATATTATTTATTTCTATCTTACAGGAACCGCTTATCAGACGCATTACATTCTTGTGTGCTGCTAGGTGCTTTCAAATGCGGTATTATGAAATGTCAGCATTAATCATGACATAAATTGAATTGTTTGTGGTGCACAGTAAAGAGGTAATAACGAGTATTGATTTATGTACTGTAATATCAGTCTCCAGCTGTCATCGGTGCGATTAATATGCACGTAGAATCATTTTTTTTAATCATTTTAAGTGAGGTAAGTGGGTAAGTAAACGACAAGGTTCGTCACCCCGGAAGATGTAACTCATATTGGCACAGAGATGTCTGTTTTGCAAAAATATTCAACGTAGATAAGGGATCCAATGTTGAAAGAGAAAATATAAGACAAAAAAAAATCAATATGTGCAATGTATAAATGTAAATTAAAAGTATCCAATTTCACTTACATTTAGGGACTTTTACCCATTCCTGTGGTTACAACATCAAGATAAGGTAAGGTAAACAGTATTTTTTTTAACAAAAATTAAACCGACGACAGAAGAGAGGAACTAAAAAGCGAAAATATTATTGAAGAGCTTAGCCTAACTTAACTCTTACACAAATGTAAAAACCTAATAAAAATTGGTCATCCTATAGCATCATCACTACACATTATAAAACAAAGTCCCCCGCCGCGTCTGTCTGCCTGTTCCCGATAAACTGAAAAACTACTGAACGGATTTTCATGCGGTTTTCACTAATAGACAGAGTGATTCATGAGGAAGGTTTAGGTGTATAATTTGTTAAGATTCTGCGTAAATTGATTGAAATATGTTGATGATTGTTGAAGATGTCTCTGCTAGGCGTGCGAAGCTGGGGCGGATTGCTAGTCTATTATATATTATTGATAACAATAAAATACCGTCGAAGGTAGTAACTGTTTCAAAAATGTTTTAACCGATGAAAAGATTCGCAGTCAATGCAATCAAAAGATATGGCCATTTAAGCCCAAGCTTGGCCAAATTTGAAAATTTCAGGTAAATCAATACCCATAGGGTACTTCCCATTGACCTAGAATCATGAAATTTGTTAAGAAGCAAGATCGGGCAGCACAAGTAAATCCGAATGTCGTTAATTTGTTGTTATATTACAAAGAAAGTTTAAGAGTAGAAAGTTTAACTTAATCCGATGTTAACTCGTGGACAATGATGTGGGTTATATGTTGAACAAACCAAACATATTTATGTATATTTCTTTTTATTGTAACATATACCATGTAATTGTTGTTTGTCCCAAATAAATAAAATAAAAATAAAAGTTGATTTTGTCGTATATCGGTGTATGGAAGACTATTTTTAGAACCGTAAAGTTAAGTTTGTCTTTCGGAAAAGACGGGGAAAAATCTTCGGGAATTGATTCCCGAGATGGACGAACTGTCGACATACTAGTTTGTTTGTTTACGGAGCCCTCGGTGCGCGAGTCAGACTCACACTTGTCCAGTTTTTGTAAATACATAGGTACCTACCTGTTATATATAGAAACACCAAGACCGATGCAAATAGACATAGTCAGGCATATTACTATTTTTACTGAGTGGGAAACGAACCCATGACCACTAATATTGCAACGAATGCACTACCTCCGCGCCACATCGTCATCAGCCTTTCATCGTTCACTGCAGGATATAGTCCCCTCCTAGTGTACACCAGTGAGCCTAATCGTCAGCTCTCCTCATCCAGCTTTTCCTTGCTGTTTAGCGCAGATCGTCACTTCATCTGGCCGTAAAGTGTCCTACACTACCTAGTTTCCTAGACGCGGTCTCCACTCCAGAACTCGTCAACTCCAGCGGTTATTGGTTCTGCGGCAATGTGGGCAGTGGCCAGATTACTGCCACTTCAGTTTGCTAATTCTTGCCACATAGATCGTCAATTTTGTATACACGTAAAATGAAGCCAGTGTATCATCATGAAATTAGAATGATAATGTCTTTCTAAGTGGTCATTTTAATACATTTTTCGAGCCATAAATTCCAGTTTCACTCATTCGTTTTTTTATTACTACGGTCTTTAAAACTTTCGCGAAATATGTAAGTACAGTTGTAATGGTTCTAGTTATGTATATGCTATTTAGGGCGTATTGTTTATTTATTAATTTATTTTTGTAGAACACATCACCGTTGTTTTCCTCCGTAGGGAAAGTGGAGCTGAGTAAATTTTCATAGTATATTGTTTGAATTTGTTAAAGACAGTTATGTTGAAAATTAAAACCTTTTACAGTACTCTGTAAAGGAAGAATTGACAGTGAAAATGAGGTATTTACATAGGTAAAATAATTTAAATACCTTGGTATATGACATTTATGTGTTTTCTTGTACATAAGGTGTGTGAACGATTAGTCGTATGATTTTTTCATGTCCTTTAATTTAGAAAAATGTACTATCTCCAAGGGATAGAAAAATGGATTTTAGACGGTCGTCAGCCTTAACAAGATCTACATTAAAGTGACTGAAGCCTCGGGCAAACCCCAGTGTTATATACTTACATTACAAAGTAAATAAATAATGAGAAATTACTTGAATAGATTGTAAAGGACATGTTTTGCCTGGACAAGGTTCGAAACGTGACATCTTTACAATCATTAATTATCTAGAAAACAGGTTACAATGGTGTTTGTCATAAAACAATATGTCGGTAATACAATATATAACTGTGTTATTTTATACACACTACACCTACTCATCTATACATATATAGGTAAAGTCAAACAGTTCAGTACTTTTTCTCCTATGTTTGTCAAGCAATTTTTATTTATTTTTAACCTATAATTATATCAATAAATTTCTTCGGCGCTTTTATTATTATCAATAATATCCTACTAATATTATAAAGGTGAAAGTTTGTGCGGATGTATGGCTGTTTGTTGTTCTTTCACGCAAAAACTACAGAACCGATTGCGATTAAACTTGGTATGTAGATAGCTGGAGACCTGGATTGACACATAGGCTATGCCTGGCCTGCCTGGCCTGGGATGACAAAAACAAATTTTCCCCCCTCCCCTGGGCTAAAAGCCCAGAGTACGCCCATGGTCATAAGTACTCTCGATTAGTCCAGTGGCAGTTGGTTGAAAATACATGTTAAACAAAATACGAGATATGTTTTAGTACATAATTATACTGTAGAATAATAGCATCACAAAGATGTCCATAATATGTGGTCATGAGCAGGGTTTCCACTATCGGGGTTCGGACAATTTGTTCTTACTACGAACCTTTTTCATTCTCGTATTATTTTTATATTGATTTGTCAAACAAGACATCTCCTTATCGAATGAAATTTTCAATTCTGCTTTCGGTAAATCTACAGAGTTAGTGTTTGTATACTCTATGTACAGTGCAACTATTTCTGACATTAGTTCATTCGAGGTGAGCAAGCTGAGTGTGTGAATCCTTCATGTATTGAGTGTGTTATAAAACTACTGACAAAATTGGTAATCATAAGAACGCGGGATAAAATTACCGAAAACGAGACGATCCCGGGAAAATCAGGACGTTTCTCAACTTTGGTAATAAGTAACATTTTGCATTTAGACCAGGCAGTTGGTCGTTCCCATTATAATGAACAACAACAAAACTACAAACAAAACCATTATTCCCAATATTTTTGAAGTGAAAACTTCTTTAGTGGCGTTGTGCACTTTTTGGGATGGGTAAAAAATGTTAAACTCGCGTCAGGACACGTGACCTGATCGAAAATTCGTAAGACGTAGCCGAGTTTCTTATATTTAAAAAAATATAACATTCGAAATTCAAACATTTATGAGCGGCCAGGAGCGCAGAACTTCCAGTGTTCTCTATGTATACCTTTAGATATGTTATACTTATTACCTATTTTTTTTTAACATATTCAGATGTGTGTGTGTGTATGTATATGCAGATACATTGTGAAGTTATGTTTTCACTTCTGACGTGCAGTCCTACGACTGACTGGTTTTTTTTATAATAAGCATGTTTCAAAAACATAGCTAGTATTACAAGTTATAATATAACTCTGTCAGATTTTTTTTAGAATTTTATGAAAATAAAAAAATTGTATGTTTAAATATATACGGTATTACATTCGTGTGTATTTTGGGGATCCGTGATCCGGGGAGGATGGCTCTAACCGTCTAAAACCATCTCTAACAAACAAGGATACTAGTCACGGGATTTTTATTTTAATACTACGAGTAGCCTTTGCTTGCCGCTTCGATGAAAAATTTATTTAAATTTCGAATAATGTGAATCTGTAGATGTTTAATGATTTCATATTTGTCATTTGTACTTTCAAATTCAAGTCAAGTACAAAAAGTCTTAAGCTTTGTACTAGATGGATACCTCATAATTTGAAGGAAGATCAAAAACGCCGTCGTTTGGATTGGTGCCGCTCAATGCTTGAAAAGTATGCTGGAGCTAAATATATTGTTACGAACCCGAAACCAAAAGACAATCTGCGCAATGGATGTTTCCATTCGAAGATTTGCCGACAAAAGTAAAGAAGGCAGAAGTCAAAGGAAAAAAATGATTGCCTAATTTTTTGGACGAACGAGTCATTTCGCAACAATCATTCTAGAAGATAAAAGGACTGTTACTGCAGATTGGGATGCCATGCATTGTTTACCAGTTGTCTTGGAAAATGTTAGACAGCAGCGACCAAGAAGCAGGATCCTCCTCCACTACGACAACGCTCTAGCCCACTCCGTTAAACGGACTATCGAATATTTGTCTATCGCAGGTGGAGTTAGTGAATCATCCTCCTTACAGTCCCGACCTGGCACCTTGTGACTTTTATTTATTTCCAAAAATAAAAGATAAACTTAGAGGAATTCGTTTTATGAATCCTGAAGATGCCGTGGCTGCGTTTGAAAAAGGCGTGGAAGATATCCCTAAAGAAGAATGGGCTCACTGCAGTCAATGGTTCCATCGCCAGCGACGGTGCTTAGAAAGGAACGGAGACTACTTCGAAAAACAATAAAAATGTGACCCCCGTATTACATTGGTGGTGCTCTGTAAACCCAAATAGGAAATACATTATATAAAATATATGTTTGTATTGACGAACCGGGAACTGAAATGTCCAAATATACTATTTAAATTAGACTTTTTTTGTAAAATCTGCACAGCTATCCGTCAAATTGGTTCCTCAAATAGTTTTCTTCGGTACACAGTTATGTGTGTATTTTAAATCCACGGCCATAGCACACGTCATAAAACAAATATTACGAGCATTATCGTGAAACGTATAGTTCCGCTAAACTAATGGATTAAAAATTTGCTGTCTGAATTGCTAACTACAAATACACGATGTGAAAGGTTTACTGGCGTTGTTAATGTGTTTGCAATACGCCAATGGTTAATAGGCCGTATATTGCGGAATAGATTACATTGAAAGTCAAAAGCCAAATATCTTTATTTCAGAAAATTCTTCAAAAACTGTTTGAGAACTAGGGCATCCAAACCGATATCCGATAATCGGTTATTTATCGGTAATCGGTCCATTTTGAAAACTGATAAATATCAAAAGAAAAGTCGATAATTATCAATGCTCTATAATAAAAATCTTATAAGAATTTTACACAACGAAGACTGACATCTGATCATACATTTTTAACTTCAAGTAACGACATCAACACACTTCTAAAAGTTTCTAAAACGGTGGCAATCGTGGTCATCTACTATCTAAACTCTATCGATGGCTTCGCTTAGTAAAGCCAGATTGTGCCAAAAGTGAACGTATCTTTTCTGCAGCTGAATTATTGTGCAATAAGCTCCGAACAAGCCTGAATGATAAAACTATAGACTACATCGCCACCCGGCAAAAAAGTGTCATAATACAAAAATAGCTATTTCGAGAAAACACGACTTTTATGCCGGTGAATTGAACAAAACACTTCAGTGAAAAAGGGAACTTTATTCCCTTTTTTAACAAAATAAATTAGATAATAACAAAATAGAATTTTATAAACGTAATAAAATAGAATAACGTAAAAGATCCGCCAAAAAGTAACGGATACGGATATGGATACAGATCTTTTTCTTCCTCGGATATCCGCGGATACGGATATCCGGCACATCACTAATCTCTACCTATCTATCTCTATCTATTCATCACAGGGACTGCATTATATGTTCGCTATTGTAAATGCACTCTCATTGCAATGACATGCATGAAAATTAGTGATGAAACAACACTTTTTTATACTTATGTTCTGTTGTGTATAATATAATTTTAGTAATCCACGAGCATAAAGAATCCTAATAAGCGTACATAAAAGTTTCCCATGAAAAGATCTCTGAATATATCCGTCCATTTAAAACTGTTGAATTTCACTGAACTGAACTGTTGAACCATGTTTTGGCTTTATTTTGAGATTCCACGCCTTTTTTATTAGTTATTTAAAATGCGTTATTTAGAGTTATTTACGAACGAAGTTTGATTTAAATGTGTAGAATTACAGTTTTTTAAAAGTTAATTTTCTGCACTTATGCAATCTTGTCTTGCATAAGTGCAAAAAATTAACTTTTTTAACTGCACCCCGCAGTTTCTTAACTGCGTCCCGATCCCGTGGGGATATCGGGATAAAAAGTGGCTTATGCGTTAATCCAGGGCTATAGCTATCTACATACCAAGTTTCATCGGAATCGGTTCAGTGGTTTTTGCGTGAAAGAGTAACAAACTGCCATCCATCCAAACTTTCACATTTATAATATTAGTGAGATTAATAACAATTAGAGCAATCGTTATAACGGTTACCCTTGGATGTACGCTCTCAAACAATTAAGGCCGTAGACTTATCTGTCAATAATTGCAGAAGAAAAAAAACTATCCCTGTACATAGACATAGTGACTACGTTAATTGCCATAATTATGTTACAACACAACATCTTAGCTTTGCTTAGCGCGAACCTCGTTTAGAACGAAAAAGTATGCTATATGTTGTTCGAAGTCATAAATTACCTATAAGCCATATTTCATCGAAATCCGTTCAGCCGTTTTTGCGTGAAAGTCACAAACAATCTCACAAACTTTCGCATTTATATTAGTAAAGATTTATGACGGATCAGGCTTGACAAGGTAAACTATATATTATATAAACATTACTCACGAGGCCTCAAACTAAGTAAAGCCTGTACAATGCTAACCAAACATTAAATTACACCCAGACACAGAACAAATGATCATGCTCATCACACAATTATTTGTCCTGGTTGGGAATCGAACCCACAACCTCTGGCTCAGCACTCAGGATCACTAACCACTGGTCCAACAGACCCCTCAATAAATATATGAATATATTTGTGAATACCAGAGTCGATTGTAAAACTATTATTTTACAGTAAAATTATGCTTTTGTTAAGTTCTTAGTTCTTGAGAGAGAATAATAAAATTATGTTGTCATATCCTACATCATCATACAGTTAGAAACAACACAAATAGGGGTTATTCTCTATGTTCCAAATAACACTAAAAAGCCTACGAACACTGTACGATTCACACCGAACGGGCCGCGCCGGAGTGCGTTTTTAGTACGGTGATGGAAATTGAAATTTAAATTTATTACTTAAAATGAACTTTTGCATGGCACTTCTTGCCGCCGCGGGCGGTTGGCTCCGCCCACTTGCGCTCGGCTACCTAGCCGCGACTCGACGCGCTCCGGCGCAGCCCGTTCGGTGTGAATCGTAGGTACTTTACAGTTCTTACCTTAAAAGTAATAATAGAATTGTTGTTCGTTTAAATTGGTTTAACGATATAAATATAATTATTTAACATTAAAATGAATATTATATAGGTATATAAATTTTACGCTTTTAAGCCACTAAAAAAATAGCACCACATCGCAATCTACCATGAAAAATCGTTCCAGTTAGATGAATTTGTAAATACATTTCACTTGTATTAATGGGTGTCTTGTTATGTCTCTGAACCCTTACATAAATACACATGCCCAAATTATCAATAAACGTTAACAGTTGAACGCGGCACATGTTTATTTTCCCTGCAAAATCGTCCCCTGGGGTCGTCGGTCATGCGCCTGTCACGAAGCAATGACAGTTTGATTGATCTGCCAACCCTCTGCAGTACAATTATGTATTCTGTGCCTCTGCGTGCAGAAATCTTCGTAATTAATCAGTATAACTATTGACAGCTTTATTTATAGTACGATAGTAATAATTGTGCCACATATTACTGATATTGAAAGTATATCAGACAATAAATATTCATAATCTCTTTTTTTTTTTTTAATACACAAACGTTTACTATGGCAAGTTTTAGTTAATTAGAGGTAGGGAATAGGAATGCAATTCAGGCCCGATTGCAGGTTAAAATTACTCATTTAAAAGCTCTAGGGGTGATTTTGGAAAAAGCTGCGGCTGGCCTGTTGGTCTAGTGGTTAGTGACCCTGACTGCTATGCTTATAGGTCGTGGGTTCGATTCCCACCTGAGTCTGGGTGTTCTTTGTGTCCGTTATTTCTATGTTTGTAAAGTCCCCCGCGACACAGGTGTAATTCCTAATGCGGGAGCTGTCTTTTAAAAAAAAAAAAAAAAGCTTCTTAAAAACGCGTGAGGTGTTTTTGGGACCCTTGGGAGCTTTGGAAAGAAGTTCGATTCGTATTAGTATACGACAGTATTATAGTAAATAAATCAAATAGCGGTCAGCATTTTTCGTTGCGCTAACACTTTTTTCCATCTAGCCCCGATCCACCGGCGTCTGAAGCGTAACGTATAAGTAACTTTGTTCCAAAGAGTACTGATGGTGCTGTCCGATATACGGCACCTTGTTTCAGTTGCTATGTACCCAGCAGTTGAAAACGCCTTCTCAGACTCGACACTGGTATGCACCAAGTTGAGTAAGCTATCATAAGTAAACTGTAAAAATGTACCCCTTGTTCCCTCACGCTCATAAAGATCCATCCCTTTCTTTACGAGTGAGTCTTCATTATCTGTAGACGTTGAAACACGCATAAAAAGACGTTTGGACCTCAAGCCTATTCTAATTCGATAGATGATTTGATGCGCTGACCATTGCCCGCATCGAGTATACGCAGAAGTCACTGCTGGCTACTGCCTTGCATTGCATTCGCTCAATCTCGCTGAACTCGCGAGATCTCGCCCAATTTGTGCGTTATATTATTCTTAATCTAACTAATATGTACGCTACATATGTTACGCTTTCACGATTTAACTTCTCAAACGATCGTTATGAAATTTTGCATAGGTACACGTTGTTGTGTGTGACGTGTACAGAAAGAGACATAGGTAACTTTCACGGAGAAAAAAAACCGGCCAAGTGCGAGTCCGTAAAATATTTTTATTATATGATGTAACTAAAAAGATACGGTTTTCGCAATTTTTCCTTTATCTGCTATAAGACGTTGCTTTGTACCAAATTTCAAGATTCTGAGTTCACGGGAAGTACCCTGTAGGTTTTGATTTGAAAATTTGCAGAAATTTGCGGCATAAACCCCTGTATCTTTTGATCGCGTTGGCTTAGAAGTTTGATTTTTTCACAGCTCCAAGGGACAGTAGACTTGAGTTTTGATATAAATTCCAGCTTGATACCTCTACGCGTTCCTGAGAAAAAGGGTCTTGACAGACCGACAGACCCACGGACGGACCGACAACAAAGTGATCCTATAAGGGTTCCGTTTTTTCCTTTCGAGGTACGGAACCCTAAAAATACTGTGCCTGCAAGATACAGAAACTTTAAAGCGAGCGAACCCGCGTACAAAAACTGGTAGAGGAACAATACATAGGAACAAAACATAGGTACAATAACCGCATAAATTCTAGCAATTCACGAATGACGTTATAGTAGTGCAAAGCGTTTTATTGGGTGCACATTTCTCTCGTAACCTTTACAAAGTTAATGAAATGTTTGTAGTTTTGATTTTAACGCCTCGGCAATAAACCGTTTCCTTAGTACGTATTTATGAATTGTAAGATTACTTAAGAGTTCTAAAGACGTTTGTTCTAAAATGTTTGTGTTTATGATGTAAAAGCGTTTTATTTTCTTACATATGTATATCTAAAAAGGTATATTAAAAATGTAATCAATTTTTTCCTTGTCGGTAATCGCTTTTTGAGTAATTAATTTATCTAATATGGACATTTTAACCTCATCATGCGAAAAATAATATTATGGGACTTAAGAGAGAGACATGAGACAATAACAATTAAGAGTTTCAATTATAAAAATTATAATTTAAAAAACTAAAAAAATGCATACGTTTCATTTTAAATTTTGTTGTTCCTGTCGAGCTAAGAAGCGTGCCGACAATTTTAAACAACTTTTTTAACGGTTCCAAGTTCAATAAAGTGTATTACGTTCTATTTTCAAAATTAGACAACTATTAACGCCTGGCACATAACATAACAATAACCATATAGTATTTATTGCTTTCTAATAATAGCATTGTCTATGGTGTACATAGGGGGTGGATTATGTGCGGATGTCCCCTATGGCGGCTAATTGCTTTCGCTAATAGATCACGTGATAAAATTGCCTGACGATGCCGTCCATCGATGGCTTCATAGCCATCACATAACGTACTATGTGATATGCGATACAAGTAAGAATAAGGAGTTTGAGGGAAACTCTGTTGTGATATGTTTGAAAATCTGGCACGGTTCTTGACTGTTTGTTGGGAATTCCGAATTGAGAATAAAATATTTTCGTCCTTAAAAACGGTTCATCACGTAAAAAAACAGTTTTTTTCGTCCTTAAAAACGGTTCATCACGTAAAAAAACAGTTTTTTTTCGTCCTTAAAAACGGTTCATCACGTAAAAAAACAGTTTTTTTTTAATTCAAGAATTAACCATTATAGGCATGATTAAGCAAAACGATTCGTCGATCCGTGTATGAGTGTGGCAATTCAATCACAATTAATGTTCTGAACTTTGGTTTTAGGTACACTAGTATTAAAATTAAGTATTGTATGTGTATAACTGCAATTATTAAATACACATATCTCCTAACATTAGGTAGGTAAGTAACGTGTTGTTAATAAACACATTTCTAATTAACACTTTTTTATTACGCTTTTTCTTATTCAATTAAAAATAAGTATCTCGCGTTCATAAAATAATAACATAATTACAGACACATACCAGTTTCATTTTGAACTTTATGCTGGCAACCCCAAAAAGAAACAGACCAATGCTCAAAACATTTCCGGTCCGATTCATCCGAATTATTTGACAAACGTCTTTACGCTATGGAAAGCTTAAACTTGTAATTAATTCCAGCTAACATTCAATGGTGCGTAAGGCCGAGGGCTTAGTCACGTCCGTCCTCAAAGCCCCATTCATAAGGGCAACAGCCCTCAACAGATTTTATTACTGTTTTATGTCATGTGAGATGAATATAAGTACCTAACTTATAGCATTAATACTTTTTATAACTATTGAAATTTATATACTGTCTATGGTCAAAAATTTAAATATGGAACGTTATTTATTCATAGTTCTACCTTTATATTTAAATATTCGCGCCAAAATAATCCGAAGGGAAGTAAGCGTTTATTGTTATTATAGTTAACTAGTCTTTTAAGCCATACAAGTGTGTTTGTAATCTTAGTTATTTATACAAAGTTTCTTGCTATGATTTATTAAAGAAACTGCTTTTTCTGTTTATTATTGTCGTCTAGGAGTCATGGTTCTAGATACCATGTTTCTAGGCACGTAGTTTCTTTACAGAAAACTCTAGTAACAATTTGCCCTTCCCGAGAATCTAATCCAGGACCATAACTAGGGTTGCCAGATGGCCGGGAAATCCGGGAATATTCCGGAATTTTGCTTATTGTCCCGTTTACAAGAATTAGATTTTATTTTAACAAAGTTATGATCCGCTATCCCTCGTTACACGGTGATTTATTATTAGCATGGCCTAACTGTATTACCCTAGTCCCGGAAATGATAAGTTGATGTCTGACAACCCTCACCACAACCCAGGGCTACACTATCGCGTTTATTGATGCCATGACGGATTCCGATATATATATAGCATAATGCTTCGACCTATAGAAGCGAAGCGATAATGATAAACGTTACCAACCTGGTAAACAATTGCCAAGTACGAGAATCGAAATGAAATCCAAATCCAACACGGGTGACATCGTGGAGTAGACTAGTTACATGTATTACTTGGAAGATTTATATAAGCTGTTAGCTGAAAATAAATATAATATGCAAGGTGTGTAGACACTCTTGGCTGTAAAATTATACAAAATCTACTTTTTTTTAATTATAGTACCTACGAACATACGTACGTACCTACGTAGGTGATATAAAATTACAGAATTTTATATCATAAAAAAGAAGTAGGTACTTTGAAAATGAAACTGCTCATTTAGGTTGAATATATCTTCTAGTGGGCGTTTTGTGAAGTTGATTCTAATAATAGACAATGTTCGTATGAATGTTTCTGTATCCGTTATGGATCAACATCTTGTTCTATATTTAAAAAATAATAATTCAAATATCGAACGCAACTGACTAGTGATGTACACAGTACGTTTGTTTACGCAGCCGGTGTCCGAGAGCTGGTATCGAATCGTGTAACAAACCGTTTGATGTCCGATTACGACCGGCACTTAACATTTTATGTTGTGTTCGTGTTAAGTGACCGATTATTGAACGCTTTCTAGAGATAGCAAGTACATCCAGCAGCAAACAACTGCGTTCTAAAAATGTGTGCAGTCAACATTTCACCGTATTTCTTTAGAATTAAGGTGTTAATTAGAAACTCGTATACTTTGTCTGTGATTATTTCTTTTCTTTTTGTAATTTTACTTACGGAATTTATGGACCCATACAACCAACTACATAATTTGTACTCATACATTCATTTTTCAAACAAAGCCCCTTATAATTACTTGGTGAATTATTTTTAATTAAAAAGCAATAAGTGATTTAATCTTTATAAAATGGGAACAGTCTTTATAAACTTTAGGCACTGAATACATTTATTTACAAAAAATAGAGTCAAAGTGTTTTGGAAACAACTTGACGAAATATCACTGATACAGACTTTGAAATGTAGTTTATTAGGATATGACACGATGACATGTTGTTTGTGTAACGAGTCGTCTCTGTAAACAAACAGTATATCAACGCTTTCCCCGAATAGTTGTATCAAACATACAAAACTCGTTCACTCATAAATCGATACTGTAAACATAATATCATTTTGTATACAAACATCACTAGGAATAGAGACTTACCAACGACTCCGACGACACTAAAGATGATAGCACACGCTGCAGCTAGTATTGTGGCTTCTTGAGGATAATAGGTTCCATTTTCTGTTAGTTCCATTTTCGAAATGTTTTCAAACGAATCGAATGACTCCATGTTTGAGCACAACACTAGCACGTCACTGAATTAAAAATTAATTTCGAACTTTTTTCTTGTCATTGTATTCACCAAATGATTCTTAAATTGTCCTTGCGGTCATTTTGTTGATACTTTGTAGACACAGCACTATTTTTAATCTGTAACAAAATAGGCATCATGTTACCAAAATGCAGTTGCGCACGTGATGTTACTCAAATTACAAAATAAAGTCGTTTTACATAATATTGACAACTTGTTTAATGGTCTATTGTCTATCGTTCTGCTTTTAATCTTTTCTATAAAGTTAAAGTAAATTAATCGTTTACTTTTTTATTTTTACGTTATAGGGGGCAAACGAGCAGACGGGTTACTGATGGTAAGTGACTACCGTCGCCCATGGGCACCTGTAACTCAAGAGTCACAAGTGCGTTGCCGGCCTTTGAGATAGGAGTACGCTCTTTTCTTGAAGGTTTGAAGGTCGTTTCGGTCCGGAAATACCGCAGGCGACAATTAGTTCTACAGATTGGTTGTGCGAGGCAATAAGTTTCTGAAGAACCGCACAGTGGTGGATTACCAATTAACCAGGTGATGGGGATGATAGTTTTATCGCGTTGAACGATGGCGAAATGCAAAATTACTGGCCAAAGTGCATTTTATAACAATTTGTCGCGTAAAATAATGTAATTGTATATTTTTGTTGTCAGATTCATCTTTTGAGTAGAACAGAAAGAAACTTTATTGTATATTCAACCATTTAGCGTGAATATCAGACAAATCAGGTTAAAATTTTAGCATGAAGTACATAACATGAAATAAATATGGTTATCTGATACTAGCAGTTTCCCGCAGTTTCACCTGCGTTAATGGTCACTGCTTCGCTATTAGGGGTCGTAGCTTGATGTTACATAGCCTATTATAAACTTCCTCAATAAATACTCTTATAAATACAAAAAAAAAAAAATTCGCATCCGACTGGCAGTTTCAGAGATTAGCGCATTCAAACAAACAAACAAAAAAACTCTTCAGCTTTTTTGTTTTTTTTTTATTGGTATAGGTATAGAAATAAATATAGATATTTTTCTTCGTATTTCTGTGCTGCCGTACTGTTCATCCGATCACCATAAAATTTTGCAAACACGTTGCCACGGACACAGGAAAGGGCATAGGGTAGGTACCTTTCATCAAGATTTTTTTTTAATAAAGAATACTAGCAAAGTGGGGCACACATTGGAAGTATTCTTGTTAACCCCTCCAGCTAAGCTAAATGCTTGTGTTAAGAGTGGGTTCACGTCGGTAGTGCACCAGGTGGCGAATCCCACTTGGTGCACCCGCAATCACTGGATCGCAAGTCCGACACCTTAGCCATTACGCTACCGCCACTTTGTTCCCAATGGTCCCAGGGGTAGAAAAATTACTTTTAAGCCGCGGTCTAAAACCTAGTTGTATATAAAAAATATACTATTTATACGATAGTCAGGATCTAACAAAATTTACAATTTAAAAACCCCCGACTCGAAAATCCCTTCAACGATTAGAAAAGAGCTCATGATCTTCGAACGACTGAACAGATTTTCTTGAATTTTATCTAAGAACACTTCCGACTAATTCACCTTTCAAAAAACAAAATCAAAATCGGTTCATCCGTTCGAGAGCTACGATGCCACACACAGACACGTCAAACTTGTAACACCCCGTCGTTATTGCGTCGGGAAATACACGAAAGACTATTAAATATTACTGTATATTTCAGAGTCATTACATTAAACAATAATATTAACTAAAAAGCTATTTTTAATCGCCCTGATAAGTTAAAATGTTTAGTTGAAGAGTTCAAGAAACTTTAACTAACTTCAGGGATTTTTTTGTTTATTTAAACTAGTTTGATTTAATACAGTAAGAATAACGGATGCGTATGAGTTAACTTTAAACATTCACACATACGTCTTTTTATTACTTTCCCTCCTAGATTTTATTGTGCCCTCATTATGAAATCAAACCTAAATATATATGTCGATACATATGTATTGTTTTGCCAATAATTCAATGTGGGAGGCCGAATATGCCACATTGAATCATATGCAGAAACTTTATGACTTAAAACATAAACAACGATACATCATTCCGTTTCGAAACAGTTCATTATATTTTGTTCACTAACTATAATGTCTAAACTTTTTCAAGGTTCCATTCGGCTACTGAGTTAAAGCTTCTAAATAATTCTGACGTGGGAGAACCATGCTTCGGCACATATGGGCCGGCGCGACCGGAGTGATACCACGGCCTCACAGAAAACCGGCGTGAAGCAATTCTTTAGCTTTTCGCCGAGTGAGTGAGGTTACCGGAGGCCCTAACCTCCCCCCCCCAATCAAAAAACGTTTTTCTCCCCCTAAATGCGCTAATCTCACGAACTACTGGTTCGAATTGAAAAATTATTTTAGTGTTGGATAGCCCATTTATCGAGGAACGTTATAGGCAAAATAACATCACGCTACGGCAAATAGGAGCAGAGCAGTGACTATAAACGCAGGTGAAACTGCGGGGACGGCTAGTATGTAATAAAACAAAATCTATAACTTTTTTATGTTCTACAACCCATACTTTACCGGTGCTTTCTTTCGGACTAGTTGCGCTATGTAATATGTACTAGAATATTATAATATTCCGTGTGTATAATACGAGTAATACACACATGTCACAACCTACTATTCCCTACAATCTTACAAAGATTTTCACGACTTCCTAAGAAAAATAACACAAAAAGCGAACCGCAGTAAGTGGGGCGGGAACACTGAATAAGTGAATACTGAGGACATTAACATGCATTTACATAACGATACGATTGTATGAAAGTGGCCGAGACGGTGGCGCGACGTGCCACGAGCGCGCCTCTCCCAACCGGAATACGAAAACTGCTCCCCGCACTCAAATCCAAGGTTTCTGAGATTCTGAAGAAGAGGTAAAACCTCAGAGTGCAAATAACACCACTACATTTAAAATCCACTGTAAACAGTTATAAAGCATATTACCTGGGCGCTAAAATATTGAGATAAAGATCAAAAAGCACAACAAGCAAAATGCTTCAAGCATGGCGTATTCTCTCTCTGGTAACTGGTACCATAAAGTCACATGTCTTGCAGCCCTTGTTGCACTATACTGTACATCCTTTAATTTTTTTTTTGAATTTCGATTATCCAACATGCAAGCATTTTTAACATTGAGGCAAATGTATGTGATCGTAAGTCCAATATATCGCCTATCGTTCCAAGGACTCTTTTGTTTACTGTACAGTACGTTGGTCAGTCGTCCCTCGCATGCGTCGATTTGAATACAAACAGCTGTTAATTCAGTCGATAATGAGCGGTGCCCTCTTAAGTGGCAAGCACGAACCGATGACTTCTCATCCTTATTAAGAAAATGTTCTCAGAAAGGAACATGATAGTACCCTAAGATCCATTATAATAAGATCTTTAGTTAACCGTTAGTTGGTTTCACAGACTATTATTGTTTTTTTTAGTCTTAAAGATTGATTAAAAATTGATTTTCATAAATTTCATAATTTGCATGATAAGGGAAATTGTTCGTTAACTATTTGGAAGGTGTTTACACTATTGTTTGATAAAGAGGAAAATTTGGTGACGTTAAAAGGTGAAGAAAAAAAATAATAAAGATGTATTGTAATTGAATGAGGTTCATTCAATAAATAAGCTACTGAATTTATCAACTGCATATCTATGTCCTTACAATATACACCATACATACATTTTTTTTATGGGATAGGGGGCAAACGAGCAAACGGGTCACCTGATGGTAAGCGACTACCGCCGCCCATGGGCACCTTCAACTCAAGAGTCACAAGTGCGTTGCCGGCCTTTAAGGTGGGAGAACGGGAAGGGGAAGAAGGGGGGAAGAGGGAGAATGCGGGTTGAGGGAGAAGAGGGAGAGAGGGAAGGGTTAGGGCCTCCTGTATCCTCTCTCACTCGGCGAAAAGCAATGCAAGCTTCACTGCCGGTTTTCTGTGAAGCCGTGTTATCACTCAGGTCTAGCCGGCCCGTACGTCCCGAAGCATGGCTCTCCCACAGTTAAAATGTAAATGAATGATCTGATCTCGTAAATAAAAAGATTTGTAGATGGAACTTATTTCAATTTTTTTTTGGAAAACAGACAAATATTTGACAGCCAGAGATCGGAATGCGTATGAAGCGAATAAAATC
The DNA here is from genome assembly GCA_963859945.1 of Euplagia quadripunctaria. Lineage (NCBI taxonomy): Eukaryota > Metazoa > Arthropoda > Insecta > Lepidoptera > Erebidae > Euplagia > Euplagia quadripunctaria. Next base: position 1,930,760 of record OY982574.1, on the reverse strand, counting down.
AATTTTTCTTTCAATATTTAATATTTTAATACCAATAGATTGCGATTGCATATAACTCGGGGTTACCACAGTAAATCAGTAAAAATAGAATAATTTGAAGCCGTATTTAATTAATGTATTAGAATTAGAGATGAAACTGGCCACACAAGATTAAATTTTATCTCTTCAACTTTGGCAACCCGTTTCAAGAAAGTCTTTAATTCCATTCAGCCGTGACGGTTGCGTCACAGTAAATATCTTTAGCTTATATATTTACGTGGTTACGTTATGTAGATTAGAATAATATTTATACTTCACATATTCCAAGTATTTAGTCTTGCGTTTAATATCAATAGTTTCTTTCTATTTTCTTTTAATAAAATATAACATCTAATCAAAATTGTTTAAAATTAGAACCAAAGACAGTTTAGATGGTTTTTAAAAAAAAAACTTGTAATATATGATTTATTCTTTTTTCTTTTTAAACATTTGAATTAAGAAAAGAAATCATTCAGGATGGAAGCACTTGTGAAAGACAACTAAAATCGTGTGTTAGAAAGTTAGAACAGATGCGCCTGGCAAATGATCACATTCTTATTTTAGTCTGTACTCAAAATATTGTTTGCAATCATTTATGTGCTCTGGCGCCGTCTCACTACTAGTATGTGAGGAACTATTAAGATTTCACAATGTGAACAAGTACCTAAATATTCCTTTTAAATTTTATTGACTGGAAGTACAACGCAAACTGGCCACTAAGAATGCAATAAACTTATATAACGTTATTGTCTGCGTGGCTATTTTTCAACATTCTCCATTCAAAGTTCGAATGTTTGTTGATAAACTGTAATGTTCTAATTTTAATTTTTCGCGGGAATTTTATTACCAGCACAGTTTAGTAATCACTCACACACACAAAAACTATTTATTGTCTTATTCTATTCAGCTTTTATTCGCTATTGTTACTTGATTCTGCGAATGGTGTATTTCATAAAATGTATGATGTGTTTCGTGCTCAAATATGGCGTTGGAATGTGATTATGCTCTATCTCGCACATAATTATGTATGTTGAATGCAATAAATATAGTTCTCTTTGTGATTGAACGCATTTTTCTTTTGAGCGTATGTATGGTCCGAGTGTTAATTAGTTTGATTGGCGTAGCATGTTTTTTTTTTAATGGCAACGGAAAGTTGCATGTTACTTGAATGTCGAGCAACTGTAAGGTATGTGTTATGTTCTATTTGTATGGCGGATGAAGAGGTAGCAATAGTATCTTGCTAAGCTCTATTAACTGTACATAAGAAGAGCAAAGTTTCTTCGCTTCTAACTTCGTGTTTAGAATACTAATAATAACTTGAGACACCTTACACACGGCTGTCTGATCCAAAACTAGACAGAGTCTGTACTATGGTACACAGACTGCTGATAAACATACTTGTATATTCCTAAATACATACATATAATAGATAAAATACACCCAGACACAGAACCACAGATCGTGCTCATCATACAATTATTTGTGGGTGGTGGTGCAGGGTGGGAATCAAAACCACGACCTCTGGCTGAGCAGTCAGGATCACTAACCATAAGACTAGACGAACAAGTCCGTCAATAGCAATTTATTTGGCTGGGCGTTACTATTAAATATATATACTTTTATTTAAATGTTAGTTAGTTTAGTGAGCTTTTTAGCCTAGGATGATGCGATTTTAAATTAATTTGAACCAAACTACGGATGTAAGAAACTAATAAAAAAAAATGTTCAGAAGAAAACCAATACATAGTAAAACTAATTATCTAATTGTTTAAATAATTTTATATTGATAAAAAACTTCACATGGTTTTTCATAAAACCCTCCTGAACAAAAACCGAATCAATTATGGTTTTGTTACGAAGATATTTTTTAGACATTAGTACCGATTCCGTGACCTCACAAAACTCCTTGAACTAAACCAAAATTACAACATTTTACTAAGTAAGTTGGTGCTGTCAAACGTTCCGAATTCTAAAAACGAAGGCCTCAATAACAATAGTTTACCACTAATAAAATGAGTAAAGTCACTCAACTAAGTCCATAATTGTATGGTACAAGTCTACAAGTCTATTAATCTCATATGACCTCAGTAAAAACAGAATCAAGTTTACCTAATAAAATATTAATTTAAGCCTATGGCATAACGAAATACCCAATTGAAAAATATAAAATTTCTTAACTAAAAAAAAATGTTTTAAACGAAGGTAAGTAGTTTAGTTTAGTGAGAGTTTAGTTGTGAGTTAAGATGAGATAGCGTAAAGCCCTTTAATGCAGATAAATTGCATGGATGAAACATGTCTAGATGAGACACATCCAACTAAAACTTGTCGAGCTTTCGCCGTGCTGATAGACAAACAGAAATTAACTAATATTACTGACCTTTCTGTCTCTGTCTAATTTTAATTTCGAATTCAACTAAGCCAAGAGTTTATATTACAAGTGAACAACAGATGATAGTGTTTTAGGTGGAGTTCAAATTCAACCATAATTTAACACTTTATTGTGTTAAATTATGTATTTTAATTATTATATAATATATAAAGCGACTAATTTTACGTACATTGTTCTTTTAGTACTAATTTAATATCAATGAGAACACAGAACTTTACACTTGACAAAGAGTAAATTAGCCCTTACAAATTGCGCTTTCGCCGTATATGTCGCAATGAAATGAATATTTATTTTTGGAGCATATGGGTGTACATATACAGAGGGTAGAGTAAATATAGTAGTAGCGCAATACCATATCCAACCATTGCCAGTGTGCAAAATCATAAATACAATATTATTGATTACAAAATAGGGAGAAAATGTATTATTTCTCATTACTTCTTTTAATTTTAACTTCTAGCAAGTATTCAGTAATAGATACCTAATACCTACATATAATTTCGGTACACAGCAATGTTTACAATCAACAAATATAAAACCGGTTAATGACAGATGACAATCTAATTTCATCGAGTGGTTTTGCACTCGTCACTAATTTACTAAGAGCTTGAATCGATACGCGCCCATCACTAGCCACGTTTACCGCGCTCCAAAATTGGACAGGTGACGTCATTATTTTTTGATAAAATGTCGATTGTTTGGTGTGTTAATTAGTTAATCTTTGGTGACGGGACAGTGGCTACGTACTTCTGGGATTAAACTGATAAAATGTAACGGGTCATTACCATTATTTTGAAGAACCTTTTTAAGGATAATGTCTAGCAGTAATGTAATGTATTATTGTATACGTATTCAGAAATAAACGATGAATGTTTACAGGTTGATACGCAATCATTGCACGAATAAGAAACGACGAGGTTGTTCGCCTACGAATATGTAAGTATCTCATAGGTGGGACACAACATCCCTCCACTGGCTATAACCATGAGAGTATATGTTTTTTCCGAAAATGGTATAATTATATATTCTGTAACAGCTACGATGGCTGTTATCGAATATATCACTAACTACTTTTTAGTATTTTTTTTAGTATTTTTTTTTTGTCCATTATTATTGTGTTTTTAGTTTTTAAATATACAATTATATATATTAGACATGATATAATATATCTACAAGAAAATAAGGCGTGGAGGCCAGTATATACACTACTACGAAAACGCAACACATTGTAAAAGAGGTATGGTTTACTCAAAAATATAATAATAATAATAATAACTTCACACATTTCACACACGGCCGTCTGATCCCGAACTGGGCCGAGCCTGTACTATGGTAACCAGACTGCTGATAAACATACTCATATATTAATAAATACATACATATTATAGATAAATAACACCCAGACACAGAACAAATTATCGTGCTCATCACACAATTATTTGTCCTGGGTGGGAATCGAACCCACGACGTCCGGCTTAGCAGTCTGGGTCACTAACCACTTGACCAACAGGCCAGTCTATAAGTATATAAGTCAGTAGTATCTGCAATTACGTAATGTTTGTAGGCAACACTCTAAATCATTGGGAGTGCTACGCAAACGATCGTCCTTTCCGTTTTGTTTGCTCTTTGTAGCAAATTGAAGGGCCATCAAATTGGTGCAAAATATGGTGAGCCTTGGCTTCTGGTTGCTTTTATTTGCCGTGGTTTATATTTAGTAAAGTCGGAGTTATCACGCCTATGTATTATTTAATTTATTACCCGGTAATTGGTTTATTTTGTAGTTACATTGACATTGACATTTTTTTTATGAAATAGGGCGTAAACGGGCAGACGCGTCACGCGATGGTAAATGACTACCGTCGCCCATGGGCAACTCAAGAGGTACGGTACTCGGAGTACGGGAAGGGTAGCAAGAGGGGGGCGAGGGGGGGTAAGTTGCTTCACTGCCGGTTTTCTGTGAGGCCGTGGTATCACACGAGCCGACCCATACGCGCCGAAGCATGGCTCTCCCACGATAAAAATACATACATACAGTCAATGGCACTACTATTTCAATGTGGGGCAACTTCTAGGGTTCCTACTCTACTGTAGGCATAAAGAATTAACTAAGTAAGTCTCGGTCGAGAAAAGAATCGCTGATGTATAGCAATGCAAGCAGTTGATTTTATTTATTGGTACGTATTTCATCCACAGTCCCACTGCTACTGTGACTCAGTGCCAACAACACTGCCGTCCTTACGAAAAGTGCAATAACTAGGTGAAAGATGATTTCAAGAAAACCGCGTTTAAAGATTTAATTTTTGTTTTGTTTGTATCTCCATCTTGCAGTTATACATAGTATTAAAACCGGGTCCGTCATAGATACGTAAAAACTGTCCAAAGATAATATAGATCTCGTTCTTCTGATTCCGAATATGAACTTAACTTAATTCGCGTCAAAACTCGAGTTATTGCACTTTTCGTAAGGACGGCAGAACAGTGACCCGAGAAACCGAGTGTGTAGTCGGCAAGTATCAGAGAAAGCTTACACTGTCTTAGAATTCGTAACAAAATTTGTTTCAATTTACGCAGGAGAAAGAATCAGAATCAAGTCGGGTATCCGCGAAATATTCACTTAAGGAAAATCGTTTATCAATAGATACAAATAAATAAAATTGAAGTGTCAAAATAATAGTTTCTTTTAAGCTGATACAGTTATTTGCATACCTTTGCCTAAAAATCAGTTTATTTAATTTTTGTTTGTCTGTCTGTCTGTTTGTTCAGGGTAATCACCGGAACAGGTGGACCGAATTCCACGGGATATTCACTGGCAGTATAAAGAGTAGCTTAGGCTACTTTAATTTGGAAAAAAGAATTAGGGTTCCGCGCAAAAATATATAAATATATATACACGCGAGCGAAGTCGCGCGGTAAGTGCTAGTCTTTAATAAATATGAATAACACTACGAAAGCTTTTATTCTGATTTACACAACAATTTAAAAGACGCTTTTCAAAACGCTTGTCCGTATATCACTTTACTATATATATCACTTATGCCGCGTTCCAATAAACAAGAAACGATTCGTTTTGCTTACGGACGGTAAAATTTTCATTGAAAATTCAACGAAATTTTACTCGTTCGAATCGTTTCTTGTTTATTGGAACGCGGCATTAATAAACTATAGACAGGATATGAGAGAAAGAATTGACCATATCGTAGACAAGGAAGGGATGTTTGGCCTTTCGTTTGTTCAGCAGAAATTGCCTAGTTTTGCCACCGGACCAATTTGTCATCAGATAAGTATTAAAACCAAATTTTTATATGTGCCACCATTCTTCTAACTTCTTGAATTCAGGCTGGCTAACCTGAATTCCTCCATGCCGTGACATTACGAAAATACAATGAATCAACATTAAAACCCAGTGTTTGTCCTGTGTAAACTGTACAATCTCGAAGTCTGTTGACTACGTAATATTTTATTATCTATGACTAATACGAGTATGTATAATAAAATAACATCACTTTTATGAATAAGTGTAATGATAAGTTACTGTATTACTAACTTCCGATGTGTAGTCACTTATGGAAAGATAACGATTAGGAGAAAATACCTAATTACCTACTGGGGTTAAGCAAGAACGTCACGGTCTACTTCATGGATGGGTGACCATTCAAAAGTCCTAAGTTTTAAGAACGCGCTAAGATCATCGTTGGAGCAGTTTTTACGACTTCATCGCGGCCTGGTTGGTCTACCAACCCTTATCTCATTACAAGCTTCTAACCCTTTAATAAGCTGACATGACCCTGAAATTTATTATTTACAAGTTTTTAACATTTAATATATACTAGCAACCCGCCCCGGCTTCGCACGGGTACAAATTATACACCTAAAGCTTCCTCATGAATCACTCTGTCTATTAGTGAAAACCGCATGAAAATCCGTTCAGTAGTTTTTCAGTTTATCGCGAACAGACAGACAGACAGACGCGGCGGGGACTTTGTTTTATAATATGTAGTGATAAGTTATGACTTTTTTTTTACATTCTCATTTTTTTCACATTTCATAAGATAAGTATCCAAGTTCTCAAAATATTGAATGACCCCACAACAGGATAAACTTCTAGAAAACTTCCAATGCAACAGATAGCATTCCAATCTAATCGCTGAATCAACGAATGAATAACATTTACGCGTATTTTAACTACCTAATATTACAGGAACACGTATTTTCATTAGTGAGTGTTCATTTTCTTGGATTTCTTTTCATGATTCCGTGTGGAATCTCGTCCTTCAAGTATGTCACTTGTCTTCATGTGTCACTTTCATTAAATATCTCAAGAGACAGATTATCAACCACAACACAGCACTCGTACAAAATTCAAATTTATTTAGTTGCGTCAAATGGGTGTACTTAGGTACTTAAGGTTTTAATAAATTCTAGATATCGTCGAATTTTGGGGTACTTCGTCGATTCACACCACAAGCTGTTCGGACCACGGTGTGAATCGCACAAGGCCCCTTTTTGAATCGACGAAGTACTCGAATTTTGGATGGTTTTGAATGTCTTGTTTTGTTTATTTTTCATTTTATTTATTTATTTAAGGTTCACCAACAACTACTTACACATAGAAACACTTATGTAATAATAAGAATACAGTGTCGTAATTACTTTAAGGTGAACACAACTTGCTTAAATATATTATTTTATTTTAATAAGTTAAGAATAAGTATTTTTATTAAATTAAAAAAGTATTATTAAGTTTCTGATATACTGCTAATAAGTTTTGACAACTGTGTGGAAGGGAGTCGAAATGTAACTCAATTTTGTCACTAAAGCTATTGATAACCTTACATATTCTTGTATAGGGTGAGCTGGCACCCAAAACAGTTCTTCTTATTGGTGAACAGAGTGGTGTGGCTGGGACACGAGGAAGTTTAGAAGGAACCCTTGAGCTATCATTGTTTAAGCTTTTGTACTATGACAGGTCAATAAGAAAAGTTGGACGCCATAGTTTTATGTAGCCATTTTTGGGTCCCGACCCGTCCACCCACTGGAGTTTCCCACTGGTGGGCGGAGGGGTAATTCACGATTACCCCTCCACCCACCATGCAAGTGTGTACCGAAATAAGGATAAGTTATCGATAAATTTTAAAATTTATTTTGCATAATTTTTAACTTAATAGCACTTATTGTTTTAAAAAATTAGCTTTCTGCACTTCTTCTACACATAAACTAAGTACCTACTTCAAATTTCACACCTCTGTCTGTGCGCGTTTGCTTAAAAATGCATACAAATAATTCTCTTCACTAATTAGACAGTTACCTACTTAATACTAATATTTAACAACATAGATGAAATACGAAGAGAGAGAAAAAGAGAAAGAGACACACAGAGAGAAAATACAGTTCAGAAACAAAACATTTTAGTACCTTTTTATCCTCTATTTGTCAATTGATTTTCTTTAATTCTATTTTTCTAATGAGCTTTAGTGTTACTTAATAAAAAAAACATGTTTTTCCTTTGACGCTTAGCTTCATCATTTTCGACCCCTGGGAAGGACCTATTCATGTTATAAAACAACAGTTTAATATAGTCGTTATTATGATCACTACATATTATCTATAAATCAAAATTCCTCCGCCGCGTCTATCTGAACGCGGTAGACTTAATAACCACCGAACGGATTTTGATACGGTTTACACCAATAGACGAAGATATTCATGAATCGTGGGAGAGCCATGCTTCGGCACGTATGGGCCGGCTCGACCGAAGTGATACCACGGCCTCACAGAAAACCGGCAGTGAAGCAACGATTAAACGACGAACGAAAAAATAAATGTATGCTCTGCTACCTGTGCGAAGCCGGGACGGGTTGCTAGTATTGCTTATAAATCTAGACACCAATGCCCACACTCTCTGACTCACATACTATCTTGATGATTCAAAATCTTGTCCAAGCTGACTCAGTTTTAAGTTGTTAACATAGATGTTTTTTATTTATTTTGACGGCCAACTGGTATTGCTGTCCTAATGGCCTCTCCAGTCACAGGAAATACAGGACATTGGGGTACGTGTTAGAAATTACTTGAGAAGCACCTATATTTACATACGATAACAGTGCATATCTTTGACAAGAATAATCAGCTATTGAAACCAAAACACATTACAAAAAATGATACCTTACCTTATTTAGGATACCTTATTATACAGGTTAAAGCATTTCTATCGTAGCAAACATTGCTCATCTTAAAAAAAAATTGTGTGTAAGCATAATCACTACATAGTATAAAACAAAGTGACCCGCCATGTCTGTCTGTCTGTCTGTCTGTCTGTCTGTTCGTGATAAGCTGAAAAATTACTAAACGGATTTTCCTGCGGTTTTCACTAATAGACAGAGTGATTCACGAGAAATCTTTAGGTGTATAATTTGTTAAGATTTTGTGTAAATTGATTGAATTATGATGATGATTGTTTACGATGTCTCTGCTAACCGTGCGAAGCCGGGGCGGGTTGCTAGCTATGTACAATTTGCTATGGTACAATAATGCGCAAGAGATGCGCTTCTCTTCTCTGTAATGCCGGTTACGTGACAGCCCAAACAACATTATAAGAACACTAACTGATAGGTGGGCCTCTGCGATCTTGGGGCGGGGCTATGGATACAGCTGCATGCAGTAAAGTAAACATACCCCAAGGTCTCGCACTATCTCACCTGCTTTATTTAAGTTAGGTAAAATGGTAACACTAGTTTGTAAATCTGGATTTGTACTAACATGATTATGGAAGTAACTCTGAAATAAACTTATTGTAATTTCAAAGAATTTCGAGTTTGAAAAACTATTTGACCATTAGGCTTTTTATCATGATTTTGATGACTAATATCAAAACTTAATCATGACTTAGTAGTAGATACAAGGACTGTTGTATAAATTGTTCGTGAGAGAGCCATGCTTCGGCACGTATGGGTCGGCTCGACCGGAGTGATACCACGGCCTCACAGAAAACCGGCAGTGAAGCAATGTTGTATTGCTTTTCGCCGCGTAAGTGAAGTTACCGGAGGCCCTAACCCTTCCCTCTCCCCCCTTTCCCCTATTCCCGTCCTTCCCCTCTCCTCCCCTCTAACCTCCCTTCTCCCCTCTTCCCCTACTCCCACCTTAAAGGGCGACAACGCACTTGTGACTCTTAAGTTGCAGGTGCCCATGGGCGGCGGTAGACATTTACCATCAGGTGACCCGTCTGCCCGCTATGCCAAAAAAAAAAAATTGTATTCTAAGTTTTAAAATTATTACGGACCTGTAGATACCAGTATTGGTTCATAATAGGCTTGATTGGTATAATCGGTGAGTAAAAAGTCTAATGTCCCAAAAACATTTCAAATTTAAAACTTGATGTGTCATCATGACAGAAGGTTTGATGGAGTAATTCAAACATTATTATCAGAACTAATAATATCTTATTGAAAGTAAATCGTCATGTTTTCATCTAGAGAAGTAGGCGGGAATTGCCAGAAACTAACACATAATAGGGAAATTTACATAAAACAATGGCAACATTATTGTTCCGGGAAACATTATTTATAAAGATTAGTTTAATTTTGTACCATTTAGGTTCCAAGAAGGTTTATTTATGAAAAATGGTTGTGAAACTCCTTCGTTTATGACGTAAGAAGGCAGACAGCTGGACGCTTGTGCTGGCCAAGTGGTATATTTCGAGCTCAATCGATACGAATAGTATTTTGATAAAGAGTTGCAACATGTGTGAGGTATCAAGTTGGTTTGATGTTGTAGAGGGGGCGTTCGTTTAAAGATCGTTTCGTTTGTGTGGGGTAAAATACTGTTTTATTGACACACATTGCACTGGTTTCCACTTCACCTAACAAATGGTTATGTCAGGTGGTGAATGTTTCAGTATAACTGCTAGCTTCGACAACTGCTGCAGCTTCAAGCGTTGTGCAGTTTATCAACTGCCGTTTGATTAATTTCGTCCTAGTACAAGGCTCGTAAAATTAATTTTTAATTGTCCTCTTCTTGTTTTTTTACAATTTTACTCCTATACGTAGGTCACACTGAAGATTTTTTTGGAATTTTAAATATTGAATAAGGAACTCCTCAAAAATTTATTACGACTTTCGTTGCGGTCTTACTCAACATTAATGTTACGATAGACTTCGATTTGCATTTCATTACGAAGCCCCATCTCGTGCCACTGTTTGCAACTGGTTTAATGAGTTTAAACGTGGTCGAAGCAAACTCAATGATGATTCTCGAGAAGGACGTCCTTCTACGGCCGATGACTACTGAAGATAACGTGAGTGATGTACGGGTAATGATAGAAGCTGATAGAAGGGTGACATATCAACAGATTCGGGCAGATTTAGGGATTGCTATGAGTCAAGTACAAAAAGTCTTACATGAACATTTAGGTATCAGAAAGCTTTGTACTAGATGGATACATCATAATTAGACGGAAGATCAAAAACGCCGTCGTTTGGATTGGAGCCGCTCAATGCTTGATAAGTATGACGGAAGTGAATCGAATGCTGTATATAACATCGTTACAGGTGATGAAAGCTGGATATATTGTTACGAATTCGAAACCAAAAGACAATCTGCGCAATGGATGCTTCCATTCGGAGATGTGCCGAGAAAAGTAAAGAAGAGCAGAAGTCAAGAGAAAAAGATGATTGCTTTTTTTTTATTGCCTCATTCTTTGGACGGACGAGTCATTTTGCAACAATAATTCTAGAACATAAAAGGAATGTTACTGCAGATTGGTATTTCAATCATTGTCTACTATGTTATGTTAGACAGCAGCGCCCAAGAAGCACTCGGACGGACTCGAAATTGAATGATTGTCTATCGAATGTCTCCTCTCTCCTTACAGCCCCGACCTGGCGCCTTGTAACTTTTAATTTATTTCCAAAAATAAAAGATAAAAAGTTATTAACAGGCTTCTATATCATTCCGTTTTTTATTGGCTAAACCCCCCCGTACATAAGAATGTTTGGAAACTGCTCAAATCAATTCCAATCAAAACCACGTATTTATTTATTGAGTACGAGTCGGTCAGTCGTGAAGCTAGTTGCCTGTTCATATACGTAGATCCTATGGAAAAGAACAGACAAAAAACTCCAAGGCCACTCTTTTTATAAATGATTTTTACAATTTTCTGGTTACATTTTTTACAAGCGTAAATTAAATGTGAGGACAATGTAACATGTTGTTCTGGAATAAAAAAAAAACGCGCACCCCGACCGATTTCTATGTAAGCTCATTTCTATATAACTTTCATTATCATACCGACATAGGGCAATACCTCAAGCTGTGAAGAATTCATTCACAACTAAGTAGTTACTACGTCATGTGATACTACGCTGATGCACAAATAGTTCTGAGATAGATGCACTTTGTGTCCTGTCAAGAGCCAAAAGCACTAGGAACATGAACTTTGGCCCTATTACCCTCTCTATGCATCTCTGGCGACCTCTGAAGAAAAAAAGAAATCTTTCCAAAATATCTGATGCCGGCTGCTCGGCTACGACCTCGATTTTATAATAAACGTACGATCGAAGTACTAAACTAATAAATAACACAAAGAATAAAAACGGAAATTCCATTATTTTCAGCCAGGATGCTTAAAACTACTATTTTTAGTGTATGGTCGGTCGACACAATGAGTTAAAGTGGTTCGTATTGTTTCCGAAGTTTCTTAAACATTGTTGATGGTGTATGATATATGAATATTGGTTAATAAATAAACCAGAAAATGTAATGCGTGGAAGTGCCAAGAAATATTTAAATTCGAAAACCTGAAAAGCATTTATTTTGTGGAACCAATTGCAACGTTTTCGACATCAACCGATCAATAATTATAATTTTCCAGATATCAACTGGTTGAACTCAAGCAATTTTTCTGTTTTCTGTTTGTGGCCTAGCCATTAATACAAATAAATAAAATTGAAGTGTCTGTTTGTAATGTCGAAATAATAGTTTTTTTAAGCTCATACAGTTATTTGCACAATACCTATGCCTAAAAGTCAGTTTTTAAAATGTTTGTCTGTCTGTCTTTCTGTCTGTCTGTCTGTTGCTTCCGGTTAATCTTCGGAACGGGTGGACCGATTGCTCTGGGAGATAGCTGGTGTTTTAAGGAGTAACTTAGGTAACTTTTATTTTGGAAAAAGAATTAGGGTTCCGCGCAAAATATATAAATATGTACACGCGAGCGAACCCGCGCGGGAACTGCTAGTCCTTAATAAAATATATTTAATGCTACAGAGTAATTATACATGAACAATCGAACGCACAAATGAATTGAAACGACCAATTTTGTATTTATCCCACTAATGTTATAAATGTGAAAGTTTTTATGGATGGATGGATGTTTGTTACTCTTTCACGCAAAAACGACTGAACCGATTGCGATGAAACTTGGTATGTAGATAGTTGGAGACCTGGATTAACGCATAGGATACATTTTATCATTCCAGAAATACACGTGATTAGATTGGATGATATAGTACATACATACATTCAATTTTGCTTAATTGTGACTTTTTAGCAGGTGGTAGCGAGAAGAACAAAAACATCATAGTTAACCTATGTTCTATGTTCTCAATCTATGTTCTTTCCTTAAGTTAAGGTTTTTGGAAGCATTCTAAGGAAACAATAAGTCTAAATGTTGGAAACACTGGGTGCGGTTCAAACATCGTCATTGCCAACATTAATAGAAGACAACACGACTATCAAAAGTTTTTATAACTTCATAATAAACCAGAAAATATCTTATTGGAATAATTTTCTTCTAGATTCGAATTAATTATATAACAACGGCTCAACTCCGCTCGATACCACGGCCTGACAGAAAACCGGCAGTGAACCGCATTTCGCAGCGTGAGTGAGGTTACCGGAGGCCCTAACCCTTCCCTCTCCTTTATTCCCTTCCTTCCCCTCTTCCCACTCTTTCTCCCCTCCCCCTCTTCTCCTACTCTCACCTTAAAGGGCGGTAACGCACTTGTGACTCTCGAGTTATAGGTGCCCATGGGCGGCGGTAGTCATTTACCATCAGGTGACCAAGGGCGGATCCAGGGGGGGGGTCATTGGGGTCATGACCCCCCCTGGGCTCGACTCAAAATTAGTTTAGATAAAATTTTATAGTTTATGTAAATAAGCTAGAAGATATATATGTATACTCAAAACTTAAAAGGTTTATTTCTTGCTTTTAGTTATTTTTCGTCGGTTTAATTTTTTGATAAACAGTTTTTATTTTATGACTTTTTTTTGGCTTGTGTCATCTTTTATTACTCTGACAACTACTATTTTTTCTTTTAATATATTTAATACTTTAAAACGCTATCAAATGTATTTTCTCCAAAGCATTAAATGGTTTCTGTCACTAAAACCACAGATTTTATATTTAATTTCTAATTGTAAAAGAAAGGTATGTTTTCCATCATCAGCTTAGCTTTATGATGTGATGATTCTTAAACGCAAATACCTGATTAAGTTATGAAAAGTAAACAGAAACACTGTTCGTGCCCACAATTTTCGAAGGTTTGTCTCATTTTGTCAGTATCCCATCATCAGATCCTGACTTCTTTGACATGGGGCCACCTTTGAGGTACATAGTATCTAACAAAAAAATAATCATTTAAATAGGTTCATAAATAAGGAAGTGAGGGCTGAACACACATAAAAATATATATATACGGTCCAATTGAGAACCTTTTTTCGTCGGTTAAAAACAAAGTCTCCCGCCGCGTCTGTCTGTTCGCAATGAACTCAAAAATTACTACTATTTATAATTTAACGTAATCGTATCGTTATATATATCGTTGTTGAAAAGAAAATTTTGTTACTTTATGTGGTACTTACGATACGGTTAGATATGATGAAGTGGATAACAATACAGATGAAGCAGAGCCTCGGTGGACAGGTAAAACCTCTGCACCAAATTTTGTTATTTTATTATAATTATTTTGTCGTACCTATGTATAAAAATAAAATACTATCTGTTTTTAGCACAGATTACTAAATAACAGATAGAGTGTTAATACGTAACAGATAAATCACTCCCTACAAAAATATCCATACCTACGGCTTTAATCGCCTATTCTTTCCGGGTTTTAAAATGTGTGTAGGGTGATCTCTTCAATATTTTTTTATAAAAATTATTACGATTATTATGTAAATTCATTTCATTTTTCTTTTCAGTTTTAAAAAAGACAACTCCCGCATTAGGAGTTACTTCTGTGTCGCGGGGGACTTTACGAACATACAAACAACGGACACAAAGAACACCCCGACTCGGGTGGGAATCGAACCCACGACCTATGGCATAGCAGTCAGGGTCACTAACTGTTGTCGCCTATGATAGTGTTCACCACAGTGAAACAAGAACAATTTAGTTTTTTTATCTGTCATGCGAATAAGTTTTTTTTGTTCACCCACATTCTAACTAACATTTCTCATGTGTCTACAATTTTTCTGCTCCGTACAAATTATTGTAAAATCATTGATTTTATATGGAAATACAAGTTGGCACGTAATTCGGAGGTTTCATTTATGTCCAAACGAGACACTAGCCACTAGGCCAATAAGCCAGTCAAAGTACTTAACGCTTATTTTTCATTTCTAAAATAGTTAGAGTTAAAAGAAGTTATGTAGAAATTTTGTATACTAAAGTATACAAAATTTCTACATAACTTCTTCTTTTCTAAAATCTCGATCATAAACTGTATGGTTGAAAATATTCTAAATCTTACAAAAAGGTTTAATTAATCATTTGAGGGAAACAGGAACATTTAAGGGTTACAAGGTTAATTTTTTTAAATTATATAATTAGTGCCGCTGCCAGTTTTTTTTCTCTTACATTTTTTTATTGTATAGGAGGCAAACGAGCAGACGGGTCACCTGATGGTAAATGACTACCGCTGCCCATGGGCACCTGAAACTCAAGAGTCATAAGTGCGTTGCCGGCCTTTAAGGATGGAGTAGGAGAAGGGTGGAAGACGGGGGAGGAGGGAAGGGTTAGGGTCTCCGGTAACCTCACTCACTCGGTGCAAAGCAATGCAATCATTGCTTCACTGCCGGTTTTCTATGAGGCCGTAGTATCACTCCGGTCGAGCCGGCCCATACGTGCCGAAACATGGCTCTCCCACGATACATTTTATTAAATTAAATTTATTTACATTTTTATACTGCACATAAACAACCATGTAAATTTTCACTATGAATTTTACAGTATTTAAAGGATATATCAATACGATATATGATTACGTTTTTTGTTTGTCGTTTGTCTGTCGGCAACCCACTGCGCGAGACTGCGTATAAGGTCCGCCGGCGGACTAGCGGCCGGTAGGTATTTAGCGCGCGCAAGTGCATCGAGTGATATAGGCCTGCTTTTAGCTAGATTTATTATTGTAATCGAGTTGGAGGCTGTCCTCACTAGTTCTTGACTATATGACCCCCCCCTGACTTGACAGCTGGATCCGGCCTTGCACAGGTGACCCGTCTGCTCGTTTGCACCCTATACCATAAAAAAAAACATTGGAACAAAATTTATGATAGAATGTCAACGACACATCCGATCCACGTCAATTTAGCGGGAAACGCAGATTAAGGCAATATGAAATCAAATATAGAATAGAATCTAAGCAAATTTAAATAAATATATATATAATTTACGTCATTTGCTGAATATATAAACTCATTGTTGTGGAGAATGATTCAGAACAAGAAGATAATTCACTGTCTATTTTGTTTCAGTAACTACCTACCTGAATTTGTTGGTTTTCCTGTAGTCGGATCATGAGTTACAAATGACTTACGTTATACATAAATTCGTCATTACTTTCCTTGTCCTACCTTAGCAGGGATTATTTAAAAGTACTTACTAAGTACCTACTAGCAGAAAAGCGATAATGTTTAATGTTGTCACTTGTCACTATCAATGCTGTCTGACCTGCCGCCATTTTTTGGTCAATGTAACACCGTCCGGCCTATTTATTATAGCTTTGCAGGAGGGACGAGGGACTTGCAATCTGAGCAGACTAGGTAACGAACAGCTAGACAAATGCCTTTAACATGGATATCAGAAACTAAACAAATTTGTAGATGACGCGTTGATTTTGAAATTTCTATAATGCCGTATTTGTTTAGATTCATATGTTACTTGCGGCAAAAGGATTTAGTAACAAAATAGACCAAAAAGTGAACGTGATAAACATCTCAATTCCTTTACACTATATGTAGGTATATACATCAAGAGTGAAGTCTTTGTTGTCACATAGCCATACCTATTTATCGAAGCCATGACATATCTATACTAATACTAGCAACCTACTAGCCCCGGCTTCGCACGGGTACAAATTATACACCTAAACCTTCCTCATGAATCACTCTGTCTATTAGTAAAACCGCATGAAAATCCGTTCAGTAGTTTTTCAGTTTATGGCGAACAGACAGACAGACGCGGCGGGGGACTTTGTTTTATAATATGTAGTGATTATAAAGAGGTAAATTTTGTGAGTTTGGATGTTCGGGGTAATCTCCGTTCCTACTGATCCGATTTTGAAAATTCTTTTAGCGTTGGATAGCCCATTTATCGAGGAAGGCTATAGGCTATATAACATCACACTACGACCAATAGGAGCGGAGCATCAATGAAAAAAATTGCAAAAACGGGCAAAATTTACAAACGCAGACGAAGTTGCACGGGTCAGCTAGTATTGTATATAACATATACAATACACACATATACTATTGCATACTATTGCAGCCAACCGGGCACTTGGAAAATTGGGAGCACATTGAAAGGGAAATTGCTGAGGTAGTCGACCTAGGGCACCCGTCCGAATGGCACCTGCGTGAATGGCAACTAACCTTTCATTTGATAACGTCCTGTAAACCAAATACATCCCAGCACTAGGCTGCTGAGTCGTACTTGCTCTTCGTGGACATAATTATAAAAATAAATTTGAATCTACGAAGAGCACTTGCCAAAAATATTGATAGTTTTTCCTGCCCTTACGTCAGTGTCCGACAAGTCGTACACGGACCGGACACGACCACGAAAGGACTACGAGTATCGTCGTCCTTTCGTGGACTAGGCTAGTTGCCATACGGACGGGTGCCCTAGATGGACTCATTCAAATTGCTTATACAGATGGAGTGGGGAGAGTAAACAATACATCGAGAAGGTCAGGGATGCGACCCTGTAACTCTAACTGGCTATAGCCGGGATCTCCAAGTCTCTAAAAAAATAAAAGATGCGCTACACGCAAATGGGTTTTTTAGGTAGCGGGTAAAGAGCCACTAAAACCAGTCATGCGTCATCATACTACTTACATCAGTCATATTATTATGATGATATATAACTACTTCATAAATCATAATTTACCTACTTCCCTTAAACAAAAGATGATGATAATTTTACATATTCAAATTTTCCATTTGATCATATTCAACCTCTACAGGTGTGACCATGTGATCCCCTAATTCTTTTTTTCAAAATAAAAGTAACGTAAGTTACTCCTTGTAACTTTTTTGATTTTATTTTTCTTTCTTTTCCCTACTTCCCTAATCAAAAGTTTCAATTAACTAAAAAAAATGTTTTTGAGTCGACGGTATTTAAATTATTTTTTTTTACTTGTATAAAATCCATTAAAACACAGATTAAACAGAACTGATGCAGTAAAGACTTTTAGTTATTCGATCACTAAGAAAACCTTAAATTTTCTTTTTTTAAATTTATTTCTCTGTCTTTGTCTATTGCCTGTCAGCTTACTGGCCGTATGCAGAATATCAGGGTATCTTTGTTTAAAAAAAAACCTAGACTCAGCTAAAACTATTTCTGTCACATGCAGATGTATATTTTAATTTTTATTGCTTAAATATTTATATTATTTATATTTTCGCTAGTTTTTGTTTTCTTAAGCGTCAATATTTAGATTACACTAATTACGTCTTCTTTGTAAAGTACAAAATCAATAGGTATTTATTTAATTCGTTCTCTGTGGTAAGACTTACGTATGTTTTTCTCCAATGACTAGAACAGCATTCATGAAAAAAGGATAATCATTAAAAGGTTTCTAGGTACAGGGTCATGCATACGTACTTCCAAAAAAGCATACCTACAGTGCTTTTTTGCCACTCTCTTGGTAATATATAAAACACCTTTAACAAACTCTGGCAACACTGAGTATCTGGATAACCTTATCGTTGACCGACTTCACACGAAACAACACATAGGTAAACATCGCAGAAAGTTATGCAGTTCGTGTAATAACTTTCTAACTAGCTACTACAGAACATATCTTCATTACTGTAGTCTAACAAACGTTGACGTCATAATTATCACGTCACCAACTAACCTAATTAGCAGTGGCAGTCTAAGCACACAGCACAATAACGAGAGTACGTTTGAAGACGCCACCGGCCGCCACACTAATTATAACGCACGGATAAGTGCCCTAGATATCTAGAATACACAATGGTCTATGATACTGTACCGTCAGATGCAGTAGGCTAGGTCTGTGCAGAATATGTAGATATTCAAATTAAATAAAATTGCAGCAAAGGAGATTTGTTCTCTCATCGGTTCTGCCCGACTAGCTACGTATTTTTACCAGTACCATTATTATCGATAGATATATTAATATACTAGCAACCCGCCGCGCTTCGCACGGGTAGCAAAGCATGTATTGATTTTTCCGACATCTTCAACAATTATCGTCATATTTCAGCCGTTTAACACAAAACCTTAATGAATTATACCACCTAAATAGGTATATACTTATAATGTGTATTTTTCATACATAAATACAAAGATAATGAAAGAAAGAAATAAAATATATTTTTATTACAAAACCAGAGCGCACCTACATACATTATAGCTGCCATCTGTGACCACGGCCAGTGTAACCTGGACGAAATGTCTGGCTATTCAAAGGTTACATACCTTTGCATTGCCTATTGTCACGGAATGCGAAAGTTAAAAAAATAGGACATGCATTATAAACCTATACGAAGATGTTCGAAGTATCATATTCACTGTGCTGTGTCGTTAATTACTGATACACTATCAGTTCTAACTGTTGTTTAATTTATATCAATAACACTCCTTCATATCGCAGTTCAAGATGATGACCTGACTGTATGAGTCGGCGGTTAATAAATAACACTATTTGTGCAAATGTGTTTACTGGATTACTTGGTTTGAATGGCCGCTCCAGGAGTCTAGTCAGTCGTCAGCGAATCACAGTATTCCGGTTGCTAATAATAATAATAACTTCACACATCTCACACACTACAATACACAATACTACAAACTAGGCCGAGCTTGTACTATGGTAACCAGACTGCTGATAAACATACTTATACGTATATTTCTAAATACATACATATTAGATAAATTACACCCAGACACGGAACAAATGATCATGATCATCACACAATTATTTGTGTGCGAATCGAACCCACGACCTTTAGGCTCAACAGTCAGGGTCACTAACCACTAGACCAACAGGCCAGTCAAATTATTCGCACTCTTTTTTTAATGAATAACTTCAATGATTATTTAATTTTGTATCGTTCACCCGTGTGTAGAACAGAAAATACATTATAGTGGTTTCTTTACAGCCTTGAGGCATCCTAAGGGCTATTTGCATTTAAGTGAAATATGTACGCACGAAAAAAGTTATACTTTTATCTATTTAAATAAAGTTTATTTAAATATCATAATAAATAATACATACCGTCAACTAACCTTAAAGTCTACAAACGTACTCAAAGTAGTATGTTAAAACCAAAATGTTGACTAGCTAACTTCAGGGTGTCGGTTTTTAGTGACGGTGTGCGCGTAAAAAATTACTCTCATCATTTTTCCATAACGCGCCAAAAGTACAACTCCAAAAAATAATTGTTGTACACAAGATATTAAATACATTATATGGGTTATGAATATTAAGATAATAGACTTAATAATTAATAAATAACTAAGAATAATGATAATAAACAGATTAAATATAACAGGAATTTGTTCACTCAGGTGTAACATGACCAAATAAAAATACGTACCTACCTTAACGAGGAAGGAAACAGTAGTTAAAATACACAGTTACAGCTACAAACCCTTTTTAACGGGCGAGCGACATTCATTTAAAGTTTTTACGAATTTATACCTATGTATGAATAAGTGAGAATTTTGTAGAATTTAGAAATTTGTGTGAAATAATAAGGGTAAAACGTCATACCTAATTATCACCAAATCATTAATACATTATTAGGTTTAACAACGAAAAGACAAACATGAAGACAGTAACGAATATGGTTGTCCACAATCTTATGTTGTACTTAATTCTATGAGGACTGTTCACCAATTTATTTTAACCATTTGAAACAACTCTTTTTTGAATCAGTGAGTGTGACGTTTATAAGGTAGGTTTTGTTATAAAAGGCAAAAGAAAGAGGTAATAAAAACGTGAAAAAAGAATTGAAAGTAACAAGTTATTTTACATACAACACAATTGAAATCTTGACTTTTAAGGAGCAATCGTATCGATTGAGCAATTTTTAATGGGAAACCGGAAGTTTTTACGCTAGATTTGCATTGCTCTGAACATAGTTCCAAGTTTCCAGTACAAAATTTGGGAAAGATTATTAAAATTTTAAACAATACAATGTATTTGTGATGATCTTAAGTATACCATATATTTTTTATATGGAAAACGCACAAAGGGATCTACAATCTTTTTTAAACATATAGTGTTTTTAGGATTTGAGCGAGGTAAAATAGATAAAAGAAAAATGCCTTCAAGTTATAGTTTTGTAAAAATAAATTGTAAATGAATGCTGTCGTAACCTTCAAAATTGTTAAGTTAAAATTTAAATTTAGAACCTTGTACAAGCTGCATATATTTTTTTAATTTTAATTTGATTGGTGACGCAAACGTGGCAATCGCCAGACATTTCCGAAGTAATTTTTTTGAGCATATTACTAAACCGTTGACTAACTAATATCGCAACTCGATGGTCCGGCTTTATTGCTTAACACAAGATTAGGCAAACAACAATATTTACTATACCAAACTGTTATTTAGCTAAAGTTGAAAACTTTATTTTTTAATGGTTTACGTAATAAGTAGGATATTAGTTATAAATACGAAAAACTTATTTGACTAATATAAATAATGTAGTTTCTTGTATATGTAAATGTATCAGAAAAGCCAGTGACGAATTTAGATGCATTTAATTTACTTAATAATCAGTATGTATTCGAGACTGCAAGGTTTAGGGTAATTTTGAATTTTGCTCCAGCCCAGTATAATCAGCCAAAGAAACAATGTTTTTAGATACCAAGAGTTTTTCTAATACTACTTATTTTTACTACAGTATCTACTAAATAAATATATGTATATCAATACTATAGGATCGATCGCAAAGTCAAGTAGTTAGTTGCGTTTTTTGTCACAATTTAGATAGACAAGGAGCTCTCGCTTAAACCTCCCTAGATTTCACCATCAGCTCTTAAACTAAACATTACCATAAATTGTTGGTTTACCATTCAATTGAACTATTAAGTGTAGCATAGCATCCCACACGGAAGCGATAGTCTGCCTATTAATTAACCGGCCCAAAATAGAAAACAGTAGTGGGCTTACGTAAATTACGTTATTGTTTATTAAATGTAATTATTTCTGATATTTATTTATGGAGGATCCTGATGCTTGAAGGTTAGGCGATATTGATAGGGATTTCATTTACAATAATTCGTTGTGATCATCACAGTGCTAAGAAGCTCACGCAAACACGAACATATTAAAAGACATCCACAATAGGGATGCTGAGAAATTACCGGAACAGCTTTTATTTAACTAGGCTCTTATTTAACGCAAAAAAATTTATTCTATTAAAAATAAACTTATCTAATGGAAAAGAAAAAATTGCAATAGTAAGGGTACTTCTAAAATTTCCCGCTAAAACACTCGCATCTGCCAAATGAGTTTGATTACATTACTAGCCGATAAACTGAGAGGGCTGTATTGAGCAGGGGCGCAACAACGGGCGGTGTCCAGGGTCCGGACACCTCCTAAAAACCTGTGGACACCCCCTTCGAGGGTGTCCAAATATCCCCACATAACCCAGAAGACGATGAAAAATAAATTGTAATTAAAATGTTGTTCGCCGTAAAAATAATGTTTATCGTAGTTAATACCAAATTATTTAGTAAGCCCTACAATACATGACCTTTTTTTAAGCCCTCATAAGAAATATTTTGGACACCCCCTACTTTTTGAGGATTGTTGCGCCCCTGGTATATAATTTAAGTAGGTAATATTATATACCAACTGACAGCTTGTTCAACGGTTAACGACGTAATGGATCGACATTGGTATTTGCAATCACGTGATAATAAGACTTTATTAGTGAATTTTAATAAATTTACTATAATTTTTTAATGAAAAAATGTGGATTTAAGTTTAAACACCACAATTAATCATTTGGTTACAACGTCCACGTCGTGGGTTCGATTCCCACCAGGACAAATAATTGTGTGATGAGCATGATCATATTTTCTGTCTTGGTGTTATTTATCTGCCATATGAATGTTTTTAGAAATACATATATAAATATGTTTATCAGCAGTCTCGGCCTAGTTTGGGATCAGACGGCCGTGTGTGAGATGTGTCAAGTTATTATTATTTTTATTAAACTAGTAGCCACTAGAAGAAAAAGAAATTTGACGGTAATGCATGAATTTATTGATGACTTATTGTATTGTCATAAGCTCGCGAGCGAGCGAGCGAAGCGTAAAAAAAACATTTCCATTTTTTTTAAAGGATAACACTACATCTCGTCAATAGGCTACTAAACAAAAAAAGAAATAAAGAAATCGGTTGCGAAACAGGAGAATACATATATACGTAGGTTATCCGTTCACTATGCACTTTAGGGGTCGTCCATTAATCACGTGATGTTTTTTGAGCGACTTTTTAACCCTAGCCAAAATCACGTGTATTTTTTTAGTTCAAAATATTTAAATATTTTCAGATTATTATATTTAAATACATATATAATAGCGTGTTCTACGAAAACATAAATACACGTGATATTTCACTACACCCTCCTGTGATATTTCGTGATTTTTCTGAACCCTCTCCACCCCTTTCGAGCCTCACGTGATTGATGGACAATCCCTTATGCATAAATTTTGAGTGATAAATACAGTTATACCCTGTTATCATCTGTTCCAATTCCACAGACTAAAAAATAATACTGAAGGAAGGATTCTATGCGACGTCCGAAGTACGTACTTTTTTCCACTTCAGTTAATTAGTAATTTGAGAACATTGCTTATTCTGTATATCCTTTCATCCAATTTATTTTATTTTTCATTTGGTACAATTCCAAGAAACGTTTTAACGTTTAAAGAATTTGTCCGTGGAAATTATTGTAAATTATTTACGTAAAAATATTTGTAATTAATAAAATAGATAGGTACTCTGCGCATATGACCGTAAAACATATACGATACGACCATGTTGAATCTGTTAAAATAAACTGAAAATTGGCACGTGCTGGATTTGAACAAAATAAAACTTTCATCCTGATCACCTGGATAATTGGCAATCCATCACTGTGCGGTTCTCGCACAACCAATCTCTGGAACAAATTGTCGCCTGCTTCATTTCCGGACCGATACGACCTATAAACCTTCAAGAGCGTACTGGGAGTACGCTCTTTTCCTTCTCCGGCAATGCACTTGTTACTCTTGAGTTGCAGGTGTCCATGGGCGTCCGTAATCCCTTACCATCAGGTGACCCGTCTGCTCGTTTGCCCCCTTATAATTTATAAAAAAAAAAATAACGATGTAATATTTTAGGGTAATTACCAATATAATTGTCTCCAGAAGTAGAACGTAGAAATATTAAGAATTAAAGAGAAGGTATCACCGCGTAAAGCCTCCTATTCACCAACAAAAAAAAATTAAAAAAAAAGCAGTCAGTTGTAGGACTGCACGTCAGAAGTGAAGCATAACTTCACAATGTATTTGCATATACATACACACACACACACATCTGTATTTATATAATTAGGTTAAATATAAAAAGTAGGTACATATCTAAATGTATACATAATTATGGTACACTGGAAGTTCTACACTCCTCCGCCGGCCGCTCATAAACGTTTGAATTTCGAATGTTATATTTTTTTAAATATAAGAAACTCGGCTCCATCTTACGAATTTTCGATCAGGTCACGTGTCCTGAAGCGAGTTTAACATTTTTTACCCATCCCAAAAAGTGCACAACACCGCTAAAGAAGTTTTCACCTCAAAAAAAAACTGAAGGACATGCTATACTGCCTGTTTGGCTTTCTAGTTTAAATTGGTGTCCGGGATATTCCCGAGTCTAAAATTTGCTGGGCTATTAAACCTTTCTTTTTGATCGTTTACGGAAGTTTCTGTTATATAAGAGCATGTACAAAGATCTTTATCTGTCGTTTATTGTATGGTAATGCGTAAAATATGTCGGATATTCAAATTAGTTGTCATGTCGCCGGCGCTGAACGGGCGTGCGGTCGGACTTCCGAATATATTACAATTATTTTGATTATATTTAAGTACTTACCTACTTTTATTATTTGTTGGTTGAATGGCCGGTTTCAGAATAGGCTATTAAAAAAATAATGACCATAGATTGCCTTTTTTTTTATAAAAAGTATTGAATACTTTTAGTAAAAAATCTAAAATTACCTTATTTATTTTTAATTTTAGTCACGTGATCGTGCGGATTGGATTGTCTAAATTTGTTATGTTTACAAAAGTGTGACGCCATTAGAGTGACTCGACGCCATATTGCCGGAGCAAGAGTTTTGACATCTTAAATAAATAGGTACCTAATGTATTTTATGTTGTTGTTTATTTAATTTTTTTTTTAAGTGAAAACTTCTTTAAGCATGTTTGTGCTCTTTTGCTATGAGGAAAAAGCACTGAACTCGTGACCGTCACGCTAATAATACTTATACATATAGATCCACTAGAGGGCGCTAATGTAAACATTGATTTTGTCAGCTCCTTATTAATTAATATCACCAACCTGCTAATGTGACGTTTTAAGTTCATCGTTTCGTTTAAGTTTTCACTTCTGTCCCATGGCAGTCCCATGACTGCCTATTTTTTATATCCAGTTCAGTTAGTCGATAGACGCTAATATCATATGAGATGGTTTCAAGAAATTAGTTAATTAGCTTGTTAAGAAATTAACTTTCTCACATTTTAAAAGTCATGCCAAAACTCAATAGTTACGTTTTGTGGAAACCGACCTCTAAGACAATCATTCCATGATTGAATTTTAAAATAATTAAAAGGAGGCCTTCTAAAATAAGACCGTATTCTGCTTGTATAAATAAAAAAACTGGACATAGACATTAACCCAAAAGTTTAAACACGTACCTATGTATAACAAGAAATATGACGTCATATAACATCAAAACAAATATATAGGGGTCGATAATATGCAAAGTTAAGTCATCGGTCATCGACACGCTAAAACAGTTTTATCTTTAGATTTATGCGAATAATTGAATGTTATCCATGCTATTAGGTAAATGGCTGTAGAAACGTCTGTTGGCTTGCGAATAGGAGCCAGTAAAGATAAGTTAGTCAATGAGTACTTAGCATAGATTACTGTTTGTCAGGAAAATTCAGGGTACGAACAATATTACATTTAATGTACTTCGCCTTCGAAGTTCTCGCTTTGCTCGCTCCGTAATCAGAAGTAACTCAGCAATCGCACTTAAGCCACAATGGAATATATTAAATCGTAAAAAAAAATTCACATCATCACTACATATTATAAAACAAAGTCCCCCGCCGCGTCTGTCTGTCTGTCTGTTCGCGATAAACTGAAAAACTACTGAACGGATTTTCTTGCGGTTTTCACTAATAGATTGTGTGTGTGTGTGTAACGGTTTAACGTGCTCTCCGAGGCACGGAGGGGTCTCAATGTGTTTAGAAATTTCACCCACCCTAGACTGACCTGGCTAGTGTTACTTAATGATATTGTCGAAAGTTTACGCGAATGTTACACATTGAAATAAAACAATTTTTAACGGATTCTATCGCGATTTATTTGGTGTTATTTTACTATTTACACTGATCCCGACGTTTCAGTTGCTTTTCAGCAGCCATGGTCACGGTTAGACTAAGATGGTGGTCGTCTCATGTATCGAAGTGCAAAGTTATCTCAAAGTACCCGAAGTTTGTTGATTGTTGGTGTTAATATTTACGCAGAGTGAGCTCAAAGTGTCTTGAAGCCTTGCTGTGTTTTGTATTTTCTTGGCTCGTGGGTAAATGGTAGGTTAGCATATTTTAAGTAGTATTACTTAACTTTATAATATGCCAACCTACCACTTACCCACGAGCCCCTTCATGTGTATCATGATGTATCTAATCTATTATCACTACATAGAATAAAATAAACTCCCCCGCCGCGTCTTAAGCCGTCTGTCTGTCTGAACGCGATAAACTCCAAAAATACATACCGAACGGATTAGCTTATGATTTGATACGCAATTGATAGAGTGAGGAAGGTTTAGGTGTATTATTCATAAAGTTTTACTTGCGTGCGCAGCGTACATCAGTAGATTTATAAGAAAACAATGTATTACGGAGAGCACGTTAAACCGTCGGTCCCGGGTACCATACGAACATCTGTGGCATTCGTTACGGGTAGTTGGAGGCCTAAAAAGTCCGACAACCTGGTCTAACTACAGAACTTCGATATCGCCTAGTACTTGGGTTGTGGATATCTGATGGCAGTCGCTTCACGTAAAATATCAAAGTTCGGCCGTATCGTAGTTAGACTAAAAGCCGACCCCAACTTAGTTGGGAAAAAGGCGCGGAGGATGATGAATGTATTACGGAATTATTCCTCTTGAAAAGATCTATTATAATATGGCAACGCTTATGTCCATCTTCCAACAGTAACATAATAGTAGGTATATATGCTCTGTATCCGTGCGAGGAAATGGCGGGTTGGTAGTACATAATAAAGTTGAATAGCCTGTTTTGTGATCAAAAATCTCTGGAATGACCAGTGTCATTTAAATAATCTTTTTGAGTATTATAGACCAGTTCTTGGGGCAAGTTATAGGCTATATAACATCTCGGTACGACACTTACCAGCGGAGGAGTAACCATAAACGTTTTGAAACTGCGGGGTACGGCTAACTTGAAACAAGGATTTTCTGATTTAAATTTTCTCACAAGGATCAACCATTTGGAAACGGGCGGTCATAGATCGACACGAGCAGATAATATATTATGTTATCCATTTTTGTTTATAATTTTACATTTGACAAAGTAAATTATTGTTGCCGTGACTGTGTTGACATATAATTTTTAATTTTAACTATTTTTCTTGAATGTTTACGATTTCGAATAATTGATGACGACCAATTTTATAAAAAAACTGGCTGACGCGCGCAACTTCGTCTGCGTTTGTAAATTTTCCCCGTTTTTGCAACATTTTTTATTGATGCTCTGCTCCTATTGGCCGTAGCGTGATGTAATATAGCCTATAGCCTTCCTCGATAGATAGGCTATCCAATACTAAAAGAATTTTCAAAATTGGATCATTAGTGCCGGAGATTAACCCGAATAACCAAACTCACAAACTATACATCTTTATAATATTAGTATAAATGAATATATAGGCTTTCTAATACACCGTAGTACGTAAAACGAGACGTTTAATTCATAAATGGGTGAACCCTCGGTTCACAGTTAGTATAACTAAATCAATACATAACAGAAAAGAATTTCGAGTGAGGTGATTAATCTACACATAACCCACTGTGAGCTAAATCGACACAATAATGGCCGATGATGTAAATCTTATACTACATTAATCGAGCATTACACTATTTTCTGCGTACTGAGTATTGCTATAACTCTTACTGAAATAATTCCGAAAACTTTGCAGAGACAGCATATTTCTGTTCTATTTGGAACCGCCCGATTGGTGACAATCTCTTCTCACAAAAGACTACAATTTAGTAACATACCATAAATACATACAGTCACACCTGTATCCCCGAAAGGATAGGCAGAGTTGTATTAAACACTCACTTTTGCCAAATATCATTTCGTCCCACTCACATAATAAGGGGCAAGCCTATTTATTTTTTTTTTTGGTAAACCAAGTAATGGCACTTAACGACATTAATGTTAAGTTATACAATTTGTAATTCATTATGTTATTAATCGTATTATAATTTTAATTATATTATAATTATATCATTCTATTGTTTTATATTGAAATGTCATATCGATGGCTTAATTATAATTTTAATTATCAAACTTCGTATCTCCATTTGGTCAAACTTTACTGGACGAGGAAAAAACAATTTTATTGAATAACTAAGTATAAAACATAGACAAACAGCTTTATTTACATTTAAATATTAATTGTGCTTATGTTTGTTGTAATTATGATTTATTATCTGATAACATGATTAAATAAATGGACTTACGAAGTACGTAGATATTTTTATTTTTTTGTAAATGGCAAAACAACTAAAAACAGGTAAGAAACATGAGTTTCGAAATACTATTCCATCGTGTTCGTTATTTCGGTTTTTTTTTTTTATAGAATAGGGAGCAAACGAGCAGACGGGTCACCTCATGGTAAAATAAATGACTACCGCCGCCCATGGGTACCTGCAACTCAAAAGTCACAAGTGCGTTGCCGGCCTTTAAGCCCCCACGGTACAGGTAGGGTGGAAGAGGGGGAGAGGGGGGAAGGGTGTGAGAGGGGAGGGGGGCAGGGTGTAAAAGGGCAGGGGGGAAGGGTGTAAGAGGGGAGGGGGGAAGGGTTAGGGCCGCCGGTAACCTCACTCACTCGGCGAAAAGCAAATTGCTTCACATTGGTTTTCTGTGAGGTCCTGGTATCACACCGGTCGAGCCGGCCCATACGTGCCGAAGCATTGCTCTCTAAAACTGGTGTTACGAAGTTTGAAAATGAAGGCATCGATGTGTATTGAAACTTCGCAGCACATCTTGGTGCAAACTGTAAGCTTATACTGTTGGTAAATTAATAAATAAATAAACAAACAAGATTGTCGGTGGATGCAGACCGCTTCCGACCGGTGTTCTTGGAAGTCATTGAGGGAGGCCTATGTCCAGCAGAGGAAGTCCTAGGCCTAAAATGATAATGATGATTATTCGCGAGGGACACTACTGTTCCAAATGTCGCTTACCACCAGCCGGGGCGGTCTGTTTGTTTGCCAACAGGTGTTCCGTTCTGTATTTAGCGCGGACATGTAGGTAAACGCAAAATTCAATTTATTTACACTTCGACGCTCCGACGTAATGCGCACACAAGTTGTGAATGAGAAACAACTGATAGAACTGATAGAAGTATGTTGTTAGTTCTGAACTTTTTACATTTTATATAATCATTGATATTTAAAGAATCGTATAAAGGAATAAGAATATTTAAAGTATCGTCGGAAAACAGAGAAAGAAGTAAAACAATAAACTAAGGATTGTGGATTGTTTATAGATACTGGAAACTGGCATCGTATTGAAACCTGGATATTAGATTTTTGGCATCTTTAACGTCTCTCTCTCTCTACAAGGAGTGACGCGACCTGTCGCGACGGAGTCATGTACTTCACTGGGCCCCTGTCAAGCATTTTTTTTAAGGTATAGGGGGCAAATGAGCAGACGGGTCACCTGATGGTAAATGACTACAGCCGCATATGGGCACCTGCAACTCAAGAGTCACAAATGCGTTGCCGGCCTTTAAGGTGGGAGTAGGGGAAGGAGGAAGAGGGGGAGAGAGGGGAGGAGGGAAGGGTTAAGGCCTCCGGTAACCTCACTCACGCGGCGAAAAGCAATGGAAGCATTGCTTCACTGCCGGTTTTCTGTGAGGCCGTGGTATCGAGCGGAGTCGAGCCGGCCCATACGTGCCGAAGCATGGCTATCCCACGTCAAGTTTAAAACAAATCGGCCTTCCCTGAAACATCTTTTCCCAAACATATTAGGGCAGTTTGTTCTTTAACTCTACGAGTGTCATGTTCCGTTTCCTGTAATCGCCCGATGCATTCTTATGACTATTGACACTTAATTTAATGGAATGGGCGTTTGTCTTCCAACTCACCTGATTGAAAGTGACGATGGAGACGAAGATGGTACACGCCTATCCAAGAGAAACCTATTCACTCTACACTTGAACTTTTCAGAATTATAATTGACTGAAAAAATAGACGCTGGCAGTTCATTCCATACCTTGACGACTCGAACCAAAAAAGAGCTCTCAAAGAGTTTAGTTCGAATTTTTGGTGTTTCGACAACGAAAGGATGAAACCTGTCTGCCTCTAGTCACTCTAGTGGTCTGATAAAGGAATGGTGAGGGTTCAATTAATTCGAAGAGAGCTTTCGCACACTCACCAAAGTGAATCCTATAAAAAAAACTGATAAGCAGGCGACTTTATGACGATGCTCAAGGCTATGTAGTTCCGTATTCGTGAGCAAATTATAACTGCGATTATA
Source organism: Euplagia quadripunctaria (assembly GCA_963859945.1). Lineage (NCBI taxonomy): Eukaryota > Metazoa > Arthropoda > Insecta > Lepidoptera > Erebidae > Euplagia > Euplagia quadripunctaria. The sequence continues at coordinate 1,899,813 of OY982574.1, read as the reverse complement.
AATATTGGCTTCGACTCATAGATGCCAAAAACATTTTTTTTTGTATTATAACGCAACATTGTTCTGTTCGTTAATCGAAAATAAAGATATTACAATCCATACTAATTGTTTTTTAACTGAAGAGATTGTTTATTTAAACCAATCTCAAGAATTTAAAGATGGATTTTAATCATTCTTTTTGCGTTAAATAACCCGATTATTGAGGAAGGTCAGTTTGTGTACATCATCGCGCTACAATCGGTTGGTATCGCTAACAGAGGAGTAGAAACATGTGTTCTGGAATATTCTAACTCAGTACACTTAAATTTAATGAAAACTTAACTAGTTGCATAATGTTGGTGTGAACTCTGGTCTGCCTTTTCGATTTATTCAGCTCATAGTTATTGTGAATCCAAAGCTCACAACGAATATTTATCACGTTGTTACGAAATTATAGCCTTAGAAGTTGAAAAAAATCTGAGTCGTCAGGTCATAAAAGTCAAAAGAGATAGGAATGTGCAGTGGTGCGAAACGACGAAGTACAAAATAGACATTCGTCGATTCACACCACTGGTCCGAAACGACGCATTCAAAAAGGGGCCTTGTGCGATTCACACCGTGGTCCGAACAGCTTGTGGTGTGAATCGACGAAGTACCCTAATATATATAACGATCAACAGGATATTTTAATCACAATAGCACACAACAAAATAATGTTTTAAAATTTACTGAATATTGTTGAAACTGTCTGGTTTTTAAAAGAGTGGCCGTGAGTTTGTTTGCCCGATTTCTTCTCACAAAGCTCAACAATTTGGAAACGGGCGGTTAGAGATCGACACAGGCAGATGTGATATTATGTTATCCATTTTTTTTTGTCTTTAATAATTTTACATTTAACAAAGCAAACTATTGTTGCGGTGACTCTGTGTGTGTTGATCTATAATTTTTAATTATAATAATTATTTTTTAAATTGACGATTTCGAATGATTGATGATCAATTTTATGACGAGCTATTAGAAAAAAATCGTTTTAACAAAAATTAAATTAATCAGCCTGTGACCACTGGACGTCGTCACAGGCTGATTGATGATGACATATTTTAGGATAAAATAGAACACGGAAAAAATATTACATTTATTACCGTGGGTTAAAAACGAAATAAAATATTCGGGGGTGGAAATGTGGTTTGAATACGGACACGAACAGCCTCAAATTATTTACGAGGTTTATACTGAAACTTATAGATAAAGTGTGTGTGGCCTTAAATATTTAAGGCGGAAACATACTAATAATATTTCAAATTCAAATTCAAAATCATTTATTCAATTAAGACACTAAGTGACATTTATGAACGTTAAATTGAAGCTACTGTTAAAAATCATAGATCGACGCAAATAGACGCCACAGCATGTACTGGATTGTCGAGGTAAATTAGGTGAAAACACCAAAATCTACTGGCTGCTTGTGTCGATCTATAACTTCCAGTTTCCAAAATGCGTAGAGCCTTATGAGAAGAATACTGGCAAAGAAACTCATCAATTTAAAATATTAATCATAAGGAAAAATTCGTATAAATCAAAGGTTGGCAAAATTAGTATAATTAATTATTAAATGATATTGTTACGTATAATACGAGCCTGAGTGCAAAAGCTATTTTACACAATAGATGTTTCCTTTCGTTAATTTGCCAGTAAGAATGAAAAAAAAGCGTAAAAAAGTGAAGCAAAAAATACGATAAATGGGTGATTTTGCAGTCTATTACTATAAACTGGTTATGTAGTAAATTTTTTGTTGACTTGTATTTAAAAATGTTTAGTAGTATCACCTAAGAAACAGGATTGTTTCTCGCCACGCTTCTGCTAACTCCACCAGAAAAACAGTCCCAATAATAGTGGAAGTGTGGTTCAGTGACTCGTACTCTTTATATCTCAACATCTTTTAAATGAAAAAACAGGATTAACTTAAAGGAGTGCGCTTCATGAACCCTGAAAATGCAGTGACGTTTAAAAATGCTGGGGAAGATTTCTCCTGATAAGAGTGCGCTCTCTGCTTCGGTTAGACTGCGTTCGAAAAGGTGGAGAAAGATGTCTATCTCCTAGAAAAAGAGAAGTGTCATGTCATCGTCATTACTTTCCTGCTCTTTTCCCAATTTTCATTAGGGTCGGCACAACGCTGGTTTATTTTGGCAGGCCTACCTGACGCCAACCTTCCTTGGGAATGTAGTCGTTTTAAGACGGGAAAAAAAAAAGATGAGAAATTTGTATAAGGAAAAATGGATAGGGAGAGGAACCTAGAGTAGGGAATATCGCAAGTCTCGGATAGGGATCGGGACTGAGACTGCAGTAGCTCGCAGAGGCCGGGGCCACGTACCCGAATGTATTTCCTGTGTCTGGAGAGGCCACTAGGATAGGAACACCAGTTGGTCATGGCAAGTCACGGTGCTTAATAAGGAAATTGCGTAATTGCAGGTGAATATTGTTAAAACTGTCTGGTTTTTTAAAAGAGCGGCCGTGAGTTTGTTTGCCCGATTTCTTCTCACAAAGCTCAACAATCACAACATCCTACTAATATTATAAACGTGAAAGTTTGTGAGTATGGATGGATGGATGTTTGAATTGCAGGTGTTAGTTCATTGCGAGTGTAAGTACGACGCTATCGTCACTAATATAATGGGAATTATACTAACTTTTAGACTTTCGCGTTCCTTGATATAATTATGTAATTCCACGGGAATTAACGCGATCACGAAAAGGTATTACAAACCTCTGAATTGCCTGACGTTTGCACTGGCCGTGGTTACAGGCTGACTCAGCCTGTAACCACGGTAATACCTTTACGTGTTCGCGTTAATCCCGTGGAAATACATAATTATGTAAAGAGAATTGGTGTTGAGAAAAAATAAACCTATTTAACACTAACTCAGTGGCATAACCAATTAATCTATATTTTCTTTCGATTTATACATTTATAACGACAGTAGTAATGGGATTCTAATGAGTGTTTGGATATGCTTAGCGTAGCGGCGTAGCTTATGGACGTTTTAAGTTTTTCGACAAGAGGCCTTTTAGAATGCCCTTGAATAGACAATCCTATGTGGCACTCCTTGGGAAAACTGTGCCAAAGAGGTCTTGCCACTACTTGAAGGTTCGTGGAAGGAAGGTAAAGCATTTTCTTTGCATACAATCCAATTAGCCCCCCCCCCCCCCGCCCTCCAGCCAAAATCACGTGTATTTTTTTAGTTTAAAATATAATTCGAATTTTCAAAATATTATCTTTAAATTCAGATATAATCGCGCGTTATCTCTATATTGAATAATGTACATAACATTAGCTAGTAAGTAAATATATGTAAAATATTGTAACCTATTTGTTTGTGTACAATAAAGAGGACATCTATCTATCTATCTATGTCCCTGGAAAGAATTTAATGTCATATATCAAACGCCTTTAATAACTTCTCTTGTAACTAACTTAATACGTAAATAAATTTTGGAAGTAAATTTTAACCTACTTCTAATTGTCGTATCGAAATGAAACTTTGTATGTGTATGTAGTTTGGATGACAATACTATAATTTGGCGTCTTGGAGCTGATATGATGGAGTCAGGAGGTGGATAATGGAACTTTTCAGTGGCAACTAGTAAACCCTTCGAGTTTGGCTAATATGTTTGGTTTTGACGAGTCCGGCTGATTGGGCTTGGTAACGATGCTTTGAGGTGGAAAGTTTTTTTTTTACTTTTTAATTCGGTTCACTATTAACGCGTGTTTTTTAGTTACTAAACTATAATTATTGTGATGACTGAGGTTAAGATTTGTAATTTGTTATACTTGTAGTCAGGGGTTGTAACTTGTATCTATCTAAGTGAATTTTACTGTTTGTGAAACAGTGATAGACATTTAAATATAAGTATATATATATATATATATATATAAATGTCTATCACTACCTTTATACGCCTATGATAAAAGGGCAAGATAAACTCGGACTGATATCAATTATACATTACTTTTTAATTTGATGGTTTGTATATCGAACGTCATTAAATAATAGGTATGATAAAAAAAACAATTTAGTTGTTTATCAAAATATTTTTTTTAGATATCGGATTAAATAATTTATTCATTTCCAACATTGCTAATTTCTAAATGTAGATTTAATAATAATATTTAAACAACCTTTATTATTTCTCTTTACCTCCATGTGGCTCCTACATATTACAGAAAAAAACGAAGTTTTTTTTTACACCACAACTGGTGCAAGCAAAGGTAACCAACAGGTGGGCCAAGCACGTGCCAACCATGCGCTTAGGTTACCTCGTGCACATCCTTACGGTGCGGTGTTCAGGAGTCCGTAACGACCTTGTATAATACATTATTTGGATATTGGAAAAAGAAACGATTATTCCGTCAGTCGTTCGTAAAAAAAAATTACTCTGCAAAAATGTAGACGTAAATAAACCATTAATTTCAATGATCGAGACTTAGTGTTATTCGTTTGAAATGGAAATAGAATTTAAATTGTTTGGTTGAACGTTTGGGTGTAGACGTGTGGATAATGTTAAGTCAGCTCGCTTTAAACGTAACATTTTGCGTTAACAGCTAAGGCTCTGATTGTTTAATTTTAATTAAAGTAGAAACACCTTACTATACCAGCAAAAAGTTGGATCGTTGGATTTCTATGACGTAAACAGTCAAAGTGTTCCGTTCTTTTTTAATATTAGATTTGCAAGGTAAACTTCGTCCCGAGACCATATGAAGACTTGTGCGAGCTTGCCCTGTCTTAATTAGTTTAGTGTGTTCCAAACATATCAGTTCAACTTAAGATTTTTGAAGTGAAAACTTCTTTAGCGGCGTTGTGCACTTTTTCGGATGGGTAAAAAATATTAAACTCGCGTCAAGACACGTGACCTGATCGAAAATTCGTAAGACGGAGCCGAGTTTTTTATATTTAAAAAAAAGAAACATTTGAAATTCAAACATTTATGAGCGGCCAGGAGGGGAGAACTTCCAGTGTACCCTATGTATACATTTAGATATGTTATTATTTACTTTTTATTTTTAACCTAATTATATATATGCAGATGTGTGTGCGTGTGTGTATGTATATGCAAATACATTGTGAAGTTATGTTTTTCCTTCTGACGTGCAGTCCTACGACTGACTGTTTTTTTTTCTTTAAAGCATCCTTCTAATGAATCCATAAATCCGTAATTTGCTCACACTGAGATTAAAGAAAAGCGATGAAGAAAAGCCTAATTACCTACTTTACTTTACGATTCAAAATCAAAATTCTAATTTGACGTTATTCGTATATTTTTCTACCGTCATCATAAATTTGAAGGACCTCTTTTGTTGACGAATTGTATTTATGACAGCTAAAGTTAGATTATTATATTAGGCATAGAGACATACAGGACACGACGTGCTAATAGAGTATTTTTATTTTTAATATAATGAAAAAGTTTTAATAGTTAATGCTTATGTTTATTATACTGATATTACTGTCTCTCATAAATTAATATGTTAGAAGTGTATCTGTTCTAGCCATTTCTCACACTAGGTAGCGTATATTTTCCACACTGTCAGCTTGTTGTCGTAAATAACTTCTTTAGTTAGCTATTACAATAGTGCATGACGTATTTTCTACACCTATCGACATAATCGTTTATAATTAAAAGCAAATAGAGCTTTAATATTTCCGCCTGCATTTAGTCAATCAGTTTGTTTACGAATAAACAGATGAATTATTCGAATAATATAAACTATTTTCAAGTACTAACTAAACGCTCACTTAATACTCGCATTATATGTATTATAAATACAGCCTTTTTGTACACTTACCTTTTAGAATCAAATCAACGAATGTTCCCACTAAGTCCACAAACACGATAAAGTTTCACAAAATATCACAACGCACAGATATTCAACACAAAATGCCGCGCACAACTGCAACTGGCCGCGCGCGCTCTACTCTGAGCTCATTCGACCACTGAGCGCACTACGCATAACCCATACGCGCTCAACTCGGCTGACTCGGTAGATACAGATACTCGAACACCGGAGAAAGGTGAAGTTTTAATCGCTTCACAGCACACAGCCAAACTTCGAAAGGGGTTCTATTAATCAACCCACCGTCCTAATAAATGCAAATTTTCTCCAGTAACTGTGCAACTCTTATTGTTCACGTTGTTCACTATAACATTCATATTCATACACGGCAACTATGATCTAATCAGCAAATTAATCGACAATAAAACGCGAAATAACGAGATGATATGTGAAAATTATAATCACCGTTATTACAATTCCGGTGATGAACACGAAAATTGTCTAAAGCTGGTAAAAGTAAGCGGTAGCTTGTTAGCTTATTTAATTTGTATGTAGGTTTTAACACCATATATAGACAGTACTAGAACGCCTAAACCACTACGGACACGGTATCACTCTCAACATTGACAAAAGTGCGAATTCGACATAATAAAATTCAGTTTCTCGGCTACGAAGTTACACCGGAATGAATCAAACTAACAGAAGAACGCATCCAAACCATACAAAAATATTTAATTTAACTCATAATAATATATTATGTCAATAGTTTAGAAACGAATTCTGTTTTTTTTTAATTATCTGTCCAGCTAAAAATGGCGCCAAAACTAGGTAGGTACCTTGGTTACCGCCATTAGGACAGCGACAGCTGCTGATTCTACGACCCATTGTCACCATTGTGATGCTTATTTTTGTATTTATTACAACATATTTTAATCCGTATTAGAACGACATAAGAGCTATTATTATTATTAACGTTGCAATTTAATGTTTAGCACTACTGTACTAATGTGCTATTATTATTCGGAAGTACAGATTTTTATTGAGGTTTCATTGAAATTATATTTCTTTAAGATCGCAGTAAGTATATGGCCGCCACCATTTTTGGGGTGTTATTAAAATTTAATACGATGATGAACATCAATTATACGCTATGATTAGACACGATATTTATTATTGTTTGGGCTGTTCCTAGTACGCGACGTTGGACTTACCACAGTAGAAGAAATAAACTCTATAATCAATTGTTATGTCCGGATTATTTGTAGATATTTACGTTAAGTTTATATCATTTAGTAGCATTCATCAGACCTCAACCATTCCCGATTGCTTAAAGTTTGTATTTTTTTAACAAATTTAATTTAAAATAATTCAAAGACATGAAATATTTGCAACGTCACAAAGTCAGTCCAGTATTTACTAATCGTCCAGGGTGCAATAACACGCTTCTTTTCTTATTTAGTAACTAGCAACCCGCCCCGGCTTCGCACGGGTACAAATGATACACCTAAACTTTCCTCATGAATCACTCTCTCTCTATTAGTTAAGACCGCATGAAAATCCGTTCAGTTATTTTTGCAGTTTATTGCAAACAGACAGACAGACAGACGCGGCGGGGCACTTTGTTTTATAATATTATGTAGTGACAAGTTACCTACCTGCTTCTTTTTTACTGCAAATTATATGTATTAAATATTAAATATTCACAGATACAATGACAATGAAGTAGGTAAATGTTCTTGGGATAGATTGTTCATTTTATTGTTCCTTGTAAGTTGACAAACTCAACTTCACCCGTCAATTTTTACCTGCAATTTTGTCATTTTTACAATGATTTATCTGCAATTAAATAGTTCATGAAACATTTCCTGCATTCTGAAATAAGTACGTGTTTAACGAAATGCCGCTCAATAAGTAAGTAAGATACGCATTTCTTTTTTGTCCCTTTTCTTCAATGTCGTTGCTATCTCTGTAAAAAAAAAACAAGCCGTTTTGGTCATAGAATACTTAAACCCAAACCCCATCAAAACCCGATTAGGGTTAATCGGGTTTTGATCGATCTCAGGTGTGAAAAATCTAATATTAATTGCAGCCAGATTCTCAAGAAAACATACCCCTCTTATTGCGCAATCGGGTAAAAATAAATATACCTACTAGTAAAAATCTTTAAATATGTGGAAAGATTGTATTTATTCGAATTTGATTGGATGATTCATAATGATCTTTGATGAGTAAATGTGTACTTGCAGCCATTTATACTCTGATCGGCCCGCGTTTTTTAAGGTTATCCTGACTTTTTTTTAGCTCTTTTTAAAGGCCACTGACGCCTTCGCTTTCTGCCTATCAGCAGTTTACATTTTATTGCTACTATTATGACGTAACGCAATGTTTTACAATTTCGACAGTCAAATTTACGTTGGTACTAGGTCGAATAGAAGAGTATATTATTGGTTGGTAAGCATGGTCCCAAAAACACCATGAAGATATAATAATACAACAAGGTTGGGGCCTTCTTCAGCTTACGCAAGGCGAACACTTTAAACTATATTTTTAGCGCTTTTCCGTTATGGCTATGACGTCAAAGCAACTTCTAAAGTGATTTGCGGTTTAACCGCAATGATCTTTGATATGTTTCGATACAGATTCGACCTTGCTATTCCGTAGTTAATACACTAGTATTAACTAGGTATAATAATTTGGGTCATACCAAACCACTTCAGCTTATTACGTTGATATCATTCGAGGATATAAATCTATACTAATACTAGCTACCCGCCTCGGCTTCGCACGGGTAGTAGAGACATCTTTAACAATCATCATCATATTTCAACCTATTTACACAAAACGTTAACAAATTCTACACCTAAACCTTCCTCATGAATCACTCTGTCGATTGGTGAAAATCGCATGAAAATCCGTTCAGTAGTTTTTCAGTTTATCGTGAACAGACAGACAGATAGACGCGGCGAGGGACTTTGTTTTATATTCTCAGGAACTATTGGTTCGAAATCAAAAATTATTTTAGTGTTGGATAGCCCATTTATTTTGGAAGGCTATAAACTCCATAACATCACGCTACGACCAATAGGAGCGGAGCAGTGACTATAAACGCAGGTGAAATGGCGGGGACGGCTAGTGTATGCTAATTGTAGTTCTAAGTAATTGTTTTAAAATAATTAATTCCTTTTTTAAACTTAATCCCACCAATATTATAAATGTGAAAGTTTGGATGGATGGATGGATGTTTGTTACTCTTTCACGCAAAAACCACTGAACCGATTGCGACGAAACTTGGTATGTAGATAGTTGGAGACCTGGATTAACGCATAGGCTTTTGATCACGATATTCCCACGGGATCGGGACTTACGCAGGTGAAACCGCGGGGCGCTCGTAAGTCGTAGTCGAATCTGATCTTTCTAATAGTTTTTACAAATACTTTATTAGTTTTACTTGTAACTAACAAACAAACAAATCATGTAAGTAAACAAATTTTGGTAGAATTTTAACCTACTTCTAATAATAATTGTCGTATCGAAATAAAACTTTGTAAGAATAAGTAATTTGGATGACAATACTATAATTTGCGGTCTTAGAGACTTGGAGCTGATCTAATGATGGATACAGGAGGTGGATAGTAGAACTCTTCATTGGCTAGAAACAATTCCCTCGAGTTTGGGCTCATGTGATGATTATTTTTAACCGACTTCAAAAAAGGAGGAGGTTCTCAATTCGACTATGTTTTTTTTTTATGTTTGTTTTTATGTTTTTATTTGAAAGCTGGTGCTTCCCGTGTGGTCCCATTTCAATTTGGTCCAGTTCTGACAATGGCATCCATGAGAAAACCATACATAAGTCTTTTATGGAATAGTTTTTTTTTGTTGAAGTCGTTTTTTTTTAAAGAATTATTGACAACAGATTGGGCTTGGTCACGATGGTCTGATGATAAGATAGTGGAATTGTTTCATGACGCGTTCCTAAAATCAAGAAACGATTCGTTTTGCTTACGGACGGTAAAATTTTCGTTGATATCGTTTCTTCGTTTTCAATAGTTTGCCATTAAAGCGTGTTATTTTAGTATAACTCAACTATAATTATTAAAGTGCCTATTCCAAAATCTAGCATTTGGTTGGAAGCTAGGTACTGTATGGAGCCTGAATACGACAAAAATAGGAACCCACAATCGTACACTTTGCCACTGAATTAGTATTTTTTTAAATACTTATTGTTATTATTTTTAATACAAAACCCCGGACTGTGGATAAGTAAAGGGGGACAAAAGTACACCCAGACTCGTATTTGTGGATTAAACATAGGTATTATTTCTCACTATTTTATCTTAGGTATTATAATTTATCGTTGTATTAAAAAAAACATGTTGTTTTAATACAAATCCTCAATACCCATATCTATACTATAATATTATAATCTATACGAATATAATAAAGCTAATCAGTTTTTTTTGTTAGATTATTTGTTTGAACGCCCGTTCGTTTGTCTGAAGCTACCAGTCAGATTAGAAAAAAAATATTTTTGTACCTATTAGATAGGGTATTCCTTGAGAAAGCTAATATAGACTATGTAATATCACGCTGCGTCCATTAGGAGCTTAACAGTGACTATAAACTCATATGAAACTGCTGGGAACGGCTAGTATAATGATATAATAAAGCTAGACTGTTTTTGTTTCATTGCTTGTTTGTTTATATGCGCTAATACGCTCTGAAAATATCAATCAAATTTGAATCATTATTTCGGTATTGGATAGTATGATTTGAAGAAAGTTAACGGCTACATAACATCACGCTATGATATTTAGGAGCAGAGCAGTGGTAAATTATACAAAGTACGGGGTGTACTCGTTTATTACGTCGTTTATTTCAGTCGTGTTTATTTGTGGATTACTTTTAATTAACATTTTTAAAAACGATATGAAAACAAGACGTGTTTATGTTGTTTAACTATTTAAAACTACATGGACTTCCTTCACAGGAATCTATAGTCGGCTATTTTGATAAAGGCTAGGGGAGTGTCACTGAATGAACCCCCTGCCGTAAATGCGGTTGTGTAGCCGGGAAGTTTGATCTCTATGCAGCGGAACAAAATTGTGAACACACAAACTACCTTTCATAAATTGATGCCTACATTTAACATTACAATATCATCAGCATAGCATTGTCTGCTGTGTCATCCGTAACTGACACAAGACACGTTTTTTTTATCGAATATCGTTTTTATTAAGTTTCGTAAGTATAACCTTTGTGTCTACCTGCTGTGAGTTACTTAAATATAATGTTTGTACATTGTACAATATGGGCTTAACGCCAGCTGTAATAAATGTTACACAAATTAATTTGATACTTCTGTGTCTATTTTTGAAGTTTCCCGCTTTTCGAAGCCTCAAATGAGCTCAAATACACCTTAGTGTCAGCCAGCGTTAGGAGTATATAGTGAGCACTATATACTCCTAACACTGACTGACACTTCTCGAATACCTTTATTTACTACCTACCTACTTTATCTACTACATATTATTATATTACTCTCGAATTCAAATTTCGAATGCTAGTTAAGCAACTGGCATTCGAAATTTGAATTCGAGAGTAAAACTGGAAGGCGTTCCTTTAATTCCATAGTATTCGTGGTTAACGTTAAGTAAATAGATTAAAACCTTCCAGGAGTCACTCACCATGTCCCAAGCGCATATAACCAAAGTACCAAGCACTGTTTTAAAACATACTCATAGTTGGCAATATAAATAGGTCTTTGAGAAAGGAAAGGGCAATAAAATTAGGAGAGGATTTTTGCTTTAACTTGCTACATATTTACTACAAATACATCATTGCTTACTATTAAGTATGACGTTTTTATTGTATATATGAAATTTTAAATTGAAAAAATATAAAGTATTACTTTAGTATGATAACATAGTCAAGCCTAACCTAAATCAAGTGCAATAAGTAAATAAATAAGTAAATAAATCAAATATGACATACCTTATAATAACTAAATAATTACCTTTATTAAATTGTTCAATAATAAATACATAATACTATAATAATTACCCTATATAATAAATATATAACAACATAGCCAAATTCTATATAATCCCAGTGCAATAATAATAACAATCACTAAACATTTAATAAATAATAAATCAATTATGTATTATTACTACTATAAAACAAATCTCAAACGGCTACCATCTAATCTATAAATTATAACTAGATACTATAAACTTCAGATTTTTTTTGTTAATGTTATTAAATGGCATCATAAAATAGAATAAGTAACACAAATATATAAATAAAACGAAGTAATTACCCAGCAAATATTATCAAAACTATTAATATACCCAAAATATATAAATAATATATACTTACAGATTAAACAAATAATACAAAATAATATATCATATCAATACAACAAAAAATAACTCCCCTCTCTCTCTCTCTTCTGTGCAGTGCCCGACAGGGTCCATAATTGATACTTAGCTTAAGTTTTACCAACTGTATAATTTACATTATGGCAGCAATAAAGTATTGAGTATTGAGTATTGAGTATTTGCAGACTGTGTGCAGTTTGGTGCAACTTGAGAGATAGGATAGTTTTTATCTCAATTAATACTCACAATATTTTTTAATTTGCAAATTACTTATCCACAGCGACGCGGGGCCCTGTAGCTAGTAATTTATATATCATGAGATATAGAGGTTGTACGAGTACAGTTGTCAACATTACGATCAACGTCGCATACTTTTTATCTGTGCATTATTTTAGTCTATCACCGTTTTGAACAGGGGCGCTGAATTTCTGTAGATCAATCGATCGAAAAAGTTGATTATGCTATGAAAGTAATAATATTTGCCATTAAATATTTTCCTTCCTAATTATAGTAGGTATGTTACTTTACTTTTTGAAGTTATACTTCTTTTGGTGCGTTACGGAAAAATGATGAGAGTAAATTTTTACGATGCGCGACAGTCAACATTTTAGTTTTTCAAAAAAAGTTACCAACTTCACGATATTTATTCAAGTGTTTCTGAACCTACAACACGTGTTTTGTATCAGTCCGAGTAAAATATATATAATTATATATTTTTTCAAATAATATATCGTGGGTTTTATTTTTTATTTTTTGGACAGAAGTTTATTTTTTATGATTTGGCATCAAAAAAATACTTATAACCCTAAATGTTCAGTTTTCTTCCAGCAACCCTTATTTTTCAATAGCGATATTAGTTTTTTTACTTTCATCCACAGATGCGCAATAGAATGGCACGATGGCCATTGGTTAATCATTGTCGTACGATAAATTTTTATGTATTTAACCCAGTGAAAACAAAAAGTGCGATTATTATAATCGATTGCCGTCCAGTCGATATTGCAACTTTGATGTTGAAATCTTCCTCTCTCAGTGGTCGATACCTGATCAATTATCAATCGATCAGTTATCCCTGTCAGGCGTCTACAGGTGTCACCTCCTACAAAATTTCTAAAAAACATTGTCGAAGCCAGCAGTTTAAATGGCAAGTTCCGAGGTGAAAATGTATTGATGCCACGAATCCTAATGATTCCTACAGAAGTGCCAAATGAATTCAAACGCGTTCAATTTCCAATTAGATTGCCATTCGCAATGACAATCAGTAAGTTGCAAGGTCAAACGATGTCTGTTTGTGGCTTAGATTTGGGTAAACCATGTTTTTCAGACGGACAATTATACGTGCCATGTTCTCGCGTGGGCAAACCATCCAGTTTGTTTGTGTTGGCTAAATACGGACTGACAAAAAACATCGTACACTCAATTGCTCATCGAGATTGATATTGATTTTTTTTTTAATTCTCATAATTTAAGATAAAAAATATGTATAATTTTTTATTTATTTATATTTAACTTATAAGAGATCAAACTTTAAATATATCAAAACAACGTTTGCCGGGTCAGCTAGTTTATAATAATATATAAATGTGTTTGTGGCGAAACGAACCGTGAGCCATAGGAGAAAAAAAAAAATATAAATGTCATATGTCATAATGTCAAATTACTGTCAAAACAAAGGCAAAAACGTTTCAAAATGCCAGGTGTTTGTGATGAAATTATAGACGATATAGAGGATTTAATATCCTCACAGGATATTACACCTAAAGAAAGGTATGCTTCAAGAAAAAATGTGAGCGTTAGGTCAAAAAAACGTGACAATAAACAGAATTCAGAGCCCGCTGAAAAGGTTATATTGGAGAGTGTTGTCCCAGGTAACCTCTATTAACTATATTCTAATGTTTATTGGCTACTATACCGTGGCTAATAATATTTTATCTGTTTTAGTCTAATAACACTCATTGCTCTTCTCCAGGTACTCAAACAATTTATGTAAAGACATGGGGGTGCGCTCATAACAACTCCGACTCGGAGTACATGGCTGGTCTGTTAGCTGCCAATGGCTATAAACTCACTGAAGAAAAGTTTGATGCTCAGCTATGGTTACTCAACTCTTGCACAGTAAAGAGTCCTGCTGAAGATCATTTTAAGTGAGTCCTAAGAGTCAAATATATGAGACTCAAACTCATAAGAGATTTATTTCTAAATTATAGGCATACTTAAAAAAGACCAAAAATTTAATGACTACTACTACGATTACTATTATGTGTGAAACTAAATGCATAATAAACAAAATGTTTTCGTCATGATTTTTCAGGAATGAGATAGAGCTTGGTCAAAGCCGTGGTATACATGTGGTACTGGCAGGATGTGTACCTCAGGGAGCTCCTCGTGCTAATTACATAACTGGACTAAGTGTAGTTGGAGTGCAACAGATTGATAGAATAGTGGAGATAGTAGAAGAAACACTAAAAGGTATGTTTCTAAACTTGCTAACAACCTTGGTGGATAACCTATGGGGAAGCTCCAGCAGTTCTAATGTCTTAACCATACACAGAATACCTAAGGTTGGGGCAAACAGAAGATGCGGCGGAACGGCAACATTGCATTAATGGTTTAAATGTACTAGCACCAAGCGTGACCCAGCTGTGATATCTTCTATATTAACTAGTACACTCACAAACGCCGAATCGCAGTCCTGTGCCGCCCGCTATGTTTGCCTCAGCCCAATACGGAACAGAAGTCCCAGTCTCCTAACGTGCGACCTGGTGAGCATGCGGCAGTCATACCTAAAGTGCGGAGTGACCACTGAAACCCAGGGTGACAAAGTTGACAAGACCCCTGAAGGGACTTCCACAGAAAGCACATACTACCAAAACCATCTTATAAAGTAACTACAGAAGTGTAAATTGTTAGTAGTTGCCTTCACTATAGGGCACATTCTTACGATCATATGCTTCTCGCAACATTTGTTTAGAGTCAGAAAGTGATCACAGGTTTAGTAAGAATAATAAAATTCCTTATACCTCTTTGGTGTTATGTGTGCTTGGTGCGCCATCATTCCAACATGGCAATATAGTTTGGCCTGCTCGTACAGCCTTCTCCTACTTGGTTTGTATATGCAAAACCAGTTCTAATCATATGAAACACAGTGTATAGAAGCAAATACTATGATATGTTTTTTCTTGGCATATGTTTAATAGAAGTACTAGCTCCATCTTGAGTAAGATCAAAACTATAGTGTACATATACGACCATGACGACAGCCAGCCGACCAATGATGCAGAAGTAGTCACATTTATCAAAACAGACATTTATTACAGGTCACACAGTACGTCTTTTCGGCCAAAAAAAGACAGGTGAAGGTCGGAAGGCCGGTGGTGCATCACTCCTTCTCCCCAAGGTGCGCAAGAACCCACTCATAGAGATAATTCCTATAAACACGGGCTGTTTAAATCAGTGCACCTACTGTAAAACTAAACATGCAAGAGGGGAGTTAGGGAGTTATCCCCCGGAAGAAATTGTGGAGAGAGCTAGGCAGTCTTTTACTGAAGGTGTTGTGGAGATTTGGCTCACAAGTGAAGACACTGGTAGGTATTTGTTTTGTTCTTAGGGCAATTGCAAAGGAGTGGCAAGACGTTGAGCTTCATATAATATATGCAGTGTTGATCTGCAATCCCACATTGAAATACTTGTGTTGATCATCATCACAAGTATTTCAATTAAAGTATCATTACATATGGTTAAAAAAAACTATTTATTTGTTACATATAATAGTAAAACCATTTTTAAAACCAGTGTGGAAGTCACTGAATCTAATTTCTGTCAATAATAAACAGTCAACAGGAAGAATCATAACACCCTTTTCAGATGATTGGCAGTCCAGACTTTGTTAACCGCTATGGTTTGAGAAGAGATAGTGCATTAAGTGTTATGGCTTTGAAATACATACGTGTATGTTTATGAAGTCTGCACTACATAGAGAAAAGTACATCAATCTTCATATAAATGTTCATATAATTGTTCTTCGTAATCAAAATCTGGCCGTTTAAAGTGGGTCAAAATCGTGCCTAAAGGAGTCGGTTACAAACAAACAAACATACAAGTGAAGCTAATATAAAGCGTATAATAATAACAACCAGATCCCATGGAAAAATAAATATGTACATTCCTATATATATTTAGGCCACCTAATTGCTTTTAAGGACCAAATTGCGATGGAAATAGAAACACAGGTTGCCATCGCAAGAAGAGGTTTTAGTCACTTAAAGAAATAATGAAAAGTAAACAATGCAACACTACAATATAAATGAAAATGTACCAAACATGCATATTACATATATTAACTTACGGTTGCCAAACCTGGCCAAAGAGCCATCGAAGTATACATAGTAGGGCCATGGATATAAGACGTAAGAGGATGAGGAGGATTTTACCAAAACCAAAAAACTTAAATGGAGATTGGTAGGATGCTCATAGAAAATAAAAATAAATGGACAAATGACATAACAGAATGGACTCCCACATTCAAAGGAAAAACAGGACAATAAAGAAAATGCTGGTCTGATGTCATTAAAAAGATTGCACGATCATGGAGGAAGCCTTTCTGTCGCAAAACACGCCGACAAATTAACAAATAAAGTAGTTAATTTTTATACCTATAAATTGTACCAAAATTAGTTGGCAAAAGCTAATAAATAAATAAACTAACCACATCCAGTCGCTAGTTGCAGAGAATAAATATTTTGACATATTTTCTAGGCACATATGGTCGAGATATTGGCACCTCATTACCAGAACTACTTTGGAAGCTAGTAGAGGTCATACCTGAGGGCTGCAGACTCAGACTGGGCATGACCAATCCTCCGTATATTCTAGAACACCTGTCAGAAGTCGCCAAGATCATGCATCATCCCAGGGTTTACAAGTAAGTCTATTATTATATCTTGTATTAGCCATTGATATTTTCTCCTTACACATGACTTGCCGCTCTTGGCAGGGCAGACTACCCAGAAGGTAATAGCGTTTTTTTATGGTATAGGGGGCAAACGAGCAGACGGGGCACCTGATGGTAAGTGACTATCGCCGCCCATGGGCACCTGTAACTTAGGAGTCACAAGTGCGTTGCCCGGCCTTTAAGGTGGGAGTAGGAGGGGAACAGGGAGAGAGGTGAGAAGAAGGGTTAGGGCCTCCGGTTACCTCACTCACTCAGCGAAACAACTAAGCATTGCTTCACTGACGGTCGAAAGTGATATTAGTGATGTTAAAGAGCCTATGAACTTCCTCAAGAGTTGCTCTATCAAAGGTAAAAAGAGTTTTTCAGTTTTTTTGATCTGCCGTCTGATCCCAAACTAGGCAGAGCCTGTACTATGGTAACCAAACTGCTGCAAACATACTCATATATTACTAAATACATACTAATATACATATTATAGAAAAATCACACCCAGCCACAGAACAAATGATCATGCTCATCACACAATTATTTGTCCTGAGGGGCTATCGAACCCATGACCTGCTCAGCAGTCAGGGTCACTAACCAATAGGCCTATCAGTGTAGATGAGTTTTTCGAGACCATGGAGTAATGACCGCTGTAATGTATTATGTTTTCCAGATTCCTCCATGTGCCAGTACAATCAGGGAGTGACCAGATGCTTTCAGATATGAAGAGGGAGTACACCAGAGCTGACTTTGAAAGAGTAGTCGACTTTCTCAGACAAAAGTAAGTGCTATATGATTTTGGAGTCACACCTTTTTATTAATGTTGACCAGCAGGTGGGGCACATTTGCATTCGAAATGCAACAGTGCCTTGCATTACCTGACCGCTATTAGTAGGCTGTATTCAGTCAGGGTGACGCACGTCACCCGAGGTGAAAATTACTTTTTAGCACTGTGGTACTGCGACAGAGTACTGTTGCGGTCGCCTGCATTAGAGCGCGTGGCGACATCTTTTGGTGAGTGACGGAACTGATGGAGTTGTTCCGGTCGCCTAAACTGGACCGCGTGGCGCCATCTGTTAACGAGTATGAAAGTTCTATGTTGTTTTGGAAAGATGTCGAGTCAGACATATATTTCGGGCAGTTTAGAATTCTCTATTTTCATATCATATTAGATTCAGTTCTAGTCTTGCGATCAGCGAGTATCAAGTGCGAAGTATTGTTAGTTAACTGGGTATATTAAGATTAAAAGTAAATAAACTAAAATAAGGCTATAATTAATTTAAACAATCCAAATAATTCAAAAAATTAGGGAAATAAGAAACATTAGCTTACATTACATGTATATTGTTCCCTAGGTCATTCACAGATAATTATACTGATGCGTGTGTGTCACAGGTACTTTGTATCCTTCACTGAAATTATTTTTACGTCTGTGTGTCTATCCGTCTTATCCATATATGATAATTCCCTGTAGCGGCAGAAGTCAATAATAACCCCCCATTTCCAGGGTCCCCGGCATCACAATAGCGACAGATATAATATGTGGGTTTCCCGGCGAGTCAGATGAGGACTTCGAAGACACCATGAGGCTGTGCGACAAGTATCGTTTCCCGTCGCTCTTCATCAACCAGTTCTTCGCCCGACCTGGCACTCCTGCAGCTAAGATGACCAAGGTAACTTCTAAATAAATAAGATAGGCGACACTGACCAGCTCGAGTTATAGAGGACTCGAAGGGCACAGAGATCTCTGCGTACAGTAAAACCAGAGGCTGCAGGTTTAAAAAGCTGTAGTACTGTGTTCGCCTTGTTTATAAACTGTCTCACTCCTGAGGTTGTATACTTAATACCGTCCTCAGCAATGGTTAATCCACTCTGTTATTACTGCTTAATTACGCTTAGCTATAGGTGTTTAGATGGGCCTATTAGTATAGTGGCTAGCGATCCTGAATGCTAAGCCAGAGGTGGTCGGTTCGAGTCCCATCCAGGACAAATAATAGGATGATGAGCACGATTTGTGCCGTGTCTGGGTTTAATTTATCTATAACTAGCAACCCGCCCCGGCTTCGCATGGGTACAAATTATACACCTAAACCTTCCTCATGAATCATTCTGTCTATTAGTGAAAACCTCATGAAAATCCGTTCAGTACTTTTTCCGTTTATCCCGAACAGACAGACAGACGCGGCGGGTGACTTTGTTTTATAATATGTAGTGACTAGCAGCGGCCCGCGGTTTCACCCGCGTAAGTCCCGATCCCGTGGGAATATCGGGATAAAAAGTAGCCTATATGTTAATCCAGGTCTCCAGCTATCTACATACCAAGTTTCATCGCAATCGGTTCAGTAGTTTTGGCGTGAAAGAGTAACAAACTTCCATACATACATACATCCTCACAAACTTTCACGTTTATAATATTAGTAGGAAATGTATGTATTTAGCAATATATAAGTATGTTTATCAGTAGTCTGGTTACCATAGTACAGGCTCTGTCTAGTTTGGGATCAGACGACCGTATGTGAGGTGTCTCAAGGTATTATTTTTTTTATTTCCCTCGAGAGACATAACTTACGTCAAGGTTTAAACCCCAAGTCGACTATCTTATA
Source organism: Euplagia quadripunctaria (assembly GCA_963859945.1). Classification (NCBI taxonomy): domain Eukaryota; kingdom Metazoa; phylum Arthropoda; class Insecta; order Lepidoptera; family Erebidae; genus Euplagia; species Euplagia quadripunctaria. Next base: position 1,880,085 of record OY982574.1, on the reverse strand, counting down.
ATGAGTTATAGATTTTTTTCTCAATACAAATAAATAAAAATCATAATTCTAACCTAAAAAATTCTGTCTTAAAACAGGTGCCTGCAAAAGAAGTGAAAAAACGCACAAAGATGTTGTCAGAACTCTTCCGCTCGTACGAACCGTATGGCCACAAAGTCGGCGAGGTACAAGACGTCCTTGTCACAGACATATCACACGACAAGAATTATTTCGTGGCCCACAACGAGTTCTACGAACAAGTGTTAGTTCCTAAAGTAGAAAAATATATGGGGAAGATGCTGACCGTGAAGATCACGAGCGCTTCGAAATTCTCTATGATGGGGGAGCCCATAGACAAGCCGAAGATGATGGGTCTGACCGTACCCTTGAAGAAAGGAGAAGTATCTGGGGTTCAAAGTTTACAAACTGGAAGCAAAGTGCCTATGCCCATACTAGTGTTGTTCGCTGCTGTGGTTTTCAGATTGATATGGATATTTTTATTATAAGTTATTAAAATAGGTTTAAGAAATGTATGGAGTCTTATTTTCCCTTTATTTAAGGAGTGTTAACCCTCTCGGACTACGTAACTCCATAGGGCCAATGAACAGGATACAGTACATACAATATTAACAATTATTATACAGGGTAGATCTAAAAAAGGAACACTTACTTAGATCACTGAAAGGGTATGACTAGCATTCAGTTACAAAAAGGATTTTTGAAAAAAAAAACTATCCTTTTACAAGTTATGATCGTTTGAATATTTTTTCCTCCGTTTCTCATAAAAATACGTGGAATGTGTAGAGTTAAAGATTTTAAGACGTACATATTTTTTTTATTTTGGAACTATTCAGTCAGTTATTGAGCATGAAAACTTACTTAAAAAATGTTCGAAGTTAGTTTTTATGTATTTTCTTAGCGACGCGACGTAATGAAAAATTTCAAAATATAAAAATATGTAGCATTTAAAATCTTTGACTTAACACATTCCACCTGTTTTTATGAGAGTGGGTTCACGTGGGGTTGCAACCCGCGATCACTTGATCGCAAGTCCGGCGCCTTGGCCGTTACGCTACCGGCGCTAATTTATTCGTAATATGACATATCTTGCCAGAAATCAGTCACTGCTTCGCTCCTAAGCCCCGTACCGTGATGTTACACAGCCAATATATAACCTTCCTCAATGAATACTCTATTCCATACAAACTTTCGAATCCGATTTAGAGTTTTAGGGATTAGCGCGTTTAAACAAAAAAATAGCTTTAGCTTTATTATATTAGTGTACCTAGATATAGGTACGGTTTTACTCACGTGTATATTTCGGGAATGCCCGTAGTCGTGCATTTCGGACTCGACGGGGATCCTTTATCAAGGAGTGAAGCGACCTCCCGCGTCGGTGTACATAGATCGTATTCTCGAAATGCACACATGAGTAAATACGTTTATCTTTAAATAATATGAATACCATTTACGAAATTTTTAATTCTAATAATAGCTATGCCCCGCACGTCTTCGCTCGCGTGTACATATTTATACTTTTTACGCGGAACCCTAATTCTTTTTTTCAAAATAAAAGTAGCCTAAGTGACTCCTTCAAATACCAGCTATCTACCAGTGAAAGTAGTTGAAATCGGTCCACCCGTTTCGGGGATTAGCCGCAATAAACAGAACATTCTTAAAAATAGATTTTTTGTTATCAAAATCAAAATTATTTATTTCAAGTATACCCATTGTAGGTATTTTTGAATTGTCAGGAGTCAGTCAGTATAAGTCGGTCGCGAAGCTAGTTGCCTGTTCCAAAACGTAGATCCTATGGAGAACTGGCAAGAAACTCCAAGGACACTATCTGTACCGTGTAAACATTCGGTTGCTTTAGTAAAAAGCTGTTATTATGGCATTACAAACAGACCCTTCAGTTTTATTTATTTGTATAGATTCCGCATATTGCATGACCAGCTTTAGGAGCTGTGCGGTTATTGCACTTAATTTAGTTTCGTTTTCATCCGTGTACGACGGACTACCAAAGCGAACATAATCCGACATAATATTAACACAATAGGTAAACGAAATCAAACTGTCAACTACAACAAATACTGGTTAGAAACAATAAGTTAAATCCAGTTTCTGACAAAGGCCTAACACGCCCTGGTGCGTCCATTCACTTAACGTTATAAAAAGATCATTCGTCTGTTTGTCCTCCGTAGTGTTCATTCTGATAGGTAACTGAGTGAGTGCAAAATGGCGGCCTACCAACCCGTAGCGAAACGTCAAAAAACTAGAGAGCCGAGACAGGATAATGTTGATTATTTTCAAGGTAATTATTTATTTTTTGTACTAAATAAGAACTTGGGCGTCATGAAGGAAAGGGAATACGTACGTAATAGTTTTAGCGAACGATTACGATGGTCACGGCACGATGGACCGACGACTTGAAGAAGGTGGGTGGCAGATGAATGCTGACGGCCCAAGGCCGGGATAGAGATACGAGCAGACGGGTCACCTGATGGTAAGTGACTACCGCCGCCCATGGCCCACCTGCAACTTAAGAGTCACAAGTGCGTTGTAGGCCTTTAAGGTGGGAGTAAGGGAGAGGGAAAGGTTAGGGCCTCCGGTAACCTCAGTCAGGCGACGAAAATAATGCAAGCATTGCTTCACTGCCGGTTTTCTGTGAGGTCGTGGTATCATTCCGGCCGAGCCGGCCCATACGTGCCGAGGCATGGCTCTCCCACAAAAGTTATCAAAAGAAGTGGTTATTACTTTTTTCTGATATTTACATGCTACAATTCCAGGTATAGACAAGATAGAATACAACAATATGGCGTCGCCGTCAGAATCGACCAATTATCGTTATTATAACAGTTCAGAGCGAATACATTCCCGATCCATGGAGGAGTGGCTGAAATACAGCATTTCTCTTACAGAGTTTAGAAGTAATGGTTAGTGAGATACATATTTATTTATTTGACAGTAATTTCAGTTTATTATTTTTGAAAAAACTATCTTTTGCTTATACTCCTTTCAAATTCAAAATCATTTATTCAATTAAGACACTAAGTGACATTTATGAACGTTAAATTGAAGCTACTGTTAAAAATCATAGATCGACACAAACACTTTAATATTAAACTACATAAATATATAATTTTATTGGTAAAATATGCCCATTACTGCACGAAATGGAAAACGGAGGGTGTGAGGGGTTGGGAGGAATTTGTAAATCCTATAGATAGTAGAACAAAAAAACAGTGAGTGCTAAACCTCCATATGAAAGTTTTGTTTTTAAGGTTCAGACGCATACGGCCGTCCAACGAACTCCCGTGCCTGGGATGACAACACAGATTCCATAGACAATCACAAGCGCTTAATAAAAGCACTATTTGACCTATGTTCCAAACTTGGTATAAAATACTGGTCGGCTTTCGATACTGACTTAATACCGTACACTGAGTCTTGGGAAGAGAACAAGAGTCACTTTGATGATATAGTGGAATATATTCAAGAGTTGACGCCGAGATATCATGTTAAATTGTTGTGGATAGCACCTGATCTGCATTCACATCCAAGGTATGGTCTGCTTTTCTACTGGTATTATCTATGCAACAATGGTGGGTTCATATAACTCGACTATTACCGACTTTTCTTTTTGGTAGTGCAACCAATGATAGAAATAGAATTATGGTGAATTAAGAATTTGTCTTGTCTCTGGTAAGCACTACTAAAAATGACCTACTTAGAGTACTTAAATAAGTTTTAGCCGAAGGGTCCAGGAAACAAGTCTATGCCTGGTATAATTCTAATTATTTTTAATTTAAGTCTTTTTAGAACCTCAAGAATTCAAATCTAGAGCAAGGAGAATTCAAATTAGTTATAGTTGCCCTGTGGGAAACATTAAGAGAAAGACTAAGGGGTGCGGTGGGCACCTCGAAAGCGTTCCAGTCCTTGTAAAGACTGTGAATCAAAAGCTTGAAATACAAGTCTATAGCTAAAACGCTGAATTAGAACTTGACGTATCGACTTTTGAGTGTAACCAAATGACAAGACGATAATCCAGGACTGGGTGATAGTTGAATCTCACATAATGTGTGATGATAAATTTATTTAAAGACAGAATCCAGGCTGTCATTAGTCTCTATTTTATATTTTCAGATATGCTTCTGGTGCTTTCACAAGCAACGACGCATCCGTATTTATTCAAGCAGCCGCACAAATAAAGAGATGTCTAGAAATCGCGCAAAGATTGAGCTCAGAATGTTTTTTGCTATGGCCGTACAGAGAAGGCTACCATGCATTCTTCCAATCTGACATCGCTAGAGAAATCAAACTATTTGCTAAAATGCTAAAACTAACAGCTGAATATAAAGAACGGCTGAGTTATCGTTGCCAATTGTTGATAATGCCGTATAACAATATCTACCATAGTAGAAATAGTTACGGTAACTGGCAACACTCGCCTAAGTGCGAAAGAGATTTGATTCACACTTACATGTGGGATGTAACCAGTTGTCTATATTTGTTGAAGAATTATAACTTGGATCGATATTACAAGATTTATGTTACGCCTGGACATCATATGTACATGGCCAATGTGTAAGTTTTTCTTAAGCACAACGTTCCAAAAGTTTTGAAAAGGACGTCCCGGATTAACCCCGAAACTTTACTTTACTTTTTATTCCGAAAACCAAGATCAAAGAATCGATTTATGATTACGTTATATTTTCTTAATATGAATTAATCCTCTGTAGATTTGTAAGGTAAACCCATTATTTTAATGGAAATATTGAAGAAAAATAATCATAAATTTACCTGTTGCAGGTACAATATGCTTGGCGGTGTGTCAATGTCCAATAACATAAATCATTACGACAGCAAATCTCTTACCTTAATGATGAAATGTATAGTTGACCAGGTGAGGACTTAACCAATTTAAATACTCCATAGGTTGCTGGTTCATATGCGGCTCAAAGGACCATGTAGAATTTAATAAATATATTAGAGCATAGCAATTTACAAAGATCAATTTAAAAACAAATATGAAAATCTTCTACGACATTCGATGACAATGACGGGTATGCTTACATAATTCTAAAAAGAAAACCAACGTATTTTTAAGCATGCACCTTACTGATTTTTACCCCTACCCTACTGTTTTTAAATATAATAGTGTTGCCATCCTTTCCGGAATCTACCAATGGGTAATAAAAATAATTTTAAATTTGTGACAGGGGACAATACCGCCTGGTGGTATAAATTTAAAGCTGTATCCTCGAAGGGATAGTGACCTGCGGGAGTTGACGACTACGTACGTGAAATACATCGACACTGTAGCTAAGGCGTTGAGATTGGCGTGCAGCGTTATCTCAGATCAAATTATATCTAAACATTTACAGGTCTGTAACACACCTAATTGTCTGTGAGTTAATATAATGTCTGAGGTGGTGCCCAATGCTTTCCACATGATATTTAAAAACTTACTTTTCTTTATATTCCAATAAATCATTAAGCTTATATTTTTTACACGCTTTATATTGGCTTCACTTGTATATTTGTAACCGACTCCTTTGGGCGCAATTTTGACCCACTTTAAACAGCCAGATTTCATTCAAATTGACAATGCAATTATTTCGATTAAATTTTTTATTTTTTTAGTTGATTTTTGTATAAAAGCGTGTTTTTTTAGTTTTTTAAACTATAATTATTTATTGTATATTACAACGTTTTATGTAGGCATGTACATGTAGGTGATGAACAGTTGTTTGTACAATCTCCCGAATAACGATTTTGTGATCAAATATTTTTATTGTTAGTGCTTTTAATTACGTTATTATTAGTGTTTTTCGTATGTGTGAATGAGGTTTCTTTGGCTCATAATTGTCTTTGTAAAAAAAAGTATACAATATAAGAAGGAAACATTGAATAATATGAACGACACTCTTAAAATATAGGCTAGTTGCGATTTCCTCTAGATAACCTGTATATTGGATGTTTGAAAAGTTACCGGTGATGGAGGTGCAATTCCCTATTACGTCAGTTCCTTTCAAAACACTATCTGTGTATTGCAGCAACGCTATTCGTCGTACTACAGTGGCTTCGGTTCTCGACTCGTGGGCACCGACATTACAATGGAGGAATGCGAAGAATATCATAAGTAAGATGCATTTTGTTGTTTTTTTATATGTCATCTGAGCGTGACGGTCACGCGAGTTCAGTGCTTTTTCCCCATAGTGCCCAACGTGCCTAAGAAGTTTTTACTTAAAAAAATATCATATATTATACTATATGCAAGTGAGAAAGACATGTTTGAAAACAATCCAAATTGTAGTACATTTTCTGATAAATTCGTTAAACGCGGGTCATATTATGCACAGTGCGTTATTATAAATAGTTAGGAATATATGGCTATAAATTATTGAGGTGTTATATTAAAAAAATATTTAGATATGTAGGTACTCAACTCACTTTCTTTTTCTGAAAACTAGATTCATCCATCCTTACAGTGGACTTCATTCATGACACTCATTGTCAAATAGTAAAACCAAGTAATTCGTTACAGGAAGAATCAGAATCCTCACGGTGAATTGATGTCGAAACACGAACACCTGGACGTGGTGTTCCAACGTCACCTCGACGCCTGCGACCATATATGACGGATAATGTTGCCACATCAAAGGATTACTTTAGATTTTGATCTCAATAAAAATACAACATGAATTTGTGATTGGACTTTGTGATTTATTTTCTTGTATTGTCTGTAAGTTAAGGAGTACAAACTCTATTTATGAACAAGTGTCTTTCAAAGGTATATTTGGGTGGCGCCACCCTAGCTAGAGGATGTAGAAAAAAGGAAGGAGAAAGATACAAAAAATTTGAAGAGATGAGAGAGAACAGAAGAGGAGATTTTCCTCATTTATCAAATACTCTAGTCTATATAGAAAGAAAGAAAGAAAGAAAAGTATTTATTTCTTAATAAGTAACGTTCGTGCTTACAGTACTTATAGTTATGAAACATTAAAAAAAAAAAATAATAAAGAAAAAATCGAAATAGTGACAATTGCCTTGCACGCACTTGCACGTCACTTATTGAAATTGGTCACCGCTCAGCATTGATGCTGATGGCGCCAGCAAGGAAGTTGCTGTGCGCCAAGCAGCGCTGATTTTCAGCGGTAACCGTGTGGAGTAGGTGTGCACATATAAATAAATAAATATACAGATATTTTTTATTTAATATTTTATATTATGATCTACTTATATGAAGATAAACTGATATCTATCAGCTAAGTTCATTTCATACCCTTTGTCTACACTAGCGCCACTCTGGTCGTTTCTTGTACTATTATTCCCTGTCCCCATACAAGATGGTGCTCCTTACCTTAATCCTCCATACTTGTGACTCGCGCACCGAGGGTTCCGTAAGCAAACAAACTTGTATGTAGATAGTACCGTCCATCTCGGCAATCAATTATCAATTCTCGAAGATTTTTGCCCGTCTTTTCCAAAAGACAGCGGGCAAACGAGCATGCGGGTCACCTGATGGTAAGTGACTACCTTCGCCCAACTGCTTAAAGGCATATGACGTAATTCTCTTCAATAAAAAAAACTCCACGAAGTTTTATTATATAAATTAAATAAAACTTCGTGGAGTTTAAATAAATGAATAAATGAATCCTACATTGATTAAAATAATAAAACAAATAGTCTCATTCAAATCTTTTATTTCGTATTCGCATTATATATTTTTTTTTTTCCATTTAATATTCACAGCGACTTAACTCTATACATCAGCTATGTACCATTTACATATTGTACACAAAGTTGTGCCGTTTGATTAATAACAATTTTGGGGCCATCCATAAATTACGTCACACGTTAAGGTGTGACAAGGAGTGGGGAGTCAACAAAGTATGAGATTGTGTGACAAGGGGTGGGGGGTCAACAAAGTATGAGATTGTGTGACAAGGGGTGGGGGGGGTTATAAGCTTCGTGACATCACATGTCAAAATGTAAAGTATTAAACACAAAACATTACGAGTACCTGTAAACGGGAGACATACGCTACTACACTTTTACTAAAAAAATTATAATTTTAGAACTGCTCTTTTCAGTTCTTGGTGTAAAATCATAAAATTCGTGTGACGTAATTTATGGATAACCCCTTTGAACGCTAAACTGTTCAATAATATTTGTACATCGAGTTATTTGGGACAAAGGTATAGAGTTTTATATGGTTACATAGTGTCCATTTACTTCTCTATTAAGTATTGTAATTAGTGTAATTGTATAAGTGTGCTATTTAAGTATTTCATTAAATAAGTAAGTGCGATAAATTAAAAAGGTAGCTGCTGGTTTCAATGTTTTCTTGTCATAAATATCTTTAAAACAACGCGCTCTGAATTTAGTTTTAAATCAGGAGAGGCCAGCTGGCCGGGATCTCAGCACACTCAACCGAACTAAGTTTCTTAGTTTTCAACTATCAAAACCCATTAGAACACTCAGAATACGTAAATAAAGTTGTATACATGGTTTAGCGTTCAAAGTGTTACAGACCAGATTATTGGCTATGAACAAACATTTGTGGATCCGAGCCTAAAAGCATATCATCACGTCCAACCATAGTTTTACTCGTGTAAGGTCAAACCTTCAGGAAGATGCAACGATCTATGATAAAAGAGACAAAATGAAATTTTGTCAAAAAATATTTAAAAAAAAATTCATTCACCTCTCTATTTCAGAGATAGTATGAAAAAAAAAATTAAATTACTCAGTGTTGCTAGCATTAAAAAATAAATGAAGCACAATCATTAAGTATCAAATTATTTCTAAGCGTAAAACTACAAACAGTACACAAATACTGTACAATAAATATTAAAACTACGCGAAATAATATCATGATTTTTTTTTCACAAAAGCGAGGTTTCCTATTTTAAAATCAAATGCCAATTTCTCTAATATATACATATAAAATAGTTTAAGAAAAAACCGCAAATATGAATATATCCTAATACTGAAAAAAGAAAATGGCAGTACATTGAAATGGGAATGGAACAGTTCTTAACTGTCTTATGAGACGATTACCAGCATAGTTCCTATGCGCAGTACATTCTGTTAATAATTATTTTTTTGGTAGTATGGTAACTTTGCGAATTCTAAAAAGTAAATTTTAGTACGTTACGAGTTCTCATAAACGTTACTGCCATGAAACCCTGATTTAACGCCAAGTAACAAAAATAAAATACATAATTACATTAAAACATTAAGTATCCTTTTTACAACTAAAACAAAAAAACTACAACACATTAAGTTAACTCACTAAATGTAATGATTTATAAAAAAAAAGAGGAAAAAAAAATTATATCCAATGGTATTTTATTTTAAGTTACCACAGATTATGCTTAAAAAAACTACCACATATGTAAGTCAACTCTGGCCAAAGTTACCCCGCCTTGTCAATGTTGCCGATCAGATTTCATTTATATAGATAAAAAATATAAAATTACTCCAAAATTGGGACAAACCCGGCAAATTACTAACTAAAGTACCAAAGATAATTCAATTAACATTTCTAACTGAGACCTAAACGTTCACTGGACTAGAAGTAATTGAAAATAATTAAATAGCTTTTGCCTGCAGCTTCGCTTGCATTTAGTCATTAAACAACATTTTTTCAGAGACATTAAGTGTGCGTTGCTCAGTTCAGTGTTGCAAGTGCATAAAAACTTACGAATACACGAGTAGAAAAGCAGAGTAATATATTATACATTTATATAAACAGTGATTACTTTTGATGAGTAGATGTGTGTAAAGCAATTTGATTAAAAATATGCGACAGTATTTGTAAGAGAATATGATAGTTAACGAAAACGTGAATAAGAGAAGGGAAGCCGACATTATAAGGGTACTAATATATACAGCTCATCCAAGCTCATTTGATTTAGTAAACCTTGATATTATTTAAGAAATATATCGCTCGTTTGCGAGAATATCGACATAATTCAAAATTCAGTCGAATTGAACTAAGTATGCCAAACGATCACTAATCTTTGGTATTTTATGGTGAACAAAGATGCAACGCCGATTTCGTGCTAACGTTCGTTATAAAGCGACAAGTTCATTATATATTAAGAACAAAATACTCTAGCGGAAATCACAAAACATTGCCATTCTCTAAAATCAATAATTTTTAGTTATGTCGTTATTCTCGCAAACAAGCGATATATTTTTCATCCATATAACTCTTTTTTATTTTCAACAAACAACTTTATTGTTAATTGTTATTGCTCATAGTAAAAAAAAAAATAACCCAAACAAATACTGTCAAATTATTTAAATAGTGTACCAGTCTAAGCTTCGGATGATATGACAAGTTGCTATGGAAGTAATTTTTAAATTTATTAAATACCTACAGATTACATAGATACCAAACAATTTTATTTTGAAAAAAGAATTTAGTAATCAAAAATCTTTTTATTAACCGACTTCAAAAAAGGAGGTTCTCTCGCGGTGTCTACCTTTCGTCAGAAATGAAATTTCACAATCGGTGCATTTCTGCTAATGTTCGTTCATTGTGGGGTTTACTTTACAGTTTAGAGGGTTCTAAATTCGATAGAGCTATTCCTTCTAAAGTTTTTAATCTGCTGAGAGCTACGTATACTTGTCCCTTCGCAATGTTTTTAAAAATAATTTATACTAAAAGTTTTCAGTTCTGGGTGTAAAATTGCAAAATATGTGACGTCTCACAGTGAGGGAGGTTCCACAAATGTGACCATCTGTTACAAGGACGGGGGGGGGGGTCCAAAATTCGTGTGATGTAATTTATGGATGACCCCTTATTACAATTTATCATGATTTAGGTACATTGAAGTCAGTGATACTTTTTTTAAAAGATGATTATTTCTACTGTAAAGTCTCGAGTCATACTGAATGGTTCTTGTAACAGACAATTCTTTTTTCTGTACAATATGACAAATTACACGAGTCAGTTGGCAGTAGAATTCTGTATATTACTTGTATAAAAATGGTTCGTTTACTTCAAAATTTAAAACAATTGGTTGTCTGTAAAGTCGGTTTACGGACGATAATTTTACGTGATAACGTCATAAGAAAACAAGCGACAAGCAACGTCACAAGCCGAACGCTTAGGCCGACCGTGCCTCTCTATCGCTTGTTCCGCGCTCTCGCTTGCACGCTAGGCTCAGGCGGAACGTGACAATGAGTCATGCTTTTTCGTGCGTGCATCCGGCTTTTATCGATTTATAAGACGTTATCACGTCAAAAATCTGTCATCTGAGAATATAAAAATGTAATATGTCACTTTGACATTGACATTGACATTTTAATCTAACGGAATCTTTTATTGTCTATGTGTGCGTTCTGTTAATTGGTGTGTCTACCCTGGGTGTACCAAAATATATTTATTATTTTGTTAGGTTCAGTTTGAAATGGTTTCGCAAAACAATTTCTATTGAGTTTTTTGGCGCAAGGGACAACAACAACATCCTTATAATTTTTTTTGTTTTTCATAAATACTACTAGATATCAGTTAGGTTAATACATTTGGTAATGTCACTTGCGTGTTATTATGGACTAGAGAATAATTTACTATCGTAAATATTATTATTTTATTAAACTCCTTCAAATTAATTATTAGGATACATTCTAATACTAGTTCCAGCCATCACGTTCCGGTTTACGTTACCATTTTTCGTACCAAATACCGTCGGGGTTACCATATAATTAGATTTGATGAATTTTTATGGCGACAAATAATACATAATATACATTATCTGCCAATAATATTGTTACGGAAGCCTAAATTAAGGCGCGGGCGCCATCTATTAACGAGTAGAGGAAATCACAGATAGTTACGATTACCTAAACTGAGACGCACGCCATCTTTTCACGAATAACGGAACTTATTTGTCTGTCAATTAGAATGTTCTATTCAGTTCTAGAAGTTCCAAGAGCGAGTGAGTCTAAAAATAGTACGAGATGTTTCAGAAAAGTTCATGAACTTTCTATGAGATATTTTTCGAATATAAGGAAGTTGCATTGCGGTATGACATTCGGCTCTAGTTGAGCGATACTGCGAGTTAACAAGTGCGAAGTATATCGAACAGTACAAGTGAATAGTGAGTGGGAATAGTGAGAATTACTGTATCTGTGACTTGTAATTGTGTTAATTACAAATTATTTAAATAAATTATGTCTATTTCGTTACAAATTGGTGGATATTCTAATCCCAAACCTCGGCCCGTAACAATACATATAATTATAAATACATAAACTTAATGTCAGATGTATTTATTTGAAACAAGTTGTGGTTACAGTTATTATGTATTACAAAAATACGCATGCAAACAGTTTCTACCAATTAGTTAATTAGTTTAAACTATTTTTAGGAAAAATGACACCTGTGCTATAAATTACCAAAGCCGATTCAATAGCCTATTTATCAACAACCTATGAAGTTGTGTGTTAATTATGTTAAATATTAAACCTTTCGCAAAAAACTATGACTTAGTTGTCGAGAGTTAGTATAATCTACTTCCATAGCAAAATGCAGTACAGTTACCGGCACGAGTCGTGAGCACACTTTATTAGTCGATATGACGTTGACCACGCTGACGCTGCACGTGATTGGTTCGTCAGTCGATGCTCGTCGTCCATTGGGTTCGCACGTATCATTCGGCTACCGTATACTTTACTACTGTACTGTACGCTAGTTATATTTGTTAATTTTTTAAAATTTGTGCTCACGACTCGTGCCGGTACGTACCTATACCGTACCGTACCTACGTAACATATAAATATAATATTAGTCTACAATTATTAGACAAACCACCTTCCAATTTAAGGAGTGCATAGAGAGTGGAGTGCATGTAAAGGGGAGTGTTAATGAATTAACGACAGCTGTTCTCGGGCCTTCTCGAGTTTATAGGCGCAATATAACATACCGTAGTTTTAGTGCGTTCAACGGTCCGTAGAGGATTCGAAACGCACAAAAAAGGTGTATGGAGTGCGTTAAAGATTGAAGAGATTTTGAAGAACACGGGTAAATATAAGTTGTAGAAAAGTGCAGATGGCGTGCACGTATGCGTGATGTGGTCGTCGTACGTACACGCATACGTACAATTCGCAATATTTGAGTCAGAATATTCAATATAAAGTTGTATTCATGCAGATTTGGTTCGTACCAGTGAATGGGTACAGAATAAATATTACATAATCATGTACGTTATAGTAAATAGAAGCTTAAAAAGTGAAGTTTATATAAGGGTTGCCAACTTTAGTATAATATACATATAGATCGTAATATATTTAAAAATAAATATGTTAACTGTGACTGGAACGCACCTGTAGTACAACAGAAGGAAATTTAAAAAAAAAGATTAAAATTGAATGTGAACTACTTTTTAAAAACATTTAATTGATTAATTAATTTTAAAGGTGGCAACCCTATCCATAATGCTATCTAGTGTGCATAAATTAGAATTTGTCATCTTTACTAAGTACATTATGCACAATGCACAAATGTTTTGTTCGTTTCTTAATTATTGCTAAATCTCACATTAACGTCTTTTAATGGGACCGGTTTCGGTGGATGAAATACGAGCGATATTTGTTTATAGAAGTTGAGGTTTGTCTAATTCCCATAGATTATTATAATAATTATCCTAAATAAATACAGGAGCCAGTCTGCGTTATATACTATAACTTATGCACAGCATAATACATTTTTTTTGTCCAAATTTTATTATTTTTACGACATCCACATATACGCACTATAGATATCATAAGCCTTACAATTTAAATTCAATCCTTTTAATTCAGTTGGACAAATCTGAAATCTCTAATAGTCTTGCTAAAACCTTCTTCTATTTTAAATTTACATACACAATAGAATAAATACATTTTAAATCGGCCATCTTGTCTTTTCGGTAAAACAAGATGGCCGACTTAGATTCTATACAATTAAAATGATGTAAGGAACATTAGGTATGTTAATTTCATTGCCATATACAAGTGTATAACAGAAAGATATGGTTATATTGCAGAATTACACAACATAATAGACGATAGTAGTTTCCTAAAAAATATTCTTAGAATGTTTTTTAAACAATGTTTAATACCTCAAGATACCTTGACGACTTATGTTTCGCGGCGGTTGATAATACCAGTGCAACAACAGAGGTCGCGAATACGATTCCGAATTCACGCACGAATAGGTTCATTCTCATTCGTCTGGGTACTGGATACTATGTATGTATGTGTATGTGTTATACAGAACACAGAACAAGCTATGTTTGGTTATTGCCGTACATTAACTATAGTTTATAATTCATGTCAGCATTCTCGCTTACGAAATACTACTATTGGTACCGATTCTATTGTACACTCACTAAACTAAAACCTGACTTAATTTCTTCATCTGAAATCAACCTTATCTTCTTCGTAACAAGGTCTATTTGTTACTGGCATCTATTTCTCAGCGCCACTAAATTTTACTAAAACCTGTCAACGTATACTCAACTTTATTTCCACGCAGCGAGAGTCCGCCATTTATTCAAATACCGTATAATTGCCACGCAGCGATAGTCCCCAATTATTCAAATGCCGTATAAAAACTTGTTCAAAACGAACTAAGATGACGTTATTTTAATCGACACCTACGAAGACGCTTACTAAAAACACAGAGCAAAAGAGATAGCATTCAACGGATAGCGGCTCTCGCTACGTGGTAAGTTTATATAAGCGTGTCAGACTTTAGTCGACAAATAAATTGCTTATTTCGATAGCGAGATTTGTTACCTACTTGTTTAAATTTGAAATAAAACCTTGTTTCGAAGTGTGCAAGGTTTACATCTTTTATGAAATTTACTCAATTACAGTTTAGAGAGTGATGTAACAGAATCGGAACCATTATCATCAAATTTACAAAAATCATATTAAATTATCACTTTGAAAACAATATTTTTATGTTTATTAAATGTCCTGTAAGTATTTCTAAAAACGTTTCTGTAACACCTTGTATTATGGAGTAAATAAATTCTTAGTTATTTGTCAAGCAAACTTTGGTGTTATCTAAACAATAATTTACAGATAAATGTTTACAACTGTTTTTCTTTCATATGAATTCACGAAGAAATAAAAATAAACGTAACCTTTCATATTAACAATCAATACGATTGTTAAAAAAAACAATATCAATTATAATACATATAAAATAAATACCTGCAACATCAGATTCGCCAATTGAATATGACATCAATACGTGAGGTTATCCCTCTCGCCCTCCCTAACACTAAGAGGTAAATCCCTCTGGTGCTCAGTCGTCATCAGAAGGCTCAGTACCGAAGTACCGATCACCGAAATTACCGATTCCGGGCAGAACGTAGAATTTCTCATTGATCTCCGGATCTAAAGCTGATGTCACGATTTTCACCTGAGGGTTGATAAAGAGATTTTTTATATAACTTGAGACATCTCACACTTGTCCGTCTGATCCAAAACTAGGCAAAGTGTGTACTATGGTAACCAGACTGCTGATAAACATACTTATATAAGTCACAGAGTCGCGAAAAACTTACAAAAACGTCTTGCTGTGGATACTTATCGTAATAAAGTCAATTCATCATAATAATGTGAGATTAAAGGTTTAAAAGGTTAAACTCATTACTTATAAAAATTATACTAAATTTCAGGTATTCCAACCATGACAAGCCAGCCACCACACACACAATGGTTAAATTGACCACTTATGAACGTATTCCTACTGTTAAATTCACCACTTCAACTTCTAACGCCACTTACAAAGCTAAAAGTGTCTCACCTGTGGGAAGGCATACGCGATGCTGTGGACCCCAATCTCAGCCATGAGAAGAGAGACGAGGCTGATGTTCTCTTCCGGCACGTCGTGGTCGAGCAGCACCCTGATGGCCATGATGGCGGCCGCGCCGGTGGCCACGGTGGCGTCCATCAGGATCACGCGGTAGTCTTTGATGTCTTTTGGCAGACGGAGGTAGTACAGCTGGGGGGAGGGGGGAGAGGATAATTTAAGTTTATCGCTTGAAAGTAACAATTGGAGTTGAATTTTGAAGTTATACTTCTTTTGGCGCGTTAGGGAAAAATGATGAGAGTAAATTTTTACGATGCGCGCGCACACCGTCACAAAAAACCGACACCCTGAAGTTAGCTAGTCAACATTTTAGTTTTTCAAAAAAAGTTACCAACTTCACGATATTTATTCAAGTGTTTCTGAACCTACGACACGTGTTTTCTATCAGTCCGAATAAAATACATATAAATATAAATTTTTTCAAATAATATATCGTGGTGATTGATATTTGTTGATTAAAAGATAATTTACTGTGATAAAAATGGTTTTTACATATTACTTTGAGTACGTTTGTAGAAGTTTTTTTTTTACTTTATAGATAAAATTGTAGTTTCAGACAATTTTGCAGGGAAAATAAATTTAAACGGTACCTTATCACATTAACATTAGTTTCTTTTAATATGGAGTGTTTAAGTATAGGAGTTTTCTTAACGGTAAACTCACATTTCTTGTGTATTAATAGTAGGATATTAAATAGCAGAACAGATGTCTTTCTTTAACGAACGGGAATTAATAAGTGATAAAAAAACATGCCACCTCGCTTTTATACGCAGTCATGTGAACACCAGAATAGGGACACATCGATTTGCTTACAGAATAGGGACACTGTTGGTATAGTATGTGACGGTACACGGCGAAACAAAAATATCGAAAATGTGCGGGTGGATGAAGAACCTTCTACCTCACGATCTCGACGACGGAGGGCGTGCACCGCTGAGCCAGTCAGCCTGTGACCACGGCCAGTGCAACCTGGTCGAAACGTCAGGCATCTCAGAGGTATGCAATACCTTTTCGTGATTGCGTTAATTCCCGTGTGAATACATAATTATAAGACTAAATATGCCGCACAGAGTTCGCACAAGTTCCCACGCGTCCATGTTGTCACATGTGGAGGGGGGAGGGGTGGAGCCTACCTCAGGTTCCCCCGTGGCCTGGTTGGTCTGTATGAGTATCTTGCCGATGCGGATGTCCTTGCAGATGTCGCACACGGCCTGCTCCATGGTCTCGCCGGCGCGCAGGATCGACACGCCGCAGATCTTCTCCACGTCGCATTTGCGACCTAAATCACAAAGGAATAAGGGTCAATTTAGGAAAAATTATGACTTATTTTGATTTGATTATTTGTTTAAAAATTATGTTATTATTAATAATATTTTTAACCGACTTCAAAAAAGGAGGAGGTTCTCAATTCGACTGTATGTTTTTTTTTTTTTTAATGTTTGTTACCCTAAGAACTTTCGACTGGGTGAACCGATTTTGATGATTCTTTTTTTATTTGAAAGCTGGTGCTTCCCGTGTGGTCCCATTTTTCCCCAATTTGATCCAATTCTGACAATGGCATCCATGAGAAAACCTTTTTTTTGTTGAAGTCGATTTTTTTTTAAAGAATTATAAAATAGACACGTATATCTTGCGTATCACTAGGGATTTATTATATTTTAAATTTTTATCTGATATTAACTTGAAATTACTATTATGATTACACGTACCGAGTCGTACATTCCTACGTTTTAAAAAGTCACATGTTGCCAACTATAATTTGTTTCAACTCACGTAAGGAACCATCCATAAATTACGTCACACGAATTTAATGATTTTTGGACCCCCCTCCCTGATGTGACGTCACATATTTTGCAATTTTACAGCGAGAACTGAAAAGAGCAGTTCTAAAATTATTATTTTTTTAGTAAAAGTGTAGTAGCGTAAGTAGTCTTTCGTTTACAGGTAATGTTTTGTGTTTAATACTTTAAGATTTTAACATGTGACTTCACGAAGCTTATGACCCCCCACACAATGTCGCACTTTGTTGACCCCCTTCCCCCTGCCTTAAAGTGTGACGTAATTTATGGATGGCCCCTAATAGGGGGCAAGTCCTCAAGCGGGCACCTTGTTATGATACGATATTATTTAGAAAATATTTAATTTATTATTATATATTATTTAAGAAAAAGCTTTGTAATGTGTCTACAAGGTGAGTTTAACGGATGATAATAATATGATAATAGCTCGACACATCCCACACACGGCCGTCTGATCCCAAACTAGGCAGAGCCTGTACTATGGTAACCAGACTGCTGATACACATACTTATATATTACTTAACACATACATATTATAGATAAATTACACCCAGACACACAACAAATGATCGTGCTCATCACACAATTATTTGTCCTGGGTGGGTATCGAACCCACGACCTCTGGCTTAGCAGTCAGGGTCACTAACCACTAGACCAACAGGCCCGTCAATTGATTCAAACGATGTTGAATAGAAGAGATGGGTTACCTTTATAAGTGAATCCCTGTGGAGTGTCAACGGTGTGGTCGGAGTAAGGCAGGAGGGACAGCGCGAACTCTATGACGAGCCGCATGAGGCGCTTGGAGTAAAACACGAACTCGTCCCGGGGCGTGTCCTTGTTCCTGATGAATGTGTGGAGACCATCCACCTACAATTATTTTTTTCATTTATTTCAACTAGCTTAATTAATTGTATTGTACTTTACCTTTGTGAAAGATCCCAATCTGAAACTCCTTCTAAGGAAGCTTTGATTTCAGACAAGTTTGGATCGACCCTCGGTGACATTTTCCCGAGAAATGTTTTCACAAAGTTAGAAAGGCTTCACTCATGCTATCATCGGCATAGCAAGTAATGCTGCTGAGCAATATATCATTGATATGCAGAAGAAACAGCATGGGGCGCACACTGCCTTGTGGGACACCAGCATTAACAGATTTGGAGTCGGAGCATGCACCGTCGACAGCGACCTTGAAGCTTTTGTCTGCAAGAAAACTGGTGATCCAGTTCCACAATTTCTTGGGAAGCCCATAGGAAGGCAGCTTCGAGAGAAGCGCTTTCTGCCAGACCAGATCAATGGTCTTCGTTGTGTCCAAACTAACTGCCAACGCCTCCCCCTTGGTCCACCAGCCACCAGAAGATCACCAGCTCAGCGACCCTGACAGGAACCGTATTGTCGGTCATTGAGTAGCTTGCTGGTCTTCTAAGTACCGAAGGAGCTGGCAGTTGATAATGGATTCCATTGTCTTGGAGAACAAGGAAGTTATGGTTATAGGTCTATAGTTGGACGGATCCGAGCGGTAACTTTTTTTAGGGATCGGGTGCACTAAAGCTATCTCCCATGAGTTCGGGACAAAGCCTAGAGAATAGTTGTAAACAGTTGGAACAAAATCTGTCTTGCTGCTGAACATAAATATATAGGTTTCTTCTAAAAACGATAAATGGCTATCCTCCAAAGTGTCATTAACAAAGCTAATTGGCGATGGCCGGCCATATTAAGAACCGACCTTGGAAAGAAGGAAACAATAAGTAAGAGACATTACCTGAGGTGTTTCTTTGAGGACGTATAGTGAGTCAGGTACGGGCTGACCGATGTGACCGATGGCTAGCTTCTCACGTACTTTGAACCCTCGCTGCAAGAGATAAATAAATATGTTAACCTCTTATGTCTGAACCGGGCTAGTAGTAGTCAATGCATACCCTTGAAAATAAATCACATTAGTAAATGTAGAGAGGTCAAGATAAAACTACATAAAAATTAATTCTCTCCGCGGTTACCAAAACCACCGAGTCAAGAATATACACGTCTACATATAACAGACACGCATTTACACACACTTGAAAGAATACAAACTTACATGCGTAGATAGCCACATGCACGCGCACGCACGCACGCACGCAAGCACGTACGAATCCACCACGCATAACTTACAGGCATGCCACTTAAGCCTAAAAGTCCTATTTGGTTAACCGGATATAATCTTTGATTTGTAAAACAACATAGAAATTTACGTTTAAACGTTTGGTAATTAGCGCTCTCCCTACCCGACGATTAGATTTTTAACTAATACATGGAATAGCTCTGATCTTAAGCTTAAAATTAAACTAACACTGTAGCTACTAAAAACCTTATCAGTATGTTAAACCATCTCATTTTTACAATTAACCAATAAAATGTATATATATTTTTTTTTATACAGATTACTAGTAACGTGGGTCACACATTACTAGTAATCTCGTTAACCCCTCCAGCTAAGCTTAACGCTTGTGTTAGGAGTGGGTTCACGACGGTAGTGCACTAGGTGGGGTTCGAAATCGCAACCACTTGATCGCAAGTCCGGCGTCTTGGCCATTACGCTACCGCCAAAATAAATTACATTATGTGGCACTTATATTTTTATAATATAATATTTTAAATATACATAAACATGCAACACACAAAATCACAATTATTCCAACAACTCACCAGCTGCAGTTGTTTGTGAACATGTTGCACGATGAGATGGATGGCCACCTTGTTCTCCCCCCCTCTGGGCACGATGATGTCTGCGTGGGCCATGCAGGGCGCGATGTAGCTCTGGTAGGCTGGCTTCACGTGCGTCATATACTGCTTCAGCACACCCTCCAGCTCCCGACCGCGCTGCACTATGTCTCTGCACAATCCACGTAAGATGTTCATCATCATCATTTTACATTGTAATAGACTTCTTCCATTATTGTCACTGTTCCGCTCGTAAAGGTCATAGCGTGATTATATGTAACCTATTGTCTTCCTCAAAAATTGAGCTAAGAAACTGAAAAAGTTTTTTAACCCAGACAAGTAGTTTCAGAGATAAGCTCATTCAATCAAAAAGAAGTCATCAGCTTTATACATTATTACCCCATGGACATATCGCAAACCTAGATCTAAATAGCTAAAGCTGGACAATTTTCTAGGGATATTTTTTTTTAAATTTGAACCACCTATTTTTACGTTTGACTAAGTGACTGAAATTTTTTTGGGTAAATTTTATCCAGCAATTTTTTTGCGGAAATGATGCCCTTGAGTGATACCTGGAGCCTAGAAAAAAATTGGACGGTGATGACAAATTCACCCGGTTGCCTGGCGGATAATTTCGATGTGAACGTATTAAGTTTAAAATATGAATGCGTAACCCAGAAGTGTTTGTATACTCTTTGGCGTATCCCGCTAAGAATAAAGCGAATATAGGCCAAGTTCAATTCTTTGAAAAGTATTTAATCCGTAACGTACATTAAGAAAGACAATATGAAGATAATAACAAAAATATATACATAAAATTATATATACGTATGGCATCACCTGCCCCTCATAATGTATACAGTTAATGGCATTTGACTATAGAGATATATATAAATAGAATAGAACGGACGGTACGACGGAAGAAGGGGGTAAGAGAAGTCATGGTAAAAATTCTAAATCTTAAACAGAGTCTGCTCTAGTGCTGACTTCTAGCAAGAGGCACTTTGATTTTTTTTAAAGGTTTGTATGTCTATTATCAGTCGCAATTTTGAGCAAGATCTATCGGTTGACAACATTACTTAAATATAAATATTAAATCATAACTTTACACCTCACAGACGGCCGTCTGATCCCAAACTAGGCAGAGCCTGTACTATAGTAACCGGACTGCATAACCATATTATAGATAAATTACACCCAGACCACCCATGCGCATCACACAATCGTCAACGTCACTGACCACTAGAGTAACAGGCCAGTCAAATATACTTTGCTAAATTATTTTTTGTGTAAATTTCATTATGGATTTTATTTTTACAAATGTATTTATTTACTTCAAATTTCAAATACATTAAACTTCATTGAATCTGATTGATATCATTGTCAGGTTAGATTTACAAAAGAAAGTATGATGCTATGCCAAACTAGCTGACACGACAGACGTAGTCCTGTCCGATTTTCAACATCTACAGAAAAGAAAAAAATACTTCCAGGTTTTAACAAATTTTCCAATTTCTCAAACAGCATTTCATATAAATTTTTTATATGTATATATATAATTGTATCATCTTTAGCATAACTCATTGGTGCATAAAGGTGTGGTATAACTTTGCTGATCTACGTATAATATATCTATGTACAGGACGTAGCAAAAATGGCACTCTGCCAATGATTAGTCATTTGTAAACTATGGTTATAAAACTTAATAATTGAAACAATGTCTTAAGAATTCCGATAATTGCACTATCGGGATTACATCGACATGTGCATAGATAAAAAAAAAAAGTAAACGTGACCTACTTTAAGCCGTGGGACACATTATTGAGTGTAATATTTCTGTTGTTAGTTATAAAATATTTTTGTACTACAAAAATAAGGATGAAATTGAGGATTTGAATAATCCAGTGAACAAAAGTGGTTTATATTTTTTTTGTGCACTGTACAAGAACTCATCCCATGCTCCATATCAATCTGGACCAAATCTTTTGTAATCTAAACTAATATATAAAGCTGAAGACTTTGTTTGCTTGAACGCGTTAATCTTAAGAACTACTGGTCCGATTTGACTTGGTGTTAGATAGCCCATTTATGGAGGAAGGCTATAGGCTATATATCATCACGCAACGACCAATAGGAGCGGAGCAGTGACCATAAACGCAAGTGAAACTGCGGGGACGGTTAGTTATAATATATTTTAGTAGCAATATATCCATCAAGGGAGTTGGTTGTCTACTCATTTAACATGAACAGTTGTCCATAGAAATAATATATATATAACATGAACAGTTAATATAACAAAACGCACCCCAACACAAGGTGTGTTGGGATATGTTAATATCAATATCTCTGTTCGGCAGTAATATCAAAACATTTGGTCCTTCGATCCGGATATGGGCCAGCGATCTATATACAGTACAATAATGTAACTTAATTCTTAGGCAAATCGAACACTAAGACTTTACAGACACGAGGTAGGGCACGGTAGATATAGAAGTCCAAAAAACAATACTATGACATATACTTGAATAGAATAGATAGCTTACCTTAACAGAACATTGAAACAAAGATCAATTCTAGCATCAAAGCAATTAAGTTCAATATTGATCGCGAGCGAAATACGTTATGCTATCTTTACTTATTGCGTCACGCTTTTACCAAGAATATATTTGATACTACATTCCTAATTTTTTTTTTCAAAATATGAGTTACACGAATGGTCAGCTATGTGCTTCTTTGCCAACCATTAACCATGAACCCTTATGAACAATTAAATCAAATAAGTTTAAAATTTAAAACACCCCCGACTCGAAAATCCCTTCAACGATTACAAAATGCCTTACATCATTTTGGAAAAGAGCTCTTACACTGCTGGACCGATATTAACCAAACATAGCTAAGAACCACCGCAAGGAAACTGGCTATCAACTGAAAAAAACCGCATCGAAATCGGTCCATCCCTTTGAGAGCTACGATGCCACAGACAGACACACACACAGACATTGACGTCAAATTTATGACACCCCTCTTTTTGCGTCGGGGGTTAAAAAGAGCTCTCTAAAACTTTACTGTATGCTGTAAGAAATATATGAATCAGAAATTAAATCGAATTAAAAACTATTCAAAATTGGGAAAAGGGCAAGATGATCACGATGACTTGTTTAAAGAACAAAATGACTTACCTGCGAAGTCTCCTGGCGAGTCTTATGTCAGCATCAGTGTCGACAAAAACTTTCATGTCCAACATGTTGGTCACCTCCGCGTTGTAGAAGGCCAGGATACCCTCGAAGATGATCACGTTCGCGCCGTACATCGTTTTCTGTGGATAATTTATACTGTAACCATAGAAAATTGTTATACTATTTATACTACATATAAAACGCGTTACAGGAAGGTGACCTGAAAGGTGAAATTATGAGTTTTAAGAGTGTGTGTCTGTCTGTTATATCATAGCTCCTAAACGAATGGACCGATTTTGATCTAGTTTTTTTTTTGATGGGTGACTAGATCTAGAGTGTTCTTAGCTATAATTAAAAAAATCTGTTCAGCAGTTCGAAGATCATCAGCTCTTTTTTAATCGTTGAAAGGATTATCGAGTCGGGGTTTTTTAAAGTTAATTGTCGAAGTGCGTGGCGTTGATGTTGAGCGATTATGGATAGCCGATAAAACATAGTTGAGTCAGCCTGATTTTTTTTATCGGACAATGATTTTACAAGTGTTGGTTATCGAGTTAAATATCTATTTAAATGATTTTACTTTCTTTTTTAATTTTGAGGGTATGTATACATACAGTATTATGTGTAATCAAAAGGCTAAACGTTTCATCTTTAATCTAAACATTTTGGTTTAAAAATATTATAAATATCGATGTTTTATAGCCAAGCACTGTCTATGCAGACAAATACCATATAATAAAACTATTTATTTAGCTATAAGACCAGCGACAGCTTTCGCGTACAAGAGTAAAATTATATATTGAGAGCCTTGTCGGTAAAATTCAAATACATACATACATTTATTACATAAAACTAGTTATTTATGACCACCGTCACGATGATGCGCCTGGTGCATTTGTTACGCATCGCACGGTATGGTTGCCAGCTGTAGTACGTTAGGCGTGGCCTGACGAAGCACTATCTTTATTATCTGTGATGTAAGGCAGTGCATACAAACTAACCTTTTGTTTTAGTTAATTTATAGTATAACTAATATTTTAATTAATCGTTGACAGAAACCAAAAAATTCAGCATTGTTTAGGTAATTTATGTGGGGGTTAGTAATCTATATACAGCGTGTAAGATTGAGCTAAGCGAAAAACTTTCAATAACCTCTCTCTGTTTATACCTAACACATTACAAAAGTCAATTCATCATAAAAATGCGATATTAAGGATTTTTAGTCATTAGTTTCATTTGGCGCTACGCAATGTACATGCAACATGCGTAGGTATTTTTTTGTGCGGTACGGTGAATGACCTTAAACGTTCGGCACCGTCAAGACCAGCTGATTGTATAAAATGTTCAAATGTTGTTTGATTGATTTCATTGCAGTTTTTGGCCGTATGTATAAAATCTTCTGTTTACTCATAGTGACATCACTTTTAAACAAAAAAATGTAAAATAAAAAAAAAAATATGAATTTTCCGACAGAAAGTTCCAATGATTTTCGACTCTGAATACACTATTTCAGGATTCAGTACGGTGTCCCTTACATGCTTATATTTGATTTTTTTGTATTAAAAGTAACTCCTTCAGTATAGGCACAGATAATATAATACTATACTAGTACAGATACCTCATCCCATACACCCTCCTAACTCGAGCAATTCCGCGGGCTACTATTTTTTAGCCTACAAAGGCGCTAGATGCCGCTAGCAGCGCGATAGATAGCTAGAGCCACCTAGCGATGAAATGGATTTATTTACCTACTAATAAACGCGCAACCAATAGATGGCGATAATTAGTATGTAATCAGCAGGTAGGAGTGTTGGTTATATTAGATAACCGATAAAATAACTTATTACTTATAAATAATCAAACGGCCTATTATTTATTACAGCCGGTAAGCATTATTTATATTGCGCGAATATATTTATTATTACATACGACCAGAGCTAAGTACGTGCAACATCTCGCCATTCAAGGTCAATTTCACTTCGATCATCGTTGTGTAATATTTGTATCCCATGGCAAATTATGCTCTAGTACAACCTCATAACAACTATATTCCCATCAATGTACAAAAATATTAGTAAAAATAATAGTCAAACCACAGATATGATAATAATTTCGTCAAACTAATATATTTGTTCGTCTTAAATCTTAGATTAGAATATCGTTTAAAGAAAATCAGTGCGAAAATACGAGTTCGTTTGACATCGTTGCGAACACTCTTAGCAGTAAGTAGATAATCTACCTACCTACCATTGCAACATTGACGCTGCGACGCGACGATCACGAGCAAGCCGGGCTGCCAGTAAGGACAACTTATTTTCAAATATCAAATTAATCAATTCAACATCTCGTACTATTATACACAAAATCAGTGTTGTACAATGTACGATGTTACGTCGCTCAATCACGTCACGTGTACCGAACACGTACCGTGCACTTAAACTTATTTAAAACACCGTAAATTTCTCTTTACTACTTTATTATTTTTACAAACAATTTATACCAGAATAAACGTTAGTTCATAAGTAATAGGTAGGTATTTGTATTTTTTTTTTAAATAACTAATTCAAAACCTTTAAATAAACGTAATAAAATTACAACTGCCCAGAACTCAGCGCTTGTACCTGTGCCGATTTTTTGAACGCCAAACAACAGAACGTAAACCGTATACTACGTCTGCCTATTTTTGATCACGGAAGTATGTTTTGGCTATTTTTTATAAATTGAACAATTATTTTGTAGGATGTAGAGCTTATCTTGACTCAATTTAGGTTATGTATTTCGAGTGTATGAATAGTATAGACTATTATTATAATGACAGTTCGAATTACAACATCTTACTACAGTTAAATAGTAGCAGCATATTTTTTTAAATTAATTAATTTATTTATTTTAAAAAACTTAGTACTATGTTACAGATAATAGCCAAGCTGCCAAACTATTATCTGTAACATAGTTAAGTTTTTGAAATAAATAAATATTTAAAAAAATATATATATTAAGCATCATATCAATCACGTCATACATTTGAAAACAAATGAAAAAAAAAATTAAGTTATGTATAAATAATTATGTCTGTATATTTGTAACTATATATGTATCTAATAGGTAAGTACGTAAGAGTTTCAATTGTATGCACTAAGTATGTATAGTATGCAAACATATTTGTTTGGCACGCTGTGCGTCCAAGTGTGTTTAGTTAACTTGAGGTGTGATATATAGATTTCTTTATTTTTTAATAATTATGACTCTGATTTGTATCTGGCATGAGTCGAAAACGCTCCGTGTACTGTTTTAGAAAGAGATTATATACATCTTAATTAACAAAAGCAAATGAAGCAAGGTACACCTGCCCTAAATAAAATTATAATATCATTATCTTATGTTATTTTGTAGCAATCGATATACGAGTTTAATAAAGGAAACGAAATATGATTATAAAAAAAAACATTCAGTAGTAGGACTGCATGTCAGAAGTGAAAACAACTTCACAATGTATTTGCATATACATACACACACACATCTGTATATATATAATTAGGTTAAAAATAAAAAGTAGGTAATAACATATCTAAATGTATACATAGGGTACACTGGAAGTTCTGCGCTCCTGGCCGCTCATAAATGTTTGAATTTCGAATGTTATATTTTTTTAAATATAAGAAACTCGGCTCCGTCTTACGAATTTTCGATCAGGTCACGTGTCCTGACGCGAGTTTAACATTTTTTAACCATCACAAAAAGTGCACAACGCCGTACTTAGAAGTTTATAGGAATGTTTCACGATACGACGACATAGGGAATCCGAAAACATTCTCGTAAGAAACAATCTCTCATTTTTGTTCATTACTACTAGTATGATTTTTCTTCTTTTTTATTAATAAAAGAAATAAAAATAATTGCTTAAGGAAGCAGATTACGAAGTTGGGGGACAGAGAATTTTTGATTTCTTTTTAAATGCAACGCAATGAAAGCAAACAGAATGATCAGGCCCCGAGTCTCAGGCAGCCCTGCTATTCCTGGCTACGGTAGCGGTTACTGTATCTGATCAAACGTCCGGCTAACAACCCTTTAGACGACAACTGGCCCTGGTAACACACAACATTCGCACAGTGAGGATTGGCGAAAAGATTGACGATGATGAACCAGAAAATTGTTGAGTTGAGTTTCTTGCCTGTTCTCCTCCATAGGATCTACGTACTGGAACAGACTATCTTCACGACTGACTTATTCTGACTGACTCAAAACGTTGACAATTCAAAAATACATATTGGATAAATTACCAATAGGTATTTTTAAATTAAAATATTTTTATAGTTTTTTATTAATTTAAATCACATTTGTATTATGGAAATAATTTTATTTAAAAACCTAACTACTTATTGATTTAAAAATAAGAAACTTCATATTATCATAATCTATACGAGCAAAGCCGCAGGCGCATAACTAGTGGCTGGAACATTACATATTATTAACAATATTTTAAGAAAGGAAGTAAAACAATTAATTTAATAGTAGAAAAAGGATCATGATTGCTTAGTCACTGCGGTAACAGTGTCGGGAACTCGCGAGTCCAACGGGGTGGTCGTCGTGCGTAAATACCTAATGTTGTAAAATGCAATTATGTGTTATACGTGCTCTTAACGCATAATTACTTAACAGGTTATCACAGACATGATTTGTTTTAGGTATCTCTGTGTATGTTCGTACTTATTACACTATAACATCAGTAATGACATTGTATCCGATTATACAATGCATCTACTATACAAACAGCATACTTATGATTACCGAATTATACGAATTTTGTTTCCAATTATACAATCTGGCAGCCCTGCAATCAAGTGAGGTCTGAGGTAAAAGATTCCTATTATCAATGTGTAAATAGATAGTACGTGTAAGTACTTAGTTAAGTAAGTAGTTACTTTGTCAAAGCACTGTCTGTTACTTAAAAACCTAACCAGCCTACATAACAAAGTTGACACAGACCATGCTGTTCACTATTAATTGTCCTGACAATATGAAAAAAATATGTAAAACACAATGAGAAAAATTAATTCTAAATTTTTTATAGTATCTTTGAAATACGAATTAATAATTTACCTACAATAGAAAACGGAAAAACATAACGCAACAATACAGTTTTATTCAAATTTAGCCAACTATCAATAGTCAGTACCTACAAACTCAATAACAAAACCGATACGGTTTTGGGTTTTGTTATTGAGTGTTACTTCAACGTAGTACCACTAATTGCCGCCAGAGGAACGACGACAATGGTGTCAATTCTGTTGAATTTCTGTCTTAACTATAATTGACTAAATTTTCGTCATACAAGGTGTAAACCTTGTACCCTTTGAAACAAGTTCTTATTTTAAATATAAACAAGTAGGTAACATACGTCGCTATCGAAATAAGCAATTTATTTGTCGACTAAAGTCTGACACGCTTAAATAAACTTTAATACCACGTAGCGAGAGCCGCTATCCGTTGAATGCCATCTTTTTTGCTCTGTGTTTTTAGTAAGCGTCTTCGTAGGTGTTGATTAAAATAACGTCATCTTAGTTCGTTTTGAACAAGTTTTTGTACGGCAATTATAAGGCATTTGAATAAATGGGGACTCTCGCTGCGTGGAAATAAAGTTGAGTATGTGTTGACAGGTTTTAGTGAAATTTAGTGGCGCTAAGAAATAGATGCCAGTAACAAATAGACCTTGTTGCGAAGAGGACAAGGTTGATTTCATATGAAGAAATTAAGTTAGGTTTTAGTTTAGTGAGTCTGACAATAGAATCGGCACCAATATTGAATTTTGTTGTTGTTCAAAATAAGAAAACTGGATTTAAGAAGCTTTTATTCAATTTTCCCGTGTTTAGGGTATTTTATGAAATTAGAAAATACTTTTATCAGGACCTAATATTGATTTTCCATAAACTTCAATAATAAATCGATACCCGTAACGCCATCTATTGATATTTGTTTGAACCATTTTTCCTTTGTTAGAGATGGGACCCCATGGTATAGCTAAAATGCTTGTCTTAGGATTACGTCGGAAGTGCGCTGTGTTTTGGTTCACACCCGCAACTAATTTGATTGCAAGTCCGGCGCCTTATGCATTATGTTGGTGGTATAATGTAAATGTATAAATAAAATAATTATCTAAATACTCACAGTCCTGTTCTCTCGCGAGTGCGTCACATAGTTGTATATGGGCACCTCAACTTTCTTGCCCTCCCGCAGCCGTTGCAACACCGATATAAGCAACTCGATATCGAACGCTTCCGGGTGATCGAAGTTGTATTCGTTGCGATTCGCAGCTATGTGTTGTTTCTCGTTCAACACCTGAGAGGTCAAAAGAACGTAAGTTTGAAATCTGTACTAAATCTAAAGGTTTTTTTATTGAACGAAAATTTATTTTTGCCCATGATGACCCTAATCTTGAGGAAGGTTATAAGCTATTGAACAAAACGCTACTATCTTTAGGACCACGCTATTATCTTTGGAGCTGTGACCATAAAAGCGAATGAAACTGCGTACGACTAGATCTTACTACCAGTGCATTCCACAAAGTTCTTTCGATAATAATTGGAACTATGTGTGCATTCCACAAGTGGATTATCTAGGGTGGAATGGGTTAAAAAAGAAAGATGTTAATATTTAATGAATCATCATCATCATATAGGCCATAGGACGTCATCTGTTGGATATAGGCCTCTCTTAATGACTTCCAAGAAGACCGGTTGGAAGCGGCCTGCATCCACCGAATGAAATTAAGTTAAAAATTTAATGTAATTAAAAAATTTAATAAATTTTAATATTTAATGTATACCTACAGCGTTTTCTTTACCATACAATCGTAAAGCCGAGGATCTCTAAATATATATTTTTCCTACTTGTATCCGAAAAAAAAATTATTTCTGCTACAAATCGGTACAATTAGTTCAAGGCAGTGGCAGATTTACCAGTAGGCTGAGTAGGCTAAAGCCTAGGGCGGCAGATTTTAGGGGCGGCAAATTTGGGGCTACATTATTTTTTATGTCTTGTCCCAGGGTATCGAATTAGATAGACCGACCGGTAGGGGTGGCAAAATGTTAATAGCCTACTGGCGGCAAATGTGTAAATTCGCCGCTGGCTCAAGGAAAAGTAATATTTAAAGGATTTTGAACGATGTCAATCAGTTGCATTGGACGTATGATTGTCATTTTGATGGATCTACGGACGTGTGTTCAAACGGCCATATACGAGCATATTCATCACAGTGTAAAAACAAACTTTGTGACGTTAAGACATCAAACAACACATGTGCGCAGATATCCTTAAGAAGAAAAACATAGTCACACGACATTACACGTGATTCTTGTCTCATGTTTATAGGTATACATGCAAAATTATGTTTACTAGAGATCGCGTGGTGGTCGAATTTCGACCATGGTTTCTTTCATTGGCCAATATTACTTGACCTGTCATTGTATAGACTTTTGTACCATGACAGGTCAAAATATATACTGGACACTCATAGCTGTATGTACCCGTTTTTGCATTTTTTTTAACTTTGTAGCAAATATTGTTCAGAAATTTTAGCATTCGTCACTTCTTCTCTGTATAAACTATAAGTGTGCGAAATTTCATAATCCTCCGTCCGCCCAATTTTTGTAAAAAGGGATCCAAAGTTTTCGCTTCACGTATTAATATATAGATTACTAGCAGCGCCCCGCGGTTTCACCCGCGTAAGTCCCGATCTCGTGGAAATATCGGGATAAAAAGTAGCCTATATGTTAATTCAGGTCTTCAGCCATCTACATACCAAGTTTCATCGCAATCGGTTCAGTAGTTTTGGTGTGAAAGAGTAACAAACATCCATACATCCTCACAAACTTTCACGTTTATAATATTAGTAGGATTCCTTGAGGTGTATGTTTTAGAACACGTTAATATCTAAAAATTGTTTCTATTAATGAAAACTTCTAGATCTCCCTTTACCGTAAATAATTAAATTTTATGCACAAATGTAATATTATCGAACAAAACATACCTCGGCTGGAAGTATACCTACATGCTGTAGGAAACTAAACTGTTTTTTGTGTTGGCAACTAATAAAAAAAAATTACAACACTATGACAGACAAACGGACGGCGGAGGCTTAGTACATAAATGGGTTTCCCTTTGGGTACAGAACCCTAAAAATAGTCAAGGGAATTTTAATTTATTGTATCTATGACTTGACTTTACATTTTAAACCAAATGTCTGACATATATTGTAAGACTTTCCAAGCTAAATAACACTTACTTTTCAATGTGATGAATTTCGATGATTTTTAGGACGACAATGTTTTATATAAATGGACACTTGCTTATTTACTATACATTTTGTAAATTATATGTCCGCCCGGCTGTCTGTCATAGGTCAGACCGACGGGCGGAGAGGGGAGGCTTAGTGATAGGGTCCCGTTGGTTACCCTTCGGGTACGGAACCCTAAAATATTCGAGGGGATTTTAATTTATTGTATCTATGACTTGACTTTACATTTTAAAGCAAATGTCTGCCGTATATTGTAAGACTTCCCAAACTAAATAACACTTACTTTTCAATCTGATGAATTTCGATGATTTTTGGGACGACAATGTTTCATATAAATGGACACTTGCGTATTTATAACATGTTGTATGTTATAAGAGTGAATTTTTTTGTAAATCCATAGTGGCGGACATTTTGAAAGTATTAAGAATAATGGCTGTCACTTACTTTGTAGAATGAGTCCATACTGACGATAGTGACCCATGGTATGTTTAGAGATTCAATGATTTTAGTTGCGACTGTTGTTTTGCCCGATGCGCTGGCGCCGCATATACCTTAGAACAACATTATATTTTTAGCCTAAGTTATTTCTTATAACACCAACTATCTGACAGGGTAAGTTCCGTCAAAATCGGTCCACCCGTTCCGAAGATTTGCAGAATCAGACAGAAATAAAAAAAAAAGTATAAGTACCGTGTAAACATACAGATGCATTTAGCAAAAAGCTGTTATTATGACATTACAAACAGACGCTTAAATTTTATTTATTTGTATAGATTTATAAAATTATATTGCGTTTAGTTCTATAGTGAATCTTGCACTTGGATATAAAGAATATGAACTACTGCTAATATACTATTACGATTTATAAGTAGTAGACATTCGACGGACTAGTAGACCAGTAGACCTACTGGTCTACTCAACTAAGAGGAGATTTCAGTAAACAACAAAACTAGTTACATGAGCTGTCTTCATATGGCATAGAGACTTTAAAAAACTTCCTAGGGTCTACTGGTCTACTCAGCTTACAAAAAAAAAAAATATAATTACTCTACAAAATCAATACAAGAGAGTTTTTGCACAATATAAATATAGTTTCTAGACGAGTCTACTCAGGTATACTGGTCTACTCACCTATAAGGAAAGGTTCTACCTCCTGCCCGCCCGTACAATTATACCAAGGCGGTCTGCCAGCTGTGTATATAGTTCTTCTGTCAGCATGCAGTATACTTTCTGCTGTGGTTCTTTTGTTTGGTTGTGACATTGAAGTTGTGCGCACGCGACGTGCTCTGGGCGACTTTATTATGTTCGAACCTGGAACAAAGGACATTGATAAAAATCACTCTAGAGTTCTAGACTTATCTATTAACAGTCGAAATCAATTAACAGATTTGCTAGATTTAAGATTTAATGTTATTTATAGTCCAAGAGTCCGTGATCGCCAGACCTTCGTCATTTTATAAATGCTGAAAATTTTTTGCTTAAACTCTCAACAAAGGTATGAACGGGACGAGTATGAAGTTTGGATCATGGTGGCTTTGTCAGCTAATAAACAGCATTTTTTTATAAAATTTATAACCAATTTCGTTAAAATATAAAGCGCATTTTTTAATATTATTTTCGGGATAATATTAGAAATCATGTTTTTAATTGCCAGACAATTACCATTATATATGCCAGATAATTAACCACCGTACCTATGTACGGTGGTTAACACCCCCGACGCCTTTAAAGTTTGATAAATTGTAATTCTATTTTCGTCATTGTACAAAACTTGAATTTTATATGTGTATGTAATAAAAAAATACACATTGCACCTATTTTGTGAAAAAAGAAGGCAAAAATACCTGGAAATTCAAACGGTCACGGATAGATTCTTATTGTAACTTCATCCTAGAGCCATGCCCTTTCAGTGATTTAAGTAAGTGTTTTATTTTCAAATACATCCTGTATAACATACATTTATGCAGGAAAATTAAGATCGTACAGTAAACAGAATCACGTTCAATTTAACCTGTACTAAAACGCAAACGTAAAGAAACTTCAACATTCATAATTAAAAAAATAAACAACTTGATTATGCCAGCTACGCAGTGTTTGTATACTGTGTTGAGAGTCAAACAGTAAGCACGTGGCACCAATTAACTATGGTGACGGGGATACAGCTACAGATGTTACTATGTTTATTATCAATTATAGTTTAATTAAACGCCTGTCACTGTTTACATGTTTGTCACTCTGACTGACATCTAATAGGCTATGTGTCTAGTCTCTGGACACCATCTTACATTATTTAGTGGTGTTGACCCGACAAATAATTACGTAATTCATAGACAATCGTTACAAAATACACTGTTACTTCAAGCTGGCTAGGCAAAGCAATATGACGTTGATTCAGTCGAGTGACGTATCACGTTTGAGATTTGAGAGAAAGTGAGAGCTTTACAAACGTGTGACGTCATAATACACAATTTATGCAATCAAGTGATTATAACTACAACAAAAAAATAGGCAGTCATGGGACTGCAAAAAGAAGTGAAAACTTAAACGAAACGACGAACTTAAAACGCCACATTAGCAGGTTGGTCACATTAATTAATAAGGAGCTGACAGAACTCAATGTTTAGATAGCGCCCTCTAGTGGATCTACATATGTATTATTAGCGTGACGGTCACGAGTAAAGTGCTTTTTTCCCATAGCAAAAGTGCACAAACGTGCCCAAAGAAGTTTTCACTTCAAAAATTGCGTTTTTAGTGAATACCTATTTTTAACGTTTTCATGTTTGCTTTTAAAAATCATAGTCTATGCGGTCGGTAATAAGCAGGTAATTATTTTTCATATAGTAAATAGCCTATCATGATTTTGTATGACGCAACTAAATCCTCACAAAGCTTCATTTTTATTCAACCTCACCACGAACACGTTGCATAGTATTCAGAATGGTTTATTCAGAAATTAATAAAGCTGTTCCCGGATCCCTCCTATTTCAGGCGCAGTACGGCACACCGTGTGGTTTTAGTTGGTTCGATTTCGACACACCGCCCCACCGAAAACCCCGGTAGGGTGAAGGCCCGAGGGGGTCTGCACACATACAAAAAAAAAAGGTTTATTCAGAAAAATAACCTTTTTTTATTACTAAATGCTATTACTCAATAGGCACATAACATACTGGTAATTAAATATTCAGATTAATGAAATCTTTAAAACAAGCACAAATAGACCACCCGAACGTCGTAAGAACAGATAAGGGTTACGTGATAGAAAGAGAGGCAACTTCTGGGTGAATGTAACTGTAGGTAATTAGCGCTGTGCGAAATGAATTGCGACTTTATTGTGTCGGAGCAAGGGTCGCTGTTTCTTTAAATGATTTTGCGGAGTGAGTCTTTTGTACCTGTACTATTGTGTATTCTGACGTATTGGTATAACTAGTTCCTAACGGCAAAACAAATCATTAATATTCGCTGAAGGCCGTTTTTTTACAAGTTCAAGGTCAATGAAATAGGCGTCGAGGTCGGACCGAATGATGTACCTATTTGCTTACAATAGGATGAAGCCACATTGGCAGATATGACAAAGCATTTCGACTGCGATTTGGACATCTGCATCGGCATTCATCGGATGCGAGCCTTCTAAAACCCGCATCTGTCAAAAATCCGCAGCATCCCTAACTTGTAATGGTGAGAAAATATTCGTAGAAAATATAAATATGATCTATGTCTTCCTCGTATCTACGTAACTGCCATCCGCGTTTACAATCATTTACCAGTTTATTAGTCATCAAAAAAATTACTAGAAAGGCTTTTAAAGCAGTGCTTAAAATGACTGATTCAAAAAGTATTTTGTCACATTTACATGACAGAATTTTTTGAATATAATGACAACATTTTCAATAATTATAATTTTTGTTTGTACTTTTTTTTCATAATATTGATAGTTTTAATTAAAATATCATAATTAAAATCGTACACTATAATATAATTTATAATTTAAACTTGTTTTTTTACCTTACAATTATTAGTAAACTAATTTGGTATTATATTTTTATTTATTGCACGTAAAAGTTTAGAAATATATATATAAAGATAGCAGACCCGCCAGACGTTGTCCTGCCGTAACGTAAAAACTATTATTCCTTTAACCCTATTGCAGCGCCATCTCCCGGGTCCAATTGTAAATCTAAACCATTCTCGAATCCACCTGAAGACACACAAAAAATTTCAATAAAATCGGTCCAGCCCTTTAAGAGGAGTTCAGTGACATACACACGCACAGGAGAAATATACAGAAGATATTCATATTTTAGTTATTTTTTTTTTTAAGAAGAATACATCCGCATTAGGAAGATTCCTGAATCGCGGAGAGCTTCACAAACAGTTAAACTACGGACAGAAAGAACACCCAGACTCGGGACAACTATTTGGCAATCACATTAATTTTTGTCTGGGATTTGAACCCAAAACACTTAAACCATCCGTGCGTTAAACCCGGACACAGAAATGATCGTGCTTATCACACGATTATTTGTCTTGGGTGGGAATCGAACCCACGATCTCTGTCTTAGCTGTCGGGATCACTAACCACTAACTAAACTAAAAGACCCGCCAAAAGGCAATAAAGATTATACTATTCTATGGCGTGACGAAATACTTTAACTCATGCCTTTTGCGACGTATTTTATACATCTTTAAAAAATTTACTTTTACTTTTCAGTCATCTACCCGATTGGCCTAAATAAATAAATAGATGGTATAATTTATATTTACGCTATTCTGGTCTAAAGTCTCACTTTAATATAATGAAGCTATAAGCTCCCATTTCCATGAGTAGAAGTTGGCAACGATTCAATGTATTGTTGTAACAAAGAACATCATTCATGGAATTGCGGATGTAGTCTGGACCACTCATAGTTCGTGTAATAAAGATAAATTTGGTTTTCATGTAAATTCTTTGAGGAAAAACAAGGCTGGATGAACATCAGACTTGAAGTTCTAAATAAACTAATATTCATTGTTGGAAGAAATCTTATCATCACGGTATTAACATAGGTACATACATATATACACTCAAACCTGGCCTATTGATGGTTAGTGATCTTGACTGCTGGACCAGAGGTCGTGGGTTCAATTCCCACACAGAACAAATAATTGTGTGATGAGCATGATAATTTTTTGTGTCTGGATGTAATTTATATATATTATGAATTTATTTAGAAACATAGATGTTGATCAGCCGTCTGGTTATCATAGTACAGGCTCTGCCTAGTTTGGGATGGCCGTGTGTGAGATGTGTGAATTTTTTTTTTTTTTTTGCTATAGGTGGAAAATGAGCAGACGGGTCACCTGATGGTAAATGACTACCGCTGCCCATGGGCACCTGTAACTCAAGAGTTACAAGTGCGTTGCCACCCTTTAAGGTGGGAGTAGGAGAAGAGGGAGAAGAGGGGGAGAAGAGGGGGAGAAGAGGGGGAGAAGAGGGGGAGGAGGGGGGGGGGGAGGGGGGAGGGGGGGGAGGGGGAGCGGGGGATAGTGGGGAGAGGGGGGAAGGGTAAGGACGGGAATAGGGGAGGGGGAAGGGTAAGGACGGGAATAGGGGAGAGGGAAGGGTTAGGGCCTCCGGTAATCTCACTCACGCGGCGAAATGCAATGCAAGTGGCAGTGGTATCGAGCGGAGTCGAGCCATGCTTCGGCACGTATGGCCGCACGTATGGGCCATACGTGCCGAAGCATGGCTCTCCCACGTAGGTATGTATTTTATACGTATGTTTATCAGCAATCTGGTTATCATAGTACAGTCTCTCTAATTTGGGATCAGATGGTAGGTAGTATGAGTGTGTGAGATGTGTCAAGTTATTATTATATAGCTTATCAAACATTTTAGTTTAAAAAGTCAAGAAATTTTGATCGAAATTACCACCGCTTAAGGTCGCAGCATCTTATCCGGGCGAAACTGATTTACCGATTGCAATCTTAACACCTTTCAATAAATGATATTTTGATTTGAATGTTTTGATATTGAAACACTATGTGACATTTATTTTGTCTTAAGTGTTAAAGTATTAAGGTCAATTCCAAAATACTTACATGTGCATTAATTCGATAATAAATGCATTAGGCATTTACATAATGTAGACATATTCAATCAAGCTTGACAGACGTCAAGGTTTAATTTTACAAGAATAAGTACATTTCAATTGCAGGATCTGTCGCGTCTTGGAACTTCTGCGGCATAGAGGCAAGAACGTAGTCCAGGCGATATGTCACTACAAATTATGCAATATTTGTAAAAAAAGTATGTGTGCACTTATGTACGCACGTAAGAAGTTATATTTTAATCTAGTTAAATAAAGTTTATTTAAATACCATAATAAATAATACATACCGTCAACAACCTCAAATTCTACAAACGTACTCAAAGTAATATGTAAAAACCATTTTTATCATTTATAATCACAGTCAATTATCATAAATCCCTATCATGAATCCTTTTGAAGCTACATGCTATTGCTTCGTAGCATAAAGGGCGACGAAAGTTTCAGGAGAGGAAGACAGCTCACTCTTCTTTAAACGCACTGGTTTGTCTGAGGGTTGCACAAATGCCGGGAGTATTCCTTCGGCAAAAAGTCTGATGGCTGTAAGGGATTGTCCATTAATCACGTGAGGATCGAAAGGGGAGGGGGGGGGGGGGGAGGGGGTTCGGAAAAATCACGAATTATCACAAGGGGGGAGGGGGTTGTAGTGAGATATCACGAGTATTTTCTTTTCCGTAGAACGCGCTATTGTATCTGTATTTAAAGGTAATATTCTGAATTTTTTAAATATATTTTGAACTAAAAAAAAACTGATTTAAGCTTGGGGGTGGGTTAGTCTAAAACCTCACCATGTATCACCAGGGGGGAGGGGGGGAGGGGTTAAAAGTTGCTAAAAAAAACATCACGTGATTAATGGACGACCCCTAACGTACTAATATAGTCTGTTTGTATTCGATATAGTTACTTTTTTCTTATTTTTATTTTCTTACTTTCATTTTTATAGAATAGAATAAAGATTGTTCTGCACTATTAAATATAGCTTAAAATCATCATCATTTCAGCCATAGGACGTCCACTGATGGACATAGGCCTCAGTTACTGACCACGAAGACCGGTTGGAAGCAGCGTGCATCCACCGACGGCCTACGATTTTTACAAGGTCGTCTGTCCACCGCGATAATGGACGTCCTACGCCGTACTTTCCGGTCCGTGGTCCCCATTCGGTAACTTTTCGGGTCCATTGGCCATCCGTTCTACGTGCTATGTGCCCTGCCCATTGCCACTACAATCTGCTGACCCGTTCGACTATGACAGTAACCTTCGTTCGTCTATCTCCTCATTTCTGATTCGGTTGCGACAATGCGACAATAAATATACGAAATCGATTTGTAATATGTACGAAGGGCAACCTTATTGACAAAAGCTTCAGTTTATTACAGGCAGCAGAGTAACATCAGATCACATCTCATCATCTCTCATGTCACTGTGGTCACAAAGTGCTCCTTTGAAATGTCAAAACGACGTAATTGTAAATGCAATATTTCACAAATTCCAAAATAACAAAATAGCTAAGGAACCACAAGGAGCTAGGTAAATTTTCAGAGTATTGCTCTGCTGTAAATTTAAGAAAATTTAGATACGTTCATCTGGTTCTTATACCGCGATTTACGCTTAGTAATGTCACAGATAACATAATACTATACTAGTACAGATACCTCATCCCATACAACGAAATGCGACCCTCCTAACTCGGGCAATTCCGCGGGCTACTATTTTTTAGCCTACAAAGGCGCTGGATGCCGCTAGCAGCGCGATAGATAGCTAGAGCCACCTAGCGATGAATGGAAAAAAATATTTACCTACTAATAAACACGCAACCAATAGATGGCGATAATTAGTATGTAATCAGCAGGTAGGAGTGTTCGTTATATTAGATAACCGCTAAAATAACTTATTACTTATAAATAATCAAACGGCCTATTATTTATTACAGCCGGTAAGCATTATTTATATTGCGCGAATATATTTATTATTACATACGACCAGATCTAAGTACGTGCAACATCTCGCCATTCAAGGTCAATTTCACTTCGATCATCGTTGTGTAATATTTGTATCCCATGCCAAATTATGCTCTAGTACAACCTGATAACAACTATATTCCCATCAATGTACAAAAATATTAGTAAAAATAATAGTCAAACCACAGATATGATAATAGTTTCGTCAAACTAATATATTTGTTCGTCTTAAACCTTAGATTAGAATATTGTTTGAAGAAAATCAATGCGGATAACTCGTTCGACATCGTTGCGAACACTCTTAGCAGTAAGTAGATAATCTACCTACCTACCATTGCAGCATTGACGCTGCGACACGCGACGAACACGAGCAAGCCGGGCTGCCAGTAAGGACAATTTATTTTCAAAAATCAAATCAATCAATTCAAAATCTCGTACTATTATACACAAAATCAGTGTTGTACAATGTACGATGTTACGTCACTAAATCACGTCACGTGTACCGAACACGTACCGTGCACTTAAACTTATTGAAAACACCGACACCACCACACCAACAGTTATTAGCTTAGATCATAGCGGCCTCACTTATCTTAATTTTGTCTTAATTCTATAGACAAAGTCAAAATGCCGAAGCAAGTTTTACATAATTTGCACGACGACACTTTTTTGAGCGACTAAGCAAATAAAATGAAAAAAGTATAATAATGTATCTGATCTGAAATAGTAATATAGTTCATAGCGGCCTCAAAATTTGATACGTGTAGTATGGATTACGTAGAAAAAAAACACAATCAAAAGCATAAACCTAGGTACTTAAAACCGTAACAGCATCCGTAATAGCTGTAAATTTCTCTTTACTACTTTATTATTTTTACAAACAATTTATACCAGAATAAACGTTAGTTCATAAGTAATTAGGTATTTGTATTTTTTTTTAAATAACTAATTAAAAACCTTTAACTGTCCAGAACTCAGCGCTTGTAGAGGTAAGACCTGTGCCGATTTTTTGAACGCCAAACAACAGAACGTGAACCGTATACTACGTCTGCCTATTTTTGATCACGGAAGTATGTTTTGGTTATTTTATATATTTTAAACAATTATTTTGTAGGATGTAGAGCTTATCTTCACTCAATTTAGGTTAGGTATTTCGAGTGTATGAATAGTATAGACTATTATTATAATGACAGTTCGAATTACAACATCTTACTACAGTTAAATAGCAGCAGCATATTTTTTTTTTAATTTATTTATTTATTTTAAAAACTTAGTACTATGTTACAGATAATAGCCAAGCTGCCAAACTATTATCTGTAACATAGTTAAGTTTTTGAAATAAATAAATATATAAAAAAAATATATATTAAGCATCACATCAATCTCGCCATACATTTGAAAACAAATGCAAATTTAAGTTATGTATAAATAATTATGTCTGTATGTTTGTAACGATGTATGTATCTAATAGGTAAGTACGAAAGAGTTTCAATTGTATGCATTAAGTATGTATAGTATGCAAACATATTTGTTTGGCACGCTGTGCGTCCAAGTGTGTTTAGTTAACTTGAGGTGTGATATATAGATTTCATTGACATATTATAAAACAAAGTCCCCCGCCGCGACTGTCTGTCTGTCTGTCTGTCTGTTCGCGATAAACGGAAAAACTACTGAACGGATTTTCATGCGGTTTTAACCAATGGATAGAGTGATTCAAGAGGAAGGTTTATATGTAGTATACATTAGTGTAGAGAAAAGTCAAGAATTTCAAAGATTTGTAATGTCATGTCGTAACAAACATATTTTTGTGCGCTTACATTGCAAACGCTGGCTAAACCTTACGAGATAGATCAAATTAATGTACTACGGAATTGTATATCTTAAAAAGATCAATAAAAAAGTCCGCGATGGTATATGTTTATCTCCTAAGGATAACCCACAGTAACCATTTTTATCTTTTACATATTACAAAAAAATATGGGTTATTTATCAACCATTTTAAACAATACCGTATTATTCCTTATCCAATTAAATACATTAGGTACGTTCTGCATTTCATGTACATCAAAGTTGCCCTTTCCAGCATACAATAAAAATTAATATCTTAGAAGATATCAGAGATTTAAAAAGCGGGGGCTGAGCGGCTGGCCGGCTGAACTGATTTTGATTATTCTTTTTTGTTAGATAGGGTACCTCAAGGATGGTCCCATGTC
The DNA here is from genome assembly GCA_963859945.1 of Euplagia quadripunctaria. NCBI lineage: Eukaryota > Metazoa > Arthropoda > Insecta > Lepidoptera > Erebidae > Euplagia > Euplagia quadripunctaria. The sequence goes on along the minus strand of OY982574.1, from coordinate 1,837,995 downwards.
AAGGAAGTCAGGATCTGTTGATGGGATCCTGATAAAATTGAGAGAAACCCTCGAAAATTGTAGGAACGAATAGTGTTTCTGTTTACTTTTTATTACTTTATGAGGTTTTTGCGTTTAGAATCATCATCATATCATGTAGCTGAGCTAATGATGAAAAAAAATCAAATTATAAAAATCTTCACTACATATCATAAACCAAAGTCCCCCGCCGCGTCTGTCTGTCTATTCGCGATAAACTGAAAAACTACTGAGCGGATTTTCATGCGGCTTTCACTAATAGACAGAGTGATTCATGAGGAAGGTTTAGGTGTATAGTTTGTACCCGTGCGAAGCCGGGGCGGGTTACTAGTTTTTTAATAATAATGACTCTGATTTGTATCTGGCATGAGTCGAAAACGCTCCGTGTACAAATGTTTTAGAAAGACATTACATACATCTACATTAATAAAAGCAAATGAAGCAAGGTACACCTGCCTTAAATAAAATTATAATATCATTATCTTATGTTATTTTGTAGCAATCGATATACAAGTATAATAAAGAAAACGAAATATGATTTAAAAAAAAAACAGTCAGTAGTAGGACTGTATGTCAGAAGTGAAAACAACTTCACAATGTATTTGCATATACATACACATACACATCTGTATATATATAATTAGGTTAAAAATAAAAAGTAGGTAATAACATATCTAAATGTATACACAGGGTACACTGGAAGTTCTGCGCTCCTGGCCACTCATAAATGTTTGAATTTCGAATGTTATTTTTTTTAAATATAAGAAACTCGGCTCCGTCTTACAAATTTTCGATCAGGTCACGTGTCCTGACGCGAGTTTAAAATTTTTAACCATCCCAAAAAGTGCACAACGACGCTAAAGAAATTTTCACTTCAAAAAACAACATATTAATTTGCGTACTTAGAAGTTTATAGGAATGTTTCACGATACGACGACATAGGGAGAAAGAAAGAATCTCTCATTTTTGTTCATTACTACTATTATGCTTTTTCTTCTTTTTAATAAATAAAACATAAAAATAATTGCTTAAGGAAGCAAATTACGAAGTTGAGGGACAGAGAATTTTTGATTTCTTTTTAAATTAATTGTTTGAAATTGACAAGCAATAACTGCCGAAGAGTTGCAAGGCGCGGCTAAGAAACGAAGATTTATAGTCTATATGAATGAGATTTGATAGTTCAATACCTGTTAAAATGCTGTGGGGTGCTGACCAAGAATGTTACCCCCCCCCCCCCTCCGCTCTTTCTCTTACTGTGGGTGCCGTAAGATTTGGCTAGGGACAAAAAACCATAAGGTGTGCAGCGTCTACCGCGAAACCACAAAACCCCAAACCTGAACACTGCGCCCGCCTACCAAGCGTGGCGAGTATTGGTAAAAAACCCGCAATGAAAGCAAACAGAATGATCAGGCCCCGAGTCTCAGGCAGCCCTGATATTCCTGACTACGGTAGCGGTTACTGTATCTGATCAAACGTTCGGCTAACAACCCTTTAGACGACAACTGGCCCTGGTAACACACAACCTTCGCACAGTGAGGATTGGCGAAAAGATTGACGATGATGAACCAGAAAATTGTAAAAAAACATGTTGAAAGAGAGTGCCTTTGGAGTTTCTTGCCTTCTCCTCCATAGGATCTGCGTACTGGAACAGACTATCTTCACGACTGACTTATTCTGACTGACTCAAAACGTTGACAATTCAAAAATACTTATTGGATTAATTACCAATAGGTATTTTTAAATTGAAATATTAATATAGTTTTTTATTAATTTAAATCACATTTTTATTATGGTATTTCCATAATAAAAATGTGATTTAAATTAATAAAAAACTTTTATTTAAAATACCTACTTAATGTTTTTAAAAATAAGAAACTTCATATTATCGTATATATAGTGCATAGCTAGTGGCTGGAACATTACGCATTATTAATAATATTTTAAGACAGGAAGTAAAACAAATAATTTAACAGTAGAAAAAGGATCATGATTGCTTAGTCACTGCGGTAACACAGTGTCGGGAACTCGCGAGTCCAACGGGGTGGTCGTCGTGCGTAAATACCTAATGTTGTAAAATGCAATTATGTGTTATACGTGCTCTTAACGTATAATTACTTAACAGGTTATCACAGACATGATTTGTTTTAGGTATCTCTGTGTATGTTCGTACTTATTACACAATAACATCAGTAATGATATTGTATCCGATTATACAATGCATCTACTAAACTAACAGCATACTTAGGCCTGCCATTACTTAAATTGCCGACGCCGGACAAAAACTTAAAAAAATCCGGACACATTGGTGAAATCGAAATTCTTTCTCGGACACCTTAAAAAACCGCCGATTCCATTTAAATTTTTATCTTGTTAAAGATTCATCTAACAATTGTAATTGTCCCTTGGCACAGAGTGTCCGGGTTGTACCCGGACACTTTTTGGAAACCCCGCCCGGACGCTCCCCGGACTCCCTCTAAACTAGGACAAATCCGGGGAAACCCAGACGGATGGCAGCCCTAAGCATACCTACTTATGATTACCGAATTAACGAATTTTGTATCCAATTATACAATCTGGCAGCCCTGCAATCGAGTGAGGTCGGAGGTGAAAGATTCCTATTAGCAATGTGTAAATAGATAGTACGTGTAAGTACTTAGTTAAGTAAGTAATTACTTTGCCAAATCATGATGTCTGTTACTTAAATACCTAACCTGCCTACATAACAAAGTTGACACATACCATACGTTTCGCTGTTCACTATTAATTGTCCTGACAATATGAAAAAAATATGTAAAACACAATGAGAAAAATTAATTCTAAATTTTTTATAGTATCTTTGAAATTCGAATGAATAATTTACCTACAATAGAAAGTGCAAAAACATAACGCAACAATACAGTTTCATTAAAATTTGGCCAACTATCAATAGTCAATACCTACAAACTCAATAACAAAACGGTTTTGTTATAGTGTTACTTCAACGTAGTACCAGTAATTGCCACCAGAGGACCTACGACAATATTGAATTTTGTCAAAATAAGATAACTGAATTTAAGAAGCTTATTAAATTTTCCCGTGTTTAGGGTATTTTATGAAATTAGAAAATACTTTTATCAGGACCTAATATTGATTTTCCATAAACTTCAATAACAAATCGATACCCGTAACGCCATCTATTGATATTTGTTTGAACCATTTTTCTTTTGTTAGAGATGGGACCCCATGGTAATGTTTACCCTGTGATCTTTAGAGTTTAGAACAGAAAATTAAATTAATTATTTTCTCAATCGGTAAAGTAAATACAGCCTATCAACTAACCCAATATCAACTAATGGAGATCTAATTAAATTATCGCTATTACAAATCGTAAAATACCAAATGCATTATTATGACGTAATTATTCATTTCTAGAATTCAATGATAACAATCGATAGGAAAAACAATAACAATACGAGTAATCGATGTCAATATTTTGATAACGATAATACATGTTATTGTACAGTTGTATAATACATAGATGTGTATAATACGGAGCTCTGTCACGACATATTTTGGCACAACCACCTCGCCATCTGATTTACACATCACAACCAAACTTAAATGTACATAATTGAACAGTTGACTCTTTCTAAGGGGTTGGAATTAGTCAGGAAATACCCGATGATAATATACGTCCTTAATCGTCACGCCTTTTCTTTGAAGGGTTAAGTAGAAGTGTACGTATGACATTTCGATATTCATGCATGTTAATGGAGAGACTATCTTAGCCCGTTTTTGACAGAATTCAAATCTCCTGTACTGCAATTGAAGATTTCTTGACCACTAAACGATGAATAGTATATTCAATTAGTTGACATGTCTCGTATCAGCCTCAGATCATAGAAACAAGATTTGGTGAGTAGGCGTGGCGTGTGCGCCCGTATCTGGCCTAAATTGGGCTTGTTTTGCATTTTGTCCATACTACGAAGTGCCGCGTTGTTCAATGGTTTTATGCGGAAATAACAGATGTAAAGTGAATTATATGAAAGATGGCATCCCATTTCATACGTAATTAAAAGAATTATACTATATTTTTCCATAATAACCTAAAAATTAATACAATACATTGATATTTATGATGATGAAATCATAAATCCGCCCTATTATTAGAATTAAAATCATTGCTGGCCTAGTAGGGCTTCAAAAATAAATCGTAATGTTGGCGACGCAATGTCCGAGTTTGTTTAAAGATTCTCTAACTAGCGCGATTGTGAAGCGCGAGGGATGTGCACATGATACGTCGCTTTTGTTTCTAATGATTTTTTTATTATTCCTGAACGTTGAGTTAAGTACACATTTTAGCTTATTCTTTTCGAATGAACTTTAAAATTTTATTATTTAAGATTTCCAAAAGACCCAAAAATAAAAGAAAAGTGGATGAATGATATAGGCCGGGGCCCAAACTGGTTTCCAACCAAAAAAACAATATCCAATGATTAACCTTTTAATATTGTTAATAAAGGCGGCAATGAAAAAATATATCAATGTGAGGCTGCATTATTTATCAAAAAACCTAAACTTTCCAAACGGCATGTGTTAAACAAGTATTTGCACTTTACTGGTCATTAAAATCATTTGCTTACTAGTAGGTTTCCTTAAACGTTCGTTTTATTTTGTGGTATTTTGTCTTAATTAAGAAGCAACAAAAACAAAAAGAACTAACAGTTTCCATAGACCTTTCCTAAGATAGAATATCGATAACACTTTATTTTTGTAATTGAAATTACTAGCGTATATGTAATATAAATTTCTTTTTGCACAGTACAACGCAATCATTGCACTTGTCAATTCAAGTACCTAGTCAATGACTTCTTGATATCGTTTCCACTCAACTGTGTGTGAGTCTACGCATCTATTGGTTTTGTTGATCTGCGTATAGTATGTAGCTAGTGAATGGGACAATCTGGAGATAGCGGATTTCGTACATTTCGATTTAAAAGGCAAATCTACTTTGTTTCTATGATCTGAGGTGCCAGCAAAGATAAATCAGAACATGGACTTGTCTCGAATTTGACTGATTAGAGATTATTTTAAATGGCAGAATTTTTTATTAATGATTAATTGGCAAGTGTTATAGGCTCCAACCTTTATAATTTTCTTAAAGACTTGTGCAATTCCGCATTAGGTCAGGTTTTTCTGAGTCCAAAAATTTATTTAAAATCATTCATCTCTATGGGTTTGTTCTATGGGTTATATGGTAGTATGAAAACTTTAACTAAATTTTACTAATTAATTTTTAAATTGACGATTTCTAATATGGAATTTAAAAATTGAATTTGTCTGTGTTTGTGTGAGAATCAGAGATCACAAAAGCGTCATTGTACTCATCAGCTCTCGTTTAGTTTGTTGCTTTGTGAGCATAGATAACAAATAGCCAAATAAAAAACACTGATTAATTTATCGTAAAAAGTATTTTGAGATATCAGTCACGGTGTTAGGTAATTGTTATCTAACTGGCATTATAATAATTTACTTGTTTAGTTGTTGTTAGCAAACTTAATTTGATTAATTTTCATGTGTCTTTGTTCCTAATATACAGAAAAAGTCAATGATGCGAAATAATCCTCATCCTCGGCGCCTTTTCCCAACTAAGTTGGGGTCGGCTTTCAGTCTAACTACGATACGGCCGAACTTCGATATTTTACGTGAAGCGACTGCCATCAGACCTCCACAACCCTGGGGACAACTAGAGAACTTCGATGTCACCTAGTACTGGCACTAGGCGACATCGAAGTTCTGTAGTTAGACCAGGTTGTCGAACTTTTTAGGGCTCCAACTACCCGTAACGAATGCCACAGATGTTCGTATGACAACCGGGACCGAGGGCTTAACGTGCTCTCCGAGACACGGAGGGGTCTCAGTGTGTTAAGAATGGTCACCCATCCTAAGACTGACCTGGCTAGTGTTACTTAACCTTGTAATGTGCTAAGCTACTCGGTTCCCACTTAGCCACGAGCCTGATACGGAATAATAAACTATTTAATATAATTTTACATTTTACTAATGTCTGTCCGAAGTGGTCCGGACCGAACTTAGTATTATAAATGTAAAAGATAATCTGTCTGACTGCTTGGGACCTTCTAAGACTAAACTGCTTAAAAGAAAATTCAAAATAATAATATAGTCTATATAAATAAAAATGAATCGCCAAATGTGTTGCTAACCGCAAAACTGGAGAACGGGTCGACCAATTCAGCTAATTTTTTTTTTCTTATTTTCGTTAAGGCACAAAGAAGGTTTTTATGGAGAAAAAAAACTTAAAAATTGCGAGGAAAATAGTAAAAACAACACTTTTCTTTTCCTATACAAACCACAGAGTAAATAATAATTAAGACACATGTCATGTCCCCAGCTGTCAATCATTTGACGTGAATCAATAACTTTTGACAGAACGAAGTCTGTCGGGGCAGCTAGTATTTTATAAAAACAAAAGTAGACTTAGACTTTTGGTTTGTAGCTTTGTGGAGTTATACCACAATTTTGCCAATGTCAAGTAGGAAAACAAAAGTATATTTACAAAACTGAGCGATTTGTCTCTGTTGCATAAGATTTGTTGACCTCTGTCACTTTGATTCTGTCCGAAAAAAAAACAAGTGAGTGTGCAAGGGTGACATCGAACCGAGGCCATTCTGACGTCAGACCGCCGCCGTCAGACGACAACGAGACTTCCTCTACCTACGGATACAAGTGAAAAAAGTAATCCCACTAATATTATAAACGTGAAAGTTTGTGAGGATGTATGGATGTTTGTTACTCTTTCACGCCAAAACTACTGAACCGATTGCGATGAAACTTGGTATGTAGATAGCTGAAGACTTGGATTAACGCATAGGTTACTTTTTATCCCGATACTCACACGGGATCGGTACTTACGCTGGTAAAACTGCGGGGCGCAGCTAGTATATTACAAATGCTAAAGTAACTCTGTTTGTTACTTTTTCACGACTAAACGGCTGAATGGATCGTAATGAAATTTGGCAAGGAGATAGATTAATTCCTGGGGAAGGACATAGACTACTTTTATCCCGAAAAAATGTATGGTTCCCGTGGGATAAATGGAACGAAGTCGCAGGCAAAAGCTAGTATATTCTATGGTTTTATTACCGACTCGCTGTGATTAATCGGCCTATTTTTGCTTTTGGTTCCCAAGTTATGAAAATTTGATTTGACACCGTAAATAAGTAACTTTTTATTTTCGCTCGTAACCCCCTTGGATCCACCCTCCAACATAACCACCACTGGTGATGTCTAGAACCGACTAAAACCACATGCTGTTCTATCACAGGGTCCATGACCAGGATCGAAGGTGTACCCTTATAGATACTAGTCCCAAAAGTATCAATTAAACTAAGTATATAACACGGATTACGTTCGCTTTAAGTGTATTGCTAGTTAGCATTTTAGGTTTCCTGCATTTTAGATTACGAATATAGGTCTCAGTTCAAAATCCTGATTTTCAAAATCCGAATTAACTTAATGACGTCACAAAGTTTATGTTTCTAACTAGCAACTCGCCACGTCCTCGCACGAGTAGCAGAGCATAAAGTTTCCAGTCGGCATGATTTTACTGATATCTTCAACAATTATCGTCATATTTCAGCCAATTTACACGAAAACTTAATAAATTTCATAAACCTTCGTCCGTTGTAAAAATCCGTTAAGTAGTTTTTTAATTTATTGCGTTTAGACAGACAGACACGGCGGGGGATTTTGTTTTATAATATGTCGATACCATCGGTTGATATAATCTAAGAAACATAACGGCTTATGTTTAATGCGCTAGTAAGCGCATTTATGCTTTATACAATTGTTGTCTACAATTATTAATTATATATTTTGGAATTTCAAATTTCGTATTCCAAATTTGTGGATTCTGAAAGGCAACCAGCTATGTGTGGTCTACATCACGTAATGATTCGTGTCGCTAACGATTAATGAATCATAACATTCCACCTACACACTTGAAAATAAACCTTATGATAATCACCAGAAGTACTCAATATGACTGCTGACTTCTCGACTTTAAATGTCAACGCACACATTCCCAATTTTATTTATAGACTATGAAAGTTGAATGTTCCATACATAACGTTATATTATTAAATCATATTGTTATTATAATGAATTATTAATAAGACTGTCTGAAGATTAAATTAAATATTATGTTTGATCTGAATTATCACCAGAATTCAGATATAAACCATCCAGTTATGTTGAGTTAAATAAGCATGAAAATCTTCAACAAAATGCGAGTCAGAATAGCATAGGTACCTAGTGTTCCACACCACGTAGATTTGATAATCCCTGTTTTCGATTCAGGCTTAGATCAAACTAGCAGCCCCGCGGTTTCACCCGCGTAAGTCCCGATCCCGTGGGAATATCGGGTTAAAAAGTAGCCTATGCGTTAATACAGGTCTCCAGCTAACTACATACCAAGTTTCATCGCAATCGGTTCAGTGGTTTTTGCGTGAAAGAGTAACAAACATCCATCCATCCATCCAAACTTTCACATTTATAATATTAGTGGGATATGCAAGATAATATATCTATTCACATTGGGTGTTGGTGGGTAGGTGTTTTTAATCTATAAAACATATAGACATGTACAAAGAACCCAGAGTACAAGCTATGCTTTGTTTGGGTCTGGGAAGCGCTGTGTAACAATTTCCCGGAATATTATGAGATAGTATGAGAGTTACAGAGTACTATTATATGTATTTATCTTTATTTTTGCAGAAGAAACCTTTAACTTGCTATTGATTTTTTTTTTAATGGTATAGGGGGCGAGCAGACGGGTCACCTGATGGTAAATGACTACCGTCGCCCATGGGCACCTATACCTCGAGTCACAAGTGCGTTGCCGCCCTTTAAGGTGGGAATAGGGGAAGAGCGGGAAGACGGGAGAGGGGGATTAGAGGGGAAGAGGGGGGAGGGGGAGGACGGGAATAGGGGAAAAGGCAGGGTTAGGGCCTCCGGTAACCTCATTCAAGCATTGTTTCACGGCCGGTTTTCTGTGAGGCCGTGGTATCGACCGGAGTCGAGCCAGCCCATACGTGCCGAAGCATGGCTCTCCCACGTATTGATGTACAAAGTAGTTAGTTTGGGAATCAAAGATGGGAAAATAAGGAGTATATTAAAAGGGAAAGATAGGTAAGAAGGAAGGTCAATAGATGGAAAGGACATTGCTTATACGGATGGATTAACGAGTGTTAGCAATAATTCGAGCATGCATGGTCGCGAGTCTTCTAATAATAATAGCTTCAGACACCTCACACACGGCCGTCTCATCCCACCCAAACTAGGGAGAGTCTGTACTATTTTAACTAGACTGCTGATAAACATACTTATATATATTTACATATATATATTTTATGGTATAGGGGGCAAACGAGCAGACGGGTCACCTGATGGTAAATGACTACCGCCGCCCACGGGCAGGGGGGGGAAGAGTGGACAGACGGGGGAGGGGGGAAAGACGGGAATATGGGAGAGGGAAGGGTTAGGGCCTCCGGTAACCTCACTCACTCGGCGAAATGCAATGCCAGCATTGCTTCACGGCCGGTTTTTTGTGAGGCCGTGGTAACGAGCAGAGTCGAGCCGGCCCATACGTGCCGAAGCATGGCTCTCCCACATAAAATTACTAAATACGTACATATTATAGATAAATTACACCCAGACACAGAACAAATGATCGTGCTCATCACATAATTATTTGTCCTGTGTAGGAATCGAACTTACGACCTCTGGCTCAGCAGTCAGGATCACCAACCTCTAGAGCAACAGGCCAGTCTGGTTATTTTATGATAATTTGTAACCGTTATTAAAACGTGTCTGATTGTTTGGTATTAAGTGAGTCACTAGTTCACTACGGTAATCGTATGTCTTCCGAGAATGGCAGTGGTTTCACATTCGCATTCCACGTGGCCGGAGGCGGTAAAATTGCGATTCAATTTCAATGCAACAAACGGGAATGTGCTTGCGCAGTGACAAAAAGGACACGAGTAATAATAAGGCAAGCCTAACACCTTATGAACGGCTGGACAGATTTCGCTAATTCTTTTCTTTTTGTGTTTGTTATTGTCAGGAGAAAATTCTTATGAAAGAAAAAATTAAGAAAGTTCCGCAGAACATTTGAAAATTTAAGAAAACTTAACGACCATATTAACTTTTCGAGTTATTAACAAGTCGAACGAGACGTTCTGACAGCTCCTTTTTGGTTCGTGTGGCCAAGGTCTGGAATGAACTGCCTTCGTCTACTATTCTGGACAATTCGAATCTTGGAACGTTCAAGAGTAGAGTGAATAGGTTTCTCTTGAATAGGCGTGCACCATCTTCGTCTTCATCATCACTTTCCATCAGGTGAGTTGGAAGACAAACGCCTATTCCATTACACAATAAAAAAATCCATTACGTCATTAACCGATACTGACAGCTATCAGTTGGTATCATAATATTAAGTACATATATGTACGTATACTTTTGAATCTATAGAGCATTGTCAGTTTATCGGTTAGTGACGTAATCAAACTCATGTAGAAAATGCAAGTGTTTCAGCGGGAAATTTTAAAAAGGAAGATTATGTTCACCATTTTTTTAATTCACTTTTTTAATATTATTTTATGCGTTGAATAACGTGTGTCTTAGTAATTAAAGGTACCTTTAATTACTTTAATTACTAAGACACACGTTATTTAAATGTTACCTGTGGAAGGTGGCCGGTAAGGTCGCACATTGGGTACGGTGGTGGGCGAGGCTGGTGCTCGTGTGGAGTACTCATCGTCATCCAGGAACACCTGCTCGCTCAACTCCAGCGCCAATTCCGTGTCACTGCACACAAGGAACTATGTTAGCTACAGTCCAAACTCCTCCAATTTACTTCCGGTTACGGGTTCTAAGACAGTTCATCATTCCCTATGACTTGCGGAGTGTCATGCTTGGTGTTTTCGGGGATCCATGCTGTTGATCATGGCGTGCAGGATACATACAGAGTGATATACTAATATCCCACTAAACACTGTCATGCTAGTGATTAATACATAAAAATACATTTAACGATATACGATAGGTACAACAAAAAATATAAAAATAAAGTATGTTCAAGGTTCTTAATGGTCAGAGGCAATGCGTCTGGGTCTAGTGAAGATTTGTTATATTACAAAATTAAAAAAAAAAAACAATGAAAGCAATGGTCGAAGGGCATTGCATTTCGAACACGAACTGTTTTAGTTTATGTCAATGTGTGCTGGTAAACACGAAGTGTTATGTCTAAACCTATTCTTAACGTTCAATGTAAACGTTAGGTCATACATAACTTTAAGACTGTTTTCAGATGACGGACGATAGCTGCGTCGAACGTGCGTTGGATTTTTGTGTATAGTGTTCACATAGCGAGCGTTTCTTGGGCGTTCAACGCGCGCTGTCGCAGTTCAGTTCGAATTCTGTATTCGTTGATAATGGGCGAAAAACAGAAAATTAAAACAGATTTTTATTTTTCTACCAATTCCTGTTCATTCCTTGTATTTTATATTTTTATTGTATACAAAAATAAACTGCGTGAAACGAAGTGTGACCGAATTAATGCCAAGTGCTATATGCCGCAAACGGACCAATGAACTCAAAACAGGCGTCAAGGCGTCGAGCGCGCGTCAGATCAAAACATGCACAGCATGTGAACGACTAGAACAAAATGCGTGTTCTTGTTGATGCAGGTCAACGCGCGTTTAACGTCCGTCATCTGAACGTGGCGTTATGAGATTGGGGGCCATCTATAAATTACGTCACACGAATTTCATTAGGTGAAGAAATCCTGTCCTCCAGCGGGTGCTATGGGGCAAAATGGAATAGGCCTTTTTTCAGCAGTGAAGTATGGGTATAGGCTAAGGTAATTCATAATAGTGTATCTTCAGACATTAACAGATCATGATTACTGCACAATTATCAAGTATTTTTCAGTGCTTCTATTATTAAAATATCAACCAAATATCAGTCACTAATTATTATTATTTGGATTTCACAGTGGAATGGCTTTTCTGACACAGTGCCAAGAGTAAAAGCTGATTGTCTAATGAAAGAGTTTAATGACACCTTTATTAAAGGAAAATTTATTATTTTAGGAGTGTAATGTCGCATAAACAAGTTTTAATATATCGAAATAGACTTGAGTTGAAAGAGAATACGTAATTGAAAACTTTTTTTTTATGGTATAGGGGGCAAACGAGCAGACGGTTCACCTGATGGTAAATTACTACCGCCGCCCATGGGCACCTGTAATTCGAGTCACAAGTGCGTTGCCGCCCTTTAAGGTAGGAGAAGAGGGGTAGAGGGGAAGAGTGGAAAGAGGGGAGAAGGGGGAGAAGGGAAGGACGGGAATAAAGGAGAGGGAAGGGTTAGGGCCTCCAGTAACCTCACTCACGCGGCGAAATGCAATGCAAGCATTGTTTCACTGTCGGTTTTCTGTGAGGTCGTGGTATATAGCGGAGTCGAGCCGGTCCATACGTGCCGAAGCATGGCTATCCCACGTCAAATTTAAAACAAATCCGCCTTCCCTGAAACATCTTTTCCCAAACATATTAGGGCAGTTTGTTCTTTAACTCTACGAGTGTCATGTTCCGTTTCCTGTAATCGCCCGATGCATTCTTATGACTATGGACACTTAATTTAATGGAATGGGCGTTTGTCTTCCAACTCACCTGATTGAAAGTGACGATGGAGACGAAGATGGTACACGCCTATCCAAGAGAAACCTATTCACGTGGTATCTAGTGGAGTCGAGACGGCCCATACGTGCCGAAGCATGGCTCTCCCACGTATGATTGAAGTTTGTTAAAATTATTTTCATTGTTGAAGTTTGTTAAAATTGGAGGAAAATTAGGAACGTCCGGCGAGATATAAATGAGTTAATATAATAGATATTATAACGCGTATCCCCACTACGAAAGCTCCTGGTAGATGTTTTATAAGAAAACGATCGTTTCATTCATATTTGTAAAAGGATTTCAATGATTGGTGACTATACAAAAAAAACTAGAGCATTTTCTTAACCAAAAATGTATCTAGTGTGTAGGTAATTTCAGTCGTAGTTGTCTTCTAATAAGTGTAATTACACTTGATGTTTAACTAGCAACCTGCCCCGGCTTCGCACGGGTAGCAGAGACATCTTCAACAATCATCATTATATTTCAACCAATTTACACAAAACCTTAACAAATTATACACCTAAATCTTCCTCATTCAAAAGCGCATGAAAATTCGTTCAGTAGTTTTTCAGTTTATCGCGGACAGACAGACGCGGCGGGGGACTTTGTTTTGTGTGTGATTAACGTCAAAATGAAGTAAGCAAAATACTCTAATAGCGTAAATTTATATACAATGTTTTTAAACAGACGATAGAAGAGACCTCGTCTCGTCCAAACGAAAATTCGTACGATCGTACACTTACGTTCCCATATTAAGTTAAGATTGGTATCTTAACTTAATATGGAAATGTAAGTTTATTTGCTTGTTCCAGTTCACGCCGTACGCAACCGACCACCATTAAATTTAATATAAGCGTCTAAAAGGGTACCGAATCGAACATAGTACATAGTATCTTTCATCTTGAAAAAATGTTCTGTTTCCGATAGATATACAAGTTGAAGTTCTACATTAATGGGAGCGAATGAGCGGGAAAAGCCATAGGTAATTTATAAAATCCTACTAATATTATAAACGTGAAAGTTTGTGAGGATGTATGGATGTTTGTTACTCTTTCACGCCAAAACTACTGAACCGATTGCGATGAAACTTGGTATGTAGATAGCTGGAGACCTGGATTAACATATAGGCTACTTTTTATTCCGATATTCCCACGGGATCGGCACTTATGCGGGTGAAACCGCCAGGGCGCTGCTAGTTTGATTTAAGCCTGAATCGAAAACAAGGATTATCAAATCTATGTGGTGTGGAACACTTGGTATGCTATTCTGACTCGCATTCGGTCGGTGCACGTTTTTGTTGAAGATTTTCATGCTTATTTAACTCAACATAATTGGATGGTTTATATCTGAACTCTGATGATAATTCAGACCAAACATAATATTTAATTTAATCTTCAGACACATTTGGTCTTATTAATAATTCATTATAATAACAATATGATTTAATAATATAACGTGTATAGGCTACTTTTTATCCCGATATTCCCACGGGATCGGGACTTACGCGGGTAAAACCGCGGGCGCTGCTAGTTGACAATAATTCTGTGTTCTGTGTTTTCAACAAGCAAACTTCTGAATGGATCGTACTGCAATTTGCTAATAATTAACTTTTAAAAAAGTATCACCGACTTCAAGGCGCCTAAATCATTTTAAATAGTAACAAGCTGCTTTCTTCATCTCTTAAATTTTCACCCGTAGAGGTGACCGTGCCTACCTTTAGTACAACCAATTCAATCGGTTTACAAATGGCGAAGATATCGCGTAAAATACACACAAAAAACAATATTCAGCCGTATTTAAAAACCTCCTTCAATTTTGAAGTCGGCTTAAAAGAGCCTAAGTATTGAAGAACACACTTTTTAATTAAACTTATGGCTGTAGAGATAGAGGCTAGTTTTTTTTCACGCAGGAGGATTCTATACGCGATGTTTTTATCATTTTTAGACACTAAAAAAACCTCAGTGCCTATCAAACTAATATGAGCTCATTCATTAATTGCAAAGCTTGTAACTGTCAGATAAGCAGAAACGTAGTTTTTGTAGGATTATGTCCGATAATAGCGGATAACGAGAGGTGTGTCTGATAAACACAAACAGGCGACTAATGAAGGGAAATGTTTAATTTGTGTGACACATGATCTGCAAAAAGGAAAATAACTGTGACTTGGTTAATCTCGGAAGTTCGGAACTAATTATGGGTACTGGCCGTTTAAAACGTTATCAGTGCCTTGGGGAAACAAGACAAAAAATGGATCGTATGACAGGCCTGTTGGTCTAATGATCAGTGATCCTGATTGCTGAGCCAGAAGTAGAGCACGATCATTTGTTCTGTGGTTATGTGTAATTTATTTATAATATATTTAGAAATATATAAATATGTTTATCAGCAGTCTGGTTACTATCGTACAGGCACTCCCTAGTTGTGAATCAGACAGCAGTGTGCGAGGTGTCTCAAGTTATTATTGTTTCCAGCTGAGGTTCGGGATTAGTAAAGTATATCAATTTATTACCAAAATAGGCTCAATTTGTTTTAATAATTCACAATTAACACAATACAATTAATTACCACCATTTCCACTTCTAAATTCACTTGCACTTCGCACTTGTTTACTCGCTGTTCGCTCATTTAGAACTCTATCAATACCGCAATGCAACTGCCCTTTTATACCCGAACGTTATTTCGTAGAGATTGTTATATTTCCCGAAAACCCGAAACTTGTTTCATGCGCGGCGGAATCCCCGTGTGCGGTGCGCCGTTACTCAAGACGTACCCTTACATTGTATTAAAGAATATCAGACTCGGGTTCCTCCAGCGTCTTAGTGAGCCCATAAAAAAGTCTCCTTGTCAAAACATGCTTGATTAATATAAGACTACACTAACAGTCGTGTGTCGTCATTAATTGAGAACTCACACAATTTAATTCACGATAGTTAAAGATCTCCAACGGTTACGCATAGTTAAATTTAGACTAAAAAATTCTGTATACACTATGAAACGGATACGGAATAGTTTATAGGAAAGTTACTATCTAATAAATTCAAAACGAACCATTCTTGTATATAAATATGTATATTTCGTGTATCTCGAAAACTGCTCTAACGATTTGCATAAAATGTTGTATTTAGATCAGATTTTACTTCTTATATTTATCTACATAGGTTTTTCCTGAAAAATGCGTTTTACAACAAAAAGAGAAACGCCGAGCGATGCTCTGTCACCCAGGTATACCTACTGTCTAGTTAAGTACAGCGGTTTTGTCTGGTTGTTGGTCCAGGTGTAAGTTAATGCAAGAACAACAAATCGATGTTAGATGTGCAACTCGGGACTTAATCGCGATAATATATATTACATAAGGTTTGTACCTTATGTAATATATATTATCGCGACCTTTTGTTTACCCGACGTTTCGATCGAATTCACTGATCGTGGTCACGGGTGGTCCATATATATTATCGCGATTAAGTCCCGAGTTACATATTTAATATGTATCAAAGTTGCGAAAGTTTAAAAATAATTAACAACAACAACAAATCGATGAATTTTTAACGCCAGATTAGTTCGAAACTTTAGCCGCTGTCCTGTAAGCCACGACTTTGGAGATGTCGCTTTGTTTTTTGTGTAGGGACCGTCCGTCAGTCTTTCAAACCTTTATCAAAAAAAAACCGTCAGTCGTAGAACTGCACGTCAGAAGTGAAAACATAACTTCACAATGTATTTGCATATACATACACACACACACATCTGTATATATATAATTAGGTTAAAAATAAAAAAATAGGTAATAACATATCTAAATGTATACACAGGGTACACTGGAAGTTCTGCGCTCCTGGCCGCTCATAAATGTTTGAATTTCGAATGATATATTTTTTTAAATATAAGAAACTCGGCTCCGTCTTACGAGTTTTCGATCAGGTCACGTGTCCTGACGCGAGTTCAACATTTTTTACCCATCCCAAAAAGTGCAGAACGCCGCTAAAGAAGTTTTCACTTCAATAAAGTGACAGTTCTCAAGCTACGTGACTACGTTCAGAGGGTATTTGGTTTGTTTGTTATTGAGTTATTTATAAATCCTATTTATCACCTAGTACATTATTGATTATTGTTATTTACAAGACACAGTCTAGAATAATGCAGGGAAACAACAGATTTACTTTAAATAGATTATACTTAAAAGACTACTATCAAGGTCGGCAAAAAAAAACTTCGGGAAAAAAGGGCCAAGTAAAAACCGTACCTGACGAACATATTGTGAACATGAACTTTACTGTATGTCAGAATCGTGATAAACGACGCTCTGACATCTCTGCATGCCACGAACGGGAATACGGCGTGAGCATTTTTAAGTATGTATTTAAACTACACAAATTACGATATCTCTTTAATATTAGTAAATAAATACTTATGCCAAAAACCCCACACAGGACACAGAAGAAATAATTAATGTATAAACAAATAATTTGAAGTTGATGTGCCACTATTGTAGTTTATAAATATGTATTTAAGCGAATAAGTGGGCTGTTCGAATTGCGTTTCCGCGATAGCAAGGCTATCAACGTCAACGGTTAAACGCTGAGGACTAAGAAACTAAATGAAAATCTTTTTAACAAAAAATTAAACCGACGAAAAGAACTTTTTGCTTTTTAGTTCTTTTCGTCGGTTTAATTTTTTGTTAAAAAGATTTTTATTTGATGATTTTTTTTCATCATCAGCTCAGCTACATGAGGTGATGATTTCTGAACGCAAATACCTGATAAAGTAATGAAAAGTAAACAGAAACACTATTCGTTCCTACAATTTTCGAAGGTTTCTCTCAATTTTATCAGGATCCCATCATCAGATCCTGACTTCCTTGACATGGGACCACCCTTGAGGTATACCCTATCCAACAAAAAAAGAATAATCAAAATCGGTTCATAAATAACGGAGAGGGCTGAACAAACCTAAAAAAAAAAATATCTATATATATATACGGTCGAATTGAGAACCTCCTTTTTTTTCGTCGGTTAAAAACTTCTTTCAAATTCACATGGATTCACTGACGGAGTGACGTGAAAGGCAGTCTGACAATCAGTAAAGGGGGTTCAATAATGTGACGCGTTTGTACGTCGTGCGGGCTTATCGATAGAGAAAAATTTATCTAATGTTTAACAACGACTATATCACTTGGTAATGTCTTTCGTAGAGTAGTACCTAGTGGTTTCAACTTAAAAACAACGTAATTTTTTCGGCAATTTCACTCGAAGCCTCTTTGCATGAAAGAGAGCTGATGATGCTAGTACACTGTAATAGGAATTTGTCGGCATTTTTTTGATAGCGTTTTACCATTTTGACAATGCATGAAAAAAAACCGTTAATGTTAGAATGGTAATGATTTCTACACTAGTCTAGCTTTCGTGACACATCTTTGAACCACGCCTATCAGTATTTTTTAAAGTAACGATTAACACACTTTTATTAACTTTACTTCTAACTAACTGCACGGATGGCGCAATGGTTAAGTGGTCGGCGTGTTGTGGGTTCAAAACGGGACAAACATTTGTGTGATCCACAAAGAGTTGTTCGAGTCTGAGTGTTCTTTGTGTCCGTTGTTTAAATGTTTGTTAATTCCAGGAGTATTCCTAATGCGGGAGTTGTCCTTTATTACAAGAAACAAATCTTGGAAGTCAATTTTAATGTACTTCTAACTGTCATATCGAAATTAAACTTTGTATGTATGTAGTTTGGATAACAATACTATATTTTGGACTAGCTGCGCCCCGCGGTTTCACCCGCATAAGTCCCGATCCCGTGGGAATATCGGGATAAATAGTCACCTATATGTTAATCCAGGTCTCCAGCTATCTACATACCAAGTTTCATCACAATCGGTTCAGTAGTTTTGTTCATCCATACTCACAAACTTTCATAATTTCTCTCTCTTTTCGTTTATAATATTAGTAGGATTTTGGTGGATAGTGGAATTCTTTAGTGGCTACTAGTAAATCCCTCAAATTTGTGATTTATTTAGTTGATGGTCAGCCCTTCCTTCTGATCTGTACATTACCCTTACTATAATATAATCCAGTATTAACCCTTAACCGTCAGTATACATTCTTTGTACACTCCTATACAAGTACCATGGCAAGTCCATATATAATAATGGCAGCGTCACAGTGTTCAAATACTACAGTTAGACAATTGATGTTATTTTAAAACAATAGTCATATGCTATTGTTGTACTGAGGTTTTATGGTGTGTAAATATTACACCTTTATGGCCGGCCTGAATGCAAGTGAATGTCATAAGATATTTTAAGATTAGCTCATCTACTACTATAATTCTCAGTATATGAATCCACTAGCTTTTCCGTGCACTTTCACCTGTGTTTATTATCACTGGTCTGCTCCTGACGGTCATAAGCTGATGTTACATAACCTATAACCTTCCTCGACAAATACCGAAATATTTTTGAAGTGAAAACTTCTTTAGGCATGTTTGTGCACTTTTGCTATGGGGATAAAGCACTTAACTCGTGACCGTCACGATAATAATACATATATAGATCTACTAGAGGGTGCTAATCTAAACATTGAGTTCTGTCAGCTCCTTATAAATTAATGTCACCAACCTGCCAATGTGACGTTTCAAGTTTGTCGTTTCGAGTCAGTTTTCACTTCTGTCGGCAGACCCATGACTGAGTATTTTTTTTCGAACCACACTGGTAGCTAGTAGAGGCTACAGCATTTAAACAAACAATCAAACAAAACAACTCTTCAGCTTTATAATATTAGAATAGATTGATGTGACTGTATTTTACATTTAAAGCATTTATGTATTACAAAACACTATTGAAACTCCAACACAATACATATGCCTATGTTTATAAGAGTTTTTATTTACACTAAAATTATTAAGAAGACATCTATTATGATAAGATTTTTTTGTACCGAATAGAGTATTCGTTGAGGAAAATTATAACTATGTAACATCATGCTACAACCCTTAGGAGCGTAGCAGTGGCCATAATCACAGGTGAAATGGTTAGTGCTGAACGTTTTTAGTATCAGTATGTGCTACTATTGAATAAACACATGTCGGATATCTGTGACACAAAAAGATAACTAAATGTGCCATTAAATAAATAAGTGTGTAAAGGTCGGAACACTATTTATGTATCAATATAATAATAATAAGTTATTCCAGTAGTTCAAGGTTCAAGGTTTTTTTTTTATGTTATGATGAAGATGGTACATGCCTGGTGATGGTGCATTATTCACTCTACTCTTAAATGTTCCAGGGCTATAAGATTAGTAGGTATATTAGAACATAGGGAATGGTTGCCACAAAAACCGGCCATCATACAAGATTCAATACTTTAAGTCAAAAAAGATATTTCTCTAATAGGGGAGCCCCCTTTAATTTTTATCATTTGTTGTTATAGCAGCAACTGTCTACCTATTATGGATCCTGAGATACAGCCTGGTGACAGACGGACAGACAGGCAGATGGACAGCGAAGTTTTAGCAATAGGGTTCTGTTTTTAAAAGTGGTTAAATGGTAGAGATTGCTGTAGGTGTTAAGTCTGCTTAAGTATGAGATGTGCATCATAAATAGATAAACAAATAAATATAAGTATATCTTAAGATTAGTTTATGTATGTACTTATTTGATAGATTATTTTAACATGCAGGAATTAAAAGAAGAATATTTTGCCAAGCAGTTGTGTCTAAGATTATGAACATCAATAGGACTATAAATTTTAATATCACAGGCTATTTCCTGCTACAGCAAAGTATTTTATCAGTTGATATTATGATAAAATATGTTAATTTTATGATACTATCTATTATGCAGAAGAATTATCATTTGAAGGTCAACACTGTGTTTACATTTTTTGTTTCGTCAACAATCATTCTCTTATAAATCATACATTTCTATTTAAATAATAAAGGTGTATGAGAGTCTGTTAACTAGTCATTATACATTGAGAGGTGCAAAAATAACATTCATAATATACTATGCAAAAAAACATGACTGCGTGTTTGTACTGCACAAAAGCGACAGTAAAGCCGGCTGCTAGTCACATATACGTCCTAATATCGTAATGACAGAAAATCTTACGGGTTTGCGAAGATCAATGAACCTGACTCCATGTCCTCGTTATATCCGAAATCCTTATATGGTATAACTTTCAGTGGTGACCACGTGTATTCCCACCGCGATCAGCCAAAACGCGAGCTGCCAATGAACTAAACGGTTTTCTAAAAATATCACAAAACGTGCAGAGGTTATATTGCAGCGTTGCTTCCACGAACTTAGGGTGTATAATGTTTAACACAAAACACGGCACGCGAATACGGCTTGCAAGCTGCACGATGACTAAGCTAACACAGAAAATGATTCTTCAACAACACATTTTTTTATTACTTCGACCAGCTGTCCAAATAAACATTTGAGAAGGTTAATACACTCGTTTTACCTATCTGAGCTAGCAGAGCTGGGAGTTTCAAATTTGTTCAGCTTCCCAGCCATCACTCGGTGTCAAGCGAACTGTTATTTTTTGTTTAAAGAGAACTGTGCTAATTTTTTAAATTCACAACTTGTATGCACACGCAAGTAGTAGTAAGTAGTTCAATTCAGACATCAGTTGACATAAGTAATAAAGTACGTTCTGAAACTACGTCACACCCGAACATGCGTCGTAAATTTTCTTATTGTCAAAATGGAAGCTTGAATGTCAGTCCTCATCGTGAAGAGAGTTAAATTATTTATTTGTTACACTTATTTTATGAAAGTAGATTAATAATAGACTACCAAAAACTCTATTCTATACTTGTAATTTATTATAACTGGAAAAAACTCATATTTTAATAATTATTTTACTATTTCTAAACGTTTACGAACGTCCCTCTATACGTAGAATTTTATTTTGGTCAAAATCGATTTTTTTGTCGAAGCGTCTACTAGTCTCATGATGGATTTTATTTTTTGCACTTTTCCACAAACAAACAAAAGGAAGTTTTTTTTCTTCTTTTCATTGTACTTCATAATCGAGCTATTTCCATTTATATACTTACAACTTATATAAATGTAATTTTCTCCGTGTCTAAAATAATGCAGAATATATAAATAAAGAATAATAATAAATATATAATAATCTATTGCAAAATACTAAATCAGTATTTATTATTATTACTTTACCTCGACCATTTCTGGTCTTTGATAGTGCACTCTTGCTTTAAAGTTCAAAGCGCTTCTTTAAAGCTCAGATTTATGGCATCGAGAAACCTCCAAATCCTATCAGCAGTGATTGTTTGTATTTTTTTTATGGTATAGGGGGCAAACGAGCAGACGGGTCACCTGATGGTACTACTACACTACTACCGTACTACGACTAGTGGCGTACTACCACCGCCCATGGGCACCTGCAACTCAAGAGTCACAAGTGCGTTGCCGGTTTTTAAGGTGGGAGTAGGGGAAGGGTGGAAGGGGGGAGGGGTGGAGGGAATGGTAGCAGAGGGGGAGAGGGGAGGGAAGGGTTAGGATTAGGACCTCCGGTAACCTTACTCAATCGGCAAAAAGCAATGCAACTTTTGCTTCACTGACGGTTTTCTGTGTCACTCCGGTCGAGCCGGGCCATACATGCCGAAGCATGACTCTCAAACGATAAACATTATTTTATCGTTGCATGATGTGCAACCCTAGGTTAATACTTCGGTGACGCATTAGTGGGCCACAAAAGCATAGCTTAAGCACTGCAGTTTCTTCTGTCTCTCGACAGATTACAGAATCTGCATAATTATTGTGTTTTCACCCAACTTTAGGTTGAACGTATGTTTGTTCAGTTTGCAGTGTCCGGTGAGGATTCTTGTTACTGCACAGGTTTTGTACCTCTTGAGCTCCAGAAGTTTTTTTGATACTTTGTTTTCATAGCCCTTTATTAAGGCTTTAAACCAGTAGTATACCTCCTTTCGGTCTATACTTTTACTACATGTAGAACGCCTGTGAAAAAACTGCATTTTCTTTTCGGTTGTTGCTATTATATTTTGGCAGGCTCTTAAATTTTTACAGAAGTTTATCAAAGGAACCTAAAAAAGTAGTAAATTGAGATTTTACGAAGCACTGCCAATAATGAAACAAGGCAGCCTCACAAGTATTAGATGAGTTAAGTAGTACGCTCTACGTTACTGCATCGTTTTAAACAATTAACCTAAACATACAAAGAGGCATAGACAAGAAACGATACATGTCTGCATTAAACGGTTTTTGTCATAGATTAAACACTAATAATGTTACCTAATAAAGGTTCGCACTTCGCAAAGTTCAATAACATGAATAAAAATTCATATTTCAGTAACGAAAACTAATAAATAAGATTTTAATTAACATAACACGATTTTATTAATTTTAATATAGCTTTTGCCCGTGGATATGTAGATTTTGTCAACCCGTCTAAAAGTTATTTTTTTTATTCTTTTGGAACTTTTTTCAGGATGAAAGCTAATGAAAGGTAACCTTTGGCCTTTTTTGTACCCCCGAAAACGTGTGAAAGCGTAGGTAACAAACAAACAAAGTCACTTTCGTATTTATGATATCGGTATTAAGATTTTTATATTCACAAGCACCTAAGTTGTTTTTTTTTTAACCTTTTTCATGTAATGATTTTCGAACTCTGTGCATTATTAATTTTAAAAAGTGTATAGCCCTCTTCTCATTATTAGTAGCGTTTATATTTTTTTTTTATATCATCATTTTAAAGATTATTCACATCGTTGTATGGCGCTACACTGTCTGTCATTGATGTGACAGGTCGTTTTATCCTTTGTCAAAGGACCCGCGATGGGCCCGAAACTAGTCATCCCTGAAACACTGAAACACATAATAAAAAAACTGTCAGTCGTAGGACTGCACGTCAGAAGTGAAAACATAACTGACACATCTGTCATCTGAGCGTGATGGTCATGCGAGTTCGGTGCTTTTTCCCCATACCAAAAGTGCCAGACGTGCATAAAGAAGTTTTCAATTCAAAAATCGTTAAAAAGTAATAAAATTGGGAGTTGCCGATCAGAAGTGTTCATTTTTTAAGAAAGTGATGCCATCTACTAGTGACATCCATCAAACTGATGTAGGTTCAGACAAAATTTTGAGTAAAGGTTTTCGCTATTGAGCCGTTATAAAGTTTCACGTTAATTACAATTATCTTTTTGTTTAATTTATATGAATTGCGCACACAATATTTAAACTTTATTGAACTAATTATAATTTTAAAGACTAATTAATAAGGAGCTGACTGACCTCAATTAGCGATTAGCGCCCTCTAGTGGATCTATATATGTATTATTAGCGTGACGATGCGAGTTCAGTGCTTTTCCCCATAGGAAAAGTGCACAATGTGCTTAAAGAAGGTTTCACTTCAATAATTAATTAATAGTCCTTTTTAGGCTCCAAAAACAATGCACATATAGCACTTTGTCATTATTACAGTAATAATATAATCCTTTGCTGTATAACACTGAGATTATGTGTTATGATGGCCATACTGTAAAAAATGCATGCAAGCAGGGCACACACACACACACACACTCACACCTACACACACACACTCACACCTACACACACACTTACACGTACGCGCACACGTACATACACGTCTTATCTATCAGTCGTCACTGAGAGAGGAACTGGTACCCGTGACAAAGTTAAATCTTACTACGGGTACCAGAGCTCAACTGCATTAGTTTCTAAGTAATAATGTTTTGATAATATGTATGTATGCACCGAACCACTATTATGTAAAAATAAATTATGATTATTATATAACTTAAGGAAACGTAGGTTCTTAAAAACGGACAAAAAATTAAAAAAAAAATCGGATGAGTGCCAGTCTCACTTACGCACAGAGGATTCCATACAAACTTGGATGTAAACTTAACTTTGCCGTTCTAAAAACTCTCCCATACTTTTATATATTCTGTGCCCATGCATCCATCGATCAAAAAGTTTATAATCGCAAAAGATTTTTTTATGTGATTTACCAACAAATTTTCGATTTTAATTTTTTTTATTTACTTCTGCTGCGAGACCTTGCTTCTCAACAATTTTCATGAATCTAGGTCAATGGGAAGTAACATTTTTTGATTTACCAGCGAAAATGTTAAAATTGGTATTTGATGTTAATTTCAACTTATTACATCCACGCGGTCCTGAGAAAAAGGGTCTTGAAAGAAAGACAGACGGACAACGAAGTGGTCCTATAAGGGTACGATTTTTTCCTTTTGATGAACTAAACCCTAAAA
Source organism: Euplagia quadripunctaria (assembly GCA_963859945.1). NCBI lineage: Eukaryota > Metazoa > Arthropoda > Insecta > Lepidoptera > Erebidae > Euplagia > Euplagia quadripunctaria. The sequence continues at coordinate 1,812,965 of OY982574.1, read as the reverse complement.
AACAATGTTTTTTGATGTGATTTTAAATAGTTGCAATTTAAAGTAGATACCATATATTTTAGTTGTGAAATGTGTAGAGTCCTTTATTTTATAACATGTTAAATATAATAAGGGAAGGGTGGGAGTAGGGGATGGAGGGGAGGGGGGTTTGGGCCTCCGGTAACCTCATTCACTCGGCGAAACACAACACAATCATTGCTTCACGGCCGGTTTTCTGTGAGGCCGTGGTATTACTCCGGTCGAGCCAGCCCATACGTGCCGAAGCATGGCTCTCCCACACTTTAACACAAACGGTTTTTTTTTAATAATGTATTATTACGATACCTTATTTATTTTTCACATTTGTAGTAGTAAAATCAAATTATGTTTGAGTTCAAGAATGCCTGGCATTTATATTCAACAAACAATTCTTTTTTGTTTTATCCTTAACATTATCGAAGGCGGTTGCTGCGGTTAATTCAATAACAAATTAAGTAACAAATATCCTACTAATATTATAAATGTGAAAGTTTGGATGGATGGATGATAGATGGATGGATGGATGGATGTTTGTTACTCTTTCACGCAAAAACCACTGAACCGATTGCGATGAAACTTGGTATGTAGATAGCTGGAGACCTGGATTAACGCATAGGCTACTTTTTATCCCGATATTCCCACGGGGTCGGGACTTACGCGGGTGAAACCGCGGGGCGGTGCTAATATGACATAAATAACAAACAGAATTTCTTTTGCAATATCACATGTGATTCGGATTGAAAAATTTTGGATATAAAAATACTTTAACGACATTATTCAGGAGCGGGTGGGGGGATACCCCACAATAGTATTTTTCCCCAATGCCCGGGAAATCTTCAATTTGGTTGGGATTTGAAGTAATCCATCCAGATGGAGTAGCGAATGGCAACTACTCTTTGAAACTCGGCGGAATAAGGGCCAGCATACACGCGATACTTTTGACGTCCTGGACCGGCGCGGCGGTGGGCGATTACCTTACCTTCTTTTAGTTCTGAGTTTTTAACCGACGAAAAAAAGAGGGTTCTCAATTCGACCGCATGTATTTTTTTATGTATTGTCAGCCCTCACTCCGTTATTCATGAAATGATTTTGATGATTCTTTTTTTGTTAGATAGGACACCTCAAGGGTGTTCCAATGTCAAGGAAATCAGCATCTGATGATGGGATCCTGATAAAATTGAGAGAAACATTCCAAAATTGTTGGAACGAATAGTGTTTCTGTTTACTTTTCATGACTTAATCAGGTATTTGCGTTTAGGAATCATCACATCATGAAGCTGAGCTGATGATAGAAACCATATCTTTCCTAAACAATCAGAAGTTATATATAAAAACTATAGTTTTAGTGACAGAAACCACTTAATATGTTTTAAAGAATATATATTTGATAACGTTTTAAAGTATTTAGTATTAAATATATTAAAAGATAGTAGTTGTCAGAGTAATAAAAGGTGACGCAAACCACAAAAAAATCATAAAATAAAAAACTTTTTAACATAAAATTTAACCGACGAAAAGAACATAAAAGCATAAAATAAATAAACCTTTTAAGTCTTGAGTATTAAGCTTATTTACATAAACCATCAAATTTTATATATAAACTAATTTTGAGTCGGCGAAAAATAATAAAATGATTAATTACCTACGTTTTTTTTTATTGTAAACTGTTTTATGGTGTACAAAAAAGAACATTGTATTGTATTGTGTCGTGTGTGCTGGTCCTAATACACGTCAAAGGTTTTCTATCGTAAATGTGCCGTAACAACAGCTGTCATGCAAAGAATTGGAGTGGAAAAATAAAAATCTTCAAAAGACGTCAGTAGGTAAACCTATAAGGATTTGTATATTCGCATTTATTTATATTTTTTGCACGATTTTATTTCAATTACACATCCTAACTAATATAAGCATTATTAATGGTAATGTGAGTTTATTTTATACACTTTATTATCATTTTGAATTGAATTTTTGCATACACGTAATAAAAATAATAATAAAAAGTTGTGACGTCATATCCTACTATTGCCAAATCGTTTACCTTTAATATTTGGTTTGGTACCATTTAACGACTTCACACCAATCGTGGGAGAGCCATGCTTCGCCACGTATGGGCCGGCTCGACCGGAGTGATACCACGTACTCACAGAAAACCGGCAGTGAAGCAATGAGCATTGCTTTTCGATGAGTGAGTGAGGTTACCGGAGGCCCTAACCCTTCCCTCCTCCCCACTGTCCCCATCTTCCATCTTCGCCTACTCTTACCTTAAAGGCCGGCAACGCACTTGTGACTCTTGAGTTCCAGGTGCCCATGGGCGGCGGTAGTCATTTACCATCAGGTGACCCGTTTGCTCGTTTGTCCACTATACCAAAAAAGCAGTAAATATCAGAACATTCAGAACACCTAGTAGAGCTAGCATGCTACGGCTTTCTGTAGAAAGGTACTAAGTAAGCCGAACCACAGACCCAATACCTACTGTAGATACTGCAGGACGGCTTCAATTCCAGGAGAAACCTGCTGTATCTTACCCAAGCTAGATTATGTATAGATTGCTATAGGCTGAAGTAGAATAGGTTTGTTTTTTTAACACGCTTTCATCAGTATCACGTGAAACTTGGTATGTAGATAGCTGGAGACCTGTATTAACGCATGGGCTTTTTATCCAGATATTCCTACGGGATCGGGACTTACGCGGGAGAAACCGCGGGGCGCTGCTAGTAACATTATAAACGTGAAAGTTTGTGAGGATGTATGGCTGTTTGTCACTCTTTCACGCAAAAACTATTGAACCGATTGATGAAACTTGGTATGTAGATAGCTGGAGACCTGGATTAACACATAGGTTACTTTTTATCCCGAGATTTCCATGGCTCCGGGACTTACGTGGGTGAAACCGCAGGGCACAGCTAGTATAGATATAAAACTTTGTATGTTTAAGTAGTTTGGATGACAATACTATAATTTGGCATCTTGAACCTGATCTAATGATGAAGCCAGGAGGCGAATAGTAGAACTCTTCAGTGACTACTAGTAAACCCATCAAGTTTGGGCTCATATGATTCGTTTTGACGAGTCCAACAGACTGGGCTCAGTGACGATGCATGGTCTTTTACTTTATATTTCTCAATTAAAGCGTGTTTTCTAGTTTCACTAAACTATCTCTGACTGCGGTGGCAGACTGGTTTGGAGTCGTGGAGCTCCCTAAGATGTTGTTCCGTGATTACCGACTTATCTAGTCTACTGGGTGTCGTGACTGGTCAGCTCAAAGCTGAAATGGTTCTTTCGTATAAAGACCACTCCGGAAGCCTACATGGCACTTGCACAATTTGGATTTATGTAGACTTGGATCCTTGAGTTTCTTTCGGCGTTTCTTCTCAAGGCTAGTCATAGGAAATGCCAGCTAGCTTTTAAGAAGAAATCGACGTGTAAAAGTGTCTTAAACTATCTATTTGCAAAATAAATACATTTAACGCGTTAATTTCTTGAACTACCAGTCGGATTTTTTGATAAATTCTTCTTTCGTCTGATGGCCTAACTTTTGAGGAAGGTAATGGTGTATTTAAAATCACGCTGCGCTTCTTAGGGAAGGAGCAGTAGCAATAAACGTGGGTGAAAGGTCTTTGTATAAAGAGGTCCACGAATTTTAGCGTCACTTTGTATATTTAAAAATAAATTAGTTTCACCGCTCCCCTATTCATAAATGCTGGTGGTCGCCTAATAAAATAAGTCAACCTTCTCTAAGTAAAACGGCCCTTCTCTAGATTATTTTGCATAATAAATGTATTTATTTTACTAAAAACCCATAACATAAAACAAGTGGATCTCATCTTGTTCCCCTAACTTTAGAAAAAACCCTAATTGAAGAGTAATTGCCGAAAAAATGTCTTTAAAAAAAAACATTTTCCCGCGAAGTTGTGGCTAAACGAGCTGAGGGAGAGTTTTTAATAAGCTTGTCTATGGTTCCGCGTCTGTTTATCGATTTTCCAAAAGCAATAGTAGGTAGGCAGGCAGAGTTATAAAGTTTCTTGATTGACTTTATAGCTGCGGGGAGATTTTTGTTTGTGTTTTTGATTCGGCCCTGAAATCGTTTTGTCGGGTTAGGGTAAAATATTATTAGTGAACTTTTCCAAATAGGGTAGTTTTCTGTGGTTGAAATACATTATTTTACAAGCTTCATGAAATTAAGTGTTTTATAAGAGTGAACAATTAGATTCATTATATTATGTTAGTTCGTTTGTGCAAGTTCAATGTTTATAATATTAATTTAGTTAGTTCGTTACTATCATTATCTATAATATCTATATAGGGTGTATTTGAAAATGGAACACTTACTTAAATCACTGAAAGTGCATGACTCTAGCATGCAGTTACAATTAGATTTTTTTTTTTAAAACTAACCGTTTACAAGTTATGACCGTTTGAATTACCAGGTATTTTTACCTCCGTTTTTCATAAAACTGGAATGTGTTAAAGTTAGTTTTTAGTTAGTTGTTAGTTTTTTGTAGAGGATTTTCTCACGTGGATCTATTGCAGGGGACCCGGGAATAACATGAAGGAAGCCTCCGGGGACTCCTGCAGACTTTGGCCGCCTCTTGGTCAGCAGGCGGCCACACAATAGAATACGGGGGCCTTGCCCCCGTCCGGTTTAGAGAGGCGCACGCGGAACACGTCGCGCCACCTTCTCAGGCCTGCTTCTGCTAGGGTAACAGACAGCCCTACCCGTTACCCCCAGGCCAGCGCTCATGGAGGCCGGAGATCGTTCTGCACTCTCCGGCGCCTGGTGCGTCTTCTGCGGGACGGGAGAGTACTCGTCCTCTCCCGTACCCTTTCCGCCGCCTCTTTAGCCAACATCACCTCCTCGCAAAATGAGGCAGCGGAATTCCACGCACTCTCGCTTCGGACCATAGACAGAACCATGGTCTCCAGCGAAAGGCTTCCCCCACCAATAGCCGTCGTGAGGTTGAGGCGCTGCTGCACCCACGCTGAACACTCTACTACGGTGTGGAGTGCAGTGTCTTCACGATAGCCTCCGCAGTGGTGGCACGCAGACGTTGGTTCCCGTCCTATACGACACAGGTACTTACCGAAGCAGCCTTGTCCGGTGAGTACCTGCGTCAGACGGTAGGAGAGGCTGCCACTTCCACCTGCTTTTAAGAGAAACTGAGGTAAAAATACCTGGAAATTCAAACGGTCATAACTTGTAAACGGATAGCTTTTTTTTTTTATGGTAACTGCATGCTAGAGTCATAACCCTTTTAGTAAGTAAGTGTTCTAACTTCAAATACAGTCTATAAATAATACGTGAAGAGAAATCTTTGTACCTACCCCTTTAAAAGCACCCTTTATACTATGCAGGAATCTCAAATTTGGAATAATTAAAGTTTACGTATAGAAAAAGTGCAGAAAGCTAAAATTTTTAGCGAACACACGTTACAAATTTCAAAATTACATGAAAACGGCTACATCAAGGTACCGGCATCCAGTATATATGCTGATCTGTCATGGTACAAAAGTCAAGCTCAAGTTATACTGGGCAAGGAAATTAAATAAGATATTCGAAACGGTCGAAATGCGACCGCCAGTCAACCTCTGGTACATATTAACACGTGATGATGTATCTACCGTTTTTAAGCAAATATCACAAGGAATACCATATTTGAAATACTTAGGGTTTATATGTAGATGAATTGCTAGTGGAAGAGCCAAGCTCCGGCACGTATGGGCCGGCTCGACCAGAGTGATAGCACGGCCTCACAGAAAATCGGCATTGAATCAATGCTTGGTTGTGTTTTGCCTAGTGAGTGAGGTTACCGGAGACCCTTTTTCCCTACTTCCACTCTTCACATACTCTTGGGTTGGAAGTGCCCATGGGCGGCGGTAGTCACTTACCATCAGGTGACCCGTCTGCTCGTTTGTCCCCTATCCCATTAAAAAAGGGCAGATAAATGAAATGTTTAATCAATACTAGCTTTTACCAGTGGCTTCGCTTGCGTAAAACTATCTTTTCCATCCCTCGGAAACATTTTTTTTCGGATAAAAGGTACCCTTTGCCCTTTCCTGTGTCCCTGGCAACGTGTTATTATATAAAAAGAGCAAAAATAAAACTAGTTTCTTATAAGTTTTTACAAAATGAACCGTTTGGACGTTTATTTACAAAATAATTGGCAGTCAAGTACCGTATTTAAGAAAGCATAAATAAATAAATAAGGCATTGTTTAACTAAAACATGAACATAATTAGCAAGATGAATGACACAACATAAAATCATGATTAATCATGATTATATAACAAGTTGCTTATAGAATTTAAATTATTTCGCAGTGTTAACTCCTTAAAAAATAAATTAAAGCAATACTTGTTGAAGAGAGCAGGGTTTATACATGTAAAAGGGATTGAGGTTTTATATTAATCGCAAAATGCTGTTCTGCTGCTGAAAAGCTGAAAATTGCTGGTAAATGACTATTCAATATTATTTTGTGTGTTAATAGATTTTGTTTTGAGTTAGGATATATTTGTACAACTACTAAAAATTGACGTGTAATGTAGTTTCATTGAAGGTTATGCCTGTTGTTAGTAATTTATAAGTAATTTAACTCATAACTGCCGATATTTCATACAATAGGTAATTAATAGGCAATTTATAGCAAATCTGAAGCGAAGATTGTGCGTTTAATTAACTGAGTTGATGCCGCCGGCGTCTGGCGACAGTCTTGCAAGCAATTAGCCAAACTTTTCCCATTTGCATGTTATGAGTAAAGTTCAACGAGAGGTGGCAACCCGGGCCCTTGTAAGAATTAAAAAAATTGAATTGAATTCTTTTTAAATTTTGAACAGACTGCCTTGTTTTTGTCGGTCCAAACCACGCAGAAAAGGTTTATTTAAAAAAAATTGGTTAGAAAAATATTGTTATCTATTTTTAGTTCTTAAAAATTACTTTTAGAAATTATTTTTATTATTTCACAATGTAACCGAAAAGGACGTATTTTTTTTGCATAGATACACTTATTAATTAGCCGCAAAGAAAAAACCTGACAAAAAGAACTCGTGGCCAATCACAAACGGTTTAAAATTTTAAATGTGTGTTATGACACGGTAAAACTATTCATATACTGTGGTTATGATGAAAACAAAACGAAGCTGAGGAGCAAAAGGTTATCGTAGTATGGACATGTGATGTATGGAGGATATACGAAGGTATGAGCAAAATGTGGTGAAAAGAGTTTTGTGTTCGGATGCTGACGGGTACAAGAGAAGAGGACGACCAAAGGAAAAGTGGATGGACTGTGTGAAAGAAGATATGGCTAGAAAGGGACTCATAAGAAGTAAAATAACGAACGATAGAGTAGAATGGGAGAGTAAAACATATTGAACCGACCCTAAATAAATTTGGAACAAGGGTCGGCAGATGATGACGATAATGATGGTGGTACTCAATTAAATAACAGCCAAATGTATCTAAATTTTTGACGCAAAAAGAAGGGGCTCTAAGAAGAAGAATAAAAAAATATATCATTAATACAAATAAATAAAACTGAAGTGTCTGTTTGTAATGTCAAAATAATAGTTATTTTTTAAACTCCTACAGTCATTTGCACGATACCTATACATAAAAATCAGTTGTTAAAATTTTTCTCCGGAACGGATGGACCGATTCCCACGGGACTTTCACTGGCAGATAGCTGGTCTTATAAGGAGCAACTTAGGCTACTTTTATTTTTGAAAAATAATTAGTATATATAATTAAAATAAATACTAGCAGCGCCCCGCGGTTTCACCCGCGTAAGTCCCGATTCCGTGGGATAATCGGAATAAAAAGCAGCCTATGTGTTAATCCAGGTCTCCAGCTATCTGCATACCAAGTTTCATTGCAATCGGTTGAGTGGTTTTTGCGTGAACGAGTAACAAACATCCATCCATCCATCCAGCCATTCATCCAAACTTTCACATTTATAATATTAGTGGGATGTACACGCGAGGAACTGCTAGTACCCAATAAATTAGAACACTGTTTTGCAGTATTAAACTATGTACCTATGTGGAATTTGTGCAAAGGCCCAAGTTAATGTTTTCAAGAACTTGTACCGCGCTGTATAATAAACTCCTGTAACACGGCATGGTACTTAAGTGAACATCCCATCGGTAGCGTTAATTCCAACTTCTCCAAGAACCTAGACCCATTCGTTAGGTGTCTTGAAGATAGATTACAGGGTAACATTCAGCCTGGGCTATAAATATGTCCACTTTTCTACTCGCTGTGTAAGTTTTGGCATTCTGATGGTTCAAAGTCCAAACTTCAGACTAAAAACTAGACTAGACTTATCGGGTAACTCGATTTGTTGTTAGAAGTTTAGAAAAAGGTCCAAGGTGTTATGCTATTTTAATTAAATTTGGCAATGTATATTAGTAAATTTTTAGGCGCCTAATATACAATAACTTTTGGTGTCAGTTTTCGTACAGTCACGGCTATTATCTACAGATAACCTATCGTATAAAGCACGGCTACTCAAACCTTTAGCTTCACGATCCATTTTTAATTTATCAAACGATTGCCTCTCTTGCTTGCACATCTCTTCTCCTCTACATTCAATCATAATTATATAAACTAAGCAAAGTCGTGTAATTGTGTCACTTTAGCGTTATCGCAATCTATAGAAGAGGTAATAATAATAATAATATGACATCACCATTCCCCATGACGACAATCTCTTAAAAGCCGAAAAATATAAACAAATAAAATATTTGGTCTTATCCCACGAGATTGTCGACATGTGGGATGTAGATTCAGCAATCATTGTGCCGATAGTCATTTCGGCCCAGGGGTTAATTGCTAAGAGCCTCGACCAACACCTTCAGAGGCTCACGTTAGGCTGGATCAAGAGCCTAATGCAGAAGGCAGTCCTTCTCGACACGGCACGTATTGTGAGGAGGTTTCTGTCTCTGGAACCCTAACCACCGGTAGCTTGGTCCCTGTACCCGATACCTGTGGGACACTATTTTTTATATTTTTAAATATATTTTTTTTTATAATAATGTATTTAAAAATGTAATTTATATGTATTTAAATGTTAATAAAGAGAATAATAATAATAATCTTTATATAATAACGTATTTAAAAATGTAATTTATATGTATTTAAATGTTAATAAAGAGAATAATAATAATCTTTATCTTTTAACATAATGAGGGTTTCCAATTTTCAATTACAAAATATAGGTCACAAATGAGTGATTACAATATAAAATGAAACGTTAGCACCTGTACTAATGTATTTAAACATTGTTTCACAAGTGCCAGCGCTTTCCACTACAATTTTCAAATTCTTGTGACGGCCAGATAAAGAGATATTATGCTCATTACATTTAACTTCTCAGATTATAACTGTAATTAATAAAAATTAAGAATTTACTATTTATGTAGAAAATATAACAAAGGTTATCAATTTATCATTATCAGTCATTTATCAGTCAATATAATTAAATATGAACGTAACTTATTTGTAATATGTATATATTTAGTAATAAATAAGTATGTTTATCAGAAGTTTGGTGACCATAGTACAGGCTCTGCCTAGTTTGAGAACAGCCGTGTGGGGCATGTGTTAAATTATATTATTATTATTATATAAGTAATTATGTAATGTCGCAAAGAACTTATAAATCTGAATTTTTATTAAAAAAATTTGTCATCCCAATTTCATGAAGGAATGTATTTTTTTTAAATATGACAAGGCAATGTCTTTATGCGATGATGACGTATTAACTCGTACGCCAAAAAAAGGTTGTGTGTACTTATGTACGCACGTAAGAAATTACACTTTTGTCTAGTTAAATAAAGTTTATTTAAATATCATAATAAATAATACATACCGTCAACTAACCTCAAATTCTACAAACGTACTCACTCAAAGTAATATGTAAAAACCATTTTTATCACTATCGTGAAGTTGATAACTTTTTGTGAAAAATTAAAATGTCGACTAGCTAACTTCTGGGTGTCGGTTTTTCTTGACGGTGTGCGCGTGCATCGTAAAAATTTATTCTCATCATTTTTCCATAACGCGCCAAAAGAAGTATAACTTTAAAAATAATAATTGATTTAAAATTTTGTTGTCCGATTACTGAGGATGTATTGTTGGATCAGTAAAAAGTCATAGATCGTATATATCAATAATAGCTATACTAAAAATATACAAACTAAAAATTTTAAGTCTATAACTGTAGCATAAGTTATAGTTATCTGTCAAACATGCATGTACCGTATGGGGAATTGCTAATGTTACCCTCTTCAGACAGAGTTTAGCTCCACAATCCCATGATCCTCCTTCGTGTAGGGAGGCATAGACTAGGGAGTCTATGCCTCCCTACACGAAGGAGTTTTTCAATTCAACATTTACTTTTTACAACTCTGATTGGGTGCGTCCGCACGCAGTAAGAATTTTAAATAAAAGCTACTTACTGGAAAGTTTTGCGTAGAGAGTTTTATAGGATATTGGACGAGCATTTTATTGGTTTTCAATCTGCGTTAAGTGTGATTGTACGCACAGTTACTGAACTAAAATGTACATAAGAGACACCGCAAGGTGTGGCTGAAGTTTAGTAAGATTACAACTTAGTAAATGTCAAAGAGACCAAACATTATATTGACTAGTTTATTATGTCAACTTCGGACCCATGTCTCTAGTATCGCTCTTTTAAGTTTTTGAAGTATCTATCTACATGAGTTTAACTTAATCTTATCTTATTACTTTAAACGAGCAATTCTTGTATATTTGTATGTATTTATTTATGTATGTATTTATATTTCGCGTATTTCAGAAACGGCTCTAACGGTTTTCATGAAATTTTCATTACAGATACAGTTTTGCATTTTAAGTTCAACTGCATAGTTGTATTTCCTGTAAAAATGCAATTTTACAAAAAATGACGAGTTTACGAGTTTAAAAAGCTACCGAGCGAAGTTCGGTCTCCCAGGTACTTATCTCCATTATTTCTGCATCATTCTTCGGTGGACTGGTAGAGAATGCCTTTGTTATTAAGTATGCCTTTGTGCATAAATGACACATGGAAAATAAAGTTAATTAATTAATGAAGAAATAAGGTATGTTACAGCAGAATTCTGGATCAAACCTGTTCTATCCTTATTGAGTATAGTGTAGACTTGACACAAATATGTGGTGCCACCAATTACACAGTGCTCCTAATGGTAACTCGAAGCTATAGTTGCATCAGTGGGGTAATACACATGCTACAGACCTTATCTCCCTCTGGGCGGAACTCTCGCCAGGAGAAAGGTTTATGTAGGAGGTAGCGCACAGTAGATTTCTACTCGGATCTGAGTTGCCTGAGTAAGGTAGAGTTTCCGGTTTGTAGAGGCTTGTCGTTGTTTGCCTGCTGGTAAGTAAGACCACGAGAATGTGGTGAAGAGAGCTTTATGTATAGGGGCCATCCATAAATTACATCACACGTTAAGAGGGGGGGGGGGAGGGGGTCAACGAAGTATGAGATTGTGTGACAAGGGGAAGGGGGGGGGGGCATAATCTTTGTGACGTCACATATCAAAATCTAAAGTATTAAACACAAAACATTGCCTGTAAACAAAAGACTACATACGCTAACTATACTTTTATTAATAAAAAATTATTGCAAAATATGTGACATCACACCAGGGAGGGTTCCACAAATGTGACCACCTATGACAAGGACAGGGGGGGGGGGGGTCGAAAAATCATGAAATTCGTGTGACGTAATTTGGCCATAGAAGTTGATGCATCCATGAAAGTCTATGGGGTCATCCAAAAATTACGTCTAAATTACATCTTCTACTCTTGTCTATGGACACATCGACAAGAGGAGAAGACGACCAAAAAAAATTGGATGGACTGCGTGAAAGAGGATATGGCTGAAAGTGGAGTAAAAAGTGACATGACGTATGATAGAGTAGAAAAAAACACATTTCGCCACTTATAAATAAGTTTGGGAAAAGGGCAAGAAGACGATGATGATTCTAATGCTGACAGTCATCTATATACATACGGAGAGCATAAACTTAATAGAAGGTACAAAAAGCAATCTAAAATGTTTTTTGGAATACCAAAAAGAAGTCTACACTTGCACCATAGAGAACAGACACTCTGAATAGTCTTAAACAAACAAGACGTATACGAAGGTAATTTGCAGAAATAAAACTAAAAGTCATCTAAATCCTACCATTAAGTTAATTGTTTTAGGTAGAATCAGAGTTAAGTGTGAAAATAAACAGTCTGGGGTACTCCGAATTGTTTCAAATGCTAATTTTATTAGTGCGAGTGAATTTGGCAATTAGTTAAAAGCGACCTGTCACGGTTGGTAAGTTATTTCAGTGTTGCCAGTATGCAGGTAGCGCTAAACTACTGTTTTTTGGTTTTCTTTTTATGGAATCCAAGTCCAATCCGGTTATTTTATTCTTAAGCTCGTCACTTTTTGGAGAAAGCCCACTGATGCGCTTTTTCTATTGACGATAATTTTGCATTATTTATTTATTCTCTTAGTATCTTCTTTTGTTTGTCAATAATGTTTAAGCTATTACGAATTAAGTATACTTCTCATATATTCTTCTGTAACAAAAGTCCGCTATTAACAATACAAACTGATAAAGCGTCTATCTATAATTACAAAAAGACCATTTCTCTTCTTTCAAGGGTGGCATTGCCACGACACGGACGTAATTCTCCATAAAGTGCCAAGGGAACCTATCTAATTGCTGACTCAGCCTAATGTAATATATCGTCAATAGAATCTGTGAAATTACTCGTTTTTAACAAACTTCAAAACAGGATGAGGTACCCAATTGGACTGATTTTTTGTGTGCGTATGTTACGAGATATCTGCGCCAGTGAAGGACCGATTTCAACAACTCTTTTTATAATTGAAATAGTAACCCGCCCCGGCTTCGCACGGGTACAAATTATATACCAAAACCTTTCTCATTAATCACTCTGTCTATTAGTGAAAACCGCATGAAAATCCGTTCAGTAGTTTTTCAGTTTATCGCGAACAGACAGACAGACTGACACGCGGCGGGGGACTTTGTTTTATAACATGAAGTGATAGGTTCTAGTCAAAGTTCAATTTGAATGGGACCATATTTAAATATGAAGAAAATTTTCCACCTCTAAGGGTGGAAAAATTATAAGAAGGGATGTAGAACAAAGCCTATTTGAACTTCCATTATTTAAGCGCATTTAATAGGCCGGTTATACTTAAACCGATAAATATGAAAGTAGCACATAGCAATTCAGACGAAACGTTGGGAAATAAAAAGGTACCATATAATATTTATCGCGATTAAGTCCCTAAGTAAGATCATGCTCATCACACAATTATTTGTCCTGGGTTCCCAACCATCGAACGCACGACCTCTGGCTCAGCAGTCAGGGTCACTAACCACTGGACCAACAGGCCAGTCAAATATTGAATGGTAAATACAAATTGTTAGGGTTTTTTGGCATTTCAAGCGTCTCTTTACAAACTCCAATATCTGAATGCATCCCTCGTTCTATATTTTATCAATAGAATGTTGATCGGGCTCGTAATCACGTCAGCATAACCATTCGATATGTAAATAAGGGCCTGGGTGTCCCGCGTCCCTTGTCCCGCAGACGTGACGCGAAAACTTGAATATTTCATTTATTTATGTTCGTGAACTCTGCACACACTGCTCTGTTGCTATCTGAAATAGAAAATAAGTAACAGGTCTTTGCACGACCTATTTTTTATTAAATACGTGGTCGACTAGAGGTCTAGATTCGACCGGATGTAGCTCCGTTGAAGGAAGAAAACAATACTGCTTCCAATTTTTTTAAACACGAATGCCCTGCGAAAAAAATTTAGCCAGTGTCAAATCAAAAATGACTGCTCGCTAACTACATAAAAGTGAGACAATTATTTAGTTCCATTTCAAAATAATGTGTGTACCTAATTATGGATGTAATATATAATGTCACGGAATCCTGGTGATTTTTTCACGGAACTTTTAGGTTACGCGGAACTCACTTTAGGAATAGCTGGTCTAGACAACGTCTAGTTAGGAGATGCAGTTGGCATGGTACCTTGGGGGCGAGCAGTGGGTGGTCCCTTGAGGACTACTCATCTTAGGCACAGTTTTTTTTCATAATAATAATTATATATGTCGAATCCTCAGGTACAGGACTAAGCACAATGTGGGCACGAAGTGGGTACGGGCGATGAGAAAAGTTCCTTTTGATACTTAATCACTGATGCATTGTAAACACGCAAAGAAACACTGTACAGTTCCTAGGTTAGTGTTGACTCGACGGTGACCAAACTTAAAGTGAGCTCGTCTATTCGCAGGCCAACACCCTCCGCCTAGACTTTGCGTAACGCCGATAGATGGCGGTTGTATTCCTTTCCGGTTAATTTATTATAGAGGGCGCTCTAAGCATCCGTACTAATGACAATATTGAAACAAGGGGATTCCATGTAATTTGATGGAGATGTGGTGTCTAAACTAGGCAGAATCCTTCATGGCTATATTGTGACCATACACGATTTCGGTTATTTTATTTATACATTAAACAATAAAATGTTTTAACATTAAACAACAAACGTAAGGCACGCCCTGGGTGGTTTTAGTCGGTCCAACTAAGGGTTCACCGATAGCCCTGTTCATCTGTAACCTGTGGGGGTCTCAAGTTATCAGACAATGAGACAAGATAGGTTTTCATTTTTTTAAGCGATAAGGAACGTGTATACAAAATTTCATGACAATCAGCTGAAAACGAACAAAATCACATTTACATCTTACTATAATTATTAATATACTATTATAAAAACAAAAGTTTGGATGGATGGATTTTGCGTTGCCGGTCTTTAAGGTGGGAGTAGGAGTAGGGGGAATATAGGGTGAGGAGGGGAGAGGGAAGGTTAGGGCTTCCGGTAATCTCACTGACTCGGCGAAAAGCAATGCAAGTATTCCTTCACTACCGGTTTTCTGTGAGGCCGTGGTATCACTCCGGTCGAGCCGGCCTATACGTGCCGAAGCATGTCTCTCCCCCGAATGAACATGGCATAAGCGGGATGTTTGTTACTCAATCACGCCAGAAAGGCTAAAAGGATCTACATGAAAATTGGCACAGATAGATAGTAAGAAAATGTTCCTGTGGGATAGATCTGAATTTCCACGAAGTCGCGGACAACAACTTGTTTATAATATAAGGATTACGTTTCCATAAATACTTAAAAAACATTGTCTATATCAAGCTTTATTTAGTTACTCAAAAGAATAAAAGTTTCCACCAGACCGTGCCACCTACGACGAAGTCGAACTGAACGATACCCGCCTCTTTTCAAACAGGACGTATTTCACAGCGCGAGTACAACACAATTTATTTGTTTGCCCTACCTTCGTTTTGTGTTGTATTTAATTTCACTTTATTGACTCCTTACTATGGTACCCCATTTTGTTTTAGAACAGAATAAAATTTAAAAATTATTTGTTGTCAATCAATTCAACTCGGGAACAGTTCTTTTTTGGGATGAAAGGTAGGTCTGTAAACTTGATAACATGTATGCAAAATTTAATTACGATCGGTTCAGTAGTTTATCCATAAAAGCGTTAAGTTAACAAAAGTGTGTTCAAAAACATATTTAAACGTCAGGGATTTATACTTTTTTTATCGGCCTCTTTTAAGTTACGCGACCATAGCTCGTAGTGTTTGTATACTCTTTGGATGCTAGCAATCGAAAATAGCGGCAAAGCTTAAGTCTTTTTTTTTTGGGAGATATTTGCTGCTTGCGTTTATTGTGCAATCGGGAGGTGCGAGCATTTTGGTCTGCTCTAATCCTACCCGGGTCTCAAAGAGAAGCAGAGGGCCGAAAAAAGAAAAGCAAGGGTACGAACGAGTTTTCCAACTATACATTCTGATTCTGAACAGTTTCTTCGATGACTGTAGGTACAGCCCCGTCTCTTAGGGCAGACCCTACTGCAAAAACAGTGCAGTTGACAATTTGCCATCATTCAATGTGTGTTGATTTTGTTATTGTGGCTTCAATCTCCGTATTCGACAGTTAATTATCTAATTAAAAAATGAACACGATATTCAGGCCAATTCCAGATCTCGACTATGGTATACCTTCTGACGTATATTGCTGGTGTTATATTATGTGAAAATAATTTATGCCCGGTTTCTTTAATTAAGAAACAATTCGTTTTGCTTACGGACGGTAAATTTCGTTGAATTATCAATGAAAATTTTACCGTCCGTAAGCAAAACGAATGGTTTCTTGATTATAGGAACCGGGTATTAATTGATATTCTTTATAATTTACTAGCCGTGTCCCGCAGTCACCTGCGCTTATGGTCACTACTCCACTTCTAAGGATCATAGCGTGATGTTACATAGCCTATACTATTCCTCATGAATCTGGCTATCATATAACTACAAAAAGATACTTCGAATTCGACTGGTACTTCCAGAGATTAGAGCGTTTAAACAAACAAACAAAAAATCTCTTCAGCATTGTTATATTAGTATAGATTAATATAAATAAGTAAATGTGACAAGCGTCTCTGTTGCCTCTGAATTCTTTGCTTGCTCCTAGAAGTAAAAAATTTAAACACAAAAGAAACTCTTTATACCAGAAGTATAATTTACCAAACAGTCTTAGGTTTGCATAAAAAATAAACCAATAAATTATTGTTTCAAAAAATTTAAAGTTTCTTCGTCTTGTAGTGCTTTTGTTGAGTAAATTATTTTCATTTGGTAGTGGTTTTGTTTCGAGACAGGATTGCAGACAGACAAATATCCGATCGGCGTGAGAAGCGGATACTAAGTGGTTGGAGCCATGAGACACTGAGAGCAATAAACGATATCCATCTATACTAAATTTTAAACTTTCGCGTTCCATGATATAATTATGTATTTCCACGGGAATTAACGTGATCACGAAAAGGTATTACATTCCTTCTGAATAGCCAGACTTTTCGACTAGGTTGCAGTGCACGCCCTCCGTCGTCGAAATCGTGAGGTAGAAGGTTTTTAATCCAGCCGCACATTTCCGATAGTTTCGCCATGGCGACGAATGACAAATACCTTTTCGTGATCGCGTTAATTCCCGTGGAAATATATAATGATATTCATCTACCTCTTACAACCACCAGGGTTGGTATACTATACTATTATATATATAATCAATTAAAACTGTAAATTTCGATGTCTGCATAAACGTACTACATAAGTTTTGTCGTAATTAGTAATTTTTTTTCGAAGTATCCACGGACAATAATAGAAGTGACCGCGCCAAAATTGCCGTGATTGAATTGAATATAAAACCGTTGTATGGTTCTTAGACATGGACAGGTTTCCCTCAGTGGACTACTCATTTCCTCGAATCCATTTTTGTTTAGTTAAACCACGCTTAAATTTATACAAACTGATTACACAGAAGCCTGCCATTTTCATTTAGAAAAGTAATTTAAAAATGGAACAAACGGTTAGTTGCCTCTAAATTTGTTTTTTTTTTAATAAAACGCAGTTTATGGATATGACATCAAATTACAATCTTATGGTATATAGTTTACACACAAGAAAAGTTATTAAGCGCCCTACGTAAATGCTGCTCAAATACCACTTTTTTCTTGTCGTGTAGACATTTTAACAGGCCCTGTGACACTAAGAGTACGGTATGGTAATCTTATGCTGGAAGCCCAGGTAACCAGCAGTTACCGCTTGAGAAAGGTGCACCCGGTATTCCGCGCAGAATAAGACATATTGGTTGAATTGTTTTCTTCGTCTGTTTATTGTTAGATTAGTGGATTGCCTTTATCGAAGCCGTTGGGCCCCCAAACCCAAGCAATGCTTAATTTAGGCCTAGATAGTCATTAATCCTAGAATATATATATAATTATGCATAATATATTATACTAGTTGCGAACCCGCGGTTTCACCCGCTTAAGGCCCGGTCCCGTGGGAATATCGGGGTAAAACATAGCCTATGTGTTAGTCAAGGTCTCCAGCTACATACCAAGTTTCTCTGCAATCGGTTCAGTAGTTTTTGCGTAACAAAAATCCATACATCCACACTCACAAACTTTTACGTTTATAATATTAGTAGGATACCTAGGTACGCTGCATGAATGCTATTGCATTTATTTTGTAGTCTCTCTAGTTTATAAAAGGGTTTATAACTGATTTAAAGATCTAGTAGGTTTGGAATGATTTTTTCAGAGAGGTGGATATGAACTTTTGGGGGGCAGCGTCTATTCTAAAATCTTATTAGCTCTTATCCTGTAACGGCATTCAAATGTTTTATTTTAACACATTCAGTTATTTTACTTCGAGACATGATTTTCTTAGATTCAAATAAGATCCCGCCTCTGCTTCCACCTAAATCTTTAACACTCTATTGTAGTGGCCCGACGTAGCGCGGGAAATTCTTTGCAATCGAAAAGGATGAATCCTTTTGATTCGTACGTTTTCGAACGGTTATTTTGCCGAGCGGAAATAAGAAGCTTGCGATTTAAGAAGTTTATGTTACTTTTTAAAATCGATCTGCTTACTCGATTTATGTGATTTTAATCGAAACTTATTGGTTTTCAATATGCTTTCGTATCCGTAGCTAGATTTAAAATGTTCCACTCAAAGTTGGGAAGAAAATATACTCTATAACATTATTAGAAAATATATTGCTAAAATAGATTTCCGTTTCTGCATATCTGGCGAGTTATGTAAAATTTTATGTTTGAAATGTATTTTAATGTAGATGGCATCATGTTCCGCGCCCCCCTTCCTACTAACAGAGGGTAAGGTTCCCCGCACATTACAGCGAGATCGGCCGTTGTTCAACAGGCGGCTAAGTCTACCGGGGTTCACAGGGATTTGATACATGCGAGGCTCTGGCAATGAAAGACTCCGTGACGGAACACTGTGTCGTTTTACTCCATTCGAGTCGCACATACCACCTTTTAGTAGCCCCAGTGGGTGACGAGCCGTGGGGGTTTCCACACTGCATATAAAAAGGATGTTAATGGTGTCGATTCTATTGTAACACTCACCAAACCAAAACCTGACTTAATTTCTTCATATGAAATCAACCCTGTCTTCTTCGCAACAAGGTCTATTTGTTACTGGCATCTATTTCTCAACGCCGCTAAATTTCACTAAAACCTGTCAACGTATACTCAACTTTATTTCCACGCAGCGAGAGTGCCCATTTATTCAAATGCCGCATAATTACCGTATAAAAACTTGTTCAAAACGTACTAAGATGACGTTATTTAATCGCCACCTACGAAGACGCATACTAAAAACACAAAGCAAAAAAGACAGCATTCAACGGATAGCGGTTCTCGCTACGTGGTATTAAAGTTTATTTAAGCGTGTCAGACTTTAGTCGACAAATAAATTGCTTATTTCGATAGCGACATATGTTACCTACTTGTTTGAATTTGAAATAAGACCTTGTTTCAAAGTTTACAAGGTTTACATTTTGTATGAAGAAAATTTAGTCAATTATAGTCAAGAGAGTAATACAACAGAATTGACACCAATGTGTGACTAAAAAAAATTAAATTTCCGCTTTTTTTTCCATCATCTTGATCTTCTTCTTTATATGTTCTTCTCGCTGACCATTTGATGACGTATAATAGTTTTCTCCTGTTACACTATTTGTAATAACAATCGTATTGTGTATACTACTGTACTATGTTATTTGACATGTCATGACATGTCTAAAAGATTTAGCCGACAATAAAATGTTGGGAATGACAAAGGTTGCTGTACATCTTCTTGTGCATGTGTAGTGAGTTAAATGCACGTAATTATATTTAATACTAGCAGTGCCCCGCGGTTTCACCCGCATAAGTCCCGATCCCGGCGGAATATCGGGATAAAAAGTAGCCTATGCGTTAATCCAGGTCTCCAGCTATCTACATACCAAGTTTCATTGCAATCGGTTCAGTGGTTTTTGCGTGAAAGAGTAACAAACATCCATCCAAACTTTCACATTTATAATATTAGTGAGAAAAAAAATTTTTTTCAATCACGTCAGCAACTTCTGCTAATACGGCTTCAAAGATATTTATTTACGTCAAGTACTTATTATTATTATGTAACCTGTACCACACAGGTAAGCATTTATTTTCGGTAATGTATGATCTATTTTCTCTTTGTCGTTCATCGTATTTTCAAAGTACTATAAAATGCCTACTCGATATTCGATTCAACTAGTCGTAAAATATTCTGCATACGTATCTTTGATATCGCGTCACATCTACAATCTACGGTTACAAGCATCCAATAACTCGATTTTCCGGTCGTTACCTTTTTTTAAAGTTGTAAAAGGCAATGATACCCACTATGGAGGAAAGTGATCCTACAAAATTCACTCCGGCATTCACTATTATCCAACTCAGTGGCTCGTGAATTCGCATTCTTATGTAAAGTGTTCTTAGGACGAGTAGTGGCATAGCATTAAACTGTGTATTCGGAGCACGCGTTCCAATCTCGCGGGTGTTGATTTGGTGCCGTTTTCGAACGTAACGTTTGATCAATATGGCGGATTTGGCGGGAAGAGTTCCCGCCAACTACGCACCAATTTTCTTTTTGATGGGATCTCGGTGTATTTGCCTAAATTATGTTGGTAGGTTGTATTTCCTACTCGTGATTGATGACGTAATTTTTTTTTATATGATCGCGTATTTTATGTTTGTCAATTTTTTTTTCCACTTTTTAAATCTTGTTTTACTCGAGATAGAAATAAGGAAGTACTGTACTGTGTAATGGATTTAACAGGAACTAAATTATTAAAAGTTTTTGCTTTACCACGGGTTTTTGGTTGTATCAAAATTAATCACAGACCAAAATGCTGTCTAAATATAATATACTAGCGACCCGCCCGGCTTCGCACGGGTAGCAAAAATCCGATCGCTACCAAACTTCACAGGATCACAAGCTGGGCTAATGTGAAGATAGTTTGAAAATTTCATCAAAATCGGTTCAGCTTTTGGAACTTTTGGAGTCCATAGGGAACATACAAACAGACATCGATTTTCATATATGTAATACATACATACATATTATGTATATAGGTAGGTAGATGAGTGCAGACAAAAATCATAAAATATCAAAATATAATAACAATAAAAACTAACACGGCCCGCCTGATAAGCGATTAACTTCACCTATAAATATTAAATTGTATGTTACGGTACGTTGAAAATCACATAAATTACCCAAGCCCTATTGGCCCTCCCACGGAGCTTTGGTGAGTTTTATGGAGTGTGACTCTATTCACCAGCAATTATAAGTAGATAGATTAACATGGTATATCTACGATGAGATTGTCACACAATTAAATAATAATATTAAATACGGGGACTTATTACACAGTGTGGTTACACCATAACTATAAATTGAACGCATCTTTATTATCTATGACTTTGATAGTCAATCCATAGAGTAGCTTTTCCGAGATTTATTTCATTGACATTCTTTTTTGTGCAAGGCCACAGATGTAACGTAGAGTTTGTATCTTCTTTGGCTACAGAATACATAAATGTGTCGCGTAACTTCAAACGTAGGTCCATTAGTAGGTAAATCCATTTTATGTCATTGCGAGATTTAGGTAAAAAATCTATTCTTATCAAGTTAATAAAATTAAATTATATTTGAGGAAATAGATAGTAAATAATGGAATTCTGTAATCAAAATATAAAAACACATCCCAGAAAACAAGAAAAATATGTATTTACTTTGGAGTTACCCTTGTTCGTTAGAACAGGGTGAGATTTAGCCATTATTGAAAAAGCAAGGCGAAGAGTTTACTATGTACCTTAGTTGGGGATACAATTTTTATAAAGTTGCACCATTTAAGTACCATTAAATTTACAATAAAAACTTTTGTGAGTGATATTCATGTTTATTAGAGATTATACGGTTTTACTCACGTTTGTATTTCGGGGATGCCCGACTAGTTTCGGACCCGACGGGGGCCCTTTTTCAAGGAGTGAAGCGCCCACCTGGATAACCTAGAGAACTGCTGCGCTCCCCAAAGGATGTTGATCCACTGGGGGCCCCCGGTGTATACTCGATCCCTTGTGACTGTGGTTTGAGTTATGTAGGAGAGACTCGTCGCAGCATCACAACTAGACTACAGGAACACATACGATGTATAAAAAACATGGACTGCAACAGGTCGGCCGTCGCTGAACACGCATGCAAGACGGACACGCCTCACTACATACGATTTGACAAAACTTCCGTACTGGCGAGGGAAAAATATTTCGTACCGCGGAAAATACAGTCGAGATAAGTCGTCGTCCGAATTTCAACAGAGACAGTGGCTGGTCACTGCCCCCTGCCTGGCGGCCGGCATTAAAACTCACGTCCCATGAGACAGACCTGACAGACTTTACAAAAAGTGACACAGTTAGTATGGTATGCACCGCGGTGAATGTTGGTAACAACAGCGCATCACACAACGCAACGGAAACGCAACCGTCTACATCCGCACGTTCCGAAAGACAAAGGAACCGGTGGCGGCGTAGTAATCCCAGTGTGACGCCTGACACCGTCGCGGCAGGACGCTTCACTCCTTGAAAAAGGGCCCCCGTCGGGTCCGAAACTAGTCGGGCATCCCCGAAATACAAACGTGAGTAAAACCGTATGATCTCTAATAGCCATTAAATTTACTGTAAATTTAATTAAACACGTAAAATCTGGGAGATGCAATGAAACATTTTTGACGTGTCTAAGTCGACTGACGGCCATGTTGCATAAATGGAGCTTGCTCATTGGTTCAAATGGATTTGCATTCATCAGGTAAAAAGTTCCAAATGGATTTGACTTGGTTTGAAATAATTTGTCGAAATTTAAAGGGGTTTAGCTTTATTTGGTAAGATAGGTAAAAAGAAATATTTTTCAGCAATCTCGGCGCACCAAAAAGTCAAATATTTTATTTTATGGATTTACCCACATTTGATGTTACGCGACACAAATAGTCCCTACAAAATATGAAAAAATATTTAAACCAAATAAATACAAAATATAATTACTTACCTTATAATTAAACTACAAGGGTATTAATGTTGATAACGTGTGTTTGTAGCCGTGTTTTGGACAGTAGCCGCGGGGCTAACGGGCGCCAACGTTCGACTCAAAGCTTGCATACTGTACCTACTACAGGTATCTTTGATTGGAATGGAATATATATATATTATGCTAATTAATTTATTGTCTTATATATACCTGACAATGCGACACTTGCTTAAATACGTGAAACAGCATAACTCTAGCATGCAGCTACAATAAGATTTTTTGAAAAAAAAATAGGCTGTCATGGGACTGCCGACAGAAGTGAAAACTTAAACGAAACGACGAACTTAAAACGTCACATTAAAGGTTGGTAACATTAATTAATAAGGAGCTGACAGAACTCAATGTTTAGATTAGCGCCCTCTAGTGGATCTATATATGTATTATTAGCGTTACGGTCACGAGCTCAGTGCTTTTTCCCTACAGCAAAAATGCACAAACGTGCCTAAAGAAGTTTTCACTTTAAAAAAAATATTTTCTTGTTGCCCTTTTCCCAATTTTCATCAGGGTCGGCGCAATGTGTATCTAACATTGCAAATAGTGGCGATACGAACCGTGAGCCATGAGAGAAAAAAAAAAAACATTGCAAATGATTTTGAATGGTTCTTTTATGGCCGGCTGCCTGCCGGACGCCAGCCCTCCTTGGGAATGTAGTCGTTTTTAGACGGGAAAGAAGGAAGAAGGTAATTTGGTATAAGGAAAAGGGATTGGATGAGGAACCTAGGGTAAAGGATACCGCAAGTCTCGGATGGAAGGACTGAGACTGCAGTAGCTCCCAGAGGCCGAGGTCACGTACCCGAATGTCTTGTATTTCCAGTGACTGAAGAGGCATCCGGGACAGGAACACCAGCTGGCATATTTTTGTAAAAATAACTATCCCTTTAAAAGTAATGACCGTTTGATGCTATAGTTATTGCCCTTTCAGTGACTTGAGCAACTTTTAAAATTTCCTGCTACAACATTTGCATCTGAAAGGAGAAGAAAGAAAGAAAATATATTTTTTTGCAAAAACCTCAGCGTATATTTTTTTTTTGTTACCTAAGTCTATAATTAAAATAAAATAATTATTTAAAATGATACAAACTGACAGCTGTCAGCTTGTTTATCGGTTAATGACGTAATGGATCTGATTGGTGTTAGCAGTTACATGATCATAATTACTTTAAGCCTTTTAAAATCAATTTTATTAATTTTATATAATAACTAGCAGCGCCCCGCGGTTTCACCCTCGTAAGTCCCGATCCCGTGGGAATATCGGGATAAAAAGTAGCCTATGCGTTAATCCAGATATCCAGCTACATGCCAAGTTTCATCGTAATCGGTTCAGTGGTTTTTGCATGAAAGAGTAACAAACATCCATCCATCCATCGATCTATCCAAACTTTTACATTTATAATATTAGTGGGATTAGTGGAATATTAAGAATTTTAAAATTAAAATGAAGTGGTTTTAGGTTTTTAAACATCACAATTAATCATTTGATTACAATCTAACAGAATTTGATGTTTAGTGTCAACATCCCTATTTTGTATTTATTTCCAAGACAAGGGCGTGCAAGTTTCTGACACTTAATAATTGTTATAAAATTAAACAAAGTCCTACGTTTAAAAAAATACAAACTGATTGTATTTCTGTTGATCAAAAGATAGTTAATAACATTTGTTAATTATCACGAAGTAGAAGATGAAGTAAATTTATTTAGTTACTTATAGTAGTAATTACTTATTGTACACAGGACTACAGTATGTCAGGATTATTTTTAATACCCGGTTTATTTTTTAATTTTTCCAAAACCCAAAATTAAAGTTATTTATTTGAGTGTACGTTAACAACAAAATATAATTACGTTAACTAGACAAATACACCCCACAAAGGTTGCGAATTCAGCTCAATTAGGGTAATTATTCACTTTCCCTTACTGGTGGTGCGTATTTATCACTACATATTATAAAACAAAGTCCCCCGCCGCGTCTGTCGTCTGTCTGTTCGCGATAAACTGAAAAACTACTGAACGGATTGCGTGCGGTTTTCACTAATAGACAGAGTGATTCATGAGGAAGGTTTAGGTGTATAACTTGGTAACATTTTGTGTAAATTGATTGAAATATATTGATGATTGTTGAAGATGTCTCTGCTACCCGTGCGAAGCTGGAGCGGGTTGCTAGTGTTTGAATAAAAACTTTTGGCTGGTACAAATGTTAATTATAAACTATTTAACCTAGCAGTCTCGCCTGTCTTCTGGGGCAGTTACTATATGATGACTGCGATACAGAAAGATGGAAAGACGTCTTGGTTTTTTTCTTTTTATTATTGTCTAGCCAACGAGCAAACGGGTCACCTGACGGTAAATGACTACCACCGCTCATGGGCCCCTGCAACTCAAGAGTCACAAGTGCGTTGCCGGCCTTTAAGGCGGAAGTAACGGAAGGGTGGAAGAGGAGGAGAGGGGGGGGAGGGAAGGGTTAGGGCCTCCGGTAACCTCACTCACTCGGCGAAAAGCAATGCAAATGCAATCATTGCTCCACTGCCGGTTTTCTGTGAGGCCGTGGTGTCACTCCGGTGGAGCCGGCCAATACGTGCTGAAGCATGGCTCTCCAACGAATTTTTGTGAAATAGGTCGCAAGCGAGCACACTGCCCGTCTGATGGAAACCTGTATTTAAGTGGTTTAGTCAATATATATATTTTTAGTTCAGTACAATTTTGTGAAAAAATAACGTACTACAACATGCAATACCAAAAGGTCAAAACGACACTACACTAGGAATGTGAAGCACCCACTGGCGTGTCTTCCAAGTCGAAAAGGAGATTCTATTACGAGTTGTCCAATCAACAAATACCTAGCTTTGGTCAGAAGCAATGTAGAAAACTCTTAAACTTGTTAGCCGCCTACAATTTAAAAAACCCCAAAACCGTTTTAAAAATGAAGCACATCTTTTGTGAAGGTAGAAAGGCTTCTTCATGAGAAGAAATTAAAGACCTTTTTCCAAGATTGATAATTATTTCAAAATCTACTTGTTGCAAATTTTATTTGCACTGTCTAAAATAATTTACCTAAAAAATCCTTAAACATTATCCCCGAAAACCCTATCACTTATATTTTCCCTAACATTGAGGTGAAACTCTCAAATTGACAACACTGGTCAGAAGGTTAGTAACTCAAAACCATATTTGTAATATAACTACTATTAATCTAAAAAAAAATAAGTTGAAGGGATGTCTGTTCGAGTTATTACCGTAGTAGTGGTGTACTTGGTTCTATCGCATCGCACGTAGCACCACGCCAGCGATACGTGAGCCAAATTACTAGATCACAGTCGCACGTACTCGAAAATTATTTCAGTGAACAAGAGGCATAATGCTGGATGGAATTACCGAAGAGTAGCATAGATTTCGCATGAGAAGCAAGATTATTCTTATGTGTTAAAAGTGACATTTAGCTAGACAAAGGTTAAGATTGTATTTCTAACCGACTTCAAAAAAGGAGATTCTGTATTTGATCCGTATGTGTGTATAATTTGTAAGTCCGTGATTTTCTTAAAAAGTAATGGATCAATTTTCATCATTGTTTTACTAACGTGTTCTACATATTTTCGGGAAGGTTTTAGTATTTAATACATTAGGTTTTTATTAGTTATTTTGTATAAAATCAATTTGGTTTAATTTCGGTTAATTTTAAGTTAAAAAAAAATATTTTCTAGGTCAGGCAGGCTCTAGAGCGCGTTACAGAAACGTGTGATATTATATAGGATTAGGAGTGTAATGGATTACGAAAAAAAACCTTAACTGATGGGAATATCAAAACATACACAAAAAAAATATTGTATATACAACATAGATTTCTTGAAGTCGGTTAAAACCACAGAATTGCACTTTTTTTCAGAATACGCTATGTGATACGTGACCCAAATTACTGGATAACAACACATGAGAATATTGCGTTACGTTCAATACAGGCTGTGTACATCAAAGTTGATACAGTAGTCTTGATTGTAATCCTAATAAATATATATATTTTTATACTATAGGTACAAACTAGCAGACGGGTCACCTGATAAGGTAGGTAAGTGACTAGCGTCGTCGAAGAGTCACAAGTGCGTTGCCGGCCTTTGAGATGGGAGTACGCTCTTTTTTTTTTTTTTTTAAGCCAACTCCCGTAGGATTTAGTGGTAGTTGGCCTAGTGGTTAGTGACCCTGACTGCTACGCCATAGGTCGTGGGTTCGATTCCCAGCCGAGTCTGGGTGTTCTTAGTGTCATTAGTAATGACACTATATATAAGCATGGTAATGGTAATGACTCATTACCATTACTATGCTTATGTTTATTTGAATCTTGTATATTTGTTAAAAGACATCCAGAATTATTTAAAAGATACGGAGATATGGAAAATAGTCGAACTAGACACAGAAACAGATTAATAATAATACCTAAAATTAACTTAGAGCTATTTAGAAGAAACTCTTATTGTATGGCCATAAAATTATATAACCACTTACCAGATACTATGAAAATGCTGCCTCTAACACAATTTCGCAGACATTTTAATGAAGTACTTCAAAGAAAAATTTACTATACAGTTAATGAATACTTAGAAGACAAATATTCAAAACAATTTGATATTATATCCTCAAATGTTTATATATTTTTTCCTTTCTTCATTAGTTTTTTTTTTATGAATATAATAATGTTGTATAACTTTCTACAGTGAAAGTTGGTTTAGTA
Source organism: Euplagia quadripunctaria (assembly GCA_963859945.1). Classification (NCBI taxonomy): domain Eukaryota; kingdom Metazoa; phylum Arthropoda; class Insecta; order Lepidoptera; family Erebidae; genus Euplagia; species Euplagia quadripunctaria. The sequence goes on along the minus strand of OY982574.1, from coordinate 1,785,140 downwards.
TTACTAGCGTCTACTAAATTGTCTGTAACAAATATTTAATAACATTAATATTGTAATGTACTATATTTGTACGCCACAAGTGGCAGAACATGCTGTACCAATCGATTTATACTAGAGATGCGCCGAATAGTGGTTTCACCGAATAACCGAATACCGAATATTATTCGATTTAACCTTTACCGAACCGGATATTCGGCCGAATTATTCGGTTTACCATTACATTGTTTTGCCGCGTATAAATGTTAATTTCAAGTTTAAAAATAAATATTGTTTTGAGGTTTAAATTAAATGTTGATTTAAGGTTTAAAATAAATGTTGACTATACTAACGAATACGAATAGGTTAAGAAATAAATATATTTTCTTATGTAAGATTTATGTTTTACTTATAATATAACATAAATCTTACATAAGAAGTCTTGTCTTTTAGTCCTACACCTTGGCTACATGAGCCAAGAAAATAAAAAACCTTGAACGGAATATATTCGGCAATAAAACCGAATAATTCGGCCGAATACAAATAGTGGAAAAGATGCCGAATACGCCGAATACCGAATACCAAACGAATATTCGGCGCATCTCTAATTTATACCAACATCTATGTATTTTTTTTTACCGTGTTCTTGGAAATAAAGATTTATTATTATTATTATTATTCGTTGTTTGCATGTTTGTAAAGTCCCCCGCGACACAGGAGTCATTCCCAAGGCGGGAGAGTAGTCTTTAAAAAAAAATTTGCGTGTGGCTGTTTAAAAAGACCAAAAAGCCCTACCTACACGAAAAACTACACCTATCTACACATGCTCGTTTTTCTAATCAAGTAACAAACAAATTTGACCACGGAGAATGTGACAGTAAAACACCTATTTGAAAATTCTACATAGTTTTCTAGAAATAAAATGTTGAAATTAATGAATTTACTCATTTCAAAAGGGGAACAAAATCTTATTAATAGCATTTAACTCGAAAACGCAACACTATTTTATAGAACCGTTAAAACTACACGTAATAAGCGTTTAATATGTCTTGTCTTGCGTGTAGATAATCAGGAAAAAATATTCTCGTTATACAACATTTTTAGGCGTCTAGGGTTGTCACTTTTGGAAAGGATAAATTCATATATTATTAAAAAAATAAATGAGACTCACCAGCTATGTATATAGTCTTATAGGATGCAAGAAATCATATTAGGTCCGACCGGAGTGATACCACGACCTCGCAGAAAACCGGCAGCGAAGCAATGCTTGTATTGCTTTTCGTCGAGTAAGTGAGGTTACAGGAGGCCCTAACCTTTCCCTCTCCTCCTCTCCCCTCCTCTACCCCTCTTTCCCCCTTACCCTACTCTCACCTTAAAGGCTGGCAATGCACTTGTGACTCTTGAGTTGCAGGTGCCCATGGGCGGTGGTAGTCATTTACCATTAAATGACCCGTCTGCTCGTTTGCCCTCTATACCAAAAATAAGCTGCTTATTTTTCTTTTATTTATATAAACATAGTTCTAATCATTATAAATAATTTCACGCGATAGGACTGTTGGGTCATCGCTTTGGTCCTCGACCTGATCTTCGGTACACTGTTCGGTGATATCAGTATCATCCTTGTTGTCGACTTCATTTCTTATATCTTCATGTGTCATTGTCTCTATTTCATTTTAAATAGGTGTACCTATCTAATCTCGAACTCTGGCTTGTAATATAATAATTAATTTATTAGTTGCTGTATAAAAAAGAACTTAATATATTCAAAGGAGCTTTTAGACTAATTAATTATTCTTAGGCTCGCTGAATGTTCGCGCTTGTGTACATAAAATGGAAGGTATTCATTGCTATCCTTTCATCTACATTTAATTATAAAAACTCCATCATCTTTTATCCATACCTTTTTTCGTTTACGCATCTTTAACTTAATTTTGTAAAAGTAGGTTTTCAAACACTTTTGTAAGCCTGATTAACGCCCTAAGTAACTGAAAATGTTGATCAACGAAAAAATTTACTAATCGTATTTTCAAGTATAAATTGAATTGCTGAAACGCTGAAAGCATGACTTTGTTTGATCGTTGGATCAGTTAACAATGTCAAATGTCATCATTTTACTACAAAATCTCATGTCAAATGCCATTCGAAAGTTGTTAATAAATTTTTCTTTGATCAACGTACCAGAAATTGGAAAAATATTTTGATCAGCCTTTCCAAAACCGGGTGCTAGACTATCAGTTCAGGTTTCTTTTTTACAGCACCACAGCCCATCACAAGTCTTCACTATGTGGTTAAGAGGTAGCGATATAGGTACTAGTTCATATACAGCGCCATCTAGATATAACCTGAACATAGTAATTTAGATTAAAGAAATGGTTTTTGAAGAGAAATAATTCCCTGATTGATATGTAGATGTTACATTTGTAAACAACATAATAAGCAATGTAAGTTCCAAAAAATTTGACTAGCCAACGCGCAAACTATACATAATTTTTTTCTAATTAAATAAAGGAATTACTTCACTAAAGTAGTTCTTCTGCTCTTTATCCGTCACTTGTCATGTTAACAGTGGTTTGAGATGTGAAAGGATTCGGTCAGAGCTAGAATAAAGCGTCTATTACAGTACTCGTGGCACGAATCGAATTAGTACCTACGTGGTGTTCGTTACGAGGTACTGTCGTGATATCTGTTCCATTGCGTTGGCTATTATAGTGACTTACCCAAACACCGATACAGCGCCGTCATGTCCGTGAACACGTATATGTCTTGTTAGTTAGTTACAAGGTACTCTCTTGGTGTCAGTCTGATTACGTTGGATAATATTCTGACTTACCCAAACACAAATATAGCACCCTCATGTCTGTGAACGCATATAAGTCATATTAGCATAGTTTTCAAGCTGATGAAAGTAATTCAGTTGGTGTATTTAGTTATGTCATACATGTGTCATGTTTATAAACACTATTATACTGCCGTCATGTCCGTGAACACGTCAAATTCTTTTTAGGATTTTTTTCATGCTGGTGAACGTATCTTATGTTGGTTCATTTTGTTATCTGCGTGAATGTGTGTCATGCTTGTGTATAGATGTCAATGATTGCTTCTATACTAATAATTAGAATGTCAAACCTAAACAGGGATCTTCTGACGGTAAGCAGTTAACAATGAATGTGATCGCTCGCATTATCATTCGTGGTTTTAGGAGTAGTCTCATAAAACATTATTCTCATGTCAGAGCCTGATCACGGACAGGAACAATAAAGGCTGCGATGATGAAAACCTCTGTAAAAACACAGAAGATTTGGTGGTAGTGGGAAGGGCAGCTCGTCGCCCTACTAGAGGGTCAAAGAGGCAAACTTATATAACAATGTCGCGCGCTCTTCGGAGAGCAGAAGATTCATATCTAGAGTTTCTCAAAAACTACAGTTCCGGAAGTTAAGCCCTAGGTTGATGAGTACCATCACCATCATCATCTGCCGGCCCTTTTCCCAATTTTCATTGAGGTCGGAGCAATGGGTAACAAAGGGTTTTGGCTTGTTCCTTGTATGACCTCCTTGGGAATGTAATCTTTTTAAGACGGGAAAGAAGGACGAAGATCAATTTATATAAGAATAATACATAATCAACCTAAATGAAAACTCCTAAAAAAGCCGTACACATACCAAAATTACATCGTCCACGTAAACAAAAATGTTCATAAAAAATGTTACTAAAAAACTACTGGGCCAAACTATGTTAAATTTTTATGGGACCAAATGGCAACTATACCGCATCAAACTAAAGAAGAATCACGTAAATCGGATCATAAATCACAGCGTAATCGGTGTACATACAAAAAAAAAATACCAATCGAATTGAGAACCTCCTCCTTTTTGAAGTCGGTTAAAAAATAGGTAGAGAGAGGAATCTAGAGTAAGGGACACCGCAAGTCTCGGATGGAGAACGGGACTGAGAATGTAGTAGCTCGCAGAGGCCGGGGTCGCGTACCCGAATATCCTGTATTTCCTGTGACTGGAGGCATGTTATAAATGTTTATACCCACTCCTTCGGTAATTATTATTATCTACCCTCAAAGAGATCGCATGGTACAATACACATAATTTAATTAAAACTTCTCACCTAGCTCGCACGACGATGTCGAACCAAGATATGCGAAATAACTAGCCCCACACAAAAGGCGGGCCAATGAGGTAACTGAACAATAGCTGTGATAAGACTTCCCAAGTTATCATTGAAGGTAAGGCTCCATACTCACTGTAGCGGTTGTCAATAAACATTACTTATGGTATCGGATGTGAAATTCAGAGGTTACGGGTTTTTTATTTTACCTTTCAAAACAGTTTATCGCATATCAACAAACAGCAATGCAGTGAAGGACTCTGACTCTTTCAACGTTAATTCAGTGTAAGCGCTTCTTTTTTATGTACTAGTTGTACTACTACCTGCAATTAATTTGCCGCGGGCTTAATACCTTAGGTATTTTCTTCCAGTCAACCTTAGGTTGATCCAAACGGCAAATTTACTCATTTAAGAACTGTGAGTTCTTCTTTGTAATCACATAAAATAAAAGCAATTGAAACAAACCTACCGATAGTTGTAACGAGTGTTAGTGCGTATAAACAACTGCCGAAATGTCCAGCGTTAGTCAGTGTCGTGATGTACGCTGAGGCGTGCGTGCCTCGAACATCGCACCACCGCGCATTGACTTAAGCAGCATGGATGATACGAATTTTGCAAAACACTCACTTACACACTGTGTAATCTTCCCATGATGCAACCAAATTAGTGGACTGGCTGGTTTTTAGGCAACGTCCACTGTGGTACTGTTTTTGTAGAGCAATTTTTTTAACCTGATTTACATTTCTTTACATCTACATAAAGGTATTTCATTATTTGTAATTAATTATACACAAAATCAAAATCAATAAAATTAAACCAATTTTAGGTATTTTTGACTTATCAGAAGTACCTTCGAGTGATTCAGAATAAGTCAGCCGTGACGCTAGTTGCCCGTTTTATACGTAGATCATATGGAGAACAACAGGCAAGAAACAAAATTACTACTATATTTATGTAACAATATCGGCTTCCAAAATTAAACAAAAGGATTTAAAAAAAAAAACATATAAAGTATAGGTTTAAGTCTATAATTTATAAAGAAAATGTGGTCTAGTGTACATCTACCTTATCCCACACACCAGCTTAATATTAATACACATTGTGAGGGACCCTCTCGAACTGTGTTGTCGCAATAAAAACACAGATGGCGCTAATTGAGTACGTTACCGACATATTGTGCTGCTGGCCTATTTGTTTGAAACAATGGATCGCAGCTCGTTTTTATGTCGGGATTGCTGTTTATTAAAAGTAACAAGTAAGATTTAAGAATAAATATTTTCTATTTTGTACCTCTTTGAGGAATTATTTTCAATAGTTATTTGTGGCTAGTAGATAGATCTGACGACCTGAGCGGCGGGTAGTGTATTGGACTGCAACGACGGAAGTTGTGGGGTCGATTCCCGCTAAGTGCAAACATTGGTATGCCTGAAAAAGTCTATTTACATTGGTCTGGGTGTTGCTTTGTATTGTAATGTTGTTATATTGTTTCTCCGTGTTCTAGAATCCTGAGTTTGTATAAGTTCATCATCATCCTCCGAGCCTTTTCCCAACTAAGGGAGTCGGCTTTCAGTCTAACTACGATACGGCCGAACTTCGATATTTTACGTGAAGCGACTGCCATCAGACCTTAACAACCCTAGTACTAGGCAATATGGAAGTTCTGTAGTTTGACCAGGTTGTCGGACTTTTTAGGGCTACAACTACCCGTAACGAATGTTCGTATTGCAACCGGGACCGACGGCTTAACGTGCTCTCCGAGGCACGGAGGGGTCTCAATGTGTTAAAAATTATCACCCATCCTAAGACTGTATTAGTTACTTACTTAACCTTGTAATGTGCTAACCTACTCAGTCACAACTTAGCCATGAGCCCCTCTGAGTTTAGGTTACGAAATAACTGATATCTTATCTAGATAGCGTTGTAAGAAGTTGGATTACAAAGAGTATGCAAATGGAATGCGAGAATGGAGTTAGGTAGGGTTACTTACCAGTGCTCCATAGAAGATTGTAGCTAAACAACTATTATTTGTGTTCTCAGGAACCTAAGCTTCTAAACCTAAATAAAAGTATAATTGAAATCAAAACTCATAATCTACTTTCCATATGTAGTATCGCCCCTATACCCTATGCCCCTCAATAAGGAGGTCTAGACACCCTATTATTTGAACTGTTTAATCATAGTCTTCTGTTCTCCTGAAGGATGGAGGTAGCACAAAACGAGCAGAAATCTACTGACCCCATGCCTGCTTCGTCTACCCCTCAAAAGATCAAAGGTTCTACAGATGTCTGGCAGGGATCCAGACAAATCTATGTACAAATAAATAAAATAGAAGTTTCTGTTTGTAATGTCAAAATAACAGCTTATATATAATTTTTTTTTTTTTTGTCTGTCTGTCTGTTTGCTCCGGTTCGAAACCCTCCGAAACGGTTGTTCCGATTTCCACGGGACTTTCACTGGCCGATAACTGAAATTATAAGGTGTAACTTGGACTACTTTTATTTTAGAACAAAAATAGAGTTCCGTGCAAAAAATATAAGTATGTACTGGCGAGCAAGCCGGCCGTCGCAGAAAAAGAAAAAGATAAATATGTATTAAAAAAGATGCTGGAACGTGGGATGTTCTTTTTTTAGACAATTTTATAGATTGTACACGTCGAAATTCTTTTCTACGATAATCCACATTATACTAAAGCTATTCACGGAAATATTCAGCTAACTTAATCGTTATTAAAAATGTAGGATGAAGTTGGAATTTATCGGAAATATCTCGAGGCAGCGTGTAGCTAGCGGTAGCTTTTGGTAAACGTGCTCTTCTAACCACTTGACAAGAGAGGGCGGGTAAGTGGACTATGGCGACCAGTGTAAGGTGGCCTGTCTTGTACACAAAGATGATCTGCAAAATGTAGGATTATTTACTGTTTTATTTAAAATTCGTTGTGGAGTTTTATTTAAAATTCGTTGTGGAGTTTCGAATAAAGAATAAAAATGATGCTTTAAATTAGTGTTTCCTGTGTATATGCAGGCACTTTTTTATTTTAGCAAAGTAATCTTAAAAGAAACTCATTGAGGCAATAGACAGTAGGTCTTCAATATGTTTATCAAAATGTTATTTAAATATTGTCTAAAAAAAGAACATCCCACGTTCCAGCATCTTTTTTAATATTTCTTACGTGGGAGAGCCATGCTTCGGCACGTATGGGCCGGCCCGACTCCTCGTCGGTCCGGTAGTGAAACAATGCTTGCATTGCTGCCCTGCCCTCTCCCCTATTCCTGTCCTTCCCCTCTCCCCCCCTCCCCTCCCATCTAATCCCCCTCTCCCGTCTTTCCACTCTTCCCCTATTTCCACCTTAAAAGGCGGCAACGCACTTGTGACTCTTGAGTTACAGGTGCCCATGGGCGGCGGTAGTCATTTACCATCAGGTGACCCGTCTGCTCGTTTGCCCCTACACCATAAAAAAAAAAATTATATGAATAACATCTGTTTGTATTCGTACGTGGTTTTATACCGTATTTGGGTAGTTACCACTGCCAGCTTGGTCATTAAAAAAAATTATCAGTTTCTTAAAATTTACAAAAGTAAGGCTATTTATCTAAGTAGGTGAGCTTTTAATAAAATTAAAACGCTATTGTAATGTGTTTATCAAAACTTAAAATGACTTCGGATGTAATACTTATTTGATTTTAATCGTTAATTTTTTATTTCTGAATAATAATCAAAAAAAAAAAATCAAATTCTTGAATAAAAAACACAGGGATAGTAAGATTCTACAAAATTTAAATAACGTACACCAAAAAAAATTACTTCCCTAACATAATATCAAACTTTTACGGAATACGTTAGATAAACCAAAGAAATTATGAAAAAATAAATGTAATTTTAAGCACAGTTCCAAGATGGCTGGTCATAGGTGACGACAAAAGACGTGGAAAAACAATAGCCGCATGCGCCCATAGAGAATGCACGGCCACCTCTTTGGAGGTTTTATATTTTTATTTTAGAAAAAAATATTAACATAATAATATGATGTCGCCAAAATCCGCGTTCGAAATATCTGGTAGCTCAATGACGAAATAAATTCTTGCATCTAACATAAGAAAGAGATGGCATAGTAAAAACTCTATTGCTAGCTCGTTAAGGGCAAATCATTCGAAAAAAAATCGAATTAGAATTTTGAAATTTGGATTTAAAAATATAAAAATAACTCTCTTTTCATTTTACTTTCATGAAATTTATTTATTTATTTATTTATTGGATTCACCAACAGTTATATACAATGATACATTACACGTGTTACAAATTGAGGTTTTAAGGCTTATTGCATAACTAATTATAGGTGAATACAGCATGCATTAAATATTTAATATAAAACAAATGTGAATTACATATTTATACAAGTATAATTATAATTATAAGCTATAATATGACGGTATTAAATCAGTTACAAATAATTAATAATTAATTAATTTACTTATAAATCTAACATTAAAATTACAGAACCCACTATATTTTAAACCATAATAATCGTAATACATATATTATATTAATATATAATATATGTATTACTAATGATAATTCATTTGATATTGAAACAGAGTGGCCAATTGGGTATATTTTCGAATAATAATCTGCGAAATTTATGCTCTTTGTCGCCAAATATGTCAATGGAACCCGTGCAACATTTATTTACAGCCCTACACAATCTGGGAATTGGTGAATTATATCCTAAAACCGTTCTACGAATGGGATGCACCATTATTGCCATTGGTTTACGCGGTATACGGCTGGGGGAATTAAATTTTAGGCTTCCAAGTAGTGATGGACAATCGAGACTGCTGTGCAGTAATTTATATATGAAATTCAGATCCAGAAGCGTTCTTCTCTTTTCAAGCGAAGTAACCTTAAAATACGTTAGTCTTTCTTCGTACTTTTTATAAGTTTTGGCAATTCCAGTAGAGAATGCTAAATGCCACATGAAACGCTTCTGAATTCTTTCTAATCTCAAAATATGAGTAGAATAATGTGGTCTCCAAACAGTGGGACAGTATTCGAGGATGCTACGAACCAATTTGTTAAACAGGACTATCTTTGTTTGTGGCTTGCGGAATATTTTAGCATTTCTTAGAACAAAGCCCAGCATCATGGATGCTTTTTTAATGATGTGATCCTGATGAGGTTGAAAAGTGAGCTTTTTATCTATAATTACACCTAAGTCTCTTATTGTGTCAACCTCTTGTATGCATGTACCCTCTATAAAATATTTTGACTTAATGTAGTTGTGTTTGCGGGTGAACTTTATATGGTAGCATTTTTTAATGTTCAGTTGCATCTGGTTATTGCTACACCACTGACTTATGTTTTCGATGTCCCGCTGCAGTAGAGCCACGTCTTGAGAGCAGTTAATTGTTCGTGAGATTTTCAGATCGTCAGCATATAAGTACGGTTTAGAATGTTGGAGATAATCTGGTAGGTCATTAATAAAAATGTTAAACAAAATGGGTCCCAAATGTGATCCCTGTGGCACACCACACGCAAATTAAGTTTTATAGTATATGAGAATTTAAAAAAAGTTATTATTTTAACATTTGTTATTATTTTTAAATGTAAACCTAAAATTAAAAACAAATATTTGACAATAGCTAAGTATGACGTCAAAATTGTTATTTCATAAAAATTTTATACCGTTTTAACATTTAATAAGGAATAATTCATTTGACAGAAATTACGCACCTGACCTACTGTATTAAAACATTTAAATGGAGGTGGGCAGGTCATGTGATGAGAAATACAAAAGATGAAAGAGTCAAAGACGAAACAGAGTGGTGCCCAAGACAAAATAAAAGAAAGACAGGGAGACAACGCCGTAGATGGGAAAATGACACAAAAAGAATAGCAGGAAGCACTTGGAGAACAAAGACACATGAACACGCACTGTGACAAGCTTTAGGGGAGGCCTATGCTGGAAAGCAAGACAATCATCGTGAAACTGATGTGGTCAAATAATGTAATTAGTATTTAAGTGGCATTGTTAAATAAAGGTTATTATTATAACTGATTTGATTTAACAGTCAACTAAAGTATTCTTTATTCATTCATTCAACAATTTATTTATTTATTGTTACACAGAGCATACAAAAATATGAAGTACAAATTTATGCACCTACATTATTTGAGTCATAATTTATGTGCGTCTGGCACTTAAAATAGAAGACCTGAGCTATAAGTACCAGCATCCTTTCAATGATATTTGAATTAAGTTAGATGACAATTGAATTAGATGGTTACATTGATCCCTCCTATTTAAGGCTCAGTACGGAAGACCGTGTGGTTTTAGTCGGTTCGATTCCGGCACACCGCCCCACCGAAAACCCCGGTGGGGTGACGGCCCGAGGGGGTTTCCACAAGCCCAAAAAAAAAGGTATAAATTCATGGACATTTCTGTTTGTAGTCATGGAAACTTATACTTAGATTTTGGAGTTACTTTCACATTTTTAATACCTATAAAATCGGAATAAGGGACCAGACCGACCAGTACCTCACATAAACTAACCCACATTTAACAAGAAATGTCAAATTGACAAATCGCTTCCACATCGCTCAAATAGCTTAGTATAACGTGGTAAAGCGGACATTAACAGCAATCAATCACATACCATCTGCCTCTGAAGCGATAACCCTCTTAATGAGGGAGGATCCATAAGGTAATTGGATGCTTTCATACTGAAGTTGTTTTGAAAGTGAAATAATCGATGGAATAATCAGCTATCTTCGGGTTGAAAAAGCAGTTATTAGCACAAAAATATTGAAGTCCATCTAAAGCTAAGTAGAAGATCGCCGACTGTACTTAATATTAAATATCTTTATCGGTATCCATTATTTTGTACGTATCAAATATTCCTTAAGCCAAATCCACTTTGCAACTGATTTTTAAATTTCACCCTCTGTGTCAACGTTCAAAGTCATGAAATACTGATTTTATTATCAAATTACCAAAATTAATTAATATTAGTTAAAGTTTAAAAACAAAAATTACTAAAGCTTGAAGTCTATAATAAGACATATATACACAAAAAGGACAATAACCACCATGAATAGTGTTAAAGACGCCTTCGTCCCTGACATTTTATTTAAAAAAAGAACACACTAGAAAATTTAAAAAAAAATATCACAATATCACTTCTTTAAAGTGCGTTCAGGGTGCTGTAATCCCGAGCCGTAAATCGGAGACTGCATTCAAACCTTTATTTGATAAAAATACGGCGCAATCCGCTCGCTGTAAACCGATTATATTTGATGCCCCCTAAGGCGACACACGGGGCTGCATTGTGAACGGGCCCTGTATTTTTTTTCTGTATATAAAACCTACGGGCTGTTTAAGGCATTTAAAAGTAGCGGGTACCAAAATACCTAAAAACTCGAAAAAATATTTACGAAGGCTCCACGACTCGGCGAATTGAGTGTCCCAAAGGACACCTCACGCGTTTATTGTTATCATATTTTTCACCTACATAATATATTTGTTGAAAATCCTCCATAGCTTTTGGGTAAAACTCAGGTAACTTAGAGAACTTGGAGAATTAAAAAACTTACTTCTCACACAGTCTAGCTGTTTAATGAAAAACATATACCTACATGATATTGAAATTAAGAACAAATAATAAAGCGCCTTGGCATATAATATTAGCAATCACATCGAGTACTGGTAACACTAGTAGTCATCATCATCTGCCTACCCTTGTCCCAATTTTATTTGGGGTCGGTGCAATATGTATTATTCTTCCATTCTACTCTATCGTTCGTCATTTCACTGCTTACTCCATTTCTAGCCATATCTTCTTTCACACAGTCCATCCATCTTTCCTTTGGTCGTCCTCTTCTCTTGTACCCGTCAACATCCAAACATAAAACTCTTTTCACCACATTTTGCTCATACCTCCGCATCACATGTCCATACCATAACCTATTGCTTCTCAGCTCTTTCACTAGTGCTACTTTTAGACTCCCCCAAATATATTCATTTCTCACCTTGTCCATCCTAGTCACACCACACATTCATCTCAACATTCGCATTTCTGCTACGTGCAGGTGTATCTCATCCGTTCTCTATGTGGGCCAACTTTCAGTGTGTGTAACACTAGTAGTATAACAAAATAATCTCCAATGTTTACATTTTATGAAGCCGTATGTTTCAAACAGCGTCTAAACTCTAAGAGAATTATGAAAAATGTTCTAGCTTGTTATTTCTCCCGTCTGACCCTCTCATTATGATAATAGTGACCCACCCCAGCAAAACGATTCAACCCTTTCCCTTCCACCTTTGGGATTACGAAATTCTAATTTTTCTCTGCGCTTCTGACAATGGAAGAAAATGGCTTAATTTCATGTAGTCTGGAAATTTTATGGAAATTAAACCATAATGTTGAATGTGATGAGATTTCTTTTTTAAATTTAAATACTGTGGCGAATGTAATGGCCCAAGTTTATGATGTGGTGTTTCGAGTTTTGAAATTTGTGAGTTCTATTCAGATTACTTTTAACTTACGCTTTTTGTGTCTTAAAAAAGTTATTTGTTAGCGCTAATTTAACTAATTATGCAATTAATACGTTATAATCGTACGTCCGCGGCTCCGCTCACGTGGAGTTCGGAAAAAAAAATTAAAGAAAAATATGTGTATATATAGTTATATGTAATATATATTTGCAACGTCAAACATCAACATATTTTTTATTTATAATACCTATAGATTTTGGAAAAATTTAATAGGTAGGTATTCTAAATTTTTCAGCGAATTTTTTTTTTTGAAAAAAGAATTTAAACATCCAGATTTTGCGACCAGACGTAGATAGAGTATGTTGAAGAGATTTGACTGACTTGTTTGACTTAATTTAAACCATTAAAATACATTATTTATAAAGATTTTACATCACAACTTAACTATATGAAGGTTCCTGATAATAGTAATATTCGTTTATACCTACCATCTTTCGAAACTTTCAGACTTAGTACTAAAAGATAAACGTTATTTGGGACGGGTTTCGCTTACCAAACAAGAACATTTCGAGATGAACAAACAACCAAAAGTCAATGTCCACGAAACAAAATCTCTCATCTAATCCAGTCCCGTGTTTGGTCTACGGTGTGCACAGACGGACAAATAGCACTACCCTCATATTGGGCTCTGGGTACATTTGTCAATACTACATTGATCAGTGTTTGTTCACCCCCTGTGTGCCTTTTAACTGTAAATATAAGGTTCATGCAATAAATATTGGGAAAATATAACAATTGTCTTATTATGCTTCATAGTACAACATTTAATATTAATAATTTAGTTGTTTTTTTTATTAACGAAGCAGAGTAATTTTATTTATAGACTAGCAACACTGTCGATGTTACGATTAGTATCAATAATTGAATTTGTTTGTGGCGATACGAACCGTGGGCCATAAGAGAAAAAAAAATTGAATTTTTGCTTGTAAGGAAATGGCGGTATGCTGCGTGCTGCGTGAGCCATTACAATGAAAAACGACAATAAATACGGCCACCTAGCATACTACCAGCACGTTCCTTGTTAAAATAAATAAATTATTTTAAAAGGATAATTTTTTGTATTTTTTTTTCATTTTACCAATATTGTTTCAAATATTTCTACATCCCGTTTAATAATTATTTTATTAAAAGAATAAGAAATAAAAAGAAAGAGATTGAAACACTGTCTGTTTCGGATAATCTTCCACCTTAAACTAAGACATCAGAATATTGAACATCCTTTTAAAAAGTCACTTCTGGAATGGTACTTGTGTTCGGGTTCGAATAAGTAATTAAGAAAGCACAATTATTGCGTACCATCTAAAAATCATTATAATTACAAAATAGTAACAAATAATTAAAACATTCAAGTGCTTTCACACGAGAATATAAGGACACCGAAAGATTCCTGCTTGAGTATGGTGTAATTATGAATTATTATGTGCGATAATTGTTTGTAATTATTATTTATGTCCGCCATTACGGCAAGCCGGCGCAGATCCGAGCGGCCATGTTGAATTTAGTCATTTATCATTCAAAGGTAAATATTAACCAAGATTGCAGATTTTATAGAGCAATCTGTTAGTAGAAAATTGTTTTAATATAGGTGACCTTTTTATTCCATCGTTTTCTTAACTCTGTCTATGAAGATTTTATAGAATTTAAGTGTATCTAGGAATTTTTTTGTTAGCATGTAAAAAATAGTCTCACAACCACTGTTATAAACTATGTTCGTACCTCTCTCCGCCGCACTCAAGTGATAGTTTTCCATTTTCGACCAATAGTGAACTGTGTTATCATCTATTATAATTTGCCCCTATTTTTAATAAAATAAATAAGAGTTTTTAATGTGGCGACAACAAGTATGTGAAACTGTCATAAACTAATCCTAGTTTTTTTATTGTTACATACAATTTATTATAATAGTGGATAATAAACTTGCAAAGTTAGTCTACGTGGGTCAGCCATCTTGGATCTCGCAACTAGACTCTTTTAACAGACCATTGTCATGTAATGTAAGTTTTTAAAGGTTTAAGGTTTTTACATAAATAATGTACCTATTACTTACCTACTACTACTTCTAATTCGAATACATCTTGTTTCTATTTTATGATTTTTTGAAATTATTTGATCGAGACTTCAGTCGGCTATAACTAATATTTTTTCATGAAAAGAAGTAGTACGAATGTGTGAGTTACTTGATGGATCTTTGTTAAAATTTTCGTTTTTTTTTTCAAATCATTGTAAAGATACATTAAACCAGATTTATATGTATTATACTCAGATACTTGTTCAACTCCAAATCGATGCGCACCAAATTCCTTGCCTTCCCGCGCATTTCTATTGTAAGTAATTGCATTATGTTATTCTTACTGAAAACGATTGAACAAGTCAATAAAAAATATATAAATACTAGCGATCGCCTGGTGGTTATATTTCAACCGCAAAACATTACGTTTTAACTGTTTTTTTTAAATAATTAACCATCATAACTTGAACTGTCATTGTATACACCTTTTATACCATGGCAGGTCAACACATATACTC
The DNA here is from genome assembly GCA_963859945.1 of Euplagia quadripunctaria. Taxonomy (NCBI): domain Eukaryota; kingdom Metazoa; phylum Arthropoda; class Insecta; order Lepidoptera; family Erebidae; genus Euplagia; species Euplagia quadripunctaria. The sequence goes on along the minus strand of OY982574.1, from coordinate 1,769,974 downwards.
GACGCTTCTAGCTTCTTGTGGCCGTTTTTGCATATTTTTTATTGGAACGAAATTTCTTATCGCATCTTACTCTTCAGACGCTGGGCGACGAGACGGAAAAAAGTGTTAGTGCAACGAAAAATGCTGACCGCGACTTGATTTATTTTATTTACGTCATCTGTGAATTGTGCGCCATACTACTGTAATTTGATGTTTGTTTTGTGTAATTTGATACTAACTAATATATATGTTTAATATATTAGTTCGGGCAACTTTCACAGATGGCGTAATTTTAATTTCGAGTTATTACAATATTTTGATACAATTTATTCAATCTTTTAAATATATTTATATACATGGTGTATTTCAAAATAGAACACTTACTGAAATCACTGAAAGGAATCAATGACGCATGCAGTTACAATAAGAATTTTTGAAAAAATACTATCCGTTTACACGTTATGACCGTTTGAATTTCCAGGTACTTTTGCCTCCGTTTTTCTCAATCTGCAATATTATATTATAATACATAATTTATAAATTTTACATGCGTAGGTACATTATTGTTGCGTTGATTGTTGATAAAACATAAAATAATTAACTACAGATCGTAGGACAAGAGTACAAATTACAATTAATAACAATTATAAATTGTGGCATCGAAATTAAATTTATGAATAAAATTTTAAAAAAATTGCCAAAAAATTATTCAAATTATAATGTTTATTACTTATTGAAATTATTGTCTTTTATATTCAAATAAATTCCTTTACATTATAAAATACATTTTGCATTATCCATTTTATAAACACTGCTTTAAAAGCCTTTCTATTTATCTATAGAAAAGTAAGAAAGCCACTGTAAGTATTTTTTTTAAGTTATTTTAATTTATGAAGTGCTAAATCGGTTTTATTCTGCTTTTTATTATATTTATATTATATTTAGCAGCTACTTATTATACTAAGTCCAATGTCGGGACACAAAAGCCATCAGAATGGACAATTGCGCGCTTATTTACGACGCGACACAACCGCGTGCGCAACCAGGACAATGTTGGTTTTGATTTGTGGTGGAATTTATCTTTGTTATTAGATAGATAATGTGATGTATTATTTATTATCTGGTATTAATACTAGATAATTTGATTGTATGTTATATACAAAAAATAGACTGACATGATAGACTGGCCTGTGTTATTTTTGTATAAGAAGATAAGTCATTCATACCATGGGGTGATCACCTGGTATATTAAACACTAATTCGAATTAAACCTGTATATTTTTTAGTATATAAGTAAGTAAACACTATGTATAGTAAATAAAAAATAAATTTAAAACACCCCCGACTCGAATATCCCTTCAACGATTACAAAATGCCTTACATCATTTTGGAAAAGACCTGATACTCTTACACTGCTGGACCGATATTAACTAAACATAGATAAGAACCACCGCAAGGAAACTGGCTTTCAAATGCAAAAAACTGCATCGAAATCGGTCCGTCCGTTTGAGAGCTACGATGCCACAGACAGACACACACACGTCAAACTTATAACACCCCTCTTTTTGCGTCGGGGGTTAATAAAAAATTTAGATTTATTTAGCTTGGCTTAGCGAATAAGCAATCATAGATATCTTTAAAGCTTGTCGTCCAGCTTACTCACTGTGTGTCAGGAGTCGCGCGCATCCATCTAAATGGATCAGCCGCGCTCTGGTAGATTCAACCAAAACTTAGATTCAATACTTTGGAGCTAGTTATCAATATAGTCTTACAGAACTGTACCTGCATAAATTTCCTTTCGTAGCCCTATTTATAATGTCGAAAACACAATGCTTACTTCTAAGCTAAAGTATTCCGGGCGTTATTGTAACAAGACTGCCTAATGATGTATGAAATATGAAGTCTACGCCTTGGCGATGCTTGTTTACGTTTCGGTGTTTTATTAAATAGGTATATTGTGATCATAAGTGGGTTAATGCGAATGATGGTTTGTTTTTTACATCGTCATCATCATTCAATGTTGCAAACACGTTGTTAGAGGTACCTACAGAAAAAAAAAGTGTGGGTGTGTGCAATTCCGCCTACGGGGGAATGAGAAATAAAATATAAAAACAATAAAAATAATTTACTAATGTTAATAAATTTAATTTTAGATAATTTATATAAAGTTATTGGTCAAATTAACACGGATGTGTTAAATAATTAACATTAAATAATTACACAACGAATTTGTAAGCAAATGCACAAAAATTACACTACGTTGACATTGACATATTTTCTGTTAAGAGGTTAGGAGACCTTATAATATATAAAAAACGATAGAAATCTACATAAAACAGTTACCCATAGTAGATATAGACATAGATTCCGTGAAAGAATCTAAGAGTCTTGACATTATTTTGTTCACCATTCTATTTTAAATAAAGTTTTCCGAGACTCGCAACAGCTCCAAATACTATGTTTAACATTTCAAATAAAAGCGTTGTACGAGCACTAAATGAGGATAACGAGGAGGAAATTACCCTATTTCCTCTATATAACCTGCAGACACGCTCGTCACCGCACTTCAGTGGGTTTGTTCGAGAAATGTCAGCCACTTAGTTGCTATTACTTACGACGTGAGAGTATCTTCAAATAAATAGCTATAGCATTAATACTTTTGTTATAGGTGTTGTCTTTGTACTGGCCAGGTATAGTTTCTATTTAATTCACTGTAAAAGTAATAATAAAAGTAATTTGGGTCTGGATCCTATTTCACAACTTATTTTTATTTATCTAGACCCAAACTAAGACAACAGTGTCGCACCTCGCGGCGGCTATGGCATGGTTCTGTCCATGGTCTAAAGTGACAGTGCCTGGGAACGAGCCATGTAGGCGTCCAGGGTGGCCTTTATCGAAGAGAGTACATTGGGAGATATTTTGTACCCCAGGAAGTTCCAATATGTATACAATTGTTTGTGATCCATAGATTCGATGATAACAGCTACATTAAATCATCACGCCCCTGGCCATTGTCATGGAGGATAGGGAGGTGTTATCCTCACACTTTAAAACCATGGAACCAACTGTGCTCTTTCTATAAAACAACCTTACACTACCTTACTAACACCCATGCTCAAATTCTGAAATTGTCTCTGCCAGGGTTTTCCTAAAGTATTGGTTTATTCAAAAAGAAAATTGAAACGTCGGCTTTGACACATTTCGTCGGAGAGCCATGCTTCGGCATGTATGGGCCGGCTCGACCGGAATGATACCATGGCCTCACAGAAAACTGGCAGTGAAGCAATGATTCATTGCTTTTCGCCGAGTGAGTGAGTTTACTGGAGGCCCTAACCCTTCCCCCCCCCCTCTTCCACCCTTCACCTACTCCATCGTTAAAGGCCGGCAACGCACTTGTGACTCTTGAGTTGCAGGTGTCCATGGGCAGCGGTAGTCATTTGCCATCAGGTGACCCGTCTGCTCGTTTGCCCCCTATACAATAAAAAAATAGTAAGAGCAAAGTACTTTTGATCGAAACGTATAAAAAAGTCTTGACTTGGCAATTTGCAATAGCCTTAAAAGCTTCGTTTCGGATAGACAAAGACCATCAATAACTAGAACAGTTGCAAAATACCACATTGCAATACACTTAAAAATATTTAATGTGAAGGTGTCTGTCAGCACTGTATAGTAACAGTTTGGAGTGCCATCATTCACAACCAATAAACTATTTGTACACTTAGACGTCATTCCGTTATGGCATTTAGATTTGTTTGAAATAATCATATTTGTTTGGGTAACTGATGTTTATTCAGCTCAACAATCAACCAAATAGGTCTATTGATTGAAATCGTGTTTACATTGCTAATGGCTTGTGAAATAAAATATCGAAATATTTTACATATAAATCATGTATTTTTGCTATTCGGATACGGAATATTTTGTAGATACATGTTTTATGCGTCATCTATAGGCCCAAAGAGAAAACAATACCATGAACAATGACTGTATCTGTAAAACCTTAGATTCATATTTTAGCTCACTTTAAGAATATTCAGACGCTCGTCCGACCAAATCCTCGCACCATGGTCCACACTGCTCTACACACAGTCCAAGACACAAAAGGCGGACTTTCACATACGCCAAGATCCAGAAAAGAGTTCACGATCCTCAAAATTGTGGATACTGACACAAGGAGGAGGAGCGCATTTACTGACAAGTAATCCCCCAGTGGAGTAATGGGTCTAAAGATCCATATTCAGGGAGGATGCTCCAACCAAACTAGGTATACAGCGGCCCAACGAATAGTGTTTGGAAGTTGTATTATACTAATCGCGTTGTAGGATCAGTAGTTTTTACGTAGTTTTACTGGTTTTTGCTAGATGGCGTTGTACAGTTAAGTTCTGAACATAAATTGCTTTTAATTTTTTAACGTGCCAACATTAATTTTTAACCGACGAAAAAAAAGGAGGTTCTCAATTCGACCGTATATATTTTTTTTTTTTTTAGGTTTGTTCAGCCCTCTCTCCGTTATTTATGAACCGATTTTGATTATTCTTTTTTTGTTAGATAGGGTATACCTCAAGAGTGGTCCCATGTCAAGAAAGTCAGGATCTGATGATGGGATCCTGATAAAATTGAGAGAAACCTTCGAAAATTGTGGGAACAAATAGTGTTTCTGTTTACTTTTCATTACTTTATCAGGTAATTGCGTTCAGAAATCATCACCTCATGTAGCTGAGCTGATGATGAAAAAAAATCATCAAATAAAAATCTTTTTAACAAAAAATTAAACCGATGAAAAGAACTAAAAAGCAAAAAATAAATAACTATAAAAATTTTATAATCTAATTTCGAGTCGGCGCCAAATAATAAAATGAATAATTATACCTACGTACAGTTGGTTGTTTGACGTAAGCAAAAAATAAGATTATAAAAATTTTATAGTTATTTATTTTTGCTTCTTAGTTCTTTTCGTCGGTTTAAGTTTTTGTTAAAAAGATTTTTATGTAAGACATATTTTATTTATGTCAAATATTTCCTTTTTTCACCCTCGTCGCCATTACTAGAAGGCATATATATGTACATGAAAAATATATTACTCAAATAATTATATTCCGTATGTTTCTTATACAATGCTAAATGACTTTTCTGCTGGATGTGGATATCATCCATTTAATGTTGCCCAATTTCAATAATGAGTATTATAATCACAATGGCGAATCATTCATAGAGGTCGGATCTACACTATGAGATTAATGAAGAAATTTTAAATGTCCTGTAGCTAGATACGAAATCTTACTTTTCATAGTGACACTAGCTGAGCCCCGCGGTTTCACCCGCGTTTAATTTAAAAGAAATCACTGATTGATGATTATAATAGTTCAGTATAGAAAATATTTTTGGTCACATTTTCTTGTGGTATTAGAATAATATATTGGTTTTCCCCGCACCCTGTTGCAGATAAACCAACATAATTGCCACACCTTTCCCTTATATCCATAATATTTAATGCAAAGAGGTCATCAAACATATGTTCACCCTAAAATTGGGCGAGAACACAACATGCAGATTCTGTCAAGAGGCAGAGGAAATTGCAATGCATATTCTATGCTCTTGTGGCCCACTAATGCGGCACCGAAGTATTAACCTAGGGTTGCACATCATGCAACCGCAGGAAATACAAACAGTCACTGCTGAAAGGATCTGGAGGTTTCTCGAAGCCATAAGTCTGAGCAGTGAGCTGTAAAGTAAAAAGTGCGCTACAAAAGACCAGAAATGGTCGAGGTGGCACTAAGCACTCAAACAATAAATAATATATCTATAATCACGTGCTTGAAGGTCTTCCCTCATCCTCCTCCGAAACCTTTTTCCTAACTAAGTTGGGTTCGGCTTTCAGTCTAACTATAGTATTATGTTATCTGTAGTCTAACTACGAAACGGCCGAAGTTGAAAGCTTGAAGGTCAAACAAAAAAAACATCTTCAGCTTATTATATTAGTATACTTTATATAGTATACTTTACTGGCCTGTTGGTCTAGTGATTAGTGACCTTGACTACTAAGCCAGAGGTCGTGGGTTCGATTCCCACCGAGTACAAATAATTGTGTGATGAGCATGATAATTTGTTCTGTGTATGGGTGTAATTTATCTATAATATGTATGTATCAAGTAATATATAAGTATGTGTATCAGCAGTCTGGTTACCATAGTACAGGCTCTGCCTAGATTGGGATCAGACGGCCGTGTGTGGGATGTGTCGCACAACTTTTTTAATTTTTTTCTTTCATTAGAACTTTCTACTGACAATAACAAACACAAAAAAAAGAATTAGCGAAATCGGTCCAGCCGTTTACCGACTTATTTTTATATAATATAAGTATAGATTTTATTATGGCAAAGATTCATCACAAAAAATGTTGTTAGTGTTGAAAATAACCGTATGCCACAACAGTACTAAAAACACATTATCTTGAAAAAGTCTGAAGAATAAACAAGTCACAACTCACTGTTGAAATTGCAAACAAATCTCATTTTATTTATTGAGACAATATTTACAATTCTTGGAAACAATCAGAGTCCAATCCATTACTTCTTTCCGAGGATCGTTGGTTTAAATCTGCCATTATCTACCCGGGCGTCGAACCCGTAATCCCGGCGAATAATCCGCTAGCCTTCGCCTCCGCATGAACATAATATAAATCACGGATAGAATTAGTGGAGATATCGTCCCACGGGCACGTGGACAGGGTTGCCACTTACATTTCACGATATATAATAAATAAACATTATTAATAATAATAAACTAACGCCATACTATTAACTACTTAAATGACACGGTTGTAGAGTTTGGATTGTAACACCAGAAGTCGCAGGTTCTATTCTGGTGTTCAAATATAAGTACGCGTGAAGATGTCTATGGATTTTTTTATTATGGCGGGCAAACGAGCAGACGGGTCACCTCATGGTAAGTGGCTACCGTCGCCCATGGACACCTGCAACACAAGTGCGTTACCGGCCTTTGAGATGGGAGTACCCTCTTTTCTTGAAGGTTTGCATTGGTGTGGATGTTTATACGCGTGACTAGCCGTCCCCGAAGTTCCACCTGCGTTTATGGTAACTGCTTCTGCTGATAAATGGGATATCCAACACTAGAATTTTTCAATTCGAACCAGTCGTTCCTGAGATTAGCGCGTTCAGCTTCAGCTTTATAAGATTAGTATAGAAATGTAGGTATTTACAAAAGAAATGTATCCAAATATGTGTATTTGTGTTCTAAAACTCACAACTGGTATAAACTAAGCTTAGTTTGAGTCTAGACAGCGCTGTGTCAAACTACTATTTTATTTATAAGCTATCCTTTCATGACAGTAACACAATAATTAACGACGTCTTATAATTCAGTGGCGTTTAGGTATTTTACGACAACGAAGATGGGAGGCTCACATCAGTTTATTCGAGACTTCTAAACTACCAGATGGATATCATGAAATAACATCTTCAAACGTCATATACAACAAATCCATTTATAAATAAAAATATTTTGATGTAAGACGTTTCTCAATTACTGTAAATAAGTTTATTTACGGATACAAAAAGTATGTAAGATGATGACTTATAAAAGATTCATCGCTGAATAAATAGCGCGTAGGTTTCTAAACGAAAATTTGTGCCCCAAATGTCGAAGGTCAACGGAATGTGCACCCTCAGTGTTGCCACACGGAATGGCAAAGATTCAGATTGCTGTGAAATGAGGAACGCTTAGATGTTATGTAAAAATATATAAGGAATGTGGGACGAAAAAATATTTGTTCGACATCGTGAACCTTCATAAAGCAAGTCATTCCGTAGATATTTAGTGTTGACTCAGTTTTAGATGATAGCATATTTTGTTGCATGGCTTTAACAACAGTGAAAGTCGAGGATCCATTATTATTAATAAATTTTTATGTGTAAATTGTTGCCATAAACCAAACATTCTTCCGAAAGTTCGGAAGGTTTAGCGTTTACAGTTTTTCTTTACGTAGGCAACTTCATTTAGGGGTTCTTAATGTTGTACAGCTTTTTTTACATTGGCAAGTAAATTTAGGGGTTATTAGTGTTGTATAGCATAATGCAAAATGTGTAGTGCTAAGTGATTGAAAAAAATCCCAAATTACAAAAAACCCAGTGTTAATATTGATTGTATGTATACCTGGGACAAACAGTCCAACTAGGCAAGTCCAACTTCGAGAAGGAGGTCAATCGTCGAATCCAACTCGGATGGGCAGCGTTTGGGAAACTTCGCTGCACCTTTTCGTCCAAAATTCCTCAGTGCCTGAAAACAAAGGTTTTCAACCAGTGTGTGTTGCCAGTGATGACATATGGATCCGAAACGTGGTCTCTCACTATGGGCTTGATGAGCAAGCTCAGAGTCGCTCAACGAGCTATGGAAAGGGCTATGCTTGGTGTTTCTCTGCGCTATCGAATCAGAAATGAGGAGATACGCAGACGAATGAAGGTTACCGACATAGCCGAACGGGTCAGCAAATTGAAGTGGCAATGGGCGGGGCACATAGCACGTAAAACGGATGGTCGATGGGTCCGAAAAGTTCTGGAATGGAGACCACGGGCCGGAAGGCGCAGCGTGGGACGTCCATTATCGCGGTGGACAGACGACCTGGTAAAGATCGCAGGACGTAGGTGGATGCAGGCCGCTTCCAACCGGTCTTCTTGGAAGTCATTAAGGGAGGCCTATGTCCAACAGTGGACGTCCTATGGCTGAAATGATGATGATGATGATGAGTATTGATTAACTTGTAATTACACTCACAGGCTGTTGGTCTAGTGATTAGTGGTACTGACTGCTGAGCCACAGGACGTGGGTTCGATTCAAAATTTGTTCTGTGTCTGGGTGTAATTTATATATTTATGTCAGCAGTCTGCTCTGTCTAGTTTGGGATCAGACGGCCGTGTGTGAGGTGTCTTAAGTTATTATTATTTAACGACCTACGTGGTGCGGGTTTGATGCCCGGTCCCGGTTTAGGTGTTTCTAGGTATATTGTGTATGTATTTAAAAAAAAAAAGTATCTAGGTGAGTATATTTATCCGTGCCTTAGAACCTCTAAAGCACTGTTTAATTATTATCCCCAAGTACAGAACAAAATTGTTCAATATCACCTAAAAAGACTTTTTCCTTTTGCCCTTTGATCGCCAACCCTAGCTGTAGGTAGGCAGACACACAATACCAATCGTTCGCTAATGAGATATTAAGACCACCCTCATCACTTGTTTGTAGGTTTTTTGGCACTCCCGCACTCATCCGTGACCGTTTTTGATCCTCTGAAGTAATTGCTGACTCAAAATCATTTTGTACTTAACAATTCTATGCGCATTCGTAGATTCGCATATAGCGTAGATATTTAACATTAATTCTTTAGAATTTTCTCCGCTCCGTAATCGAAACTATCGGATATCCGAAATAAAAGTTTCGAATAATTTCGAATAGGGGCGAAATCTGAACGATAGTGAAACATGGGCTGAATTAGTAGTGTATGTAAATTGCAAATAAAAATGAGCAGCAATAATAATCAAAAATAAGGCTAATTGTTTTTTAAATCTTGAAATAATGTTGTGTTTCGCCGAGTGAGTGAAGTTGTGACGATGACGGTCCAGTTGTCTATTGAACTGCAGACTACGTCTTGTCTACTGAACTTGCTACTATTGAACTACAAAACACAGCAAGGCTACAAGACACTTTGAGCTCATTCTGCGTAAATAGTAACACCAACAATCAACAAACCTCGGGTACTTTGAGATAACTTTGCACTTCGATACATGAGACGACCACCATCTTAGTCTACCCGTGACCATGGCTGCTGAAAAGCAACTGAAACGTCGGGACCAGTATAGATAGTAAAATAACACCAAATAAATCGCGATAGAATCCGTGAAAAATAGTTTTATTTCAATTATTAACATTAGTAAATTATTTGTGTTGATTTTACTTTTTATTTCTCATTCTCTCGATGGCTACTTTTCTGAAGTTTCACTTCTGCCGTGTGTGAATTGCACACACAGCTTTTTTTTTTAAATAACGTTAATTATTCATGAACAGACATTTTTAATCTACCTTGCTTGATTAGATACCCCATCTAAATAATGATGACAATACGTGCCTAATAAGGGCAAACATCAACCTCCCTACTTACACCATGAGCTTACCGCTTGAATAACTAATTCACCCTATTGACGATTTAATTAAGTAAACATGCTATTGAAGCATCGCACGTGAGGCGCATATTGATACAATTAGATAAAATAACAGCTTGGGACAAATTCTGACAATTATGAATTGTTTTGTTACCAAAATACTAGATGACATGAGTAAACTTAAGGGACATTTAAATAATTAGAGAAAACTGATCCATTTCAATACTTAACGTTACAATTAGCCATTACAATTTTTAAAGTCGCACATCGTGTCCCGCTCCCGCATATGAGTCAATGTACTTTTGCAAGCGATGAAATTAAGGGTATGTTCCGATATATACACTGCGAGCACTGTTCAGTGCTCGTACTGGGGAGAAATTCGTTCTGTTAAAGAGTGAGAGTATACTGACGGAGTATCGTAAGGAACAAAGAGCTATAATTACTATAGAGGGAACGTTTTAAGTAAGAGCACAAAACATATCTACGGCTTCGTTCTCACTAAGGCGTCAAGTCCATAACACAAAGTGAGATAGCAATAGATGTCTTGCGTCAGTTTCAAATGCAACGCGCCGTTTGTTGATTTTCTGTCTTCCAGCTGTACATGTTGCCGTGTCGAATGTTTTTCGTAAAAAACACTACAGAAACTTATTGTGTGGTTATTGTTTTGTGCTCAAGATAAAATAAAATACCTACATTTTATGCGGCTACAGGTTGCAGAAGCCGGATGGGCGTTTTGACCGAATGCGGTCAAAAAATATCTTTCCATCGGTAAGTCATACTCAGTAAATTGATAATTATCAGTCACATTACGCTTTATTAGGATTTGTAAAGTATGCCAAACTGTAACTGATCGTTATGTTCAACGATGACACACCTATTAATTCTGTTAATTACTATTAAAAATTACTTTGAGAAGAATTTAGATAAAAATAGACCGCGACTAACGTTTTATGTATCCGTATAGTGTTGGAACTTTGATCACGTAAACATATCGATTTTTGAAAGGGTACTTATCAATATGTATGATTATATATTTGCAACAGTGCCAATAACAATGAGGGTAGCAAATGTAGCAATTAATGGTACTAGAATAAGTCGAAGGGAACGTCTGAATGTTTTTGTGTTTGTAAATTGAAAATCTACAATATTAACACTTCGAGGTTATGAGTGAATTACTACAATCCTGAAACTCTCAAACTTTTCTTGTTGTAGGTTTCCAAAAGACGCAGAATTAAAAGAAAAACGGGTTAGAAACATGCAACGAGGAGAGTGGAATCCTACTAATTTTGCTCGGTTGTGTTCACTGCATTTTGAGTATTTTGCATTCTTATCGTGAAGGAACATCAACCGTTGGGCCGAGGTCCGCCAGGCATGATTACCTCGCCTGATCATTCTCCATTTGTGTTGGAGAGACATAACACCCGTTCCTCCGCAGTGGTGACCCCGACGTTATTAAGAGAAGACCAGCAACATTATCATCGTCACCGTCGTATAAACTCCTACAGCAATAAGCGGTAATCAAGGCTCAGCCAGCCAGCATCCTCGGCCTCAACAGGGATACCACACGCCTGCAGTGACCGCTCCAACCTGATTACCCCTAAGTACTAAACCTGCATCGCGCTATGTGCTCTCATGAATGAATGTGTTCTTGGCCCATTGTTATTTATACTATATATTAATGACACTCCTAATAATTATACTCTTGACATCCTATCTACAATTAAATGAACAATTACTTGGCTAAATGAAAATAACCTGCATGTAAATTTGATCAAAACTAAATACTTCCAGTTTAGTACATATATGGTAAAAATCAGGATGCCATCAATATAATCTATGAAAGGTAATACAGTGTGTGAAGTTGATGTGACAAAGTTTCTCGGTATTGTGGTAGACTGGTACTGTGACTCGCACATCAACCACGTCTGTAGCCTTTTTGCTAATAAAACTTGAATTTAATTGAATTCAGATAGTAGATACAACATCCCAACATCGATCGTTGGGCCGAGGGTCCGACAGGCCTAAAAAAAAAAAAAAAAAAAAAAGCCTATCACCTAGCCTGGTCGGAGGATCCTCCCTTTGTGTTGGAGGGACACGACACCGGTTTCTCTACAATATTATTCATCTGATCCAATATTATTAAAAATAATTATAAGATAAATGCATTTTTATTTGTATCTACATGATGAGCAAAGGCTCTCCTAATGTACTACCTAGTGGGGTAGTTCGTCTCGAACTGAGTCCTCGAGATTTCACAACTTCACATTTTATCTTATAAGCTATGAAGCCTAAAATAAGAAACTGTTTTTTTTTTAAAGTAGAAATAGAACCCTTTCATTTGATAGTACCAATTTAACTTTATTGTCTCGCATTGTAAATTTTAACCCAATTTTTGAGTCGTTACATCATAAAGATCTCAATAACCCCCGAACAGATTTCACATGGCGGCGGATCGTTAATCAAACGCACTGTTACTGGCCCGCGAGCTAGCAACAGATTTTCATGACCAATTGACCCTCTCGGGTGAAAACTCGTAAAATGCTTCAGAGAGTTGTATCATGAAGCCTCATGAACGTCAGTTGTGGTTCCGTCGGGGGGTGGAGGAGCAGCAGCCTCCCGCGCACGTAGAAAAGAATATTATTTTTAGTCATTTTATCCCGAATGAAAATTGTATCAAATTTTAGCTAACCCAAAATCTTGTAGAAAAAGAAAAGTCAGCTGACTATAGAGTGGTGGATTATACGTCAGCTAGTCACATGAACGTGAAATAAGTATATCCTTATACGTTCAGTGTTTTCCTCTCAATTGAAAATTTATCAGATGACATTTTATATGCTATTGTGAATAAATAAAAATGTGAGCTGGCTGTATCTCGGTGGAAAGATTGTCAGCTGAACGCCAGGTGTAACGCAGGAGCCAGACAGGAGCATCTATCGCCTATGTAAATGCAGCAGCTGAAGAGTTTTCCCTCGGCCTACCGCCAGCTGATTTTTTTTGTAACTTACAAATTCATATTTACAAGCAGCTTACGAATTTTCATCCGAGAGGATATGACGTATCTAAAGTTGTTCGACATTATGCTCCATACACTAACTGAAAGATATAATTTTATTGTAATGTTTCGAATCAAACAATATTCTTTATATTATAGATACTTAAAAATTGATAAAAAATAGAAAGAAATAAATACTGTGATATGTAAGTCAATTAATTTATTCTACCCGTCGATTTCTACCCAGTCATGGTCTGAAGGTTCATAAGTGGTTGAGACTTTAAGGTGTGCCTGAGACCAAATATTTATGCTGTGTAATAGGATCTTAAGATGTGCCGTAATATAAAGAATATTGTTTGAATCGAAACATTACAATAAAATTATATCTTTCAGTTAGTGTTTGGAGCATAATGTCGAATAAATTTAGATACCAGGATAAAAATTCGTAAATATGCCGAGGAAAAACTCGTCAGCTGGTGCGTCTAAATAGGCGATAGATACTCCCTTCGGGCTCCTGCGTTACACCTTTCAGGGTATCAGCTGACAATCTTTCCACCGGGATACAGCCAGCTGACATTTTTATTTATTCGCAATAGCATATAAACTGTAATCATCTAAATTTTCAATTGAGAATAAATCACTGAACTTATAAGTATATATTTCTTTCACATTCATGTGACCAGCTGACGTATAATCCGCCACTCTATAGTCAGCTGACTTTTCTTTTTCTTTAAGATATTGGTTTAGCTATAATTTGATACAATTTTCAATCGGGAGGAAATGACTAAAAAAAATATTTTTTTCAACGTGCGCTGTGCTGCTGCTCCTCAACCCCCCGACGGAGCCGCAGCTGACGCTCACGAGGTTTCATGAAACAACTTTTTAAAGCATTTTACGAAGTATCACCCGAGAGGAAATGACTGATGAAATTTGTACCTGCCTCGTGGACTATACCGGATTAGCGACTTTGGCACCAGATTTTAGGGTTTTATTTATTCTGTCTTCTTCTCTGTGTTTTTTTTATTTGGTTTGATTTATCAACAAAATAAAACTAGCAAGTATAGATTACCGATTTTATCTTATTAATTGATTTATCGGCATTTATGACATCCATTACTATTGACACCTATTTGTAAACATGAGTTTCTATAGAAAAATAGGGTCATGGCTACGCTAAGAGGTAACCGATGCAATACATCATCTCTGTCACTCTTACGACGTTATGTACACGTAAAGAGATAACTATAGGTTTTTTGTTTTTGCTCAAAACATTCCCTCTATAGTAATTATTGCTCTTAGGTAGGGAAATATATGACGTCATAAACGTCGCCATTATTGTACTGTTAGCACTGGAGTTATCGAGGTAAGGTGCTCTCAGTGCTGTCACAAGGCTGTCACACTGTCACTTTTATCAAACAACAATTGACTTGAATTGACAACTGACAGTATACTGGACTGCGTTCAGTTTTAAACAGTAACTAGTATAGCTAACTATAAAGGAACGGCATCGCAGTATACTAAATTGACGTCACACCTTACAGTCTTTGATTATATACCTGTCTAGATAGAGTAACTCAAACAAATAGTGCACTGAAAACGGGATACAATTATGCACTATGTGTGAGTACGCACGTGTAGTTATTGTCAACAAATTGTCACCGTGTGCGTGTTTAGGGATGCTTGCTCTAAATTATTTATTTACCTTCTTTTTTATTATAGTAAGGAGATGAATGGTAAATAAAATAATGATTTAAAAGAAAAATAATTTATTACAAAACATATTAATCAACAAAAACATAATAGAAAAATAAACGTCGTAGTACTGCACGTCAGAAGTGAAAACACATACACACACACACATCTATATGTCATCATGACAATGTATGTCATCTGAGCGTGAGGGTCACGCGAGTTCAGTGCTTTTTCCCCATACCGAAAGTGCACAACGTGCCTAAAGAAGTTTTCACTTCAAATAAAAAGTGTTTCAAATATATAGAGGTGTGTTAATGTTCTTCATCTGTTAGAAACGAAAAATGACCGGCCTAATTCAAATTACAAAGGTACCAATGTAAAGTGAAAAGAAGTGATTAAAAAATTAAAGAATTTGTGGCGATTTCCACATACAGTAAAAACATACTCCAACAACATCTAGCGAAGACGAGCTGAACTACGGAGTAACTACTTATCCTGCATCGCGCTATGAGAGGTTCTCCCGCCGATTAGTATATATACAACTTCCTAACATCAACCGTTGGGCCGCGGCCCGCCATGATCACTTCGCTTAGTCGGAGGATCCTCCCTTTGTATTGGAGGGATATAACACCCGTTCCTCCACAAATTCAATTAAAATCCGTCTTTTTGTATCTCTCACCAAACACTGTAAAACATAAGATGAGATTACTAAACTTAGTCAAAATTTTGGTAAAATAAACTGTGGTGTGGATTTTATGAATTTATAAAATGTTTTAAAAAATCTATATGTTTAAAATATTCCTCCACTTAGTGACTTAGTACTAAACCCACGTCGGGCGTTTTTATGTAAGAAAACGTGGAAGTCGTGTGAGGAATCCACTGGTACTCATTTCTGGTCTGCAATATAATTTCTTTCCATCGATTTGCCGGTACGGGATCTGTAGGAAATCCAAAACCCAAAAGATCCTAAGAACCAAAAATCTAATACCAGATGTTACGTGTAGGAGGTTAACTAGAATAAGGTATCATTTTCTTAAGCCATAAACTTTTTTAACAATATAAAACAGCAACAGCGACATCGTTTTACGATTACCCATAGTTTTTGTAAAATTACCCCGTAATAAACTGACAACACCGGCTAATCTGTCATACATACAAATATTGAAATATTTATTCGTATTTTCTAAGAAAATAATGTAAATTAAAACAAAACTTACCGATGAAAAGTAATCCTAGTGTTATTACAAGTTTTTCCAGGATAGTTTCGACACAATTTAATAGCACAAACCGGCATGATTAATTGTTTTTCGTAAGCTCGTCGCCGAAAACAGTTCCAAATGACAATGATGTCTATGACACTCGATTCTACGAAATATAGTAGTCCTTTTTAGCGCCGTTCTGTGCGGCCGAATATGTCATCTAGGCATGTATATAATCAAAGCTTACAGTGCTCTCAGTGTATATTGGAACACACACCAAGTCAAATATTCTTTTTTTGTATTTCGAATGCCATCTTGACATTTAACAAATTCAAAAAGAGAACAGTAGTTTCCTATGCATAAAATATTTTTAGCAGTTCTTTGAAGACTCCAGATTTTGAAAAATAGACTTTATAATTTTAATTTATGTGTTGGACTCTCTTTCCTTCAGAAATACGAAGTACCTACTGACTTTCCCGTTTACATAACAATCAATAAATCCTTAGTTCTTTCTCTAGAAAAAGTTAAATCAATCTGTCACCGTACAACTGCCAGGACCTCATGTCCAAGTACACAAAAGAAAATTTTCCTCACACAGTCCACAGATGACCATAAAGTGAACGGATAATATTTTATTTTTTATTCTAAGGGAATCTCGCCCTTGCAAATTGAATCTTTAGGGAGATGGGTTAGTTGGCCTTTCGGAGGCTCTTTAGAACTTACGGAGTTTTTATGATGATGGGTAAATTTCAGTTTTATGTTTTGCAATATACAGGAAGGGCCCGTAAAACCTGCGTAGAGAATTCAATCAGAACTTTTAGAGTTTAGTTTCGGAGTCCTATACAGAAATGAGATTTGGGTAGGTATGTGTTTCTGATTATATGTATATGGTTGGGCCCAGCGGCGAATTTCCACATTTGCCAGTAGGCTATTAAAATTTTGCCGCCCCTACCGGTCGGTCAATCTAATTCGATACCCCAGGACAAGACATAAAAAATAATGTACCTAGGCCCCAAATTTGCCGCCCCTAAAATCTGCCGCCCTAGGCTTCAGCCTACTCAACCTATTGGTAAATCCGCTACTGGTTGGGCCTTTTTCGTTGTGATGACGATAGATGCATAATGCCCGCATAGTTGAGCTATATAAATCATACACAACAACTTTGCGCGTCGTTTTCTGTTTGTGATCTTGCCTACCTCAAAAATTGATCGTGCTATAGAGTTTGCTATTTCTACAAATACACGTTTAGAAGAAAAGTAGATAGAAAAATAAGAAGTGATTTAAATTTATAAAACTATCTATGTAGGAGGGCTACCAGCAGGCGACGATGCGGGGGCATTTTATGACGGATCCTTGTACATAGACCGTATTTTTATTTTTCTATGTAATATTTTAGTACTAATTTTTAATGCGACTTCACTTGTAACTAATCAATAAAATATGTGTTAAATCTTCAAAATAAAATCTTGACGTAGCCAGTTAAATAACAATAACTGTACATAAACAGTTAAACAGTTATTGTTGTTCCCTTTTTGTAGTACGTACACTGACTAATGTAACACCCGAACCACGGATAAGATAATAGTTACTTCGTAATCCGAATTGCGACTAAGCATTAAGCCAAGTAAGTGTTGCAACACCAAAAAAGTACTATGTGGTGTTTTCTGAGTTTCTGATTGACAGCTTTTAAGCTTACTTTATAAATCCTTTACTTGCATAAAACGTGTGCAAAAAAAAGATACAAATTTTCAAACATTTATGTCATTTGTTTAAATTAATTAAGAATTGAAAAAATATATCCCTCTAATATTATAAATGTGAAAGTTTGGATGGATGGATGGATGGATGGATGTTTGTTACTCTTTCACGCCAAAACTACTGAACCGATTGCGATGAATTTGGTATGTAGATAGCTGGAGACCTGGATTAACATATAGACCACTTTTTATCCCGATATTCCCACAGCACCGGGTCTTACGCGGGTGAAACCGAATACAACAAAAAGAAACGAGATGGAATAACAAAAAGAAAAGAATAATAATAGTAATCCAATGTGAAAGGTAAATAATAATAGTTCAATAAGTACTTATAATTATTCAAAGGCACCCATAAAAATAAGTGACATCTCGTTGCCATTAAATTCAATCGTATCGTGATCGTGTCGTTTCTTCTAAATTATTTCAAGACACCCTTTTATTATGTTTTTCGAGGACAATCGTAAAACATAGGTAATAAGAAAGGGCAGAGTTATCTCACAGCGACAAAATTGACGAATCTCTTTATGCATATTGTATGGCCTATTTCGATATTAGATTACTACGGAGTCTATGCTCTATAGCGCGAGCGCAAAGCTGATAGCTCAACTGTGCTTACAACTGCATTTAAGCACAGTTTAGTAAGTGCCATTTTTTGAGCACCTATCAAACATCAAAGGTACAAGTGCAAACCTGGTCGAAACGTCGGGCAATTCAGAAGTGTGTAATATCTTCTCGTGATCGCGTTAATTCCCGTGTGAATACATAATTTTATCATGGAACGCTAAAGTTTAAAAAATCTATGGTATATAATTTAATCGAAGTTCTGCCCTGCTTTTTCTTCAGAACAACACCAACATAAAAACGTCTGTTTTCTATCATATTTCATTTCTATATTAAATGGGAACTCATATCTACTCTTTATCTTTCCTCGACTCTCAACCATGAATCGCGGCCATTTGTCCCGGAGGTACATTAAAATTAATTCAGTGCGCCATTTCGCAATCCAACGATAAGCATTATTGTCGCCATTGTTAATAAAACTGTTGTAAGGAACACCTGTTCTTGTTTGTCACATAAATTAATAACAAATAACATTTAATATCGTGTTATGAACGATTGAGTGTTGCAATTGATTTAGATTTGTTGTAATGCTCTGTTAGTGACTTGTCATCGCAATCGGCCGAGAGGTAGTGTTGCCAATTTAGGGTTTGCTCCCACAAGTTTAGGGGGAAATAGGTAGTGAAAGGGTTTTTAGGAAAACCGTGTGAAAAGATAACTCCTGCATTAGGAAGTATACCTGTGTTGCGAGGGGCTTTACAAACATTGAACAACGAACAGCCAGACTCCGGACAATTATTTGTGGATCGCGAGGCGACAACTTCAACCATTGCGCCACCCTTGCTGTCAAAACTAATTGTGGCGATCGACAGTTAGGTGGAGGCATTTCCCCAGTAGAGCAGCTAATTTACTGTATCTACTGCAGGGTGTCCTTCAAAAGTACTTCTCCTAAGTATTTTCTTCAACAGATGCGTCCTTGACCAAACACCACGCGGCGTTTATTCCGTTATTTTATTTCCCCGCGCAAAAAATTGACAACTTAGCCTCTGTCAATGAGTGACATTGCTAGTATTCCAATTGTGAAAAACAAACTTTAACTTAATAAAAAATAAGTATATATCGCATTTCTGAACTCTTCAATGGTTTAATTCAATATAAACCAGTTCTAAAAGATTACACGTTGTGTGTTGAGCAAATGTTATTGCAGTTGGTGTGTTGGCAGTTCACTCTTGAGACTCCAGAACGTGGTCATGGCGTGTTGACACACTGGACCGTGTTTGAGAACGTGCCATCAAAAATGTGCATATCTGATATGATTTCTACTTCGGTAAATGATCACTTAAAGGTAAAAATTTAAGAATAAATGGTCAAGATTAATGTGAAATGAGTTGTTTTAATAAGAGATTTTGTAGCTTATAAATACAAGGGGGCAGGAAAATGAGATTTTATTGGTGATGAATAGAGTACGAACACTCTTTAGACCGCAATTAATGGTTTTGGAATGGTAACCTATAGAGCACACTACACTGTAATGAAGGGCAATCGAACCAACGTCCTGGGACGTTTTCGTCGGGTAAAAAAATCAAAAATAGTTACTAGAAACTCATAACTACAAGATCAGTACAATAAGCGACCTTATCGCGGTGACTGCGATTTCTAACAAGCTATATATATGTATCTGGGATGTTACGGATATTCGCATCCGCATCCGCAATCGCGTAGCTTCCGCATCGATTTTGACATCTGAATCCGTATCCGCATCCGCAATAATCAATGCGAATGTTTATGCGGATGCAGATATAGTGCAAGTCGCGACAAGAAAGAAAGTGAGTCTGGCCGGCGACTGGCGTGTGCCGTAAACGCATGCTGATTTATGTATTGGAGCGAAGATTTCGGTGACAAGATCCGACGCGTTTGTTATTGTATATCAGGGATGTTGCAGATATTCGCATCCATATTCGCAATTGCGTAGCTTCCGCATTGATTTTGACATCTCTTCATCATCTTGCAAGCTTTAAAAAATCTGCATCCGCATCCGCGGATAACAAAAAATTCAGCATCCGCAACATCCCTAATATTGTCCCTATAAAAATACATATACATAATATTATGTATTTTTATAGGGACAATTTGATTTACATTTATAAAATAAATATTTTAAATAGTAGTTGCTTTGCCTATACTTTTGGCTTAGCCTTAATATTGATTTGTTTAATCTAATAGGTTGTAGCTCTGTAGGAGGGAAGGTTGCAAACTGGCTTGCACGAGATTTTAATTATTATAAAAATTTCTAACGAAACTCAATTATTATCACAATTAATTTTGATTATATATTTTTGCCTAGCAAAGCGACTTTGCCGTGTTTATATGTTTAGAATGCAAATATTACTTTGATTAAATGTATTTTATATGGGTTTAGTGACACCATTATTACGTGTGTTGGAACATTTTATAGTATGCGAAATGTGGATACTACGTCTCTGTCTACTTCTTTGGGGGTACAGGCATGAGTGTTTGTATGAATGTAGACACACCATTATTACCACCATTTTCTATTTTGTGTAATTTTAACACCGATGGCCGAAAAAGCTCTCAGATAGCAGGATTTGTTTCTGAGTACTTGACTCTTATCATTAGAATTTACTCAACGTATTTCTTCAGTAATTTCGTAAACACCTTTCACATTTATGATAGTATTAAAATTTTAATTCTACACCATTAATACTACGTTGAAAGTTTACAATAGGTACATGAAACACAAAGGAATTCAATTAAAACTGCCTCGTGCACTCTGTATATATCAACAATAAAACTATATTATGTTATGCGCAATTTACTTAAGGAGAACAAACTCGATTTACGATTCTTTCGAGTGGCTATCGAACAATGGACCCGGAAAATTTCGCCCACGCAATAACGGCACAACCGTATCTTAAGGTAGCCACACATGTTGGGCCAACTATCAAACACTCAGACCACAGTAGATATTATTCAGCGTCACGCAATTTGAACATATTGTTAATTTTTGGATACAATTTCCAAGCTCTCATTTCCTAACCTCGCCATCACAATATATTGGAAGGAACACCAAGGAGGTAGCTTTCAACTTTGAATTATCGTTAAAATTATCGTCGTGTCGATCGTGTGGTCACTCTTTTTATGGTATTGGGGTAAACGAGCAGGCGGGTCACCTGATGGTAAATGACTACCGCCGCCCATGGGCACCTACAACTCAAGAGTCACAAGTGCGTTGGCGGCCTTTAAGATGGGATTAAGAGAAGGGGGAAGAGGGAGTGAGGGAGTAAAAGGAGTAGGGGGGAGAGGGAAGGCCTCCGGTAATCTCACTCACTCGGCGAAAAGCAATGCAATCATTGCTTCACTGCCGGTTTTCTGTGAGGCCGTGGTATCACTCCGGTCGAGCCGAGTTCATATTTGTAATGTTCAGAGTTCAGAGGGACCCGTGGCTCTTCCGTCTGCTCCTCAAGAAATGATTTTTGCGGCGCAGGAAGAAGAAATATTGTGAAAAAATAACGATTAGTTCCTTGTGTGTGCTGCGAGCTTTTTTTTACACTATGGTAATTATTGGCTTCTGTTGGCCTAACATTATACCGGCAGCTTGATGTGGATTTGTTCTATGTATGTTCATACTAGAACAACAATGCGTTATTAAAATGTGCGTACAGAGTTTGTATTTCAACACAAAGAAAGTTATTACTGGCTATTGTTGGATAAGAGTTCGTGCTTTCGTTAGGCCGTCTGCAGTTCTGCGACGTCCATTTATTTAAGACGGACAAAAAAATATCTAGAATTTTGGCAAACTTAGTATTTTTGTTTAAGCATTTGTAAAAATCTATAAGTACGATATCTAAATACTGAGTATCTCGTCTTGAAATTGTCTGTATCAATTTATTTTAGTAAACTAGCTGTGCCCACGACTTCGTCCGGGTGAAATAGTGTATTTATATCAAATCAACAGCCTAAAAAATAAGTTTCAAGTTTCTAGCTCTAAATATGACGATACTTCTATACAACTTTTCATCCCCATCTTTCCACCCGTTACACCCCTTTTTCGCATTGAAAAGTAGCCTATATCAAAGGATATAGGCTCAGGCTCTAGACTGTCTGTGTACCAAATTTCATTTAAATCGGTTCAGTAGTTTTGGAGTGAAAGAGCGACAGACAGACAGAGTTATTTTCGCATTTAAAATATTATAGTAAGGATTAATTTATTTAATACATATGAATCACAATCATGTTAATTAAAGTTGAACCGTTCGGTCAAAGTTAATTTCGACCGTATTGAAAGTTTGTTTTATTTCAAGGCCAGTATAACTTGAACTGTCATTGTACTAGACCTTTGTACCATGACAGGTCAAAATTATATATTGGACCCCTATTGCTTTACGTAGCCCTTTTTACATCATTTTTAAATGTATAGCACATTTTGTTAAAAAATGTTAGCTTAATTCGTAAGCTTTCCTTACTTTTACATATAAACTTAAAGTAGTCCAAATTTCGCACGCCTCTCTGTGCGCGTTTGCTAAAAAAATATGTACAAATAATTCTCCACACGTATTTATATACTATAAAAGATATATAATAAATAAATATTGCAATGTCGTAATTCCTAGTCTTATATACCTTTTAATGCTTACCTGAAGCTGAATTATCCGCTAGTTAATCAATAATTTCAATCTCATGGTTAGCTGAAAGAACTTTTGAATGTACATGCTCAATCAATGTAAATTGAAAATACAATTTCAGTAAGGTTATATTGTGTTTTTCATAGACTTTCAAATCATATAATTTATTTGTCTTTAAATATCGATGCGTTACTTCTCGATCTAATGACAATCGCTACACGTAAAATACCGAAGTTCGGCCTTAGACTCAAAGCCGACCCCCACTTAGTTTCGAAAAAGGCGCGAAGGTCGATGATCTAAGTAATACAGCTAAAACTGTGAAAAACATTTAGGATTTCACATACTACATTTTTTTCACAGTTAACATATATAGCCCAGAAACCAATAAACCTGTCAGAAAAAACAATTATTTTTAGAATCCATCTATATATTTGGACTTTCGCTCAGAAACACTAATGATGTTTTAATGGTTTTAGCCGTGGTCGCAAGGGTGCAAAAATCCTTACTCAATCGGAGCACAATCGCGCAATTGTGCATCGTGATCGGGCATTAGCTCAGGGAAATGTTCGCGTTGGGCTGATCTCGATCCACACAATGCGATCCAGTCGCAGTTTCAATACTTCGAATGCATTCAAAAGTTTATCTACTAAAGTATTCTACCAAGTGTCTGGAGAATGTGTTTGAGTGAAATACACAATGTTCCATGTTGGTTCGTTACGTACATGCGAATGCATTATTCGCATGTACTGATTGAGTAAATACTTGGTATTTATATTAAGTTCAGTAATATACTCGATAAAAAAGTTTGCTAGTAACGTACGTCGCATATTACTAGTATTAAATATTTACGTGTTAGGAATGGGCTGTAGTTTATTTATACAATATGTAACATAATAAAAGCTCACTCTGTAAGTAGTTTATTTTGTATCGGCAGTTGTATTCATAGGGTAATTGTTAGTTAGGTTATTTTATAATCCCACTAATATTATAAATGTGAAATTTTGGACGGGTGGATGTTTGTTACTCTCACGCAAAAATCGCTGAACCGATTGCGATGAAACTTGGTGTGTAGCTGGAGACCTGGATTAACGCATAGGCTACTTTTTATCCCGATATTCCCAGGGAATCGGGACTTACGCGGGTCAAACCGCGTGGCTCTGCTAGTTTATAATAAAACTAACTGACAGTGTCTAATTTGTTTGTCAATAAATTTGTTTGTTCACATTTTCTAGAAAAAGTACACTCACTTTTCACAGCTTTTCTCATTTGCCCGAGAATCTTTCCTATTTTCTTTGTTTAAACACGTAGTTCATACTATTACGGATATCTTAGAAAAATAAGTGAGATAATTATACATAAAAACTTAACATTTTTAACTCTACGTTGAACGCTCGAAACAAATAAAACGCATTCGCGCCGTACCTACGATTCTCAATGCATAGCCTTCTAATGTAACCACACGTAATTGCCGTCATAATATGAATTATATTTTTGAGAAATCAGCGATGTTTGAGTAAATAAATGTGAAATTCTGTTCTTGTATTGTTATATATTATATTAATTACTAATTTAATTTGGAAACCTGTTCTAATTCTAGTGGAATGGCTCTTTAAAATATGTTCGTCGTTATGTTCGTTTGTTAAGCCCATTACTTGAGAACGGAAGGACTAACTGCTTTGCCAAACTTTTCTTTTAATTGCTGCTAATAGATCGAATGCGAGATTCAGGGAAAGAGCAATTGAAACATTTTAAAATCTGATTAGCAAATGCATTTTGACGGGCACAGTATAAAAAGTTTACATAGGAAACGAATTTCTATAATGTAGCGGTAATTCAAAATATAAGAAGTAAACGAATGAGCACGTTTTCTTTTGAAAAAGCAGAAGGTAGATATAATAACTATGTATTCATTGCTCTAAAAATAGACAATCCTTTGTATAAAAAGAAATGGGGTCAAAAGTCACTTCTACGGATTCGGAAGAAAATTATCCGAAACCTCTTTAATATTCTGAACATTTTTTCCGAATCTGTTGTAGAGCTCACTGAAATACACTCTCGATTTGATTACAGTAGTTCTGTTGTGTCATCGAATTAAATTTAGACTTCATTACTAACATTAATTTTATTGTTGAGACTATCGACATATTGTTCTTAAGATGACGTTGAACGTTGTAGTTTGACGTTTTTTATTTTAGACGATTTTAGACTGTGGAGGAACGGTTGTCCCTTCAACACAAATGGAGGTTCTTTTGACCATGCGAGTTGATCATGCGTGTGAGTTGATGGTAGGAACTTGTAAATATGCATACTTATCAGCGCGAGAACTTTTATAACGGAATCGAAGATCATTAGTTATTCCTTAGTTCGGTGTGTCTTCGTTAGAGGATATTGAAGTTTAGTTATATAGATTTTTCTCTGTGTGCGGATGTCGCCACAAGACGTTCTCAACGCAATACCCACGAATACAGCAGTTAGGCAGTTATACATTGGGTAACTCAACTAGTTTTACATTTATTAAACCAAAAATAGATAAAGTTCTATGCTTTCAGTATACGAAACCATTTTAGGCTAAAACTTTGAAAACGTTTAGTTTTTTATCACTTATTGAGGTATATGTGTAAGTTTTTATAATATAAACCCGATTACGATGTATTTTTGCAGTCAAAGCAAAAACATAATGTGCACGCACGTTTAAACGGCTCTTGTTGCTGACCATATCACAGAAAACTGCACCAAAACTTCATTATTTTAAAGTTTTATTTAGTCTGGTTAGTAGGATTGACAGATCTCCCTTAGGACGGAATATTGGGTCCCTAACGTGCTACACATCTAGTGTTATTACTAGTTGAAGCTTTCATAACATCAAGAGACCAGTTAAAATATTTTGGTAGGAGATTGACCAATCTAAGTCTTTCAGTGCCTCAGGAACTTGTATTTAAATTAACTTATCTGAAAAGAAAACTACTCTAGTATAAAATAATGTCAGTAGGTAGTATTTTTATTTCGCTTTTCTATACAAATAATAACGAAATATCTGTCGGTAAGAGGATCACTTGAGAACGTCTGCACCAGTCAACTTTTTTAAAATTAAAAACGAGTTAGTCCGAATACGGTGTTTAAGAAAAGGAAAATTGGAAAAGTTGCTGGGAAATTGAGATATTTGGAAAGAATTGTAAGTATTTTCTTTTTCGTTCAAATAAAAACGATTCCATGTTTTTTTATATTGACAAGAAAGTGTCTTTTAACCGACTTCAAAAAAAAAAAAAGATTCAAATTTTTTTTTTGTATGTTCACCGATATTTCCGAAATCTATGGTCCGATTTAAAAAAAAAAAATTGTTTGAAAGAGTATGGACCTAGCCTATCTGTCAAGTACCTATTTAGCTTGGCACCGACTTCAAACAGACCAGTCATAGGTTCCTAGGTACTTTATACTGTTACCTATTATTTTAAGTGTCACATATGTAGTCTTTTAATCAATTACTTTTTACTTTTCAGTACCATTTGTTAGTACTTTTTGAAGTCGGTTTCACATTTTTTTAAAGTGTTTTGCGTCATATAGTTTTTTTTTTAAATCTTCTTAAATTATTTGTTCCAAAAGCCTTTTTAGTAGACATTCTAGGTTCTGTGGCGGCTTACACCGCCTATCATTCGGCCAATTAGTAACTCTGACCAACAACGACAGGATCGGTCCCCGGGGCCACAAGATTATAATACCTATGTAACAAATCACCCAGATAGCCGCAGAGGCAGCGGTCACCCTATTATCTCTGCTGTTCGTCCGTCTATCTTTCGGCAAGCTGTATCTCATGAACCGTAATAGGTAGACAGTTGAAACTTTAGGAGTGTGTATTTCTATTGCCATTATATCAAAAAATCAAAGTTAAAGGGCCTACATAAAACTACTTTTTTGGCGTTTTTGCTCGACCTTCACAATCGCTGTAACTCTTGAACCACCGAAGTTAGGCAGTGTTAAACCTTGGACAATGGTACGAAACCCTTCGTGTGCGAGTCCGACTCGCACTTGCTTCATCTTTAGTGTTCCATTTCTAGTCGAAAGAAGATGGCGATTAACAACCACTATAGCTATTTTTCTGCTGGTAGCCAACATATCCCCTTTATAGGCCTTATGATGTACAAGAGACATTATTGTTTGCCTTATCCTGCAGTTACACCCGCGTTTAGTTACTTCTCCGCTTCGAAGGGTCGTAACGTGAGGTCAATAAATATAACAAAAATATTTTTGAAGCGAAAACTTCTTTAGCGGCGTTATGCACTTTTTGGGATGGGTAAAAAATGTTAAACTCGCGTCTGGACACGTGACCTGACCGAATATTCGTAGGACGGAGTTGAGTTACTTGTATTTAAAAAAATATAACATTCGAAATTAAAACATTTATAAACGGCCAGGAGCGCAGAATTTCCAGTGTACCCTATGTATACATTTAGATGTGTTATTACCTACTTTTTATTTTTAACCTAATTATGTATATACAGATGTGTGTGTGTATGTATATGCAAATATATTGTGAAGTTATGTTTTCACTTCTGACGTGCAGTCCTACGACTGACTGTTTTTTTTTTTAAAATATGATTGTTAGTTCCGGAGATGCTTAACCAAAACTACAAACATTTCAGCTTTATTATATTAGTACTTATAATATTTATATGTTTATAACCAAAATGTATCAAATCTTCTCCGCCGTGTGCTCCTTTGCTAAATAGTAAAAGTGTACAATTTGGTTAAACATTTAAAAAAATCAATGTTTTTCCTACTATTTCATTTCTTAACTCTGTCAGTATAAATCAACAGTAAATCTCTTTAAACATTGATATTAATATCGAAAAATGGTATCTTACGGCCCATCAAAGAGTACGACGTAGAGCACGGTCCCACGGGAAATCACTTGAGTGTAGAACTGCCTTTAGCTCCCTTAGTCGTGTTGTGTATAGGCGCTGTAACTGATTTATAGCTGACGGGGCGGAGGGGGGGATAAGGTATGTTTAGGTATGCAGAGTTACGCTCTGGGGTCTTGTGTTTCGTTTTAATTTGACCCCTGTTTTCAATTGAATTAGAAATTTTAAGTCCCCAGTGGGCTTCGCGTTGATGTAATGCCGTAACTTCAGTGATTGATTAACTTATGCTTAGGATGTTTGGCGTTAATGTATACATTTTATTTTGTTGGACAACAGATTTTGTAATGATGAGTAATGGCAAGTTAAGGGAAATTTGTGAATATTGTACGTTCGTGGATGTTTATATCTTTATAGGAACTTAATTTTCAATTCGCTGACTGTTTTTTACAACAACCAACATCTTTGGCAGATACAAGCCAGCGTAGTCCTTGTCCAGATCAGAATCTATGAACTGGTAAAGTTCCTTTTTTTTTTTTGTACGTGTGGAAACCCCCTCGGGCCGTCACCCCACCGAGGTTTTCGGCGGGGCGTTCTGTCGGAATCGAACCGACTAAAACCACACGGTGTGCCGTACTGCGCCTTAAGTAGGAGGGATCGAACTGGTAAAGTTCCTACTTCAATCTTACTACGTGTACTGTTATGTATTCTGTGACCAACGGGAAGATTGCCTTACCTTGTATTTTTTTTGCATATACATTTTGAATTGTAGATATGAGAACTATGTAGTCAATTACATTTTAGATTAATTTTTCCTGGTCCTGCCGATGGTGGCGTATGTGTCAGGTCTTTCGGCTCCCTATAATATGGTAGAGATGGACGATGGATGGATGGAGTGCCCTTGGTCGGAGCTGATCATCGCCGGACTGCTATTACTTACATATAGTAGTAATTTACGTGATTTGTATTTTAGAATTATATGTTACATTGTCCTCACATTATCATTTGCGCATATAAGCAATGTAACCAGAGACTTGTAAAAAACACGTTGAAAAAGAGTGTCCTTGGAGTTTCTTGCCTGTTTTTTCCATAGGATCTACGTATGTAACAGGCAACTAGCTTCACGACTGACTTAGTCTGACTGACTGTTACTCCTGACAATTCAAAAATACCTACAATTGGTTTAATTGAAATACATGATTTTGGCTCCTGGTATTGCAAACGTGCGTAGCCCATAGCGTCTGCTTACCGTCCGTCAGGCAAAGTGAGCACAATTCGCGATTCACTGTATCTCAACGGGTAGCCATCTTCTGCATTCTCTAAAGATCAGACTCAAATCAATCAGCGTCTTCGCACAATACACTTGATGTAAAAGTTTTGGCATTAATGTATTAGTAAAACAACCTATCCGTATATTAATGTACTTTTATTTTTAAATAAATATAACCAATAACATTTATTACATCACAGGAGCAGGGTATCTCGAAAACACAATTCAATTGCGCGGCAAACGTTTCACAGACCATAGACTAAAAATCGGCCATTTTGAATCTATGTGCCAGAAACATTCGCGCACTTTCCTTAATTCAATTGACATCCCTTAACATATAAATAAGTATAACTAAATGATATTACATTTATACTATTAATTAACAGTGTAAGTCGCAAACTGTAGTGTATGACATTTCTTATTTACGTTTACGAGAGGAAGCATAATAGGCCTTAGTTGTGCGTTATAAATAGCAATTATAGTATAATATATACGTATTATTTTTTAGAATACGTAACTGAATCAATAAAAGTATTTATTTGATTTTATGAAATGAAAAATACAATTTAGTTGAAAATATCATTTCAGTCGTTACATTAAAATTTAATTTCAAATGTTCATTATCGAACACATTCGAAATTAAACTTTTAACCATGTTATTGTACTTTAAAAAAAGGTTTACTTAAGTCTTTTCTTTCTAAGTAAACGCTTATTACTGATTCATTTTTATCTTTATTTAAAAAAATGAATTCCTATTAAGTAATATGTTTTCAGAATAAATTATTTGAAAAATAAAACAATATTCACATACCTATATTATTAAAACACAGTAAGTATAACTATAGGTACAATTACGCTCTGATATTAATAGTTTTAATTTTTAAATTATATTTTGGCGCACTTTTTTTCCACAGACAATTAAAAAGGTAGTTACTAAATTGAGATAGGCTTTATTTATTTTGAAATCAATTTTTTATGTACTATGTTATGGTGCGCTAGGATATAATTTAAAATGTATACAAATTATGAAATCTAAAGATATGCATAACTAGAAACGGATTAATAGTTTCATCTACAACTAAATACACTTTTTACAATCCGTAGAACGATCAAGCGAAACTTCTAAGTCATTTTTAAATATTTATTTTTTCTAAAGATTACGTTATTTTGGTCTGGAAAGAGTACAACCTTAAAAATATTTACTAAAAAAAACAGATATATATATAAAATATTAAAAGCCGTAAGTCCTTATACTAATTTGGTAGCGGCATGCAGCAATAAACCAAATTAATATTGGTTAAGAACTCTAACTCTCATTTCGGATTGTAAGTACAATAAGAACAAAAGGTACAGACGACATTAAGACTTGTATCTATAGAACCTTATTCAGCAAGCTATAGACCTTATGAGAACACGCCACGTAGCTATAATGTGAAAGTACTCAGATTTTGCTGTTTTTCTAGTAACTTTAGGTTTTTTTTCAAGAAAATAAATGCTTTACTCATTTACCTAATATTAATAACAGTTTCAGGAAAACTTGAAAAATAATTTAAAAACAGCTATGTTATATAATTGTCTATAGATAAGAACATTATTTTTTTTCTAGAAACTGTATACTTTAAAACTGTATCATTTGAAATGTTCCTCTACTTTCCATGGTTTTATTCTTTTTTTTTCTTCCTTTATAGTTTTCTTTAATTTTCAAAAGAAACATAAATTTATATATTTTTTAATACTTTATTAATAAAACATGTTTTAAAATGGCTTCATTTTCGTGCCGGCTCATACCACCGGCACGGTCAGCAACATTGATTATCGTAAAACGCACCGGCCGTCATGTTGATTTATGCCATTGTGTACTTAGGGCACGGCCAGATACCATAAATAAACTCTGACAGCTCAATTGTAAAAGATCGCATACTTTTTGAGTTTAATACTCAATTGAGATGTGTAATATCTCAGTATACAAAGACAAGTTTTTTATTATTATCTGAAAAGATGATTAATATGTTTTACGGTCTTTGATGTCATTACGATATTAATGGACGTCTGTATTGTAAATAAAAAATTGCATTAAAAATTGAGATATAGTTTTAAAAATCATATTTTCTTTGGTTGTACTTATTCAAAACCAAAATGATACTTATTATTATGTTTCTTAGTAAAGCTAGTAATACTGTACATACCTTAGTTAGGCAACGCATTTGTTCAAAAGTTATTTCTCGAAAACATTAAACAGGGGATACTAAGTATTCTATACAAAATTAAAAAAAAATGTTACTTTGGCAAGATCTAATATTTAAATGATTTAATTTACAGAAATTAAAAGGAAACGAACACATTAGAATGAAGTTGATATTTTAGCTTATAATGTATAAAATCTAAGCGCTAACGATATAAATTAAACACTTAATCTTAGTTTAAGTTTTATAATAAATGAGGTACGTTAAACCATTGTGACTATGTGGTGATTCTTCTCCGAATGAGTCCTACATCTACCGTGCAGTCACGTGTACGACCCACGATAGCTGTCAAAATTGTCAGATAACTGTCACTTTGACGGTTCAAGTTGAGAAGTGACTGACCGACGTTTACATGAACATTTATGGGTATGTTCCGTTATACACTGAGAGCACTGTTTAGTGCTCGTACTGGAGAAAAATTCGTTCCGTTATAGACTTACAATATACTGCCGCAGTATCGAAAGGAAATATATGACGTCATAAACGTCACCATTTTTGTACTGTGAGCACTGGAAATTTCGAGGTAAGGTGCTCTCAGTATTGCCATACTTTCACTTTTATTATGCGATTTGACATTGACAGCTGACAGTATACATGACTGCGTTCCGTTATAAACAGTAACCAGTATGGCTAACTATAAAGGAACGGCTTACTTTACAGTGGTCTCAGTGTATTTTGAAAAGCCCACTTTATAGTATTTATATTTTTTTCTTTTTAATAATGATTTAATTAAATTTTATAGAAATAAGCAATGTTATGTGAATATAATCCTAAATATTATGAGTTTGACGGTATTGTTAAAAGTGTCAAATTTTGACAGATATCGTAACGTCATACATTCAATGCACATAAAACAATATCAACATTAGCATTTTCAATATAAAATAACAATTATACAAAAAATGCAAGAAATGGAACGCTACAGTACGTTGCCTTATAAAATTAAATTATTGAAAATAAATAATATTAATGTATACTTCAACAAAATCCTAGGAAGGGAAAATTTATGAAGATTATAAAGAGTGAGACACACGACACCGAGTAACTAATTCTATTGTTTATGTCTTAAAAACCTTTTTATTTTTAAACCTTTTTGATTTCTTTAAATATTTTTTTTTATTAAATGTCGATTTACATTTTGAATTTCGAATTGCGTTTTTAATGTCTTTTTCGAACATCTTGCGTTTAGTAGGTAAATAATTATTTTGCAATATAAAAGTTAATAATATTATTCGAACACTATAGTTGTAAATACACATAACGTCGTGTGTCTAAATCTCTTTCTCTTGCATTTTTGGCATAAAACTTGTCGTATTATAACAGTTGAGAACTACGATTATTATAACGTTATTCCTTAAACGGACTAGGTAAACGTTCGCCGAACACGTCAGGAATGAATGTTTGACAGCAATATGGACAGTTTCATTTATCTATGTATATAAAAATGAGTGTTTGTTTGTTGTACGTAAACATTACTAAATCATTCATCCGATTGAGTACAATCTCTCTGTTTATTTTGTTGGTACTTACGAAAATATTTCCTAATTTAAAAAGGAATAAAAAATCTAGCAGGAGAAACACTATATAAATACCGTTGTGCCAGTGTTGCCAGAGTGAGGGTTTTCCAACTAAATTGGGGGATAAAGTAAATAGCCAGCTCCGTTTCATAAAGCCTAAAAAATTCAAATAATCGGTCTTGTAGAACCTGCAATTTGTATGTTCAAGGTACCAAAAACTCTTTAGCTTTATTTGAGTACTACATGACCTAAACAGGCACGAGTATAGTAGTAATAACCTGTTTAGGAGATATAATGAACAAAGTATACATACAAATATACATATTATCTAAAACCATAATACAAGAGAATAAACTATTTAAAATAACGTAGAATTATATAGAATAACAGACGCATAACAGATTACTCAATAAATAAATATGTAGACGTAGACTCTTTACCATATCCTAGTAAAGTTCTAAAGCTATTCTAAGATACTAAAACCAAAGATAAATAAAATAATACATATGAGAAGAAATAGCGCAAAGCACCTTTGTACTAAACTAAATAGTCTTCGAAGCAACTGAGGGACCAACAATCAGTCTTACAATATATCCAATATTCATTCCTGACGCAAAAATTATATTATGAATGTATATAGACAGCACATATATGGCAGTAACAGTTGAAACAACTACGTTAAAAATTCACGTATGTTTGCAACGACGGATTATGACGAGAACGGAGCGCTCTCATTGGTTGCTTTTTCCCCACCATTTACAAGATGGCGGTCGGCTAGTGGCAGTTGATCGCGCGCCGCTGCAGCCGACGGATGCGTCGGTGCCAATCGTCGCGCCATTCCAACAGTAGTGTCCTCTCGCCGACTGTCAGTCCTGGCAAACCGGCTGAAACGCCCTCTTTTTCCACTCCTAGGATTAGGTATGACCTGGTGAAAAAAATGTTTATTAATATTCACTTTAAAACTAAGTATTAATTGATATCATGCGGAAATTGATCAATAATAACTTAAGACCTCAACACACAGCCGTCTGATCCCAAACTAGGCAGATCCTGTACTAAATTTATATTATTGTTGTCTAAACTTTATGTACATTTTTGTCAATATCTTTAACAGGGAAGCGAATATTGGCGATGTAAGCCCTTATACAAGATTTTCTGAAAAGGTGATACATATTTGTTTTAAGTGTGTGTGTAGTTTATCCATAGCATGCAGCATACCGGTGTAGTATAGTGTAATCCCACTAATATCCCACTAATATTATAAATGTGAAAGTTTAGATGGATAGATGGATGTTTGTTACTCTTTCACGCAAAAACCACTGAACCGATTGCAATGAAACTTAGTACGTAAATAGCTGGAGAACTGGATTAACGCATAGGCTACTTTTTATCCCGATATTCCTACGGGATCGGGACTTACGCGGGTGACACCGCTCGGCGCTGCTAGTATAATTATAAATACGGTTTTAACGTCACTCCCATCACACCTAGTATGAATATGAACGTCATGAGATTTCCTTTCTGTTATCTCCGGAACCTTAATACAATGCAATAACGACTTCATAGCAGAACAACGTGTGGTTTTTTGGTCGGTTTAGTTCCGACACGTTACCAGTAAACCTGTAGTTAAAATAAATTCCACACAGGTCACAAATACTTATGCATTTTAAAAAAACCAACAATAATTTACCATTAATTTGAACAGTAATTTTATTGCAAATACACTCAGACTAAGTTAGTAACGCTTCGTTGACTTCTAATGCCTTAAATTATGGTTAGCACATAATTTAGAATTTTTTGTTTCGTTGAGGAAAATAAATTAACAAAAAATTTACTTTATCTACCACTACTTTATATGAAATTTGCTTTATCTGCCATTATCCGACGACGACGATGCCTTTAACTCGGATAATGGCAAATAAAGCAAATTTAATAATAATCGTCAAACGCAACACTATGCAGTGTCGATGCTTTTATAAAATCTCCTGTCGCCGGCGCCGCTGAAATTAGCGTGTGAATACTAGGGTTTGGGAATTCTCGACAATTTCGAAGTCCCGGGACACGAGACAGCTTACAAACAAAGTCCCGGGAATTCCCGGGACTCGAGACTTTTAAGACCAAACGTTTTTGTTTTTTTTTTAACAGGGTAAGCCTTTTTTTTAAGAATTTTAATTGAGTTCATTTTTGGTGAAATGTATAAAAAATGGCATTTTTTTGTAAAAATCAACATTTATTGAACAGAAAATTTAATCTTAATAACTTTAACGTTAACTTCGTCTTAATAATTGCTTTGTTTATTTCTTTTAATCACACACAGATTCACTTTTAAGCAGTTAAATCTTTTAGTTATAAAACAAACTTAGTTAAAAATCATATTAATTCTTAATAACTTTACTATTATCTAGTAATTCTAGTATTTAATCATTGGTCATAATCACAACATTGCTAATTCTCATAATCACAGATTTGTTTCATAATTAAATAATCGAAATATCACTACATAGTATAAAACAAAGTCGTTTACTGCTGTCCGTCTGTCCCTATGTATGTTTAGATTTTTAAAACTACTAGATAGATCAAAATAAAGTACCACAGTATTGTACACCTTAAAAAGGTCTACAAAAAAGTCCGAGACGGTATATGTATATCTCTTAGGGATAACCCACAATAACCAATTTTTATCCTTTACTTTTTACGAGAAATAATGGCTTATTTACGAAGCGGTTTTAAGCAATACATCATTAATCCTTATCTAGTTAAGTACCTTAAATACATTGTGCATTTAATATAGATCAAAATGGCCCTTTACAGCATGTAATTTCAATGAATATTTTCGAAGATATTACAGGTTTAAAATGCAGGGACATAGCGGTTGCGGCCAGAGGGCCGGACAATTTCCGGTAAAGATATCTTTTGCAATGACCATTAATACATCGCAGGTTCAAACTTTCAATGTTGCAGGCTTAGATTATATGTCGCTCTTTCAAGAGTAACCTATGAAGAAAACATGTTTGTATTGTCTAATGACAAAAAGGCTGTGAACGTTGTATATTAAGACATTCTGTAGTATATTTAGTATCATCATTGCACCCGTGCGAAGCCGGGGCGGGTCGCTAGTAAAAAATAAAACAGACTTATAAATCAGTCTTTAATAATCAACTAACACATTAATTAGACTTATTTGTTGATTTAATAAAAATCAAGCGTCAATAGCTTTGTCCGACAATCTGTTTCTGATTTTTGTAATAATGCCACCGGACAAGGAGAAGTTCCAAACTTTCTGTACGTTTTCCGGTTGCTTCAAACAACTGAAACTCCTTTTTTAATGTTGCTCTTGTCTTTTTTCCAGAATCTTGGGTATATTTTCTTGGATATTTTTTATTGCTTGTTCCACTTGATTTACAAAAGACTCGTCAAGTAATTATTCATTAAACTAACAGGTGGCGCTAGGCTCCTTCAATTATTTAAAAATAAAAATGATTACATAACAATTTCGACAATCTTGTCTCGTCTTGAATCTCCACCCGAAAGTCCCGGGAACTAAAATTACGAAAAGTCCCGGGACTTCAAGACACGAAACTTCCCGGGACCCAAACCCTAGTGAATACTCTAACTCTCTCCCTCCTTCCCTCTCCATGTCTCTCTGACGCTGTACATGTAAATATAAGAAAATCGTCATAAAAATATATATTTTTTTAAATATATGACACTCGGACACATTTTCGATCAGGGTCACGTGTCCTGACGCGAGTTTAACATTTTTTACCCATCTCAAAAAGTGCCCAACGCCGCTAAAGAAGTTTTCACTTCAAAAATATTATATAATATTAGAACTTTTTTGGTTGGGTTGAGTGACTAGAGGTGTTTGAGACATCAGTAGGGTCTTCGTTCTAGACTACAATATGAAACACATGGGTATACCCATCTTTCCCTACTTTCCTTTTCCATCTACCCAGCGAAATTTGTTTTTATCGGTCCAGGTAAATTAACAAATTTATTCAAATTTACCTTAACAGTACGTATGCATATAAAAGCCAGAGGGGGGACGCTGTCCTCCCCTCCCAACCCCCTCGGCACACCCATGCATGTTACCATTTACATACAAGTGTAAATGCTCACATGAGCTCCCTGCCGAGGTTTTCCCGAGGGACCACAGTATGGGGTTCTTCAAGAAAGGAGTGTATAGGTTATAAAAGGGTCGGTAACGTGCATGCGAGTCCTCTGGAGTTGCAAGCGTTCATAGGCTACGGTAATCGCTTACCATCAGGCGGGCCGTATACTTGTTTGCCTCCGACGTAGTATAAAAAAGAAAATAAACATGAGTGTGAGTGAGAGGGAGGGAGGGTGTCAATGTGTGCATGTTATAAGTCATGTGTGAGGCTAAGAGTTGTAATGCTTACTTGTTGATCTTGATCTTAGGGCACTTGCAGGCGAGGTCCGTGGCGCGCACGTGCAGGGCGGTGGCGCCTCTGCGCAGGCGGCTGCGCGGCGCGCGCTTGTACACGGCCTGCACGCTCAGCGCCAGACGCACCCACGCCTCGCCCGCCGTGCTCGCCTCGCGGCCCACCACCTTGCCCATTATGACTGCACAGAACAATACAGAACTGTTTACTATCAATGCGTACACTCACGCTTGTATCCCCAAAGGGGTAGGCAGTATTAAACATTTTGCCAACTATAATTTGGTCCCACTCGTGTAATACATGGCAAGCCTTATAGGGGCCATCCATAAATTACGTCACACGTTAAGGGGGGGATGGGGGGATTATAAGCTTCGTGACGTCACATGTCAAAAGCTAAAGTATTAAACACAAAACATTACCTGTAAAGTAAAGACTACACACGCAACTGCACTTATTAAAAAAATACATTTTAAAACTGTTCTTTTTCAGTTTTGGGTGTATAATTGCAAAATATGTGACGTCACACCATGGGGTAAAACGAATGTGACCACCTGTGGGCCACCACAAGGACGGGGGGGCGACCTTTTGAATTTAAAAAAAATAAATTAAATATTACATTTGAATTGACCTTTTGAATTGAATTACAGATGGGAAATTGGAAGCATATTGAAAGGGAAACGTAGACCTTCCGGCAATGAAAAGAAACCGTTATCCTATATCAGGTGAGCGAGCCCAGTGCTATTTGTCAATTACTTATTATTATCACTATTTGTCATGTTGTTGGATAAATTGTTAGATTTAATCCTAACGTATGAAGTTGCCCACATATGTACAGAGAAAGACTAGAAATTCGTCGCAGTTTCACCTGCGTTTAAGGCTACTGTTCTGCTCCTAACGGTCAAAGCGTGATATTACATACCCTAAAATCTTTCTTGATGAATACTCTATCCAACACAAAAATAATTATTCAAATTTTATTGATTGTTTTAGAGCTTAACTCGTTTAAACAAACAAAAATCTCCTCAGCTTTATTATATTAGTATAGATAGATTGATAAAAAAGAAATATATTATTAAGTAGTATATATAAATATATAGTTGTACAAATATAAATAATTCAAGTATTGACCACTTTTGTCATTCAATCGATTAAAAAAAGGACCCCAATAAATGTTTAGAATAATTATTTACAAAAAAAACCGATGCAATTCTCATGGATACCATTGTCAGAACTGGACCAACTTGAAATGGGACCACACGGGAAGCACCAGCTTTCAAATAAAAAAATAATCATCAAAATCGGTTCACCCAGTCGAAAGATCTGAGGTAACAAACATAAAAAAATACAGTCGAATTGAGAACCTCCTCCTTTTTTAAGTTGGTTAAAAATATGAAAAGTAACAGCCAATTGAAGCCAATAGCAAGTCGAACGGAAGATAACAAAATTCAAGCTGCAAGTTTAAAAAATATGGCACCTTAATAGAGATGTAGTAATTCAAGTTGAATGGAAAATATCGACCCTTAACTGGCTAGCAGCATACACTCGATCGAGAAAATAACATTTAGTCGATTGAACGGAGATAGCAAACCTTTTTCAGCCGGTAAAAAAAACAGTAGTAATGAGGCATTCTAAGTCCAATGAAAGATAGGCAGCTTCAATTAGGGAACGTACCCATACTACGTGACCTGTTCTGAGAGGGGAGGGGGTCTTCAAAATACCACGCTTGGTCACAGGGTGGGGGGAGGGGCTTAGGTTTTCGTCACGTAGTCAATATCCTCTAGGGAAATCTCGTGCTTTTTCAAGCTATATGTAAATATGGCGCGCAGCGTTTAGCGCTTTTTAAACTCACAGGTGGCAACATGCAAGCGTTTAGCGCTTTTTAACTTTCTGTCGGCAAAAAATTATTTAAAACCATATTTATAAATTTCTACGTGAAAACTTGAGGGGGAGGGGGGTCTTGGCATATACTACGGGTGGTCACCGATGGGGGGAGGGCTATAAAAAAATTGTAAAAAATGGGTCACGTAGTATGGGTACGTTAGCTTACATAATACATGTTATAATGAACGGCTATTTCGGGCACAAAAGCGTATCTTATCAGCATCGACCTGAGCCATTATGCGGGAAACAGAACCGCATACAATGATACAGATTTATTAAACCTTTCTAGTCTCGCGAATTTACGATTTATTCAGTCATTGTTCAGTTGAAAGAGCTGTATTGTAAGAGATCTAAGTATGTTAAATTGTGTTAGATGGTTGATGACTAAACAAGATGGCGGATTTCTTGGCGCCAAGTTAGTCAAACATATATTTTTTTTGAAGATTTAAGAGACAATAACATAAGATTAAAATCTTTTTTTTTAACGTTAAATGGGAAATTTCTAATTTGTTTTAATTAAAAATAACACTTG
Source organism: Euplagia quadripunctaria (assembly GCA_963859945.1). Classification (NCBI taxonomy): domain Eukaryota; kingdom Metazoa; phylum Arthropoda; class Insecta; order Lepidoptera; family Erebidae; genus Euplagia; species Euplagia quadripunctaria. Next base: position 1,730,286 of record OY982574.1, on the reverse strand, counting down.
TTGCTTCTTTTATATTTTGACACAATTCGAATTTAAAATATTATTAATATCGACTGTTGGACGTTTTTGAAAGTAGAAGTCAATATTAATATACCTTACAAAGCCTTAAATTAAAGATTGAAATGTTTGACAAACAAACGAAGCAATGCTTTACATGTCAGCATAGATTATTGCTTTTGCTAAAGTGAGCGGTAACAGCTGTCTAATTGTGTCATCGGAAAGTAATTATCGCTCATAGTCGGAAAGTATTTAAACTTCAGATCTTTATTGGTCTGAGGTTCAAACAATTTATAATAAATTGGTCCGTTATGTACAGTACATAGGTATTAAACGTATGAATAAATACAGAAATAGAAACAAGGTCATATTGAGGCGCGACAGGGCAAATCAAAGGATTTGTGTCTTTGCATTTTAGGGTCTTCACTCACCGTAGTCTCGGCTGCAGAACTTGTTGAGGTTTAGCGTGCGAGCGGCGGCGCGACACCGGCCGCACTGCTCCGCTGCTGTGTCATACATCACACACATAAGTGTTCATTACACAGATCAGGATACATCACAATAACTATTCTGATAAATATCATAATGATATAATCATTATCTGTGACTCGGTTTACTCATCATTGTGATTATCACAATAATAAATATAAGAACGTGGTAAAAAAAACGTTGCATGCAAAAGTGATAGTTATTATCATTAAAAATATTCAAGTATGATGTTTGTTTTTAAAATGGCAAATGGTTTTGGGAAAATAATAATTAATAAAAAAAAGGAAAAATTGTTAATATGAAAGGGTTACCTCTTAGTCGTCACTGATAAAATAAAACAAAACAAAGTCATGAGTATAACAATGAATGATACGAAATAAGCAAATTAATTATACGTTTAAGAGTATTTATCCATATTTGCAGGTAATTTTGTGATATTCATTCGATAAACACTCTAAACAATATTAAATCTAGCATTCTCACACAACACGGTAAGCTCAAAAAATCCTCCCCAAATTCAAAGTCGAACTCAAAATTCGTCATCAAATGCTAAATCCTTTGGTCCTATACTAGAAATTGTCATTATTCTGGATGAAGTATGTATTAGGTAATAAAAAATATAATATTTGTGGGTATATACAATGGCGTTCATAGTTAATTGATTCCATATACTTAAGCATGTTACGTTACGTAGGTACTATATTTATTTACCTTGTCTACTAGTACCTATTGTTCCTTACATTGGAACACAATTTGTAAGAAAGACGCGTGTTATTTATAAATAATATCGTTGAGTTATTTATGAGACACTTCAAAATGAAATTAGTCATGTCGTGTAAGAATGGTTGTAGACAATACTACCTTTCGATAACAATAGGCAACAATAATACATTTTCTTAAGTTATTATCCTTCTAAATGATACTTTTATATAGGTACAAGGTAAGTCTCTCAAAACGATCCATACAACATCGTTAGGTGTTCAATAAAACGCCGAGGTGGAGTGATGGACTAACACTTTAAGCGCGTGTAAACTCCACGAAAACGGATAATATGTAATGGAGTTTCCAAAGAGCCGTCCATAATTGGTATTGGTTATTTTATCGAAAAGTAGTATTCACAAATAAAATTAAAGTGCAAATTAATAATAAGTCGGAGATACTGTACTTTTTATTTGAAATTTATAAATCATGAGAAGAATTAATCTGGAAACGAATGGTAATTCGTAACTTCCCTGTTTCATCTGCACTCAAATATAAGAAACTTAGTGTATTTAAAACAATATTTTGAATTTAGATTGCAAGAATAAGATGCCATAGTCCGGAAACTGCTCCACTCTATCAGCTCAACTAGCTATTATCAGTAAAAGTTCGATATAAAACGACTTATACCGGCTTTATCTTTTCAGATTACCACAAACGCCTCATTTAACGTGTTATTTCGTGATTGTGGCGAAAAAGTCATCCAAAAATATTTACCTATTTTGGATTAATTAATTATTTCTATAAATTGATCTGTATTTTCTAATTGAACAACTTATTTCATTTTGAAATACAGATCAATACGGTACATCTCGTACTTCAATGCTAATTATTCCTATCGCCCGTTTAGCATCAGTGGACAGGCAGGTTTATACTCGTAATTCCTAGTAATTTTACCACTTTATTTGTTTGCAACTTAAAGGTAAATTTCTAACTACGTGAACACATTTTACTGTTAAATACCATACTTTACTGACTAGACAATTTACACTGGTAGTTTAGAGGTTTAGCCTGTCATAAATTATTGATTTTTATCGGTCCATTGAGTATGCACCTTAAACTTCGTAGTTTATATAGTCAAGGCTAAAAATATTTTACTATTTTATGTTTAATATGTATTAAAGATACTGTCTTTATTTTTATAGTGCATATAATTTATTTTTATTCACTTAAGAGATGGGCAACAGCAGATTCCTGTTAATTTCAACGAAAAGATACCCCACCCTTACTGACTGTAAATGCTATTAGTCCCTAGATCCTACTGGTTGCAGATTCGACATAAAATATGTGGGTTCTCATAATCTCAGTAGTACGTCTGACTTATTTTTTGGCATTACAATTCCCTTCATGGCCAAAAAACATTTTGAAACAAGTAGCTACTGTTTTTCCTAAACCATGCACTGCCACAGGCATATTTGGTTCAAATATTACCTAAAATTAAAAATCCTTGAACCCCTGACCTTGTCCTGTCAAATCAACGAATAGGACCTCGGCATAGTGTGTGAGCCTTGTGAGGTACCTTACATCGCCATTTAAACCTATTCCTTCCAGGGTTTACCCTCATTTTGGTTGATCTATTTACAACAAGTCATTTTAAAATATTGCTTTCGAAAAAACTAAATAAAAAAATACAAAAGTACAGTACTTCTTTATACAGACATTCAATCATAAGAAACTATACAGACAGACACATTTATAGTATTTTACGTAATTCCCACATAGTATATCCAGGATGATTTAACAAATAAAATCCTTAAGCTCGTTAAGCCAAAGTAAACATCTACACACATCCCCGTACCATGATACTGTTACTTAAACGATAATGATCGCTGTATGTTACCATTGTCATAGCGTTAGCGACACCAGCTACCAAGAAGCCAAGTTCGCATTTTTAATTTATAAACTATTAAGCAGTGGTCAGATAGTAAGATGATGCAAATGGATTTCTTTACAGTTAATTTAATTAATTAGATTGTTTACCTAATACTACCCATATGTAACATACTAATATTGGAATGGAACTGCTTTCCTCAAGCTTTATTGATTTAACACTAGATGATTCTGTGAACCGTTAGCTGTTCCAGTTATTGTATTACCAACACGTTTGATGTAAATATCATTTTTTACAAACTAATTAACAATTTAGTATAATACAAGACAGACGTAACAAGAGTAGCTCATGCATTTTTGATTTTACATCTTCTCGGTGTTTTTTTAAAGGACCATAAACAAAGTCGACTGTTCTTTTTTAAACGACCATTGATTCAATGTACCAAAGAGTTTAATTACAGTGCGTTTAATTTAATCCCGTTTTTAGGACCTTTTGACCCGAAATTTGAGCTATTTGGATACCTGACGTCTCGCTGGATACACTATAGCTGCATACTCTTCAAAAGCAAGTTTCAGTGATGGAATGTCTGCAGGGATGCAAGTGTGTGTGAGGCGAGAGTGCATGATTGTACACTTACTACTTACCGCGGCCCGGCTCGCCGTCCACCGCCTCCATCGCCTGCACGGCCGTCACCACGCGAGGAATACCTGCGCACCATGAGGACTGGTTAGTTTCATATGTATCGCGAAGAAGAGAAGCAGGATTTAGTGATGAGGTTCTGCCAAGCATGAATGTGGGTTGTGGAAGCACGCTCACGGATACCCCAATTAGAATATTAGGAACCATAGTGTAGGATTTTTTTTGTTATCAGACAGTATTTGTTTAAGAATTAAGTGGTACTTAGGGAAGCACACTATAAATCTTTGCACGCACACAGTCACGCACATTTTGGTTTATAGGTATCTGCTCCTGCTACGAGGTCCGAATGCTATTCCTAAGTTTTGGCTGGTGACCAAAGGTGTATTCTTTTTTAGTTTAAATTACAGACGACCTCTGTGTCGCGGCGATTCGATTCCCGCTCAATGCAAATATTTGTATACATGAATATGTCTGCTTGCATTGGTAGGGGTGTTTCTATTCTACAAAAATGTATCTAGGCATACCGCCACCAGTTACGCATCAAGTTCTAGAACCCATAGCGATGTATAATTTCTCCGAGCATATTATTATTAACTGTTAAAGTAATAATTCTTTCAAAAAGAACCGACTTCAAAAAAAAAACCATTCCATGAAAGACTTATATGGTTTTCTCATGGATGCCATTGTCAGAACTGGACCAAATTGAAATGGGACCACACGGGAAGCACCGGCTTTCAAATAATAAAAAAAGAATCATCAAAATCGGTTCACCCAGTCGAAAGTTCTGAGGTAACACACATAAAAAAAGAAAATACAGGTGAATTGAGAAATCAACTCCGTAGCCGATCACAAACAAACCTGATTCCAAAGTTTTGTATTCGTTCTCTACTAGGACTCATCACTTTTACTTTCGGCAACCCCTTCACAGTCAGAAAACCATTCCGAGAAAACATTCTCCCTGGCGAAGTTGTTATGACGTAATCTAATTTCCCAAATCTTGAGTTTGTTTTTTTGCTGCTGGCATATTTAATTAATGAATCTCGTGAACGCTCCTGACTAATCTCATGCGGTCAGATCTATAAGCAAGAACCCTAGCCTTAGTTTGTAAAGTACGTTACATTGCCATCTTGGACCTATTTTTTACGAGGGCTTGCCCTACTAGACACTTTTTGGTCCACATTCAAGGAGTTTAAAGGCTGTTACATTGTCTACATGGCGGGAATGCGCATAACTTCCCTGTGACTTTTCGTCACCTGTTTGACGTAAGAAGCCTACGCTTCTGACGTTTAATGATGATGTCAAAGAGATGACAAATTCCAGCTGCCAACAACCGACTCCTGACAAGTATTTAATAAGTAGCAGGAAAAATATTAGTAATGATCCTAGAAGTCTTTAAAATGTAACGATTTCTTACGTATACAAGGTGCGATGTGACTCCTCGACTGCTGATACCCTTTGGCGCAGCGGTTGCAGGTGGTACCGGTGACACCGTCCTTGCAGGGGCACTGCCCGCTTGTCTGGTTGCAGGTCTTCCCACTAGCACCTACTGGATGGCAGTCGCAGGCTGGTGAGAAAAAAAAATGCTTTAGATTAGAGCTGAAAGTAAGTACTCAGATTTGTAGACTCGCCCTTGTTTTGCGAACCCCAATTAATTTTATTCATGTACTGTATCGTAAAAAGGGAAAAGAAATTAAATTTATTAAAATTTTTTTTTTGCTATGAATCCCTAAGAAGCAATTGAAGAAAAAAGATCCAAATCGACCCGAACAAATCTTTTGGTAAAATACTGTAAGATGTGGTCTTACTAACAAGTATTTTCTCTTTATTAAATACTAGCATCCAGCGCTGCTTCGCTCACGTGTACAATATGTTTATATATTTTGCACGGAACCCTTTTTAGGCGCAAATAGCTCTATGAGCTTTAAAAAAGCTATTATTTTCACATTACAAATAGACACTTTAATTTTATTTATTGGTTTGATTAAACAAACGATAATAACATTTTGGTTTTATTAAGACTGCTAAATAATTTATTTTAGGTATAGGCGACTACCCTATTGCAGTTTTTAAAACATACAAAATATACAATATTCTTACAATTTCATAACATTTATAGGAAAAAGGATTATTTGAGCACAGCAATAAATTTAAAACTGCAAAATAATAAAGTATAAAGACGTTCTTCCTAACAGTATAATTTTATTTTCCAATCAGCTCTTAAAAAAAAAAACAAAACAATCCGATTTCCTTTGTCCAGCAACTTGTCGTACAATAACTGAAAACCAGTTATCTCTCAAAGAAAAAAACAGTGAAGTCCCAACCGAATTCATGGAGGGAGTTCCGTATATTTCTTAAACTACGATTAAAAACCTATATTCCGTATAATTATCAAAGTAGGACATAAGGGTTTTTTTTACTATTTCCTTATTTATTTATTAATGAACTTTTTTACGTAGGTACAACACACGGATTCAATATCATAGAGAATGTTCTATCAGTCCCCTGTTGATTCGCAAAATAATAGTTTTATGATTTAAATAGGTAATTATATAAAATAATGTACATATTTGTTTATATTCTTAATATCTGTATTTGTGTCTTTTGAAATAATAAAAAAAAAACATAGGCAGTCATAGGCACTGCCAACAGAAGCGAAAACTGTCTGACACAATACGTCATAAGAGCATGTCGGTCACGCGAACGCATAAGTTTTACCTCTACCAAAAATCGCTCAACGCGGCTAAAGAAGTTTTCACTTCAAAAATTAGGGACAAAGCACCGCAGGACAAACAGCTGATTCCTGCTCGAAATAAATAACGCCACCAGACTAGTGCACATACACTTAATTTAAACTATCTTTATTTAAAAAAATTGCTCAACAATTATTTGACTTATCACTTAAAAAAATATAAATATTATTCAAAATTATAGATCAAAACACACAGAATCACCGCAACAGTAGGTTCCTTTGTTAAATTTAAAAAAAAGTGGATTACAGATATTACCGTATCTACCTGTGTCTATCTATATATATATATATATCCGCCTGTTTCCAAATGGTTGAGCCTTGAAGAAATCGGGTAAAAAAACTCACGGCCACTCTTTTGAATCACCAGATAGTTTTACAAAATTTAAAAAATGTTACTACAGCACTCTTTTGTTGTGCTTTGTGGTGGCCATTTGAAACCTTTGATATGTCGAATTATGTACTTCACAAAAGATTATTTTACTTTTCTAACTTGCTATGAGAATACAATTAGTTTTCGCAAACTCGCTTAACTCTGGTTTGATATATATATTGGTGCCGATTCTATTGTAACACTCACCAAACCAAAACCTGACTTAATTTATCCATATGAAATCAACCTTGTCTTCTTCGCAACAAGGCCTATTTGTTACTGGCATCTATTTCTCAGCGCCACTAAATTTTAATAAAACCTGTCAACGTATACTCAACTTTATTTCCACGGAGCAAGAGTCCCCATTTATTCAAATGCCGTATAATTACAGTATAAAAACTTGTTCAAAACGAACTAAGATGACGTTATTTTAATCGACACCTACGAAGACGCATACTAAAAACACAGAGCAAAAGAGATGGCATTCAATGGATAACGGCTCTCGCTACGTGGTGTTAAAGTTTATTTAAGCGTGTCAGACTATAGTCAACAAATAAATTGCTTATTTCGATAGCGACATATGTTACCCACTTGTTTAAATTTGAAATAAGAACTTGTTTCAAAGTATACAAGGTTTACATCTTGTATGAAGAAAATTTAGTCAATTATAGTCAAGAGAGTAATACAACAGAATTGACACCATTATCAAATTAAGTATGATATTGAGAGGGAGCGTACGGCGCCGTCTGTCCGGTGTAATATGTTGGCTCACAGGTTCGGACCTTGTACTACACCAGTTCTCTTTTCAAAGCATATTGATCCTTCCCCATCCTTCTACACGTGGACTAACTTTACGCAGCGGGCGTACAGCGCAATACGCGTCCAGTACAACAATGTTTTCAGGTTGTTGTTGAATCTGCCGAGGTTTTGTAGCGCCTCAAATATGTTCGCGGAGGCACATTGCGATGACTTCTACGCCATCTTAAGATGCCTTATGAAAGCGGAGCGCGTCAATGTCCACTCAACTGCTAGGCAGCATCAATGGCATCCTGAGAGTGTTGTCCTAGAGGTGGGACCTTCCAGTCCTACAAAGGTGGATGCGGCTGCATGCTAGGGCATCCCCGCTATTATTTTTGTGATTTGTTATTGTTTGTAATGTAGAACTAACATAGTTGTAAGATCATTGTTACTAACACATTTTATGGATCAATATCCGAATAAATTATTATTATTTTGTTCCGCAGATTAAGGATTTTCTATTATACATGCGGCACCCTTCCATTTTCTGAATATAATTCGCAAAGGCTTTGTGACAGTCTTTATTCGGTTTGTTCATGAACTAATTTAGATAGCGCTGTATTTGCAAGCACTCCATCGAATTGCTTTGCGCTAAAAGAGCTAACTTCTCGCTCTAGTATTTGTCCGGGGACTCGTCAAAACTAGACTAACTGCATTTTGCCAGTTGTTGTTGCGTTGTAAGTTTGATAGGCGATGGGAGGGTTTAAGACCGTGGACCTCTGAAAAGCAATCTGTTACTTCATGAATTTGCAGTTACAAAACAATAAGGTTAGATTACTGTCAAGTGAAATAATTGTTATCTTTTTAATAAACGTCAAAATGGAAGGTTCGGTACAATTTTGTATGAAATGTCATTGTGTTGTGTTGTCAAATAATGCACTTTTAATGTTGCCCTTACGATTATAAAATAAATAAGAAACGTATTTTATATTGTTGCATTGCCTGATTTAGACGAAGTAATTTATTTTGAACATAGAAATCTACCCAATTATTTATTAACTAGCAACCCGCAACCCGCTCCGGCTTCGCATGGGTACAAATTATACACCTAAACTAACTATTAGTGAAACCCGCATGAAAATCCGTTCAGTAATTTTTCAGTTTATCGTGAACAGACAGCCACACAGACCGACGCGGGGGACTTTGTTTTATAATATATATGTAGTGATACTAAACACTAAAAAACAGTACGGTCGATAAGAAACTTCCTTCAATTTTGAAGTATGTTTAAAATATTTTTGAGCAATTAAATGAAAATTACTGGTATTTTCAGTACTTATCCCTATAAGAAAAATGTATTTACAACACAATGTCTATAATACCTTTATCTCCCCTTGGAAATTTGGTCTGTCATATTCGACATGTATTATAATCAGTCTCATAATTCTCGAAGTAATACCGAAAAATTATATACATTTTATTTCGATATTGTTAGTAAATTTGCAGATATAGGTTGGTCATTCTATTGAAGACAGATGGACAGTAAAGTGACCATTCCATTAAAGATGCTAAGCCTTAAAAATGGCGAATATCACCTTTTATTGAGACAGTACTTATTTCTGGATGCTAGGTCCCTTTCTGTATCCCTGAGTTTGGTTGAGTAGTCCAGGTGTAAAAGCATAACAACAAACAAACAAACTCGAATAGCATATTATATAATATTAAGTTAAGAATTGGACTAAGTATAGGTACGTACCTACTACGTTACAGTTCTAGAACAATATCGCAATTAAGGAGCGATCAAGTTCCCATGAGTGCGCCATTGCATCGTTCTGTACAGCAATATACGAGTACAGCGAACAATTGCAAGCGCCCATGTAAAGTTAATTGTAATGAAAGCTACTTAGCAATTTTACAATGCATGGAAAATTGTTCGTGGCTATTTTATATCCCATGTTGAGACCCAAGAGGTTATTATATAGAAGCAATCGACTAACTGTTGGCCGGAACGGAAAAAAACAGCGAATAAGGTGGACTAATCAAGTCGATCGATTGATTGCTCAATAGAACCACAGGGATTTTAATTTATTTTAGTAAAGTACTAAGCTTGCAAGGGGTGAGAAGTCTTCCAATAGAGGCTCTGAAATCATTATTAAAAATCCAAGAGCGATTAATAATGTATTAGATGTGTATCTCGGGACTTAATCGCGATCAGATTTAGAAGGTACAATACATTTTTTGGTTACCCGACGTTTCGAAGTAATATGTATCAAAGACGCGAAAGTTTAAAATCAATGATCAATGGTATTGATTGACGTTGTGGTGGTCCACAACGTCCATACAGACAGGCACTTCCGAAAGTTGTCAGGCAAAAATGTGTAGCTTCGCTACAGGTGTATAGCCCCTCTTGAATATAGAAACGGAATGAGATCTAAATTTTAGAAGGGGATGGAGGAGGAAGTACTAACTTGCAGAAAATAGTACCTAAACCGCAATACTTAGGTTTTGAAACTAAAAGTAAGATGGTTGTAACGTGGAGGGTGACCTCGCGGTCTTCACATGGTCCCCTCGCAGTTTGGGGTTGATAAATTACACACATAAATCACTTTTACAATCTATATTGATGCTAAAGGTGTGAAGTACAGATATGAAAAGTTACTTTACAGCAATTAAATAAAACTCAGGGACGTATGACGATGACGTGTGACATGGTAAGCCATACAAAGTACAGTTTTTACGTTGAATGATGAAATGAATTCATGTTAAGAGTTAACCTAAAGTTTTAAAGGTGCATTCCAGACTGTAAGTCGCCTACCTCAAGCTTTAACTTGTTTTATTCAATAGACCATTATTCAACTAGCCGTAATGCAATCTCTTACACAATTTCCAAAGATACTGCATTGAACACAGTCTTAAAACAAAATTGTTAATAGTAAATTTACTTGCAACTGATTGAAAATGAATTAAATTGAATTAAATTCCAAATAAGATTTCCTTTGATCTTTTGACACCAGATCCTGGTTTAATCGTTAGACTTCTGTTCATCCAAAAATTCAATGCTATGATTCTTTTCTTCTTATAAAACAATGTCACAGGTTTTAAAAAGTTAACAATTACCTACTTATCATAAATGAGATCCATTTATGATAAGTAGGTTTTAATTGTTAACAACAAAAATGAAAAAAAAAAAATTCTTTAATGTCTACACCTAAATACACCATACTTAGAAAACCGTTGCATCGAATCACACAATCGATACTGTTCTAAACAACAGTTTTCTTTACACCCGATCATTTGTTATCAAAAATATATCGAGATAGTTCAGTTCATTCGATAATCGTATTCTCCCCTTTGTTATGACAGGGGACTGACTCAATTATAGGAAAGAAGGAAGTTACGGGAAAGTGTTGAGTAGGGTGACTTCCCATTTTATGGCGGTCTCGGGGCTGTCGGTAATATTCTGGGGAATCGTGATCGAAATAATGTGTGTAATCGCATCGACTGTGTATCGATATTTGTGAGAAGTTTTCTTAGGTTGTTTTTATTTGAAAACCTTTTGCGGAATACGTTTTTAAGATGAAACTTATTAAAATCTGTTTTATAGCACTGACTAGGCCAGAGTCAGGCAATGAGGGGCTCGTCGTGTGTATAAACATTAAATTTTATTTCCACGCTTTTTGAAGTGAAAATTTCTTTAGCGGCGTTGTGTACTTTTTGGGATGGGTAAAAAATGTTAAACAGGACACGTGACCTGATCGAAAATTCGTAAGAAGGAGCCGAGTTACTTATATTTTAAAAAATATAGCATTCGAAATTAAAACATTTATGAGCGGTCAGGAGCGCAGAACTTCCAGTGTACCCTATATATACATTTAGATATGTTATTACCTACTTTTTATTTTTAACCTAATTATATATATACAGATGTGTGTGTGTGTGTGTGTGTATGTATATGCAAATACATTGTGAAGTTATGTTTTCACTTCTGACGTGCAGTCCTACGACTGTCTGTTTTTTTTTAAACTGTATTGATAAGAATGATTGAAGCCAATCCTTCAAAGCTTAAACCACAAAATACTTATTATTTCAATTTCAAACGTTTCTATAAATAAATATATAAATCTTATTAATAACTGACAAACGTGAGAAGAGACACGAGTTCGAGGGTTCAAATAATTATGTATCTCAATAATAATAATACATACTTATAATTCTAACTTAATTTTAGATGATTGATTTTATAATTTCCTTGTACGCCTAATCAGACAAGTTACGGATGTACTGATGCTAATCTATAACATCTAATATATTTCTACCTATAACAAACAATAAATAAATTGATTGGTTGATTGAGGGTTCGCCAGGTCAGCTATTAAACAACCCTCAGTTTACGTGCCAATCATGCGGACGCTACTGTTGCTCCCGTATTGGACTGTACAGTCATTGTAAAGTCTGCCACACGGACGCTGTTTAAATCATCTGTTCAAGATGCAAAGGCCTTTACTTATAAATAACCAACGAAGAATTGTTACTTTGAACCGTTTTAAAGAAAAAAGGGGAGACTCATAGCTGTTAGTAAATTTTGACGAACGTTTTATAGTAATATGTTGACACATCTTACACAGCCGTCTGATCCTAAACTAGGCAAAGCCTGTACTATGGTAAACATACTTATATATTTCTAAATGCATACATATTATACATAAATTACACCCAGATACAGAACAAATGATCACGTTCATCACACAATTATTTGTACTGGGCTGGAATCGAACCCACGACCTCTGGCTCCGCAGTCAGGATCACTAACCATTAGACCAACCATGCCATGCCATGAGAAACAATTAATTCAAAATAAATTAAATTCCGAGTAGTCAAAGAGTCAATCACAATAATTGTCATTCCGCGTAGCAGAGCCAAGGTGGCGCGGCTTTTTCAATTCCACTAACGTCATCAAACCAAACCCCCATTCACACATCACTTCCCTATTTCCATACTCTCTCAATCTTGACTCAATCAGCGAAAAGCCTAACGTTGTCGTCAAATAAAACTGAAGGGTCCCTCAGCGCCAATTTCAGCCAAGTGAGGCCAACCCGATTCCGCCATTGTTGTGTGAAAACTATTGTCTTGAGGCCACTTGGATGACCGCATGTTCTTATTCTAACGTTTCACGATCGACGCCCCTTTGTTTTGCAATTTCCATTTATTTTTGGGATTTGAGAATGTGAGGTTATTTTGTTTGGGACTCAAACGGTCGAAAAGTTGTGTCAATTTATTTTTGTCAGGCTATTTTCCCCTAGGGTCTGAAAGGGTAATGTGTAAAGTTAATATTAAGTCAACACTGAGGCAAAATATTTTGGTGGTTTTTTTTACATAAACGTATAAAATGTACCTACTTGTGTATTATGAAAAGTCAACCCCTTAGTAACTACAACACAACAATAACTATTAGCCTGCAGCTCCTCAGGTATTACTTAAGTATCCTGGTCGGACGTTTCTCCTTTTGTCTTGACAGATATCACACCATGTCCTTTCGGTATGGTGACCCGACCCCAACGAGATTGGAAAAAGTCTTTATGGAAAAAATCAGTGGTATGATCATCGCCACTCCACCATTTTCATTTACAGTAATGAGCGGTAGTCCATTACTAGACGAACGATTTGATACGGATTGGATTGGGTACTGATAACAAACGTTTGAACTTGGTACGGGACGGCTTTAAGCTAGAACGTCTGTTAGAGGTCAGCTGAAGAGGTTAACGATTTCTTTGTAGAACTAAGAAGGCCAACAAGCACGTTTACCGGTGCCATTTATCACTTGTCAACCTTATCCGAGAGAGAGGTCAGAGAAGGTACCATTTTCGTTTCGAACAGATCATCTGGGTGAGTTTTTCATCCTCGCAGCCCCAAAAGAGCTACTGTTCAAGTCCGTTGCCGGTCAGGGTTACATAGTGAAATTCACAAACGGGGAACTAGTCGGCACCCCACTGTTTTTTTACCACATAGTAATAACAGGGTGGGGTGCGGATGAGTACACTGTTTATGCAAATCAAAGAAACATGCGGAGAAACAAGAGCGGTCCAAAACGTGGGCCATTCTTCTCACAATGCATGGCTCTCCCACGAAGCAATGCTTTCATTGCTTTTCGTCCAGTGAGTGAGGTTACCGGAGGCCCTAACCCTTCCCCCCCTCTTCCACCCTTCCCTCCCCCCTCCCCCTCTTCCACCCATCCCCTACTCCCACCTTAAAGGCCGGCAACGCACTTGTTACTCTTGAGTTGCAGGTGCCCATGGGCGGCGGTAGTCATTTACCATCAGGTGACCCGCCTGCTCGTTTACCCCAATACCATAAAAAGAGTGACCACACGATCGACACGACGATAATTTTAACGATAATTCGAAGTTGAAAGCTACCTCCTTGGTGTTCCTTCCAATATATTGTGATGGCGTTATTAAAGCCTTATTCATATCATTAAGATTACATTTATTTAATAAGCTAAAGTTTGTATAAGGCCAGTATTTATAAAATAAAGCTCATGTATATTTGTACAACGATAATATTAGATCGGTATCAGAATGTTTATTCTTTAAACAAGTGTTAGAGTTTATCGCTCCATAATTTAATCTTTATCTTGCCTTAAAACGTGTCGCTATACAAATAAAATACCTTTAAGCTTATGGGCTTTAAAAATAATTATATGTGAAGAAAGAGAAAGTTTTTATTGGTTAAAGAAATATATAAATGGTGAAACGTTAAAAGTAGATTACCGCACACGGTTCATGCTTAAAAGAAAACAAAAAAGTAACTTCCATCCGCAGACGTTGAAATTGTGAAATAACTTTCTTGTCAGAGTTTTCCCAAATGGTTGCAGAATGAGTTTCTTCACAAAGGGCATTAAAAAGGTTTCTACATGATTAGAAACGTAGGCTTCATTGCTTGTTTCTTTGCCTTATTGGTATAAAATAGTGTGTGGAATCCACAACGCCCTACAGATTACTTTATTGTTTTACTTAAAAAGAGAAGGTTCTCAATTTGACTTTATTTTGACTATGTTACGCGATATGTTTGCCATTGTAAACGGTGTTAATGACCGACGATTTTAATGGTTAAGTTATTTGTCCAGAGTTGTATAACAAAGTTTAATAAAAAAGGTCAACCCAAAAGAGTAGATAGGTAGATTAGGTAGGTAGGCGCCATAGTTTAGACTTACTTTAACTTTTTTTTAAATATTGAACGCATTTGTTTTATTCATTTTGTTTTTTTTTTCTTTTTCTTTATTTAAAAAAGAATACTAGAAACGTGGCTCACACATTACTAGTATTCTAGTTAACCCCTAGTTAATTTACTTTTAACATTTTAATTTCTACCATTATTTTTGTTGTTGTGTTTCATCAAAGATAGTCCTTAAGATGCCGGCTTTTCTATTCCATCTTTTATGAAAGCAAGCAGAATTATAATCAATAATATTTTAAAACTTAAAGAAGTTTGTAATAATCTACAAGATTAACCTCTAGTACTCACGTTTACAAGCCTTCTTATGCGTGATGGGCTTGGTAGGATCCCTGTAGTACCCCTCGCGGCAGTAGTGGCAATGTCTGCCAGCAGTATAATGCCTGCACTTGAGGCAGACACCTCCGCTGGCACGACCTGACAGCTTGTACAGCTCCATGTTGAACCGGCAGCGACGAGCGTGACCGTTGCAGTTGCATTCTACAACAACAGAAATATATACGTCAGAATACATTTACATATACTGTCCTGATAGGCAGTATATAGCAAAAACCGGCCAAGTGCGAGTCGGACTCGCGCACGAATACTTCCGTACCAATATCTATAAAAACAGCAAAAAATCACGTATGTTGTATGTGAGCTCCCTTAAATATTTATATTATACTGTTTTTTAGTATTTGTTGTCATACATCTGAAAAAGTGAAAATTTCAACTGTCTAACTATCACGGTTCATGAGATACAGCCTGGTGACATCCGGACAGACAGACGGACGGACAGCGGAGTCTTAGTAATAGGGTCCCGTTTTACCCTTTGGGTACGGAACCCTAAAAAGCGCCAAAAAAAGCACTCTTAACTGGTGAGCGTGTATGAAACTGACTGTATATCCGAATACAAACAAAATACAACCAAAATACAAACACGCAAAATACACACACACAAACAAAATACAAACTGTATATCAGAATGGTGGAAAATGGTGCTCTATTGTCTGCCTATCCTGGACTTGGATAGGGCTTAAGCCATATCGCTATATCCTCGTTTAATTTCTAACACCGCGGATGTTAAAATCGGCAACTTTTTGGAGGGCAATAAAACTGTTTAGTTTTATATGAAACAACTGTTTAAAGTTAGTTTTTTTTAATATACTTATTCTGTCTAATCGTTGTTTGATTTGTCAAACATTTCAAGATATATTTTTCGACGGTGCCCTCAAATGAAGTATGGAAGATATTTAACCCAAAACTTTCCGCGGTTAGAAAGTTACGATAGGTATGTAGGCGTCGCCACAAGCCTAACGAATGCTGCCCCGTAGCCCGAGCAAAAGAAATTTAGATTAGATTAATTATTTAGCCTCGGCCATTAGCCTTCCGTTCTTGTGTAAACAAACATGAACTTAAAGGTGAACGTGAACATTAGTAGGAAAGACGTATGTAGTCATTACCCAGCAAATACGAATCCGCGGCGGCAAATGCACTGCAATAACTTACTGGATAGAACCTGCCTTCTGGATGGCTATTTATTTTATTTACAGAGTTACTTATTGCATTTATTAGAAGTGTAGGAGGGAGGCAAATGTGTTCATTAATATATTTTATTTATATAACGGAGGGTAGCTGGATTCATATAGCTGTAACCAAATCTTGGGAGATATAATGAAGAATCATAATATGTAACATCTCGTTTGATTGCGAAATTATATGATACAACGTGTTATGGAAAAGTGGGGTCGCCTTTTAGGGTCGTATACTAGACCCCTTGAGTGATGTAAAGCGCTAAAATTTAAAGGAAAATTCGTGATTTTCAATACAATTATTTAATTTTTAAACTTATAAATTGGACCTGAAAATTAAACGAAAAAAAAATACTATTTAGTAAGCAAGAGAGTCGAAATTAATGAAACTAAGGTATAAATATGTTATATACTATAATTTCTAATCTCATCATCATTTAAAGAAAATATGAAAAAAAAATATTTTTGATACAATATTTAGCTATTATAGTTAAGACGTGAAAGCGTAGCAAACAATTAATGTATTTAGGACTTACATTGGGATGATGTTATATTTACTGCCTTGGCCGACTTGGACTTGGAGAATGACTTCAAACGTGGTTACGTTTGAAGTCATTCTATTTGACTTTAACTAATTAAAGGCACATGATTTTCCAACACCCGGGTCTACGAAAATGCTTAAAAACCAAATATTATTCAATTGAAATTTGTCAAATCAATAGATATAACGTAAAAAAATATATTTTTATCATTTTTTTTTTGTCATTATAGCAGAATATCTAATTTTTAGACATTAATTATAATATCAAAAGATCCAGAATATTCTACAAAATCGTTTCCAAGCCTTGAAAATCAAACCTGCCTACAAACCACAATATTATCCGTCTACCCACCACAACAAAAGCTTCCGTAACTAATAGAGTACAATAAAAAACCAGAATTTATGTCATCTGTCAGTGTGCTGTCATAGCTGAGATACAAATCACACGGTACAAAGGGATGTAGAATATTTTTGTAACAACGCCATCTGTTGAACGTAATAGAGAACATTTAACAGATCGTGATCGATGACAGCTTTATGCGATAGGGAGGGCGGCGCACGCGGCGTAACTTACGATCTCTTTTGAAATGTGATGTGGTTTATTGTTTAAAGAAAGTATGAGTAGTTTATACCTAATGTAAAATTTTCATTTGGAAATACTTAGAAAATGTTTCTTTAAATTTTCAAAAGCTCTACCCAACTTTAGAGGAGACGTTTTCCATTAAGAAATAGATAAGATCACAATCACAAAATCACAAAAGATTTACTGGCCGGCAATTTACTGGTACTGGTTCTAAGATGGGCTGGTGGCGGTGGGAACCCCAGTCAATACTTTGGTTACCCAGCGAGAGACGGTGGCAAGTTCGTGTCTCGCATTCTCTTTCTAAAAATATAGCGGGTATCCCTGCCTTCAAAAAGACACAGTGGTGGCCAGGATTGACCTCTTCTCAATTTGTTGTCAGAGATACCTCATGGTTTGGATTGGTTTAACCGTTTGATCGTGCCAGTCGGTGATAATAAGTATGCTTAAATAAAAAAAAAATTGGTTGCCTGTAAAGTCGGTATACGGGCGAAAGTTTTACGTGACAACGACTTTGAGTGGTAAAATAATTTTAATGTGAATATTCATTCGTATAGTAGGAAGAAGGATGAAATAATAGTAACAATTTAAAACATTTATTTATACAAAGAATTATATTTAAAGGGACGCGTGCCTTTCACTTTTTATGTCTGTCTCTCTCGCTCTTAGGCGGGCTAACCATGCCCGAGTGGAAGGGACGCGTGCCTCTCACTCGCTCTCATTGTGAGCGCATAACGTGAGCGGAGCGTAACGCAGTTTCTTGAAGTGTCACCCGGCAAACCAATTTATAAGACGTTGTCACGTCAAAAGAGGCTCTGTACAATTGTTACCGTTTACTGACTGTATTATAGTTTACATTTGACTTCAAGTTCCAAGTTTAAATTAATGTCAACGTCACATATAGTATTCAAAAATCGATCGTGACTTTGTTTTAAAAAATCAGTTCCTCGCAATGACATTATAACATTTTACACTATACTTGAGTCAAATTGCATATGGAATCTTTGTAAACACACTATATGTCATCATGTTTAGGGTTGTCATAATTTGAATTCACATTACGATTTGGCTGTCATTGCAAGTGCTGCTGCTGGGACTCGATCGTCTTGATCTAACCACCAAATACGTTATCCGTAAAAAAAATAGCTTAAAACAAGAATTAACAGGGATTACAAGTATGCGTCTTGCAACCCTATAACTCTTTAAATTTCGCAGATCAAGAACAATTTGGTTATTCATATAATTATTAGTCAAAGTAAAGAAGCTATGCAATACCAGTAAAAATCACTTCAAGTTAAAATAAAATTAAAACTGAATTAATTTTCAATAGGTATTATTTATTTTATAAAATAAATGCATTTAACGTGAATAAAGTTGACCGATTTATCAACATAATTCTGTTTCGTTATTTATTGGTAAGGATTTTTTTTATTGGTATAGCGGGAAACGAGCAGACGGGTGGTCACCTGATGTTTACCATCAGGTCAGGACTACCGCCGCCCATGGGCACCTGTAACTCAAAAGTCACAAGTGCGTTGCCGCCCTTTAAGGTGGGAGTGGGGGGAGAGGGGCATTAGAGGGGAGGGGAGGGGGGAGAGGGGAAGGATGGGAATAGGGGAGAGGGAAGAGTTAGGACCTCCAGTAACCTCACTCACGCGGCGAAAGGCAATGCAAGCATTGCTTCACTGCCGGTTTTCTGTGAGGCCGTGGTATCGAACGGAGTCGAGCCGGCCCAAACGTGCCGAAACATGGCTCTCCCACGTCAAAAACTTTTGCATTTTGACTTTGAAAGGTTTTGATAATGTAGTTTATTATATTATATAATATAATAAACTACATTACATACATAATAGACAAAGAAAAAACAATTAAGAACGATTAACTCCTATGTTTGTCAACCGATTTTTGAAGTGAAAACTTCTCTAGGCACGTTGAGCACTTTTGGTATTGGGAAAAAGCACTGAACTCGCGTGACTGACACGCTCAGATACATAATATATACAGGAGTCCTACGACTAACAGTTTTTATTTTATTTTATTATATATCTTTTTTGGTACATCGTTTGCCGCAATCTGCCGATATCCTGGATAGCAAAGTACCATTCTCCATATCAAAAAGAAAATACGTAAGTAATATTAACGATAAAAATAATTTTAAAAATATATAATTTGCAAACAGGTTATTAACACCTGCCCGTCAATGGTTGCTAAGAAACGGTTAGTAAACTTGCCATATCGAATATGGCTGAAGTGTTATAGATGTATTACGTTCATAGTACTTGTTGTACTGTTGTACTAATGAGTAGCGCGAAAGATAGCTATCGTTCTCCTTTTTGATTTTTTTCTTAATTATCAAACCGAGAACAACATTACCATAGCCTTTCACTGCACAATTGACTGTACAGTTTTTAAGCCAAAAAAAAAAAATTAAATCTTTTTCATTTCACCAGTATTCGGTGTCACGTTCATATTGTCCCGCAAGTAGGGTCGGATACGCCGGCGCACGTCCGGAGTCCGCACGTGTCCGGCCTCACGTCCGGACCACGTGTCCAGCCGGACGCCAATCAGTTGCCTCTCTAATTAATTTACTTCGAGCTTTCTTATTGGGAGGTACGTGCCCCAATCATACTGAAACCATTCGAGTTCAGATTAGCGTTGGTTATTTTCTGCTGATCAATTTCCTACGCGAAATAGTAGATGTGGGAACGGTCTGTATTTGCTGTGCGCTTGAGAGTAAGGTCCTCGATTTCAAGAGGTAATAATATGCGGCATCCGTGTGTTCGTGTTAGAAAGGTATTAGCCGATATAATAGTCGAGGCTGTCTGAAAAAAGTTTTAAAAATAGAATTTGATTTTTTTTCTTTTTGTTGATACAATCTTAGCAACCATCACTTATCACTATCACGGTCTTAATGATTTTGTTGCACATTTTCCAAAAGAAAAAGAAAATAATGTCTTTGTTGAATTAGGCGACTTCTTGTGTGAACATTTTCAAACAACTTTTTTATGAATGTTCATGAAAATTGTAAAATAAGTTCACTGCTAGAGCTTCTACCACTCTAGACACGATGATAGTATCTACAACTAAGTGATTTATACAGGTTTTTAAAGTAATAAAAAAAATGTAACAAGATGTACCCGGTAAATGTTGAAAACATGAAGGAAATTATCATTTTATGTTATTATTATATTGGGACATGTTAGAAACAGTCTCACAACCACTGATATAAAATATGAAAATCACTAACAGTAACTGCCAAGTTGTTCGTACCACTATTCGCACTCAAGACAATGTTCTGAACTTATTACTACCCTTTTTATAACCCCACAATTCATGAATATTTATCAATTGACCAATACCATTGCGTTACCGGTATAACCAGTCAAAATAATGTCTATTAACTTATTCTTATTAAATAGTGAACTGTGTTATCATCCATTATAGTTTGTCCCTAATTTTAATAAAATAAATAAGAGTTTTTGATGTGGCGACGACAGACATAAAACACTTTTCTGTTAAAAAGGCTAGGATGGAGGCAAGGATGTGAAGAGGTTCCTAAAGACTATCTCCCTAGGTTATATATAAGCCGATCCTCGGCACCAGACACACCTGTGATGTACCTATATACCGTATGGTTTTAGTTTGTTCGCGTCCGACATACCACTGCACCGCAAGTCTTGATGAGGTGCTGACCCGTGGGGGTTCTTACAATAAAAAATAACTTTTCTCTACGACCATAACTTAATTACAAATGACCATGTATTTAACGCAATAAATTAAAATCAACAAGACAATCATAGAGAGATTTCTCGACATGTGCAAACAAGTCGTTAATATAACAAACTTTGCCATTCATAATCTCCTGGTATGACAAACTCGGTCTGTCAGTAACATAATTTCGCGACATTCTACAGTCATTACGTATACTACATAAATCACGTCGCCCCGCCCGGGAGCGACGGAGCCCACTTGTTCTTTTGTCGTCCATAACGATCCTGGTAAATGAACGATGTATTTTGCCTTCGTCAACTTGTTATGAGAAGGAAAAAAGGTTTGTTTATGGTTCTTAGCCTACTATAGATAAAAAAAAACCATTCGCTTTGTTTCAATTTTTGAATCTAAATCAAATTTCAAATTTAGAAGTGTTTTTTTTTTTATGCGGTTAAAAATTTATTGACACGAAAATCAGAACAACGTTCCTATATTGTGAAACATCACTTTTTGTAAGTTAAAAAAGAATGCTAACTTTTAAACTTTCGTTCGTTAAATAATATAATTATGGTATATATACGGGAATTAACGCGACTACGAAATAGGTATTACATATCTCTGAATTGCCTGACGTTTCGATCTGGTTGCCTGTAACCTGTAATACCTTGATCGTGATCGCGTTAATTCCTTTATTATATATACTTAATTAATATTTTTGTTAGATAATTACATCTAAAGAGTAAAATCCAATAAAAATTGGAAAAAAAAATAAAATGAATTGACTATTCTACTCCCTTTCCATGAACTTTGGCCAATTTCATTCATTTTCTTTTATAAGTTTCCTGTGGAGTTACCTTCTCAATCAGGTGGCTCAATTCGATCAGAAATCTGGTGTAACCAACCCCTTCAATTCAGTAATAATAATTCGTCCCAAAAATTAACACCCTAAAGCGCCCCATAAAGCATTAAAGAGCTTAACATAGCGCATATTAACGCAATTTAATACCATCGCATCTTGCTAAAAGTACCCTGAGCCCGTAATAATATTAACTCGAGACAGGGGTGCCAAATTGCCACACTCGACTTTATTAATTTGATTAATCTCGCTCATAGACATATCGGCTTAATAACTGGTGGTAGGCACCCCTGCGCAGACGATAGTAATTGGATAACCTACAACATTGTAAGAGACGATGAAGGTATGTGGCCCAGCGGTGGAGCATTAGACTGGAACATCAGAGGTCGCGGGTTTGATTCCCGCAGTGCAAATATTATATTTTTATGTGTGATTTTTACAAATAATTATGAATTTACAAAAATAAAAATTAATTATGCTTATCCGTGTTTTAGAATTTATAGTACAAGAACAACTATCCTTAGATCTAGATCTTTCTACGCTGGATCTAGATCTATCGCAGGATCTTATTATTTTCTTTTGTTCCCTGTTTTTAGAGTTCCGTACCTCAAGGGAATAAAAGGAACCTTATAGAATCACTTCGTTGTCCGTCTCTGTCTGTCACGACATTTCTTCTATGGAGCGAGTGGATGTCAAGTTGAAATTAACATCAAATGTAATCAAAAGCTATCATTCAAGTCTTTTATTTTAACCTATTTTAACACTAGACGGGTAAATCAAAACCCATCGACCTAGAATCATGAAATTTGGCGAAAAGCAAGTCTCACTGTACAAGTAAAGGAAAATAAATGGCGACTGCCGCCAGAAGGGAAAACGTAAATTTTTTTAGAATAATAACTGTTTTTTCCTGTTTAATTTATATTTAGTATGAATAATTAAAATTCCATAATTTATAAATTAAGGATATTAATATTAGTAATAGTAATAGTATTCTTTATTGTGGATCATAGGTAGCTACATAGTACAGATCTTATAGTTTATATTGTCTAGAACAGCTAAGTCCCGCCCATTGGACATACAATAGTTACAGTCATTTGAATATGAATTGAATACATTAAAGAATAGTATAAATTATGTCAATATGTCACAGAAATCGTTAACAGGCAATAATAATGCAAAAGTAGAGAATAGAGAATACTGAACACATCATGATTTGGGTATAGAGTAATGAAGCAGAGACTTATCAGATAAGTAATTAGTATGGTTTTCACATCTATTGCGAAACGTGTTCACAGGCCGCTGCGTGTCGCTATCGCGCCAGTCAGGTGCAATATGGGCGCAATACCTACATATTATAACGTCAGTGAGGCGAACTCATAAACTCAAAAATCGCTCGACGCGGCTAAAGAAGTTTTCACTTCAAAAATCCGAAAGTCATTGATTTGCAGTTAATATCACATAAAAAAAAATTGTTGCGATTACAAGCTGTAATTATATAGAACTTTATTTTGTGCTTAGAAAATTGACTGCGATGTATATCGATGTACTAAGGGAAGATAAACTTTCAGTAGTTAGAATCACACTTGTACGGGTTTTTTTATTAGATACCAGCAGCGCCCCGCGGTTTCACCTGCGTAAGTCCCAATCCCGTGGGAATATCGAGATAAAAAGTAGCCTATGCGTTAATCCAGGTCTTCAGCTATCTACATACCAAGTTTCATTGCAATCGGTTCATTGGTTTTTGTGTGAAAGAGTAACAAACATCCATCCATCCATCTAAACTTTCACATTTATAATATTAGTGGGATTATTGTGCGGATGACTGGTTACTGGGTACAATATGCAACTGAAATCGCTGAATCTTCTTCTTTTCTTTAAGTGCCCCTTTGTTCCGGAAGGTGAACCCTCAGATTCTTATATTCATCTTTGCTAATGGCCAAGCGGAAGAAACGACGGAGGTAATACCGGTTCACTCCCGAATGTAGCGCAGCCACGATTTTTTGCTTTGACCAATGCATTTCTTTCCGTATCTTAAAATGGCTGAACTGACACTGAACATGGCTGTAAATTCTTTAAACCGGAGTTTAACTGCATAGGTGATGATTTATATTCAGCAGTCACCCGACACTGTCACCATTTTAAGTCTTGTGGATTTGTAGTTGGTAGTAAAAGGCCCTTTTCAGGGCAAACCGTGTGCTTGTTTACAAAAAAAGGTAGTTGTATAAAATACAAGTAAAGTAATATTGAGCAAGGCTCTGCTCTAATTTGAGCACAATTCTACCAAGCATAGCTTCTGAAGTAAAAATACGGAGAAAAACAGGAAAATCCGTCTCTCAATCGGATGTTATTGGCGAATATCGGACACCATCACTCATCGCTGACATTGATGGACAGGTGAGTCTCCGTACCTATTTTTTGAACTTTTGCGCATCGGTTTTTTATGCTATTTATGTAAAAGAAAGTTTATTACAACTGTGTTCATTTTACAATATTATCAATAATAATTAAATGTAAAAATCGAGTTATATTCATAGTAGCTAGCTGTTAGTGAAATTAATTTACGGAAATTCACGAATTAAATACAAAATTTGCATTGAACAAACAAAAAACTATATATTTTAATAAATGTTTTTACTTACTTTATATACTACGATCGATATATTTCGGTCATATTTTTATCAGTTAATCAAAAACATAAATTTTAGTTTAAAAAAACTAAACTATACGCTTTTATAGCAAACCGAACTAAACAGTTCTATAGCGATATAAAGTCCACTGATTCATCATAATTGAGAAAAAAATAATAAGTTTAAAATAAGAATTAAGTTATTAACAAAACATTTAATTTGTTTGTAAAAAAACATCGGGTGTTTTTAGGGTTCAGTACCCCAAGGGCAACCAACGGGACCCTATTTCTAAGCCTCCGCTGTCCGTCCGTCCGTCTGTTTCTCATGATCCGTAACAGTAGACAGTTAAAATTTTCACAGAATGTGTATTTCTGTTGCCGCTATAACAACAAATAATAAAAATAAATCAAAAATTAAAGGGGGCTCCCCTACTTGAATGTATTTACGGGAATTAACGCGATCACGAAAAGGTATTACATACCTCTGAATTGCACTGGCCGTGGTCACAGGCTGACTGGCTCAGCAGTGGACTGGACCGCGTTAATTCCCATAAATAAATAATTATTTCATGGAACGCGAAAGTTTAAAAGTTAGTATAGAACGTGTTTTTTCGCTATTTTTACTCAATCTTAATATTTTATTCGACGATGGTACGGAACGCTTCATGTGCGACTCTGACTCGCACTTGGCCCATTTTTACTATATTTTATAATAGCTCTATTTTTACGTATATGTAGCTATCAACTAATATTTGTAACATTGGAGGATGATGTCAAATCAAATATTATTCCAATCTTTTAGTCTTGCATTGTCATCAGTCCTTAACGTGTGCAAAATTTTCAAATTGATCGGACGTCTTGAAATTGATGACAATTACGTTGAAAGATTACGTTATATAAAGAGATAGATACTGGTCATGCTAATATAAAGCGGTGTACAATTTTACATAAAAACAAATTAATGATTTTAATAAAATTAATTTGTATTACACTTTATTAAGAAATAGCAATCGGTTCAGTGGTTTTTGCGTGAAAGAGTAACAAATATCCATCCATCCAAACTTTCACATTTATAATATTAGTGGTATATCCTTAAAAATTTAACTTCTTTCAGTAAAGTATTCCTTACCAGGAATTAATCCGTCCCTGGTTTTATATCCAATTTAACACATTTATGTATAGGTACACAGAGCTCTGTAAAGTACTTACTCGTATTATATACTTATACAAGTATCCACTAAGAAATTTAACACTGAAGATACAAGACGCTGACAAGGGCTGTTCGTGTCAATTAATGTAACCCTACTAAGTAGAAGAGGGTTTTGTTAATATAACCTTACGGGGGTAGCTAGAGGCCGTTTCATTTTAAACTAAGTAGCAATATTATCTTTCATCATTATACGAACGATGTTCAGCCGTACCTGATTAAGTTTACACGATTGCTAGACCTTTTAAATAAAAAATCTTACTAATCCCACTAATATTATAAATGTGAAAGTTTGGATGGATGGATGTTTGTTACTCTTTCACGCAAAAACCACTGAACCGATTGTGATGAAACTTGTCATGTAGATAGCTGAAGACTTGAATTAACGTATAGGCTACTTTTTATTCCGATATTCCTACGAGATCAGGACTTACGCGAGTGAAACGCTCGCGGGGCGCTCCTAGTGTTTCAAAGGTGAAAGTTTCTGAGGATGGTTGCACTATGTTACTCTTTCACGCAAAAACGGCTGAACGGATTTGGATGTGCCAAATGTCATCCAGATCTGTCTGGAATAGCACATAGGCTACTTTTTATACCGGAAAAATGTACGGTTCCCGTGGGAGAACTAAAATTGTAAATGCGAATGTAGGTTTGCTTATTTGTTGTGCAATCACTACCTAAATACTTATCCGATCATTATGAAAATTTGCATACAACGTGTATGCAAATTTTCATAATGAATGATGATGAATGATGATGTTAGGGCCTCAGAAAAGGATATAAGATACCTTTCATACAGAAAGAACCGCCAAGAGGCTATTCGTCAAACGTCTATGTTCAAGATAGTGTGTTTTTTAAAGAAGAAAATATTCGGAATGTAAACCACTTTCAACTTAATAAATGACATTATTTTTAGGTTCCATTTATCTAAAGGAAAAAAGGAACTCAAGAATCACCACGTTGTCCGTCTGTCGGTCTGTCTATCAAGACGTTTTTTTTTTCAGGAAACCGTAGAGGTATCAAGTTGAAAATAACATCAAATATGTATGCCTGCGGTCCCTTGAAGCTGTAAAAAATCCAGCTTCTTCTCATTTAAGCCATATATTTGAACATTTCGCAGGTCGATCAATACCTTTAGGATATTTTCCATTGACCTAGAATCATGAAATTTGGCGAGAAGTAAGGTCTCACAGCACAACTAAAGGAGTATGTGTGGGAGAGATTATTTAAAACGGCAAAGTAATTGTCATTCGGAAAAACAGGAAACCTCGGTGCGCGAGTCAGACTCGCACTTGACTGTTTGTTTTTAAAGGACCCAAAGACAATTTTCTTTATTCTCGCACATAGGATTCAATGGCTCAAATAAATGCGTGATAAAATACCTTTTAATAATTACAAAATATTTTGTGGTATCTTTTTACTACGAACACAATCCCTCTTTAGCCAGGTACATTTAAAGATGTTGTAGAAAATAGAGCGTACGAGGATAATCTCACAACGCATGCCTAACAATAACTACGAGAGATCTAGAAGCTTCGACAAGCGCACACGGTGAGTAGATCCTTTCCTCTATAGAATAATAATAAATATAATAGAATTTACTATCTTATCCGTTCTTTGGTAGTCACTTAAAAAGTATTATGTAACATTATATTTAGGATGCTTTATACTTTATAAGTTACATAATATTCTTTAATATGGTTGTATATGTATAGGGTGGACAGTAAAATTAGGGTTGCCAACTTTTTTTTGTCCAAATAAAGTACATTGGTTGTTAAAGGTAGAAAAAAAGTACATTGTGTCAAAATAAAGTACTATTTATTTTACTTTTTTATAAATATATTTTCGTCACTTTTAGCAAAGAATTATTCTTGCTAAAAATCTGCGCACTTTCTATACCGTCTATATTTAAGTTAAAATAAATGAGTAATTATTTTTTTATTTACTCATTTATTTTAATCAACAGATTCATTACTATTTTAATAAAAATCTATTGACTAATTTTGAATTCGTCTTACGACCAATCTTTTTTTTATGGTTTATGTAAAATAAATCCTACTGAAATCAAATCACACGAAATAAAGTATTATTATTGTTGTCATAAAGTATAGAGTACAATTACTCGAAATTACGTACAATACTTTGTAATAAAGTACGGGTGGCAACCCTAAGTACAATACAGTACAGTGTAGTACAGAAAGGTGTGGTCATATGTTAAAAACTGAAATATATAATTGTTTTTTATGGTATAGGGGGCAAACGAGCAGACTGGTCACCTGATGCTAAATGACTACCGCCACCCAGGGGCACCTGCAACTCAAGAGTCACGAGTGCGTTGCCGACCTTTAAGGTAGGAGTAGGGGAAAGGTGGAAGACGGGGGAGGGAAGAGTTAGGGCCTCTGGTAACCTCACTCACTCGGCGAAAAGTAATGCAATCTTGAAATGAAAAAATGTTTTCTGTGAGACCGTGGTAAAAGCTTAACATGCTTAATATCTGTTCTGTCTAAGTCTTAGTTCACACTAATATGACTTTTTCTTGATCTCATTAATCGTAGTTGACAGTGAATTAGACCGGCCCACTGTCAAGACCGGACTCCCCAACGGTAACACTCCGACGGTCGGTCTAGCCGACTCATACGTGCCGAAGCATAGATCTCCAACGATTTAACTTGAAAATTGACCGATAAAGCTAATATTTCGTATCAGTTGGCTGACATGAATGAAACTATGTGTATTTAATACCAAGGATGTTGATGGAATTCAGATTTTTCTGAAAATTTCTGCATAAAAAATATCAAAAAAACAAAATCATTGAAATTGACATGAAAATTCATAATGTGTTTAGAAATGTGCACCTAAATTAGGAAACGCGTTTTCCGAAGAAAAAAAAATCAAAATACATTTTTTTCAAGCTAGCACCTATTTATCGGCTACACATAACGCTCCTAAAATTTAAACACCTTTCTGTAACGGTACGTAAAAAGGACGACAGCGCTGTACCCCCTACGGGCAGGGCATATCACTACATAGTATAAAACAAAGTCGCTTCCCGCTGTCCGTCTGTCCCTATGTATGCTTAGATTTTTAAAATAACGCAACGGATTTTGATGCGGTTTTTTTTTTATAGATAGAGTGATTCAAGGGAAAGGTTTATATGTATAATACATGCATAATATGGTAGAGAAACACTGATAATTTTAGAGATTTCTAATGTGATGTCGTAAATAACCCCTTTTTTTTGTGTTTACATTGCAAACGCTGGCTGAACCCTACGAGATAGATCAAAATAATGTACTACAGTATTGTACACCTGAAAAAGCTCTACAAAAAAGTCCGCGATGGTATATGTTTATCTCATATATAACCCACAGTAACCATTTTTATCTTTTACATATTACAAAAAAATTATGGGTTATTTATCAAACTATTTTAAACAATACAGTATTATTCCTTATCCAATTAGATACATTAGATACGTTGTGCATGTCATGTACATCAAAATTGCCATTTACAGCATATTATTAAAATAAATATCTTAGAAGATATCAGAGATTTAAAAAGCGGGGGCAGAGCGGCTGGCGGGCCGAACCGATTTTGATTATTCTTTTTTGTTAGATAGGGAACCTCAAGGGTGGTCCCATGTCAAGGAAGTCAGGATTTGATGATGGGATCCTGATAAAATTGAGAGAAACCCTCGAAAATTGCAGTAACGAATAGTGTTTCTGTTTACTTTTCATTACTTTATGAGGTTTTTGCGTTTAGAATCATCATCATATCATGTAGCTGAGCTAATGACGAAAAAAAATCATATTATAAAAATCTTCACTACATATCACTACATATTATAAAACAAAGTGCCCCGCCGCGTCTGTCTGTCTGTTCGCGATAAACTGAAAACTACTGAACGGATTTTCATGCGGTTTTCACTAATAGACAGAGTGATTCATGAGGAAGGTTTAGGTGTATAATTTGTACCCGTGCGAAGCCGGGGCGGGTTGCTAGTTTAAACCTAAAATAAGAAGGTCGTAAGTTACATTAGCGTTTGTAATTAGTAATTTATCTTCGTTATGACACCTAACCTTTGGGAGGAGACTTCAAAGAACGATAATTATAGATGTTATATTCATGGCAACGTACATTGTTACATGTTTTATGCGTAACCTATTGAAGTCATACTTCCTTTGGCGCGTCAGGGAAAAATGATGAGAGTAAATTTTTACGATGCGCGCGCACATCGTGACGTAAAACGGACACCCTGAAGTTAGCTAGTCAACATTTGAGTTTTCCAAAAAAAGTTACCAACTTCACGATATTTGTTCAAGTGTTTCTGAACCTACAACACGTGTTTTGTATCAGTCCGAATAAAATATATAAAAATATACATAAATATATATTTTTTTAAATAATATATCGTGGTGACTGATATTTATTAACAATTTATTGATTTAAAGATAATTTACTGTGATTATAAGTGATACAATGGTTTTTACATTTTACTTTGAGTACGTTTGTAGAATTTGAGGTTAGTTGACGGTATGAATTATTTATTATGATATATAAATAAACTATATTTAACTAGATAAAAGTATAACTTCTTACGTGCGTACATAAGTACACACACACTTTTTTTTACATACATATATTTGACGCTAATGTTTTTTTTGAATAAGTATATTCGCCGATTCTCAGACACTTCTAAACCGAACCATTGTAAGAATATTTGCTCTGTGACATCAATGTCTAAAGAAGATGATAGGACCATATCTATCACATAAAAGTGTACAAAATATTTACTATGAAATAACAAGATAGGATTGAAATCTCTTATTAACATGTCAGTTGAATGCTCTACACGGTATCGTAAAGCTCGATTAGATCGTCAATGTACAAGTTGAACTCCGTATACTACACCTAGTGACATCTAGTGAAAAAACAATGAACTACCAAGTGTAACATTGTTAGTTATAAGATACAACTAACAAAAATGCGTGTAAATCACGGCTAATTTTCACAAACAGTGCACGTTGCATTGCAATACTCGTATGAGCTGGCGTCGATCCAAACTAAGATGGATGGCGTTGGTAATCGGGGGGGCACCCAGTTGGCAAGCCGCCGTTTAGTCATACACCCAGATTAGCTAGATTTATTACTAGTATTGATATAGGTAATTAATTTTCATTGATTTATATTATAACTAGCAACCCGCCCCGGCTTCACACGGGCAGCAGAGACATCTTCAATAATCATCATCATATTTTAACCAATTTACGCAAAACCTTCCTCATGAATCGCTCTATACACTTCTATAAAACCGCATGAAAATCCGTTCAAATGTTTTTGAGTTTATCGCGAACAGATAGACAGACGCAGCGGGGGACTTTGTTTTATAATAATTAGTGATTAGTGATAATAATAAAGGAATTGTCATCAGTGAAGTTCTAACAGTGAGTAAGTCAAAAATGTCTACAGGAGAGCAAAATCTTCAATTTCACCCGCGTTTTTGGTCTGCTCCTCTCTTAGGTATCATGATGTTACATAGCCTATAAGTCCTACAACCTTCCTCAATGAATACTATACCCAATACAAAACTACTTTTGAAGTGAAAACTTCTTTAGGAACGTTTGTACACTTTTGCTATGGGGAAAAAAAGCACTAAACTCGTCACCGTCACGCTAATAATACATATACAGATCCACTAGAGGGCGCTAATCTAAACATTGAGTTCTATCAGCTTCTTATTAATTAATGTCACCAACCTGCTAATGTGGCGTTTTAAGTTCGTCGTCTCGTTTAAGTTTTCACTTCTGTTTGCAGTACCATGACTGCCTAAATTTTGTTTCAGACTGGTAATTCCAGAGATTAGCGCGATTAAACAAACAAATAATAAAAAAACTCTTACACTTTATTAACTTAGTACGTAACGTACCGCTATTGTTTAGTTATTTCCTTTCCAATGATGAAACCGCAAAATAATTACTTACAGACTGTTAGAACTTCTTTGACGATATTACACAACGTTACATGTACAACATAAACTTTTTAGAACACAGAAAAACATACTTAGGTACATTTTTTTTATGTAAAAATAAAACAAATTTTACACAGAAAGGCCGAGACCAATAAAAATAATGAAAACCGTAAGCGATAGGACGTGGACGTTCCCCAGGCAGGTGGACTAACGACCTGAAGAAGGTAGCAGGGATAGATTAGATGCGGAAGGTAGAGACCGCGTGCTTTAAAGGTCATAGGGTCGTGCGGGGAGCACAATTACTTTTGTACCTTATATTACCGGCATTGAGCTCCAATTCACATTTCATTGGTTAGACTTACATTTCGGCTCGGACTTTCCGGCAACAGCCAGTTCGAATTACAGGTGTGCGAACCTAACCTTCTCGAAGGTTCTATCCGCATAAATAATAGCCCTTTCCTTCCATTGCCTTTTTTCTTACCGTGTCCCTTTCAATATTCGCCCAATTTTCCGATTTAATTCCCAAAATGCCCGGTTGACGGCAACAGGCTTGCGCCCTATTCCGTTAGTGGGACCAAATTATAGTCAGCAAAATATGGGCGCTTTACGTCTCTTTTTACACCTCCAGGGATACAGGCATGGTTGTACCGAGGGGGTGGGGAGAGGGGGAGAGGGGTACCTACCCCCCCTGGCTTTAGCAGGCTCACGTAGTTTTTTTTTTTGCCCCCCCCCTCCTAAACCGACAAAATTAAAGTTCGCCCCTCCCCCCTTGGATAACAAAAACAAATTTTGCCCTCCCTGGGCTAAAAGTTGGATACGCCCATGGATATAGGCATTACGTATGTTACATCTAATCTGGCACGTATGTGTCTTTTCTTGGACATTTAAAAAAATACATTAATTGTAGTGACTATTCCTTTAAATAATTTGAACAAACGCAAACGCAAATAAAAACATACTATATTGAGACAAAAACGGTATCAATATTTGTGTAAATTTTTGATTTAGTTGCATTTAAATTGCAAATGGCCGCCGTTGTAACATACGTCGTCAAGAATGGACCGAAGCTACGTATTATTGGTCAGATACGTTGTGTCTGGTAATTAAGATAGTCTAGTCTAGACTAGGGTTAACTATAATAGATGTTATGAGACTGCGGACGGTTCCAGGATAAATAGATTCTTTTAATTTAGTTTTTGAAGTGAAAACTTCTTTAGCGGCGTTGGGTACTTTTTGAGATGGTAAAAATGTTAAACTTTCGTCAGAATTCAGGGTCACGTGAACCCTGATCGAAAATGTCTGGAAAATGTGTCCGAGTGTTAATTTAAAAAAAATATATTTTTATAACGAGATCGAAAATTCTTAAGACGGAGGTGAGTTTATATTTACATGTACAGCGTCAGAGAGACATGGAGAGGGAGGGAGGGAGGGAGAGAGTGAGAGAGAGAGAGATGGATGTAGGGAGGGAATCTAGGAAGGGAGAGTGGGATAGTGGGAGATTGGGAGAATGGGGAGAGTGGGGAAAGCTGGGAGAGTGGGGAGAGTGCGTGACTGTTGTGACGTTTTAAGTTCGTCGTATCGTTTAAATTTGCACTTCTGTCGGCAGTCCCATGACTGCCTCTTCTTTTCTATAACTATGCGAATAAGAACGTTCACCTATTGGCATGCAAGTCCATTTAAGTTTCTAAATAACTTTTGAATGTAAACCGGTTATGAGATAAAAACTCTACTAACTAATTTTGAATTAGATCCGGCAAGTTTACTGTTCGAATTAGTGCTGTAAATAGCGGTTCAACAGCACTTTATAGCATCAGCACACTGGTAGTTTTCACTGCTAAAGAGTACGTAAAGACGACAAAACTCCATAAGGATTACATCTCCCGATTCACACACCCACACCTATACTGCAAACTTAGATAAGCTTCAATGATGTCACTGTAGCCAAAAGCTCTTAACTCCCATGTAAAAACGATCTAATCTCTTTAATGTACTTACAATTAATAATAATAATTTGAGACTCCTAAACCATGGCCGTCTGATCCCAAACTAGACAAAGCCTGTACTATGGTAACCAAGTTACTGATAAACATACTTATATGTTACTAAATACATACATATTTATTATTTATAGATAAATAACACCCAGACACAGAACAAATTATCATGCTCGTAACACAATTGTTTGTCTAGGGTGGGAATTGAACCGAATCAACAATTAGGATCACTAAGACCAGAAGGTCAGCAGTAGACCAACAGGACAGTTGCTTATAAACTTCCTCTAATGCAGAGGTGGTCTTAAAAAAACATCTTAAGTCTTCAAGATCGTTGGCCCTTATGGTGACAACTTTATTTTTCATTTTTATATCCTCAAGCGTCTATACGAACGTCTACCCACGAATTAGTAGGCAACATATTTATACTTCTCTTGGCGCGTTAGGGAAAAATGATGAGAGTAAATTTTTACGATGCGCGCGCACACCGTTACGAAAAACCAACACCCTGAAGTTAGCTAGTCAACATTTTAGATTTTCAAAAAAAGTTACCAACTTCACGATATTTATTCAACTGTTTCTGAACCTACAACATGTGTTTTGTATCAGTCCGAATAAAATATATAAAAAACTAAAAATAAAAAATAAATTATAAAAAGAAATTACAAAAAAAAAAAAAAATTGAGATAAAAATAAATAAAATAAAATTGAATTGATTTGGATAAAATATTTAGAAAGATTTTTATCTTGTTAAGTATAACTTCTTACGTGCGTACATAAGTACACACACACTTTTTTTTTTATAGTCCCATGCAGTAGAGTATCAACCTAGTACTCTCTTATAACTATCGTCGTTCTTTTCAGCCGCTGTGTTTCTACTAAGAATTTTTTAACAGTCCAACAAAATAGCAATTTACCTGACAAGGGAATCGAACAAAGAACCTTTCGACAGCATTCAAACATAAGCAAAGCTATGCAGGTTTTCTAAAATGAAATAATAAGTATACTAGTTAGTTGGTCAAATTGGCAATCTTAGAGCGGTGACGGTACGCGGTGGCGAACTGGTGACGGACAAATCCCAGAGGGCGGTGGATGAATAAAACATTCTGCAATTGTGCGACTGTCGCGACTGGCTACGGGTGAGACCATAGAAGCGGTAGAAGAGCGATTCATTTATATTGAAAAAAAAAGCAATTACTATAATAATACTATTTATTTTATTTACAGAAAATGTAAAACAGACATGTTATATTTTACAGGCATGACAATTGGCGGTCTTATCACTCACGGTGATTTCTTCCAGACAACCTTTATACAAACTTCATACTTTACAAAATGTATTCCGGGTAGTTTGTGACGTACTGTTATAGGGTAAAGAATATCCCATCAAAAACATGAATGTGAAAATGGGAGCCAAGTTCAATATCAAGAGTAGGCGTGGTTGTCTACTTTGCCTACAAAAGAATTGAGATCTAAATGGGTGCCTAGTTTTGTAGCTAATCCTGAAATTTATTTAGAAAGTTTGTATATGTATGGATGTATGAATGTTTGTTACTATTTCACGCCAAAACTACTGAACAGATTGAGATGAAACTTGGTACGTAGATAGCTGGAGATCTGGATTAACGTATAGGCTACTTGTTATCCCGATATTCTCACGGGATCGGGACTTACGCGGGTAAAACCGAAGAGCGCTGCTAGTTCTAAAATAAATACGACTTCTTAAATTTATACGGTCGAATTTCTTACATAAATCAGAAACCTTACCGTAAATTGAAGCTCAAGATTTGACGTAGCTAGTTTTCACATACAATTTATCTTATATTTGACTAATTAACTTGTTTTCTTTTTTATAAGCAAGTTACTGTTGTAATATTGTAAGATTTTTTTTCATGTTTGGTTTGGTGGTAAAAACTAGTCAAGTCAAGAAGATTGATTGTACTTCAAAAGAAAAGCAGCACCTTTCTATGTAGGTTCACTTCATTCTGCATTTTTGTCAATTTGTTTGTTGACTGTTTGAACCAATTTCAATAAATTATTTTTTTCTGAAGATAAGTCCCGTTTAAATAAGAAGAAAATATTCCATCTCTAAGGGTAGCTCTAGCATAAGCTTTATGGATGAAGAATATCTACAGCTTATTTGAATTTACCATGATGAAAGCGCACTGAGGTAGGTCATACTCTTTTTCAAAGATAATTCTCGGGAACGCGTCAAGTTGATCTCAAAATAACATGATGTCAGGTACAATTTTAATAAACACACTCTTTTTAATTCAAGTGTGTTCATTGGCAATTATTGTCACCCACGTTTTGTGTGAAACTTGTCTTTTTGGTGACGTCAATATCATAAACAAAATGGTTCATATTCTTTTAACCTTGACGACGTAAATGCTATTACCGGTAAGAAGCGTAAAAATATCGTTGTATGGATTCTAAAAATATTAAGTAAAATTAATTATTTTCGTTTGTAAAGGTCAAATTATTGCTAAAAAATAATATGATGACAACGGGGATGTGATGATAGGTCGTTATACCACATTCGCTTGCAGCGTCGATGGTCACTGTTCTATTCCCGCTCAATGTAAATATTTGTATAAATGAATATGTCTATGAATAATATGTATGTCGAGGGATCTCCAGGTGTACTATAGAAACGCGAACGAACTAATACGAGGACGAGGGCTAGACGGAAAAAAGATTTAAAGCAACGAAAAATGCTGACCGCGAGTTGGTATACTAATTATCCATATATTAGTTCGGTCAGCTTTCACAGATGGGGCAATTTTACTACATTTTGATACAATTTATTCACCCTATTAAATATATTTATTTATAGCGAAACGAACTTCGTAGAACGGTCCGACCAAAACTTTTTTTTTGTACGCGCTATTCTATTTTATTCTCGGAAAATACTATACAGATTAAAAAAAAAAAATGTATTGAATAGCCTAATTCTTGAGGAAGATTTTAGGCTATTAAAAGTCACGCTATGATCCTTAGGAGCCGAGCAGTGACTACGAACGCAGCTAAACTGCAAGCAACGGCTAGTGAAATACACTAATTATTATCTGAAGGTATAAATATTGCATGTGGTATAAAACGGAGATAGTCGTGGCCTTCAACACAAATGAAATAAATTATAGTTTATTAAAACTAAAAAACACCCTTTAATCAGGTCGCCATACCTGAATTAAAATTAAAAAAAGTCCTACTGTCCATCTCTGGCTCCATCATCAGACCTGCATTACCAAGCGCAATCTGTTGGTCCATCAAAAGGAGTCATAATTATGAGCCCAAACTCAAGTGGTTTACTAGTAGCCACTGAAGAGTTCCACTATCCCCTGGCTCCATCAGATCACCATCAAGACGCCAAATTATAGTATTATCATCCGAACTACATATACATACAAAGTTTCATTTCGATACGACAATTAGAAGTAGGTTAAAATTTACTTCAAACATTTCGCCGCGCGGCAAAAAAAGTGTCATATCACATGTTAGGTACGTTTTTACATTTTTATAGCATTGAATAGCAAATGTTGCATTTGGTCAGCTGTAAAAACACCGTTATTAGCTCAGTGAAAAAAGGAACGAAGTTCCCTTCTTCACTGAGCTGTTTTGTTCAATTCACAGGTAGAAAAGTCGTGTTTTCTCGAAATAGCTATTTTTGTGTTAAGACACTTTTTTTGCAGGGAGGCGATTTGTTTACTTGAAGCTAATCAAGGCGTGTTAATAAAACATTAAAAAAATTATATCGCTTATTCTTCCGCTACGCTCACTACTGTGTCTCCATACTGTTAAGGAATGCATTGATTTCTGAGCAATACGCTGATTATCTGAAGAAATAAATGTTGCATGAGGAGTGAAACGGAGACAGCCGTGGCCCCCAACACAATGATCTATTCAGGAGATTTGTCACGGTTGAAAGGCTTATTGTTGTGAAAATTGCGCTGAAGTCGGCAGTGCCAACGTGTACCCATAACACTTCTCACATTCTTATCAGTTGCCCGTATTACACGACTGCCCAAAAAAAGGAGTGTTATTTAGGTTTTCTGGGTTCATGTATACAGTCTCTCTATTCCATCATGACTTCTAAATGCCTGAACAGATATGGATGTATGGGGTATCATTAGTAACAAGGGCTATAAATAAAAAATATAAAAAATGGCGGC
Organism: Euplagia quadripunctaria; assembly: GCA_963859945.1. Taxonomy (NCBI): domain Eukaryota; kingdom Metazoa; phylum Arthropoda; class Insecta; order Lepidoptera; family Erebidae; genus Euplagia; species Euplagia quadripunctaria. Next base: position 1,692,321 of record OY982574.1, on the reverse strand, counting down.
TGTATAATTTTTAAGTTTTTAATTTTATTCCATAAGAATCGATTTTCATATAAGGCGCCCGGTGTGAAAAAAATATGAACAGTAAAATTTTGTGATCGGAGTAACGCTTTAACGCTTTATTGTGCTTTATTGGAGTCTACTCCTTATCCTCGACGCATGTAAGTAGATATGTGTATATATACCTTTAAGTTATATATATATGTATATATCCTTATAGAATATATACTGTACAGCGTCTACAATTCATGAGTGAGAGAGAGAGAGACGGAGACGGAGAGGGAGAGAGAGAGGGAGAGTGAGAGAGAGAGACGGAGACGGAGAGGGAGAGTGAGAGAGAGAGAGAGAGATGGAGAGGGAGAGGGAGAGGGAGAGGGAGAGGGAGAGGGAGAGGGAGAGGGAGAGGGAGAGGGAGAGGGAGAGGGAGAGGGAGAGGGAGAGGGAGAGGGAGAGGGAGAGGGAGAGGGAGAGGGAGAGGGAGAGGGAGAGGGAGAAAGCTTCCAGTAAATTGTAAACTCCAGTCGTGGGTCGGAGCTGACACACACCTTTTTTTTTAATTACTAACTTGTACAATAATTAGTCAGTGACGATAATATAAGTGTTTCTTTGTTTTGAAGTCTTTCTTTCTCAATAAACAGAATATTGTATTCGAGATTACACATGACGATGAGAAACACTAATCTTGTCGGTTTCCCTTTGTAAAATATTTTCCTTTTCACTAATAGTCTCTAGCATTGGCAAATAGTATAGTGTATTTTTGAAAGATGTCCCAGATTTTCTGTAGTATAAACGTGCCTGAAGAAATAGCTTTCTTCTTGAAAGAACGTTGCTTTGTGTTAAGCAATTACCGGTGCCTATATAAAGTCACGTTTCTCACCCATTAGACCTAGCTTTGAATGGAGATATGACAACCCCACTGGTAAGAAATACTATAAAAAAGAAATGGATTCTCAAAAAAGCACTTAAAAGTAAAAAAGCACTCAACAGTAAAAAAAAGCACTCAAAAGTAAAAAAAGCACTCAAAAGTAAAAAAAGCACTCAAAAGTAAAAAAAACATTCCCTATTTTTCCACCCTTACGAGTGTATCTAAGTATACCTTCCCTTTTAAGTACACCTTCCCAAACATAAAAATTATTTTCCAAATGAGTTAATAAGTGACGGGAGTTTTTTTATAGTGGAGAAGTGTAATTGAGAACCTTTACTTTTTGAAGGTGGTTAAAAAAATTATCTTATGCGAGAATTGTTATAGTTCGATATTCTATACAAATAAATAAAATTGAAGTGTCTGTTTGTAATGTCTGCTTTTCACTAAATGCATCTAAATGTTTACACTGTACTTATATCAAAAAGAAAAAAAATTGTCTGTCTGTTTCTTCGGAACAGGTAGACCGATTTCCACGGGACTTTCACTGGCAGATAACGGATATTTTATGGAGTAACTTAGACTTCTTTTATTTTGGAAAATAAATTAGGGAATAAAATAATATAATTATCAAATAAATAACAATAAATCTATCCTACAGTACTTACATAGAACAAATTTTGTCATTTTACAATTTCAACCTAAATGCTCAGTGATAAGGTTCATTTTCCATTGACATCTGTCGATGGTAATTATTAAGTACAGCCGAGCTTAATTCTTTAAAATGTTACACTGTTTACGAGGCTTTTTATCTCGTAAAATGTTAATTCATGATCACGATTTAAACTACGTACACTCGCGCACATAAGTGATAATGATTTTAATGGGAAATCGATTAAATAATGACTTTGGGCAGGATGCCAAATCGGTTATTTTAGTTTACAACATAATTATGGCGATTTTTGATGAACTGCTTAAATTTTGGACGGGTTAAAGTGGTTATTTGGCGATTAAGTGGTCTAGGTTTGATTCCCAGACGCGTAGTATGTAGTAATAGCCAAGATGTGTATGTCTATGGTTGTCAATAATACGAGTACCGGTTATCTTTGAGAAATTTTAAACTTGGAATTGCACACATAAGTTTTAAGGAAAAAAGATACAGTTGAAATTGGTTGGGTTAGGGTGAAGGTGAAAGTGGTTAGGGTGTTCCACAGAACCAGAATGAAATAGGAATAGAATATGTTCCGTACAGAAAATCGAAAATGGACAATTTGTTCTTTGATTTGCACAATCGGTTTATTAGTTTCGAAAAACAAAAGAACAAAAATTGTGTATAATTGTATTTCTGTTTGGAAGCCCTAATATTATCATAAGTGAATATTTTGCAGTTCCAATAATATTATATACATACGTGTTGAATTGATAACCACATTTTTTTAAAGTTAGTTAAAAATAGGAGCTTCTGTGGGCTGGAAACACACGTGGCCGGTGTGAAGTTGCACCCCTCGTACACTGTAAGCGCAAGCAGCGAAAGCTTCCGCGTGTAAAGGTACTTACACATGAGCTTCTAATTAAACATACATAGAGGACTACCTCTAGGTAGGTACATAGGCGGCTGATCAATGTTGATCTTTATTTAATTGTTACGAGAGTTGCAATTTATTTAAAAGTCTTATTAAAGAAAGTTTATGTAGAATAAAGGTCTATTTTAGATGGATGGTTCAAAATATTATGGTAGGGGCAGACAGCAGACGTGCAACCGACATCTATATTAACTAGTACTTTACAACCTGCTGCTCGATGGCTCATCTCACCCTCTGTCTGCCCTAGCCTTTAACGGAAAATCGTATTGCGCTTTTAATTACTAAAGTAATGAAATTTTACAAGCAACGTAAATTAATTGTCAGACTACACTATTAAGTTAGAAGTAAAATTTAGACATAATACATACGGACATTTAACCGGGTCAATGAGAGGTCCGAAGCTAATAATTTAAATAATCTTAATAATAATTTTATAAGAAAATAATTTGGGTAATGATTTTGATCCCGAATATACAATATTGGAGCACAAAGACCAGTTGCCATAAGGCTGTGAATATCGAAAACATTAATGCGTGCAGTTGTTTGGTAACCATACATCGAGATTTTTGTAAAATTCCCATTTTTTTCTGATACTTGCTGAACAAAATTATAATATGTAGGTAATTATTGATTTTATTGGGACAAAAAGCTTAGTAAAAAGTAGATAAACACTTTGTTGTAAATAAAATAAAGAATCCCGGATATATACTGATAAAGTCCATATTTTTAGCAGACTCGTAGCACACCATAACGGTTGAGGAAAATTCATATACCTATATCATATATTGTGTAACCACTTCCTTCCTCAAATAACAGAAAACAAAAATCAAAACCATTTATTTCAATGAAACCAATAATAGGTATTTTTTAATTGTCTGGAGTTAGAGTCAGTCAGACTAAGTCAGTCGTGAAGCTAGTTGCCTGTTCCAACACGTAGAGCCTATGGAGAAGAACAGGCAAGAAACTCCAAGGACTCTCTTAATCAAAATAAATTTTTGGTTACATTGCTTATAAGCGTAAATGAAATGTGAGGACAATATAATATACCTATTATTCTATGTACGATGTGAAACGTCTATATAAAAAGAAAACGCACCACTGGGAATCAAACAATAACACTTATGACATTTTAATCAACAACCAGGTCCCAAATTATTCATGTTTTTTTTTTAATATTAAGAACATTAATAGCTGTTAGTCCACCAAAGCTAAGTAAATAAGTTTGGGCTCGCCTAGTTAGCACACTGGTGTAAGCTAACTGACATGAAAAAAAAAAGAATATCCTCGCTTAATCTCCGCTTCATGGTCACCCTAGCTACATTAACTTCGCCCGGAATCCATAACAGCATATTACCTTCGAAAGTGTGAGAAGTAACCAACATTATAATCAAGAGTTAACAGTAAAGCTTAAAATAAATTTATATAACACAAACAAACCTTAAAATATCGATATAATTGACTCGATTTTTTATCGATAAAAGTCTTGTATAATCGATAAATTTGTGAGGAACATTGTGGACGTCGTTAGAAAGGTCGACCTTTAACAAGTTAGTTTAACTTTAGTACTATATATTATGACCTTTACGTCTATTGTAAAACATTTCTATGTAGGATAATAAAGATAATTTGAAACTTGTAACAAAATGTTCAAAAGAGCCTTTTTGAAGTTATACTTCTTTTGGCGTGTTACGGAAAAATGATGAGTGTAAATTTTTACGATGCGCGCGCACACCGTCACGAAAAACCGACACCCAGAAGCTAGCTAGTCAACATTTTAGCTTTTCAAGTTACCAACTTCACGATATTGATAAAAATGATTTTTACATATTACTTTGAGTACGTTTGTAGAGATTGAGTTTAGTTGACGGTATGTATTATTTATGAAAATTTACTATGATTATAAGTGATAAAAATGGTTTTTACATATTACTTTGAGTACGTTTGTAGTATTTGAGGTTAGTTGACGGTATGTATTATTTATGAAAATTTACTATGATTATAAGTGATAAAAATAGTTTTTACATATTACTTTGAGTACGTTTGTAGTATTTGAGGTTAGTTGACGGTATGTATTATTTATAATGATATTTAAATAAACTTTATTTAACTAGCTAAAAGTATAACTTCTTACGTTCGTACATAAGTACACACACCCTTTTTTGATGCTATAAAGGAATAGTCTTCAAACTCACCTGATGAAAACTGACGTTGAAGACGAAGACGGTACACGCCTATCCAAGAGAAACCTATTCACTCTACACTCGAACGTTCCAGAATTATAATTGTCTGGAAAGACAGACGCAGGCAGCTCATTCCAGAGCTTGGCGACTCGAACCAACAAAAGGGTTCTTGTCCAGGTATTACACAGCTGCTTCTAGGCACATAAAACAAACAAAAACGATTGAAAAGTACCTCATTGCGGGGGATTTTATAAAAATACTAGCCGTTTCCCGTATTAATAGCTTTTATAGTCACTGCTCTGTTCTTAAGGCTCGTAGCGTGATATTAATTATCCCCTAAAAATACTTTATTCCCATCCTTTCCCTCTCCCCTCTTCACCCCTACCCCTCTACTCCTACTCCCACCTTAAAGGACGGCAACGCATTTGTGACTCACGAGTTACAGGTGCCCATGGGCGGCGGTAGTCATTTACCATTAGGTGACCCGTCTGCTCGTTTGCCTTAAATACCATAAAAAATGGGCTTTGAAATACAAAAAGATTTTTTTGTTATTCCACAGATTACTGCGTTCAAACGAAATACAAACTTGGATATCTGACTCATCCGATTTTCATCAAACTCAAACCATATGACACTCCAACGTGTAGTTCCAAAACTAACAAACCACGTCACTTATTCAACGAAACATGAACTCATTATATTCATCATTCGCAAACACATTATCTAAAATATATTCTTATGGTGAAAATGTTTAAATTCTGTCGAAATTATGTGTGTAATTTATATTAAAATAATTACTGGCTTTGATCGGAGTACGTCGACTAAGAGAATTTAATATGAAACCTCCGGACATCAAAGGGAGACTCCCAAACAGAAATTAACTACGGGGTGTTGGGCAAGGCATGAGCGACAGGCCAGGAGTGGCTGGAAGTCAGGCGTGGACGTAAATTAAATGTTGACAGCTGCTTTTAGAGACCCAAAAATTATACGTATATTTTAACTGTTGGTGTATTTGGTCCAACAGCAGAAGGTGTATGGGCTTATGACACGAGAGGGAGTGTGTTTTTGCAACTTCGTTTGGGTTACTTTGTATTATTACGTCTATATATTTTCAAAGAAAGCAGTAATCCCCAGAGGTGTATTGCACACTGTGTTTTTTGGTGTCATAAAATAACACATTTACATTTTGTTCTGTTTATAGGTACCCAGTAATATTACGTAAACAATGTTTATGTACAAGTTTATTCAGTGAGTTTACGGGTTAGAGTGATGATGACCAAAGTTTCATAACTATCCTGGATGCTTTTCAATTCACCGTTCTTAAGCCACGGCAACTAGCTACTCAGGACGGACACTTTTCCCTTATCCATTATATTTCCATTATACTTGCAGTGTGTGTAGTTCGGGTAAGAGCCCTTTGAAAATGGATGGTTTGATAAATCGTGTTGTTGGTAAGGTGGCTTAAACCCTTATACTAGTGTCTTTAGCTTGTACTGTTAAGGTTTAAAATTACAAAGTGTATTTTAGAATTAGAATACGTTACAAAATACATTTAGTTGATTTTCAATAAGGCGCATAGCTGTCAGTTTACAACTTGCAGCAAACGCTTTAGACGGACCAAGTAGATAATATCATTTCATTCACATCCACGATGCCGATTGCCCGGCAAAGTGTGGACATTTGCCTCTTACAACATGTTTATTTTATTAATTTTGGCTAATTTTTGGCATAGATTCCCATTATAAAGAAAAAAATATGAGTGTTGTTTAAAAAGTCAATGACTTTTCTTTTTTTTTTTATTGTATAGGGGGCAAACGAGCAGATGGGTCACCTGATGGTAAATGACTACCGCCGCCCATGGGCACCTGTAATTCGAGTCACAAGTGCGTTGCCGCCCTGTTAAGGTGGGAGTAGGAGAAGAGGGGGAGAGGGGAAGAGTGGGAAGGACGGGAATAAAGGAGAGGGAAGGGTTAGGGCCTCCGGTAACCTCACTCACGGCGCATACGTGCCGAAGCATGGCTCTCCCACAGCAAGAGAGTCACTAATTCAGAGCCTCTCTTGTACTTGATAAGGCATTTCTTTTTTTTTTTATGGAAGAATACTAGCAACGTGGGTTAGCTAAGCTAAATTGCTTGTGTTAGGAATGGGTTCACGACGGTAGTGCACTGGGTGGTGTTCGAACCCGCAACCATTCGATCGCAAGTATTATAGAGCAAGTATATATTACATCTATAAAATAAGTAATGTTATCTGATTCTCATATAAGGATAACAAAGCTTGAGGTGGTTTGGGCAGGTAAATAAAATTAGCCCTCAGAGGGTTATGGCGGTTAGAGCCATACGCGGATACCGCACCGTGTCGACGGAGGCGGCGTGCGCGTTGGCTGGGACTCCCCCATGGGATTTGGAGGCGGAAGTGCTCGCCGAAGTATATCGGCGAACGGCTGAGTTCCGGGCGGGAAGCGGCAGTCGGCCCCCGCCCGAAGAGGTACGCGAATGGCGTGAGGCCGCTCGCCGAGCCACCATGGCTCGTTGGTCGTCCCGGCTGGAGGCTCCACGTGCTGGCTTTGCCGCCGTGGAGGCGCTCCAGCCGGTCATCGTCGAGTGGGCAGGGCGGCAGCACGGGACCCTTTCCTTCCGACTGACGCAGGTCCTTTCCGGGCACGGCTGCTTCGGGTAGTACCTGCACTCGGTCGCTAGGAGGGAACTGAGTCCCGCCTGTCACCACTGCGACTGCAGTGAGGACTCGGCTCAGCACACGCTGGCAGTTTGCTCCGCCTGGGCAACGCAGCGTCGGGCCCTCACTGCAGTCATCGGAGGGGATCTCTCGCTACCGGCCATCATACGCTCCATGGCCGGTAGCGACAGGAATTTTACCGCGGTCGCGACCTTCTGTGAGGACGTTATCTTGCAGAAGGAGGCGGCGGAACGGGTCCGGGAGGACGATCTCCACTCGGACTTAATTCGCCGCCGGCGAACCGGGCGGCGGAGGCGCGCGTACCAGCGCCTCATGCCGCCCTGAGTGTGGCCGCGGGTGGATGGGACGGGTTTTCCCCTTCACCCGCTGTAGTGGCCCCCCGCGAGGAGGTGGCGTCCGCGTGTGCCTGGACGTTGCCTAATTGAGAGGTTGTTGCCCGGAGGTGGTGCCCGCGCTTAGCGGGCAGGCGCTAGGGGGGGTCCGGATGTCTTAATAAAGCTGTTCCCGGATCCCTCCTACTTAAGGCGCAGTACGGCACACCGTGTGGTTTTAGTCGGTTCGATTCCGACACACCACCCCGCCGAAAACCCCGGCGGGGTGACGGCCCGAGGGGGTTTCCACACGCACAAAAAAAAAAAAAAAAAAAAAAAGGTAAATAAAATTAGTGCGGAACGAATGACAATATTACATAAGGCGAACGTCAGTGGGAAGGCCAGTAGGGTTCGAACACGCAGTACATACCCTGATCAAATAGTGGTGTTCTGAAGGGCAGGTCAGAAGAGCCTGAAACAGAAGTGACGGTAGAGGAAGCACGTGAGGTGCGTAAGGATACAAGTAAATGGTGGTCTGTTGTACTACGGCTTCCTCGAAGGGTGAAAGACATCTCACTGATCTATGCTATGATTGTGTTATTTTGCCAAGGTTGCAAGCGTTTTAGACTTATAAGAATCCCACTAATATTATAAATGTAAAAGTTTGGATGGATGAATGGATTTTTGTTACTCTTTCACGCAAAAACCACTGAACCGATTGCCCAAGACACCCACCCATTATTTGTTCTGTATTTAGGTGTAATTTATCTATAATATGTATGTAACAGCTGCGCCCCACGGTTTCATCCGCGTAAGTCCCGATCCCGTGGGAATATCGGGATAAAAAGTAGCCTATGCGTTAATCGAGGTCTCCATCTATCTACAAACCAAGTTTCATCGCAATCGGTTCAGTAGTTTTTGCGTGAAAGAGTAACAAACATCCATGCATCCATACATCCTCACAAACTTTCACGTTTATAATATTAGTAGAATTTAGTTATATATAAGTATGTTTATCAGTAGTCTGGTTACCATAGTACAGGTTTTGCCTAGTTTGGGATCAAACCGACGTGTGTGAGGTCTTTCAAGTTATTATTTTTGTTATTATTTTTAATCTATAATCTCAGTTATATGGCTATATATTACCCATATAAATAAGCGTAGTGCTTGCAGCAGCCATATTTGCTAAGTCCCTGATGGCTTTAATGTCAGCAGGGGTGCACTCGGCACTCTCCCTCAGAAAACAGAGGGAGCCGGAGGGCAGTACTAGGGATTATTTTGCACCGTTAACTTTAACGATTGATGGGTATCTAGAGGTTATTTTTGTGAGGGTATTGGCCCTTCAGATAATATTTTTACAGTAATATTTGATTTTATTTTGTTATTCTCTTGCTCGTTGTAACGATTGCCTAGTTGGTGGTAGGTATTTATGTTTAAGTGAGGTCCTGGGATCGATTCCAGGATGTGTGTTTCTAATTACTGCAGTAGAATCGACTGCTTGCACGTCCCCTACTATAGGAAAAAAAAAAGAAATGTTAAGCGTAAGAACTAGTAGTAGCAAAAAAATGTGGGTGTTTAATATACCCCTGCTTATCCCTTCAAAGGCATACAGGCGTGAGTATTCATTAATTAGAGATGGAACGGTTTTCTGTTTGGCCGGATACGGTTTAACCTATATGTCGGAAAGCCGAATATCCGGCCAAACATTGTCTATTGTGTAATTTACTACCCGGCCAGCTACTTGCTTTTTACCCATTATCTGAGTATGTTAATCAGTGTTCTAGAACCCGAAATTCATACATACATATTGTGGTGATGGACCTCCGCGCCGCTTGTGACCTTCTTCGAATGGAATAAGAACTCTTTGGAAAAGGCGCGAAGGACCTGGCTGGCGGCGCCGCACACGAATTCAGATTCGAAATAGAAGAAGAAATGACAATCGTCTTGGAAGACTGGTGTGACAGACGTCGTGCTAGATGCACGAATTTCTCAAGAAATATTAATTTATTTAATATATTGCAATTAATCGTTGTATGATTATTCGGAGCCTAATTACAGCATCAGTGGTGCCTGCCTAATCCTTTATTTACTCTCCTCGTAATATAGATCTTAGCGACCCGGTAACCGACATTCCTGGGTCGCTGCAATATTATTAAAAAAAAGTCCCCTACAACGTCTGTTTTGACACGGACCGAACCGACGTCACCGAAAGGATTTTGATACGGTCTTCACAAATAGACAGAGTGATTCATGAAGGTGTATAATTTATTTAGGTTTTGTGTAAAATAGCTGAAATATGACGATGATTGTTGAAGATGTCGGAAAAAGAAAAACAATGATATTGTCGAAAGTTTACGCGAATGTTACACGTTGAAATAAAACTATTTTTAACGGATTCTATCGGCGCTTACTTTGAGATAACTTTGCACTTCGATACATGAGACGACCACCATCTTAGTCTACCCGTGACCATGGCTGCTTAAAAGCAACTGAAACTTCGGGATCAGTGTAAATAGTAAAATAACACCAAATAAATCGCGATAGAATCCGTTAAAAATAGTTTTATTTCAAGAAAAACAATATTTGCTTTGCTACCCTTGCAAAGCCGGGGCGGGTAGATAGTATGTAATATGTCGCAGAATGTTATTTTATTTATCATAATAAATACATATTGCAACGTGAAGATAAGGTGGCAAATTATGCTAGCTAAGCTATCTTAAAACCATTTGTAATTTCTTCGTGAAATCGCAAACCGAACATTTTGGACTTCTTCTTACCCTGGAGAATGACAAATTCGAGGAGATAAAATTACAGCTTTCTAGGAAAATAGACGTTTTAATGTGTTGAAAGGGGGTACACTACATAAATACGAAAAACTTTATTCCGAAAGTCACAAACACGAATTTCAAAATACCGATATTCATAATTCCGAATGGTTCAAAATTCCGAATATAAGAACTCCGACTTATCATTACTCCTATTTTTAGAAATCCTACATTTTAATATTCCTAACGTTTATAATTACTATTTTAAAAATACCGAATTTCAATAGATCGAATAATAAAAAGTCCGACTTAATGATAATTCGAAACATCAAAAATACGAATACCGATTATTTAAAGTATATAGCAAAAGAAGAAAGGATAAATAAAATAATTTTAAAGAAAAAACTATATGATGAAGTACATTTTTTAAAGTGTATTGGTTCTCATTTAAAACTATGATTGTTTACTTTTGAATAAAAATCTTTTGTTTTCCTATTTTCCTGGTATAATTTTAACATAACCCAAATGATTCACAGACAAATGATGCAGGCATGCAGCATGCAAGTAGGCATGCAGCATGCAAGCAGGCATGCAACATGCAAGCAGGCATGCAGCATTCAAGCAGGCATGCATGCAGCAAGCATTGTTTCTGTCACGGCTCCGGCGCTGCGGGGTTTGGGCGGCCCCACGCGAGCTTATCGTCGCAGATGGTTTCAAGGCCCGCCGCCGCGGCTGAGGCTGGCCGGCGAAGCCGGCCAGTAAGCCGAATCAAGTCACCTGCTCCTCAGCTCGCGGGCCGCCCCACCCCTCCGCGCCTACGCGGGCTTAAATTACACTCTAGGGTAGGGCAGACAAGACTGCGTGAAGTCGGTTTTGCAGCGATTCGTTTCTGTTACTAAATTTTTTGGCACAACATGTTGACGGTTTAGTTTATTCGAAGTATTGAAAATCGGAATGTAGTTTTTCGGACCGAGAACCTTCCGAGAATTTGATTCTTCGAACGTATGAAAATCGGAAAACTAACAAATCGCAATATCGACTTTCGGTAAAATAAAATTCGTGATTTTTAATAATAGACATTATGATTCTTAGGTGTTATGAAATTCGGACATTTGAAAATCGGAACATCGAAATTCGGAATTAAATATTTCGGAGTATTTGGGTGTTCCCGTTGAAAGGTGCAGCTGAGTTCAAAACAGTTTTATGAGTTTCGGTTTGTAACTAAATTAAACTCAAAACTAGGTAATGCTTAACTGGAATAAATTTCAGTTTATGAGTTGGCATTTAACCTTTTAAGATCTCTTGCCCAAATACTCAATTAATTAGTTAATTCTCGGTTTGTCGCCAAAGTCTAGTAACTTAAAGCAATAAAGATTACTAGACATTTAATTTAACGGCGTCTTATAATTGAGTGACATTTGGATATTAATTGCGTAATAGGGCAATATAGTGTTGAAACCCCCACGGGTCATCACCTCACCGGAGCTTACGGTGAAATGGTATGTCGTGGTACGTCACAAGTGAGTCCATTGCAGCGGACCCTACAAAAGTACCCGAGAATCTCCGCAGACTTAGGCCACCTGACAGCAGGCGACCACACCGTGGAGTACGGGGGCCTTAACCCCTCCAGATCAGAGAGCGCGCGTGAAACACAGCGCGCTACCGTCCCAGGGTGTAATAGTGCCTGAAATATTGGTGTCAAACTAACGAATACAAAGAATACAGAGCCTTACAGCATAAACTAAGATGATATTCTAAGATATTCTAGTGGTTGCGTTATAGAACAACATCCATTTATATTATGTAAATTTTTGGGTGCGGTTTCGCTCGCGTAAAAGTAACTTTTCCACCCCTTGGGAACAGAACTTATTTCTGGGTGAAAGGTATTACCCTATTTCCTTCGCTGTATCTCAGCAACGTGTATGCAAACTTTCATGATGATCGGATGAACAGTACCTACGGCAGCGCATAATATGAACAAACATACATTGCTTCTCATATATAAGATTTTTCGGCGACTTTAGGGAACTTCTTGAAGGGACAAGTTTATAGATGAAAACGAAGAAGGAACAATTAACAAATCTGGCAACAATAAATATTTATAAAATTAGCGGATCCAAAAGACGCTGTACCATACCCGAACGTAGGATTTCTTTTTGGCTTCATAATTGATTTCGACAATAAAACAAATAAACTAAATCCATTCGATTCCAGGAAGTCCAAATCGAATAAAAATCCCCTATGTGATAATCAAATCTACCACACTTGAGTAGAAAGACACTTGATTTTTTCATTTTTAGGGTTCCGTACCTCGAAAGGAAAAAACGGAACCCGTAAAGGATCACTTTGTTATCCGTCCGTCCGTCCGTGGGTCTGTCTGTCTGTCAAGACCCTTTTTCTCAGGAACGCGTGGAGGTATCAAGCTGGAATTTATATCAAATACTCAAGTCTACTGTCCCTTGGAGCTGTGAAAAAATCAAACTTCTAAGCCAACGCAATCAAAAGATACAGCCGTTTATGCCGCAAATTACCGCAAATTTTCGACACTCGCAAGGGAATCAAAACCTACAGGGTACTTCCCGTGAACTCAGAATCTTGAAATTTGGTACGAAGCAACGTCTTATATCACAGATAAAGGAAAAATTGCGAAAACCGTATATTTTTAGTTACATCATATAATAAAAATATTTTACGGAACCCTCGGTGCGCGAGTCCGACTCGCACTTGACCGGTTTTTTAAAAGACAAAGAGCCATATCCTGATCTAAACTTAGTAGGTATAGTTTATTTAAATTTTATTGAATTATATCTAAGACACTCTCAATCAAGTCACCTTTCAAACAAAAAACCCCGCACTCAACAATCAGTTATAAAATCTTTTATCTTTAACAAAACTATATAAACCTGATATAAAATACATTGCATGCATTAAATTTAAAGTTAGCGTTTTGAATTGAAGGACTTTCTTATAACACGTCTCCATTTGTCTGGAACACAGATGTCGTCTTTAAAAATAGTGGGTTTCCTTCGGAAATCAGTCGATAACGACATTATGTGTTCACTGCCAGGAAATCGAGTCACGACGCGCTTCGTTAGGTGTGTCTACAAGCCCCGTGCCATTCATGTACTTTAAGTACAGACAGTAAAAAAGTATGTAATGATAATGTAATGTAATACAATTACCGCCATCTATTCGTATTCCCTATCGCACTATCAAAGTTTCCACTTCTGATTATCTATCCATATACTAGCAACCCGCCCCGGCTTCACACGGGTAATACATACATCTTTAACCAATCATCATATTTCAACCAATTTACACATAACGTTAACAAGTTATACACCTAAACCTTCCTCATGAATCACTCTGCCTATTGGTGAAAACCGCATGAAAATCCGTTCAGTAGTAGACTTTGTTTTATAATATGTAGTGAAGTCCCCCGCCGCGTCTGTCTGTCTGTCTGTTCGCGATAAACTGAAAAACTATTTGTATTATATATAAGAACACTCGATCAAGTCACCTTTCAAACAAAAAAAATCGCACTTCAATCGGTCCATTCCTTGGGAGCTACGATGCCACAGACAGACACACAGATACACAGACACGTACACGACACTTATAACACTCCTCTTTTTGCGACGGGTGTTAAAAAATGAGTTGACGTGTTTAGTTAATTTAGTTTAAAGATTCGTTTATTGCTGACCGTACCACTTTTAACATCTTTAAGAGTTTAGTAGATTTTTGAAGTGCCAATTATATGAAAGATCGGAATATACCTACTTGTATTAAGTCTTGTAATTTCTACACATCGTTTGAATAGCTGCTGCTGATGTGGAAGGCGAGAGCCATGCTTCGGCACGTAAAGGCCGCCTCGACCGGAGTGACACCACGGTCTCACAGAAAACCGACAGTGAAGCAATGGTTGTTGTGTATCGCCGAGTGAATGAGGTTAACGGAGGTAAGTAAAATGCTCGTGTTAGGAATGGGTTCATGTCGGTAGGGTAGGGTTCGAACCCGCAATCACTTGATTACTTGAGTTTTTTTGTTGTGTTTGTATGTTTGTTTAAACGCGCTAATCTTATGAACTATAAAGTAGCGCCCCAAGGTCTCGATCCCGTGGGAATTTCGGGATAAAAAGTAGCCTATGTGCTAATCCAGGTCTCCAGCTATCTACATACCAAGTTTCATCGCAATCGGTTCAGAGGTTTTTGCGTGAAAGAGTAACAAACATCCATCCATCCATCCAAACTTTCACATTTATAATATTAGTAGGATCAGTCAGATTTGAATAATTCTTTCTGTATTAGGTAGAGTATTTTTGAGGAAGGTTATATGTAACATCACGCTATCACGCTTAGGAATGGAGCAGTGACCATAAACGCAGGTGAACGGCTATTTATACAGAAAAACACCCAAGACCAATACAAACTGACATTCAGTCATACAAATATTTGCACCGAACGGGAATCGAACCCACGACCTCTGACGTACCGCCCCCAATACTCACCTACCTGATCTACCTCAATAAAAAACGCCCTCTATAAAAGAAAGTTAAAGAGAGTAAGAGATGAGCGAGATTACAGTCTGGGAGGTGGATGTGAGCGATTGTCGGCGTGTAACACGATAGTTTACACCGTTACTATTCGGAGCGTGTCGTCCGACATCGTACAACATTAAAAAAATTGGTAAGGCGTTAGTGATAGCGTGCTGTACAAATAAAACAAAATAAATTAATTGTAAAGAAAAAAATTAAAACCAGCTTACAAATAAGTTGTATTTTGGTGCAGATTTGATGTTTAAAAAATTACTCCTCAAGACGAATCAATCGAGCCCAAACTCGATTGGTTTATCTTGTTTAGTTAAGAAGTTCAATGTAAATTCATATATTTTTAAATAATGTAGATACAATTTCTAGTTTTGTACAAATTTGCATGCCAAAACAAGGCAGAATGTGGCATTGATCCAAAACCACCCATGTAATACCTGGTAGTTCCTGTATTCTATGCAAATAAACATATTTCATTTCATTTCCTATGGCCGTTTCCCGGCTCCATCATCAGAACATCTCCATAAAAAGTATTGTATTGACAACAAATTTGAGCCCAATCGGACATCAGGAAGTGGTTCTAATTTAGCTTCCAAGATTCGTGCCGAACACACATACAAACATTGCAAATAAATAAAAGCTTGTAAAAATACATTATTTTTTGGATCACCTTTAAAGTTCTGTAATTCAAAGTCAAGTTAAAGTCCTGATGTTGTTTTTGAATACTTTGATATCTGCAAATAAATATTATTTGAAACCATTCATCATCTAACAGTTCAGTCGTCGGGCAAATTGATATAACGGTAAACAACTTTCTCATGCTTAATGGGCATTGCAAAATCGAAGTTTTTTCTTTTTATGGTATATGGGGCAAACGAGCAGACGTGTCACCTGATGGTAAATGACTACCGACGCTCATGGGCACCTGTAACTCGCGAGTCACAAGTGCGTTGCCGCCCTTTAAGGTGGGAGTAGGAGAAGAGGGGGTGGGGGTGGAGAGGGGGGAGAGGGGAAGGACGGAAATAAGGGAGAGGGAAGGGTTAGGGCCTCAGGTAACCTCACTCACGCGGCGAAATGTAATGCAAATATTGCTTCACTGCCGGTTTTCTGTGTGGACGTAGTATCGAGCGGAGTCGAGCCGGCTCATACGTGCCGAAGCATGGCTCTCCCACGTTAAAAGTTTGGTGTTTTGGTTTAGATTAAGACTTGCTCAGACAAGTATGCGTATTAATGGCGTTTACATTAACCACACAAAAACTACTCCCTGTTCTCTACTTATGGTTTTTGACATGAGTATTTTAAAATACTCACTGTATATCTTTTACCTACAGAGACGTGACCACGATTGGTCCAATTCGATCGAAACATAAAAGGTATCGTTTTAAATATTACTGCGATTAATTGCACATCTAATATACAAACAAACGCGAAAGTGGCAATGGCAAGTAATAACTAATACCTATAAATATCCACCCACAACACTTGACTAATATATAAAATTTGTCTACACCTTTCTGCAAAACATTCTATAGATAAGCCGCCGCTATTTGATGTTTAACTCACAACGTAATGGTCGTTGGTGAGCAAATTGAAAAGTCCTAAAAGCCACCATTTAAGGCTGGCGCTATCACTGAGACCACACCTTGCGTTAGCTAGTGTTTATTTGTCGGCGCAAGTTACGCCGTCGCTGGCGCGTGGGCAGGTGCTAACGGACAGTCGCGCGCGCAAGTGATAATTACTTTTTGTCATGGTGATAATCGATTAGAGATGTTATTTAGATGGGGATATTTTCTTATTTGGTAAGTAAATCTGCAATAATCTGAGATTTCAGTGTGAGTTTTTTTAAAGTTTTAAATGAAAGAGCCGGCTACCTGAAAAAATGCCTGCTCTTAGAAGACTGTAGCTAAACAACTTTGATATTTATAATTGCGCAGCACATGCTTCTAAAAGAAGGCATTTTGAAGGTTGGCAGAAATATAAATTATACCCCTCATATTGCAAGTATTGTACGGTATAAAGCCCGTACAAGCAGCTGCGTCAGCAAATCTGTGTAAAGCGTGGTATACATGCGTTATAATTTAAAATGTTAAAAAAAAACTGATAATCAGTTTGCGATCTAACCGAATCGGGTAAGACACGGGATGCACCAAACGTGCTCTCTCTCGTCACTTACTGTTATTATTTTTATTTTATATTACAATCTTGTATTTGTTGACCTCATCCCAAGGCTAACAAATTGGTCCTTCAAACCTCCTCCTCCTAGGTTCGTATCGTATAGAGTTATTGTAAATAACTTAAAAAGTTATTAAAAACATGGTTTTATTCAGTGAAGCCCTATTAGTTTTCATTGAAGTGAAAAGCTGTCATTCGAACATGATATTAATGATAACTTGACATCATGTTTCCAAGAAACAATAACCAGGCATCAAAGGAAAAGAATAACATATCGAGCTCAAACAGAACTTCAAAGTATGTCAAACATGCAAGTTAAAAATACTTGCAACCATTTAAGGCTTGTAACTCAACAACACTTAAAAATAAAAGACACGAACACTTTCGTCGTCGTCAGTACGTGCGCACACGCAGGCGCAGGTGATCGCGCGACTTTACGATCACATAAAGTGCGCGGGAAAGCTCAAAATAGATGGCGCGGCTGTGACTTACTTGCAGCCATGTTGGTTGGACAAAAATGTATCTTCGACATGCAAGAGAATATAATATAAACGGATATAAAGTAGCAGAGAAAGTGTTACAAAAAGGAAAACGGCGCTTTAAACGTTCGATACCCAAACAGTTTCTACAGATTAGATATAAATCGGGGATTTAATCGCGGTTATATTTACGATATTACGATGCCGATATATTTCGATCGAATTGCGCCGATTGTGGTCGCGTGTGGGCCGATGAGAGTTAATCACCTCGATGGGCTTTCATAACCACCGGGTTTTCGGTAGAGCGGTGTGTCAGAATCGGACCGACTAACACTGGTCCAGTCAATCTTCGATGACCGGAACAAAGGTCCCGTGCTGTTGCTTTGTCCTCACTCTCTGTAGGCCTCAGAAGCGCGCCGTAATATGGGCTGTTGAGGTTTTCGTAGCACAGAAGTCCCGCTAGCTAGCAGCTTCGCAGTAACAACAATTCAAGTTAAGCACAAATCAATTGCAAACTCAGTGCCGACCAGCTTGGGAACAAGTGTTAGAAGTACTCCTCGAAGTGAAGTACTCCTCGAAGTGTCACTTTCCGTCAACGATTACACCCAGATATCTGGTGTTGCTCTGAGGTCATACCTACGGCTGAATTCAAGTACTGTTGTAGCTGCCTTAGTACGTATTTGTAACTTAGCACCACATTCAGCTTCTGTTCATATAAAGTGCCTAAGGATATAAATAGGTAATTAGTTCATGTACAACCGAGGGGCTCATGGCTAAGTGGTAACCGAGTAGGTTAGCACATTAAAAGGTTAAGTAATACTAGCCAGGTCAATCTTAAAATGGGTGACCATTCTTTACACACTGAGACTCCCCCGTGCCTCGGAGGGCATGTTAAGCCGTCGGTCCCAGTTGCCATACGAACATCTGTGGCATTCGTTACGGTTAATTGGAGTTCTAAAAAGTCCAACAACCTGATCTAACTACAGAACTTCAATATCGCCTAGTACTTGGGTTGTGGAGGTCTGATGGCAGTCGCTCCCCGTAAAGTTCGGCCGTTTCGTAGTTAGACTGAAAGCCGGCCTCAACTTAGTTGCAAAAATTCATTGTATGTCAAAATATAATTTATCTAGACTGCAACTAAGCATAATTTGTAAAGTCGGTTATATAACACGGATAAATATTATTTCTAAATACCCCCAACTCGCTGAACAGATTTTCTATAATTATATCTAAGAACACTCTCGATCAAGTCACCTTTAAAACAAAAAAAAAAACACTTAAATCGGTCCATTCGTTTGGGAGCTACGATGCCACAGACCGACGATGTCGGGGGTTAAAAACAGGAATCAAACAAATACACTACCCCCATCTGACATGGATTCTGTTATAAGTACATAAGGAAATAAAGACTTTTTTCTGTCCCCAAGTAGGTACTATATATTTATTCCGTGGCTAGACCTCACAGCAAGTTCAAACCCAGCACTCCGTTACATTCAACTGATAGATTATGTCTTGCCAGGAGACAGCGGTGTCCGCCTCTCCACTGATAGCATCTGACTGCTAAATAATTATGCCAGTGTTCAGATCATTTGTTAAGTTGTTTGTTTTATAATTGTTCTACTATTGCAAGATCTAGAAATTTATGATTATTACTGCATTATCGAGACAATTTTACAATTACAAGTGTACGTTGTATACGTCGAAAATATAATGTGAAAAGTAAGGAATTTTCAACTAAACTATTACGATATCTTCCAAAAAATATGCAGTGAGATTGGTCAAACCACTCAGCGCCATCTAGCGGTGGACGCCCGAACTCCTGCGAAAAAAAAATCCTGCATCGCACTATTAAACAAGACATAAATACCTGTCAGAGAATTCTATACACGTCGCATCGCTCCTACAATATTGATGGGATTTATGCTCAATTTAGCTAAATACGGAAACGTTTAGTACATGGTGAATTTATCTTTAAATAAGATTAATCCTCATAGAATTTCGTGGGTGGTCTGTAAGCGTACATAGTTTTTCAGATAACCGCTTTTAAAATAAATATTATCTCTATGATATTGTCGAAAGTTTACGCGAATGTTACACATTGAAATAAAACTATTTTTAACGGATACTATCGCGATTTATTTGCTGCATGGCTGCTGAAAAGCAACTGAAACGTCGGGCTCAGTGTAAATAGTAAAAAATAACACCAAATAAATCGCGATAGAATCCGTTAAAAATAGTTTTATTTCAAATATTATCTCTGTTTCCGAGTTGAGTTATTTCACAAACTAAATTGCATACCACAGACAATTACAAAAAAAAATCCATTTCAGCTCTGTATTCCGTTACGTTTAGTGTAATTATGCATTCGTTTGTTGCTCGGCGAACCGGAAAATATTTGTTTTGGACTGATTTAGTGCATATTTTAATATAATGGTGGTGAACGAATTTAGTTTGCGGTCGACTAATTGCAGTTGTGGCCAGTTTTTGGCTAACAACAGAGTGGCTTTAATTAGTTTTTGGTAATTTCACACGACACAGCAAAATTATGAATGGTTTGAAAACCCTGAAGTTTAACAAAAAGGCATACTAAAAATACTTTGATGCGAAGTCGAAATGTTAGAATAGATAATTCTTAATAGATGCATTGCCCAGATTTATCCAGATGGGTCCAAGAGAAGGAACATTAAATATAACCCCCAGATGTAGATCTATCGCGAAGGAAATAAAATGGGACGTTTCGCCCAATTTTTTGTAATGCATTTTGCTAACTGCTTCAGTTAGCCGAGTAAACACTTCATTTGAAACTTATATCTATAAATTTAAAAACCGTTTTCGGTTTTCATTGCAAGCTGCTTGAACTTAGTTTTAAAAACTTCATGATTCTAGATCAACGGGAAGTATCCTACATAAGTTATTGTATCTTTAATTTACTTTTATTGACTTGACTCCAAAAATGAGAAGGTTCTTAATTCGACTGTTTTTTTTACGTGACATCTACGCCATTTGTGAACCGATTTCCATATATTTTTTTCTCAATTTATAATGAATAGGCGCAGTGACTTGCGAATAACCGCAGCCCATAGTACTTCATATTAATTTAGGTTAGATTTTTTCCTGTTCCACTTCTTAGCTACGTCATTTTTTTTTTTTTTTTTTTTTTTTATACTGGGGAAATCCATCATGGGCTATCCTCCACCTGGGGTGCGGCAGAGGGGTGTGCCGGACTCTTACCGGCTAAAACCACCAGTGTATTCCATCTCGCACCTTCTGCCGGGGATACGGGAATCTCTTAGCTACGTCTGCTTTAAGGCCCATTCACACAAATCAGTGAAGTCACAGTTCCGGCACAGTTCCGCCACCGTAGTAATTATTCTTTCATACATTCTCCATGAACGCATCTACACCTCTCAGTGCCGTTACTGGCACTGAGAGGTGTACTGTGTGGTGCACTGGAAGTACTGTGCCGGTACTGCGCCGGTACTGTGCCGGAACAGTGACTGCATTGATATGTGTGAATCAGCCTTTAACCGAAGTCGTTAAGCAGTGACCTTTACACCTTACCTATAACGTAAAGGGAACGACACGACAGTCATGAACTTTGAAAGCTCTAAATGGCTTTCAATCTAAGTGCCAACCTTGTGTACAGGATGTGCGGCGGACAACAGGAAATTGACATTTTTATTGCCTTCCATCAAAGTTTTAATGATACGCGTAGACTGAAGACTATTATTGAATAACTTTAATTATATTAGATTTAGACTTAGATGATGAAATAAATTTCTAATTAAAAAAAAACCCGGCCAAGTGCGAGTCGGACTCGCGCACCGAGGGTTCCGTAAAATATTTTTATTATATGATGTAACTAAAAATTTACGGTTTTCGCAATTTTTCCATTTTCTGTGCTATAAGACGTTGCTTCGTACTAAATTTCAAGACTCTGAGTTCACGGGAAGTACCCTGAAGGTTTTGATTCCCTTGCTAGTGTCGAAAATTTGCGGAAATTTGCATCATAAACGGCTGTATCTTTTGATTGCGTAGGCTTAGAATTTTGATTTTTTCACAGCTGTAAGGGACAGTAAACCTGAGTATATACAGCGTGTAAGTAACATCGTCGCAAATAATTTACAAAAACGTCTTTTTTTGGGATACTTATTACAATGCAAAAGCCAGTTCATCATAACAATGCGAGATTAAGGATTTACAGTCAATAGTTTGATTTTGAACTACGCAATGTAACGCGACACGCGTACGCGTACGGTCCGGTGAATGACCTTCGGCATACGGTGCCGTCGAAGCAGCTGATTGCATAAATGTTTTACATTGCAGTTTTTGGCCGTATGGGGTATTTACGGATTTTTTGTCGGTAAAATGTTCTGTTTACTCATTGTGATATCACTTTTAAGCAAAAAAATTAGAAAAATAATAAAAAAAAATTATGAATTTTCCGGCAGAAATTTCCAATGATTTTCCGCTCAGAATGATGGTCTGAATACACTATTTCAGAATTCGGTACGGTGTCACTTACACCCTGTATATCAGCTTGATACCTCTACGCGTTCCTGAGAAAAAGTATCTTGACAGACAGACAGACCCACGGACGGACGGACAACAAAGTGATCCTATAAGGGTTCCGTTTTTTTCCTTTCGAGGTACGGAACCCTAAAAACGTATGATCGGCACGAGGTATGTGTGTGTTTTCTTTTTTTCATCGATAGTTTTGCTATTGAAACTTTATCGTTGCGTTTTTTTAACCCCTGACGCAAAAACGACGGGGTGTTACAAGTATGACGTGTCTCTGTGTGTGTGTCTGTCTGTGGCATTGTAGCTCCCGAACGGATAAACCGATTTTGTTTTTTTTGTTTGAATGGTGAATTATTCGGGAGTGTTCTTAGATATCATTCAAGAAAATCTGTTCAGCCGTTCGAAGATCATCAGATCTTTAATTAAGTGAATTTAGGAGTACCAAATCGTCTTTGTTGGCAGTATTTTCTCTGTTGCCTGGTAGCTCTGAGCATGACATGCTCGCGTCTTGTCAATGATAAGTGTGGGTCGGGTCGTTTTCCCTTTAAAATGGTTCAGCTGGACGATGGTTGGCGCGTTCGTCATGGTCGTGAACGACTGCCATTGGTCGGGGTTGGCCATCTCCGTACTGCTATTACTTGAATATAGTATTAATTTTGCGGGATTGTTTATATTTTAATTGTTACATTGTAGTCACATTTAATTTGCGCTTATAAGCAATGTAACAAGTAACTTGTAAAAAAAAATATGTTGAAAAAGAGTGTCCTTGGAGTTTCTTGCCTGTTCTTCTCCACAGGATCTACGTATTGGAACAGGCAACTAGCTTCACGACTGACTTAAACTGACTGACTCTTACTCCTGGCAATTAAAAAATACCTATATTTTTTTTTTTTTATGGTATAGGGGGCAAACGAGCAGACGGGTCACCTGATGGTAAATGACTACCGCCGCCCATGGGCACCTGCAACTCGAGAGTCACAAGTGCGTTGCCGCCCTTTAAGGTGGGAGTAGGAGAAGAGGGTGAGGGGGGGAAGAGTGGGAAGAGGGGGGAAAGGGGAAGGACGGGAATAAGGGAGAGGGAAGGGTTAGGGCCTTCGGTAACCTCACTCACGCGGCGAAATGCAATGCAAGCATTGCTTCACGGCCGGTTTTCTGTGAGGCCGTGGTAACGAGCGGAGTCGAGCCGGCCCATACGTGCCGAAGCATGGCTCTCCCACATATAAATACCTATAATTGGTTTACAACAAACTCTATACAAATAAGAAGTATTGTTCTTTAGATCTTAGATCTTTAGAAAAATCTCTGACGGAGATCGGTCAGAGATTTTTGAACTTATGAGGCAAATCCTCATAAGTCCAAAAATCTCAAATTCCAGAGGCGAAAAAAATAGTAACATTTTTGTTGAAATTTAACTATAAAAAAACTCAGAACAATTTCAATTTTTAAAAAGCAATCTCTATCTTTTATGAAATAATATCATTTTATTAAATTAAAAGCAAAATCATTTTCAGCAAATAATATTTTTTATATGATTTCCCGCCATGTATCAACCGTTTTCAAACAATGAAGGTATAATTATATCAGTTTTGTGAAATCGCTCTTCAATCGGCTCAAGAACTTTATATAAAACAGTCACCTTTTTCCAATAACCCTAAATCCTATAATAAAATAAACCTCACCCAATATTTCCCTATCTCGAAACCGCAGTTGTTCAATCCGCGTTTTATTTGAATACGCTCAAATGTATTGGTTTTCCAGCGTACTGTTATCAATCAGCGTGGTTGTCGGCGTACCGCGAACCCACGAGCACGCTGTCGTATTTAATGCTCAAATTGTTTCGACTGATTGCACTCAGCTGATTTGGCTTTTCGTAGTTCATTGATCTTTTTGTCTGTTAGGGCTGTCACTTAAATTGTTTAATAAAATAATATACATTATATTTTTAAGTACAATTCTGACTTTATTGCACATAAATCATGACACTAAAAACTTTCATTGGCTACTTTTACACGTCTAGGATAAGAAACCCTGTCATATCCTTTACCTAAAAAAAAAGAATTGTTAAATTCTTACAAGGTGATAAAGACGAGAAACAAGAAACAAAAAAATATGGAGATATTAAGAAACTCCTTTTTATTTTAAGATTATTAAAAAAAAGACCGAAAAAACACCCACCTAAAAAAATTAAGAAACGCATTAAGACACGAGGTTAATACCTTTCTTTAATTCTAATTAAAAAAATCACCCTGTATAAACGCCAACCATACTTTCCAAATCGCAGACGGTTGTTATAAGAGCCATAAACTAACAAAGCAGCACTAATAATATTAACTGTTTATAATAACGATACCAGCCATAAAAATCTAGTAATGGTATTCCACACAATGCACTCGTAATAGAGATATGTCTGTCTGGACATTCGACAAATGAGTGACAGCCTTAGGACACGGTGAAAGTGCCTGAATTAAATCTTCAACTCTAGAATGCGTGAGAGAGACCCAATTATAAGAAGTTTTGATGTTAGAAAAAGATGAATAAGCATCTGGAAATGATGTTGGTGCATTCGTGTGATGATAATTGAGTTATTTAAATTTTGATGTCTTGATAGACACGTTATAAAAACTATTTATTTAAATACATATGAATATTGTGATTCAAAGTGTATGTATGTAATGTCATCCTTATAGGTTACATAGAAGTGCTCGTTTTAAATGAATAGAATATAATATTATAGTGTTATTGTGAGGTCTAAGCTCTGTCGAGCGCAGTTACTGATATAACAGCTCTATTAATTTAATTTACTTAATGCTATAAAGTTAATTAATAGATCCGTGAGAACGATGGACAAGGTTACCCGTCGCTCTAGGAGTAGCAGCCCGAGACGGTGGCGAGCTGTATTTCCACACACCTCTCTGAATTAGAGGGGGCAAGGCCAACGCACTACAAGGCGGGGTCGCAATTCTGTACATTAAAGGTATTTATAAAAAAACTATGCACTGCAGAAGGAAAGCCATAGAATTGTTTGTTACCCATGATTGGTTACGTCACATTGATTGTTTTTAAACTTTCGCGACTTCGGTACATATTAGATGTGTACCTCGGGACTTTATCGCGACAATATGTTTCCACTCGTGACCACGATCGGTGCAATTCGATCGAAATGTCGGGTAACCAAAAAGGTATTGTACCTTTTAAATATTATCACGATTAACTCCCGAGTTACATATCTATACATATAATACTTATAATAAGTGATTATTAGCCAGATTCTGTGTACCTGACAGATAAACTTTTTCTTGAGACCAATACCCGTGTTCGACACGTCGACATAACAGATTTGAACCGATCACAACTTCATAGTGTTCCTTTTCAGAGACATTATAAATCTTTGCGGTCAGGTACTTTTAAGAAAAACATCGACCCCAACAAGACAGCGTATGCTCTAGTAAGTTATTTTTTAAAGACTACTCCCGCATTAGGAATATTCCTGTGTCGCGTTAGGCTTCACAAACATTCGAACAACAGACACAAAGAACACCTAAACTCGGAACAACTATTTGTGGATCACACATTTTTTTTACCCGTGTGGGATTTGAACCCACAACACTCGGTGCGGCGTAGTGGCGAGGTGACCTCTTAAAACATTGCGCCATCCGTGCAGTCAAAGTGTCTGTTTACTTAACAGACCATTGAACTAATATCAACAAAATCTTCTGGCAATTTTTCAAGACTAATATTAAATAACTTTCACAATAAATATCACAATTCACATTCTACTGAAAACACGTCTAATAGGTTCGGGTTATCATGATTTTATTTAAACCTTTCGTTCCCAGCTCAGGTGGTTGCCTATTCGTCAACGCGGAGAAATGCGCGCTCTCACTACCCTATTCCCTATCCTCAATTCCCCATTTCCCCCTACTTACTTGACACCATATTTCCAACTCTTATGCAATAACCATGACCGGGATCTTCGGTCGTCAAGCAACCTTCTACTACTTTGTCCGTCTCACACTACCGGGTTCGTCGGCTCTTCTTTCCCGGTTCAATCGATTCTTCTGTGGAATGCGCTTCCTCTCGAAGTCAGGACGGTCTCAAATCGTTACACTTTTAAGGTAAAAGTTAAAGAGCTCTTATTCAAGGAATTGGCAGAATCAACTCGTCAATAGTTCGAATCATTAATGTTGTAATATGTATTTATAATAGAATATGTATTATATAGCTATGTATGTATTTATATATGTATCTGTGCATATGTATATATGTAAATATCTGTTACATTAAGTTACAAGTATTTGAGTATAATGTGTGTATATATTCGTATCAAATTTTGTATGTATACCATTCCTTGTTTTTGTAAATTTTTTACAAGTCTATTAATTGCACCTACTTCTTACTTTCTCTGCATCACCCAAAGGTTGACTGGTAGACAATGCCTTAGGTATTAAGTCCGCCTTTGTACTAATGTGCAAAAAGTTTTAATAAATAAATAAATAAAACAATTCACTTCATAGTATCGTAACAACTGTACCCCATATTGGAAATAGTTTTCACAACTCAATAACGATAACCCAAGTACTTACAACTTTATCTTACATCCATTGTGACAAGTAAACAATAACGTGGGTACTAATACCGGTACAATGTTAACCTACTCTTGGGAGTCGTTAATTCGGTAGCGTTAGATATAACGATAACGCTATAGCGGCTGTTATAACGAAGCGATACGCGTTTTGCCGATAAGTTTATTGTCTCAGAATGGTTACTGTGGCATTAGAAAGGGTTGTCCCAAATATTTTCGTATGATACCGATAATGTTAATATCATGTTTATGTTAGTGTTTATATTTTGGAACACTTTTAGAAATATCACGACCCCTTTTAGATTGCCTAATTGACAACAGCATTTTTCTAAGACTAAAACTTAATACGTAATTCTTTAAGTATTTCTAGACTAGTTCTAAGTATGTCTAGGCTAATAGTGTCATTTGTATGGCACCAAAAATTTATAAGAAGCTACCAAAACCACTTAAATCTTTGAATTTAAATTTGTTCAGAAGCAAAGTTAAAGAAATGTGATAATGAAATGTTATTACAATATTAACGACTACTCAAACGATAATCTCTTAATTACTTAATATTTTATATTGTTTTATTATGACTTATATTATCTATCATTATTATTGACTTACAATTTCTAATTTTTATTTTGACATTAACGTCTGACATTTTTATTTCGACATTTCTATAACAGACATATCTACCTTAAAAGTGTTGTTGTATTATTACTATTTTAGTCATGAAACTCATTTTATTACTATTATCAATATGTAATTTAAATCAATTTATATTTGTACGACGTTAATGGCAAAACGCGTTGATACACAACAACCTACCTATTGAACTGTTATAAGATGCATTTCCTGTAAACTACACATGTGTGAAGCAAATGAATATTTTTGATTTTTGTTTTTAACATATGTGTGTAGTAATAATATTGTAGTATCATTAATCTATGTCTATAGGTCCAGGGCAATGGATCGAAATTGGCTATAAATGACTTAAAACTCAACACTCAAAATCACCTATAATACGACTTTATACGACTAAGTGTTTCAACCAGTATAATATTAAAGTTACGTATGTTCATGAGAGAACCTTAAAATTAAAGACCATTCATTATTTTCTCAAAACTTGTTTGTAATGGTTTCCTAATTATGCTGCTGTTATTGACATGCTTCCAAAATCTGAATATGTATGAACACTTCACCACGGTAGATTTTTAATTATATTGTTATCAAAACTTTTTATAGGCGATAAAGAGACTTAGGTGGTCGTAGCATAAACTATGGAAGACGAGAAGATAAAAAGGGGATGAATGGAACGGATGCCATAGCGATGAGGTATCTCATTAGCGAAGTCATTGCACAGGCTTTTTAATTTAATTTGAAAAAAATAAAAACACATTTTTGACAACCCTGACTTTGATAACATTTGTTGAACAACGTTACGAGTGGAAGCGAAACCGTTTCATTTTCACGTTATAGTTCGGATACAATTGTTTTTACGATCTGATGATATTGTTTGCAATTATATCTAAATGGGTTTAGTCTTTTGTATGTATATGAGACTGGATAAGTTTTAAGTATTATTTTCTAAGATCAGCTGATAGGTTTTAAATCTTATTCTCAGTATCTACTTTGTTAGCCCCAATTCTGGGCCTATTTAACACAGTTTTCGGCGATAATTATATAAATTTGTATTTGGGGTTTATTGTTAAAGTATTCCTATTTTGAACCTAATGGTAATGGTATGCAAATATTGTTTTGAACATAGATTCCTAATTCATTTTTTGTTAAATTTTGATAATAAAATATTTAATAATGTATCAACGAAAATTCACACGAAATTCTTTAAAATCCCCTAAATATTCTATATCACTCAAAAAACGCCAAAAGCACTTATTGCCCCATGCATTTGTATAGGAAGGAACCCCCAAGTTCGTAACACTAATGGCGTCACGTCGCACTAAAAATTCACATATCTAGAAAACGCATTAATATTTCAAAACCTAATGTGAACAAGCTAGTCACTACATATTATAAAGTCCCCCGCCGCGTCTGTCTGTTCGCGATAAACTGAAAAACTACCGAACGGATTTTCATACGGTTCTCACTAATAGACAGAGTGATTCATGAAGATGGTTTAGGTGTATTATTTGTACCCGTACTAAGCCGGGACGGGTCGCTAGTAATGAATAAAAATATGCAACAACATAACGGATATTTCCAAGATTCTTGGCTATAAACCTCAATAGATTAAGAGACCAATGTACAACAAATTACTTATAACCATTCAAGGAGGACGCTTATTACCTAAAGCCATGTTCAGAACAGTCGTCTCTGATCAGTGGTTAGATTACTTCAAATGGAATAGGAAATTAAACTTTTTGTAAGGATTAATCGTTCTGGAAATAACTACTGATTAATGAATAATGACTGTAGAAATAGCCGATTAAGTTTTTAGATCCATCCAAGAATGGTTCATTTAGTGATGTAGTACAAAAATATACTTATAACTGCTCACTCAGTGGGCAGGCACTGCGCTCACCACCACTAAATAACGGAACCAGTCTCAAAAAGGTTTATAAGACGAGCTTGTTGGTCTAGTGTAGGCCTGCAATCACTTAAATTGCCGACGCCGGACAACCTCTTTAAAAATCCCGAACATGTGTGTTATCGAGACTCTTTCCTGGACACCTTAAATAAAACGCCGATTCGGGTTTTACTCGGACACTTTTTGAAAACCCTGCCCGGTTGCTCCCCGGACGCCCTCTAAACTAGGACAAATCCGGGGAAACCCGGACGGATGGCAGCCCTAGTCTAGTGGTTAGTGATCCTGACTGCTGAACCCGAGGTCGTGGGTTCGATTCCTAACCAGGACAAATAATTACGTGATGAACACGATGGTTTGTGCCTTGTCTGGGTGTACCTAATTTTTTTTCATACGTTTGTATTAAGTAATATATGTGTAAGTATGTTTATCAGCAATCTGGTTACCAAAGTACAGGTTCTATCTAGTTTGGGATCAGACGGCCGTGTCTCAAGTTATAAAAAAAAACACACATGAAATTGCCTATTTTAAATTAAGAGCTCGTTGGCGAGTCGAACTTATAACTTTAAGTGGCTATACGTGTGATATCTAAGTTCGCTGAACATTGCAATGAAATTATGTTACAAAAGCAAACACACGCCACACGGCCCAACCTGTTGTTAACGGTAATGCTGTTGTTAGTGTACAAATACATAATCATTTCAAGTTATTTTTTCTTCTATTTTTAATGTTTGGAAATCTCGAGGGGCATCACTTTACCGGGTCTAGAGGTGACGTGTATGTTGGAATCTAAATGACCAAAACTACACGGCGTTCAGGTATAATCTAAGAAATAACATAATCTTTTTAACCTACTGGAATTTATGAAACATTCAAGCGCTAGTATATTTAAATAACTTTAGAGTGCAGTAAACGCGTGTGGTCTTACTGAAATAAACTGAAAAATATCGTAAAAGCTCTAATTGAGTTCACGCAGTAAAACAATGGCGGCGACGTGTTCCCGCGGTTTTTCACAGTATTTTACATTATTTTTATTTCTGTCGTCGTAATGCATTTATTGCCAGTTTGGTTTTATATTCTTGGTTATTTTTGGGATTCTTTTCCTAGAATAGTATAAATATAATATGTACGTTTGAGGGCAAGCAAGCGCAATATTTATAACATTGAAATTATGTAAAAACAATTTTTTCTTTAAAAATCTGATGCCATTGATTTAAATAGAAAAAAAGCAGTCAGTCGTAGGACTTTAAGAAGGTAAAACATAACTTCACAATGTATTTGCATATACATACATACATACACACACACACACATCTGTATATATATAATTAGGTTAAAAATAAAAAGTAGGTGATAACATATCTAAATGTATACATAGGGTACACTGGAAGTTCTGCGCTCCTGGCCGCTCATAAACGTTTGAATTTCGAATGTTATAGGTATTTTTTTAAATATAAGAAACTCGGCTCCGTCTTTCGAATTTTCGATCAGGTTTCGTGTCCTGACGCGAGTTTAACATTTTTTATTCACCCTAAAAAGTTCACAACGCCGCTAAAGAAGTTTTCACTTAAAAAAAATAAGGAATTTGCTTATTACTTTTTATTTGCATATATTGCAAATATTAATAATATTTCTATAAATAATGATTTTGTATATTATTTGACATCTTTGGACAGCCCTAAAAATATTATTAAGCAATTACACACGTCAGATTATTCGCAACGGCGATTATTCAAATTGAACAATTATTATTTATGTTTACTTTATTTGAATAAATATACCGGTTTATTGCGGTATATTTATTCGGTATATAACATTTACGATCACGTTTTCGTCGTCAGGAGTGACTGATGATTGCGGTTCAAAGTAAGTTTTTATTACGAACCGTAAACACGGCACTAAACATAGAAAATGTTATCGTCTTAAATTAAGATGACAAGTAAGTAAAATAAAATCCATTTCCTGTGATTTAGAATTTATTTCACAAAAATATTTTATTAAAATTAGCATTAGCAAAAATGTCTTAAAATAAATATTACGAATCTTACTCCCCAATACGCCCTTACGCCCTGATTTTTTGTAAACTTAAAGATATACGAATTTATTTCAAATTTCAATATATTAAACTTTTTCTCAACCTGTCAAGGCAGAGACAACTTCCCACAGTTTTCTTATATTTTATCTTCTTATGGCGTCATCGGGCCTTAATCGCCTAATATTATTTTTGAAAACAAACGAAAGCGATTTATTCTTATAACCTTATATAAGATTAAATTGCTGTAAATGCGACACGCCTGAAGTAAATAGATTTAATGGAAACGTGTTACAAACATGTACTTATATAATTAAAACTTCATTTTAGAGAACAACGATCAACGGAAACTTGCACAATTGTCCTCCGGAATGCAGTTTCAAGAGTAATTTACGAGTAATTCTGAGTATACTGAGAGTAACTTATAAATTACAGTACTTAAATTGTTATTATACATATAAGGAGGGTGGAGGATGTTATACACATAACACATTGTGGTCATTAAGTCAACGCATCATCCATTAAAAATCTTTTGTAATTCCTTTAAATGCGTGTTGCAAAATTCATTCCCCATATATATTAAACTGCAGGATAAACTGCACGAAATGCAACACATTCATATCAAATACCATAACCACAATTAATCACTTCAATTAATAAATACAACAAACAAATTAATTGAACACAGTTCAAACAACACGATTTCAATTAATCGCAACGCTTGCGGCGGTGACGCACATGTGTGTCGTCATTAGCAGTCGCGATCGCAGTCGCACGTGTGCCAGCGGCCTGTGGCGGCCAATTAACTTGTAATCAACTTTGCGATCGACACCGTCATTAGGGGTGGCATAATGACGGCATCTAACATAAAATCAGTGAATTGATTGAAAGCTCAAATACCGTAGTTAGTTTATGATTTAAAAGGCAAAAATAAATACTAGTATAGATCATAATGCCAATAACTCACATGCCGATAGCCATGGAAATATCTTCCTTCCAGGGCGCTGTACTATGTTAACAAACCTTGGAAGTAAATTTTAATGTCATCTTAATTTATTTTTTATTTTTTATGAAGAATACTAGTAACGTGGGTCACACATTACTAGTATTCTTGTTAATCCCTCCAGCTAAGCTTAACGATTGTATTAGGAGTGGGTTCACGTCAGTAGTGCACTGATCGCAAGTCCGACGCCTTAGTCATGGGATGACTTGGGGAGCCCTGCTTCGGCACGTTTGGGCCGGCTCGACTCCGCTCGATACCACGGCCTTACAGAAAACCGGCAGTGAAGCAATGCTTGCATTGCCTTTCTCCGCATGAGTGAGGTTACCGGAGGCCCTAACCCTTCTCTCTTCCCTATTCCCGTCCTTCCCCTCTCCCCTCTTCCCCCACTCCCACCTTAAAGGGCGGCAACGAACTTGTAACTTTTGAGTTACAGGTGCCCATGGGCGGCGGTAGTCATTTACCATTAGGTGACCCGTCTGCTCGTTTGTCCCCTATAACATAAAAAAAAAATTAGCATCTTGGAGCTGATCTGATGATGGAGCCCGGAGAAGAGTGAAACTCTTCTTTACTTTGAAATTCTGTTCGCTATTAAAACGTATTTTTTTACTTTTGCTGTACTAAACTAACTAAAGTAATCTTGCAAGTCAATTTTACCGTACTTCTTATTGTCGCGACAACAAGTTAGTTCCAAGATTGGTTTACATAGTTACTTGGTTAATTAGTTACAAGTGAAGCTAATAAAAAAACGTGTTATAACAGGACTGTAGAAGACTTACTTTATGGTTTCTAACGGCTGTACCAACATGAGATAATTTGTTATTAGAAAGATATAATATTAATTATGATAAGATACGGGTCCGTAGTTAATTAAACGATGTTGGGGCAGCCCTAGACAGTAATTACGAGTTAGTTCGATCATGTTCTCAGCGGTTATTATTCAAATTAAATAGATTGTTTGCAGTCGATACCGACCGCACACCAATAATGATTTAGATGATGTACCGTTAATAATGTAATACGTAAAATGAATAATGACTTTTAAATTTTTGGGAACGTTCCTTATCGCACGTTAAACTTCAGACGCTCGGTGACAGCGACGAGATGGAAAAAAGTGTTAGCGGAACGAAAAATGCTGACCGCGGGTTGATTTATTTTATTTACGCCATCTGTGGATACTGCGCGATACTATTGTAATTTAATGTTGGTTGTATACTAATTATCTATAAATTAGTTCAGACAACTTTCATAGATGACACAATTTTAATTTCGAGTATTATTTATATAATTAAATATATATATTTCAAGTAAAAAGAAGTTCGTTCTAACCGGGTGTCCCAAAAACACTTCACGCCTTTCCTTTTAAACTAACTTGTGGTCGCCCAGAGATTGATATTTTACCGTAAATAATAAAATTACTGATAGCGATAATACGAGGGAAGACAAAATGTTGTTACTAATAACAACTAAAGCTATAGCTCCTCAACAAACAGAAAAAGTAAATCGGTGGAGCAACAAAGGAGAAAAATGTACTGAACTTTTTATCTAAGCCCTGATGACACACTGACTGTAGTAGGTATTTATAGGATACAATATCTTTTTGTTAAGGTAACGCTACGTTTCTGCCGCCTCGTTTTGCGAGGAAGTGATGTCCGCTAAAGAGGCGGCGGAAAGGAAACGGGAGAGAGCTAGTACTCTCCCGTCCCGCAGAAGAGGCACCAGGCGACGGAGATCGCAAAATGATGTCCGACCTCCATGAGCGCAGGCCTGGGGGTGACGGGTGAGGCTGCGCGTTACCCTAGAAGGAGACCTGAGATGGTGGCGCGATGTGTTCCGCGCGCGCCTCTGATAGAAGGGGGGTGAGGCCCCCCGTACGTTTTGGTGTGGGTGCCTATTATTTAACAGGCGGCCAAGGTCTGCCGGGGTTCTCGGGTCAATACCCGAGTCCCTTGCAATAGACCCACTTATGTCGGAACACCGTGTGGTTTTAGTCGGTTCGTACACTAGGACGCTACGTAAATTTTGTCGTACTTAGTGTTAATTTTCTGCTGGACACATTGCTCCAGTATCCCTCTGGAACAAAGCCGCATATCCCCTTAAAAGCTCCTATAACCTCCTCATCGCACGAAAACTTGTGTCCCTTCAGTTGTTTGTTACATTTGAGAATAGTGCAAAGTCGCATCGCGCCAAACCGGACGGGTGGTTTATCTTCAAGCACCCACACTTTACTTTTGAGTAGGAACGTCAAAATAATACGTAATAGTTATGTAGTTCGAACGGTCGTCTCCAAATTTTTTTAATATATTACGAGACTAAGTCACACGCTGTGTGCGGTACCCAGAGCAAACAAAGTTGTTCCTTGTGAGTACGATGAACAGTTGGTGCACTTAACTTGAGGGTTTCTTCTATCTATCTATCGATATGTCACACGTCGGTCTTCCTCCAATAGTTTTAGTACAGTCTCAATATTCTTATCGTTAGTCACTTCTATCGGCCTGCCGGACTTGCATCTTCCTCTAAGTTAAAATTGCCGCGATTCAATTTAATATACCACCGTTCTATGGTCCTTAGAGATGGATAGGTTCCCTCAGTGCACTACTCATTTTCTCGAAACATTTTTGTTTAGTTCAGCCACGCTTAAAGTTATACAAAATAATTAAACGAATGTCATAACGAGAGAAGCCTGTCATTTTCATTCAAAAAATTAATTTTAAAATCGAACCAATGATTCCTTGCCTCTAAATGCTTTTTTTTTTTTAATAGTTCTTACGAGTTCATGGATATGACTTCAAATCACAATATTATGCTATCTATTTTGCATACAATAAAACTTATGTAGCGCCCTACGTACATTTTAAAGTATACAAATATTAGCAGTGCATTCGAACGTCCAATCACCGCGCCACATAGACTGTTATACAGTCTTGTTGCCAGTCATATTGTTGCTCAAAATCACAAAACTAAACACATATATCTATATGACGTTCAAATTCATAAAACACAACATACCTCAAAAGGTATGTCTTGAATCTGTTCGAAACATCTTTCATAAAAAATTATGAAAGATGTTTTGAACAGATTCAAGCTGATCACTCGTAAACTCATTCCCTATGTACGTAATTGATCCCTCAGGTCATCGCGAACTAAAACGGCTGAACAGATTTCAATGAAACCTTATACACTGATCTAATATTGCAAATGGTATTCCTAAAATTAATTACAGTAAATTCAAAGGAAGGAATTTTAGAAGTAAATTTTAATGACGATTTTTGAAGTGAAAACTTCTTTTTTGTGCACTTTTTGGGATGGGTAAAAAATGTTAACTCGTGTCGGGACACGTGACCTGATCGAACATTCGTAAGACGGAGCCGAGTTTCTTATATTTAAAAAAATATAACATTCGAAATTGAAACATTTGTGAGCGGCCAGGAGCGTTGAACTTCCAGTGTACCCTATATATACATTTAGATATGTTATTACCTACTTTTTATTTTTAAATATATATATATATATATATATATATATATATATATGTGTGTGTGTGTGTGTGTGTGTGTGTGTGTGTGTGTGTGTATGCAAATACATTGTGAAGTTATGTTTTCACTTCTGACGTGCAGTCCTACGACTAACTGTTTTTTTTTTATGTTTGTTACCACAGAACTTTCGACGGACGGAAGCTGGTGCTTCCCGTGTGGTACCATTTCAATTTGGTCCAGTTCTGACAATGGCATCCATGAGAATAAGGTTTATAAGTCTTTTATGGAATAGTTTGTTTTTGAAGAATTATATTAGTTTAACTTGTACCGAACTCTGTAAATTAATCCTGGAAGTAAATTTTAACCTACTTTTAATTGTCGTATCGAAATGAAACTTCGTATGTATATGTAATTCGGATGACAATACTATAATTTGGCGTCTTGGAGCTGATGTGATGATGGAGTCAGGAAGTGAATTTATTTAGATCAACGCGAACAAAGCCGTGGCCAAAATCTAGTTAGTTAATATATCAAATATAAATTTAAAAACCCCGACTCGAAAATCACTTCAAAGAGTAGAAAATAATTAACCTTTGAACGGCTGAACAGATTTTCTTGAATTATAGCTAACAACATTCTCGAATCGCCTTTCAAGTAAAAAAAACTAAATCGTAATTGGTTCATCCGTTTAGGAGTTATAGGCTACAGACGGACACACAGATACACGCGTGAAATCCCACTAATATTATTAATGTGAAAGTTTGGATGGATGGATGGATGTTTGTTACTCTTTCAAAGAGTACTTTGCGATGAAACTTGGTATGTAGATAGCTGGAGACCTAGATTAACGCATAGACTATTTTTTATCCCGATATTCCCACGCGATCGGGACTTATGCGGGTGAAACCGCGGGGCGCTGGTAGTATAACATAAAAATAACCCTATTCTAGTTTCATCCTCACTTCCCCTTTCTATTTTACCCCCTTACCTGTCGCTCGATAGTATTACAAACGGCCGTTGACCTCGGAAGTAAGATGTTTGACTATAAACTCGTGTAGTCGGTCAAGCGTCTACACCGGTCGGTGCCCACTTACCATTAGGGGGCCATCTGCTTGTTGGACAACTTAGCAATTAAAAATAAAGAAAACCGGACAAGTGCGAGTCTGACTCGCGCACCGAGGGTTTCATAAGCAAACAAACTTCAAAGTCACCTTTTCAAGCGTAAAATATAAGTTTGTTATCCCCAAAACTATATTTATGTGATTTAACAACAAATTAATGAGTTTGGGATTTTTTTCTTTACTTGCGCTGAGACCTTGCTTCTTACCAAATTTCATGATTCTAGGTCAATGGGAAGTACCCTACATAATTTGATTTCCCTGCGAATGTACAAATTGGTTAAAATCTTTGGCTCAATGGCCGTAACTTTTGATTGCGTCGACTTACAAGCTTGGTTTTTTTACAGCTTCAAGGGACCGCTAACATAAGTATTTGATGTCAACTTCAAGTGGATGCCTCAAGACAACAAAGACAAATAGACAGATATAACAACAAATTAACTATTTTCGGAAGTTTCCTTTACTTGTGCTGTGAGACCTTCCTTCTTATCAAATTTTATGATTCTAGGTCAATGGGAAGTACCCTATAGGTTTTGATTTACCTGCGAAATGTTAAAATTTGGTCAAATCTAAGCCTTAAATGGCCGTATCTTTTGATTGTGTTGACTTAGAACCTTGATATTTTTACAGCTTCAAATGACCGCATACATAAGTATTTGGTATTAATTTCAACATGATGCGCCCACGAGAGACAGACAAACAGACAGATGGACAACAAAGTGATCCTATAAAGGTTCTTTTTTCCTTTTACTAACGGAACTCTAAAAATTAACAAAAAATAAACCGACTTCAACGAAATTTCAAATAAATATCCAAGTTATTGTACTATACTAAAACCTTCCTGAAAATATGGAGAATACGTTAGTGAAACAATTATGGAAATAAGTTCATTAATTTTTAAGGAAATTGCGGACATACAAACATACATACATACGAATCGAATACAAAACCTTTTTTTGAAGTCGGTTGAAAAAATAGATAAGGCCATGTGTGACTGATCGGAGACAGAACATCCTTTTTTTAGAAGTCGGTTAAAAGTTACCTTTGAGGTCAGTGGTAGTTGTAGTTGCAAGTCTAGCCGCGGGAGTAACTAGTGGGATACGCTTATTACATTTTACTAAAAGAAAATTAACTAGTACAATTTAAAAATACACAACTTAACTTTGGACACGCCGCCATTATCCCGCTTCCAAACCATTATCTTTAATATTTTAGTTTGCGGCAAACAGGTAAGCGATATAAGCTGAATTACCGCCTCATCATGGCCCGAAGCTACCAATCTATAATAAAGTAACATTAATGTGATTAAAGCAAGCGCGCCCACTCTCGCGCACTTTGACGGATCGCTTCCGACTCACGCTTGCGCGAGCGCAACTCTGACGATATTGTAGTCTAGGAGCTTGTCACCTACAAGTTTATGTATGGGTTAACATATTAGTATAAATTATGTAAGTTTATAGAAGTAGAAATAATTGTACGTATGTTCAGACGTTTTCCTACAACTAAAGATCAATCAGCATCGTCTCAGTCATACATTTTTCTAGCTGAAATTTCAATTTTGGTTTCATCCAACGATCATCTGCTAATTTAACTACATCGAGTGGGGGAAAATCTCAGAGTAAACTTTTTGGTTCGGTTGTCAAATCTCGAAATAATCCCACTAATATTATAAATGTGAAAGTTGGCATGGATGGATGGATGTTTGTTACTCCTTCACGTAAAAACCACTGAACCGATTGCGATGAAACTTGGTATGTAGATAGCTGGAGACCTGGATTAACGCATAAGCTTTTTATCTCGATATTCCCACGGGATCGAGACTTACGCGGGTAAAACTGCGGGGCGCTGCTAGTACATCATAAGAAGAAAGAAATGTATGTTATGAGGCGGTAGGCAGAGGCGTATTTAACTCCCACATTTTTCTGGCTTTAATTTAGTCTCAAGCCTTGTCAGACGGGCACTTGAGGAATTAAATGGAGAAATTGGAAGTATATTGAAAAGGAAAGGTTAGTAAGAAGGGAAGGTAACGAAAGGAAAGGTATATTGCTAATACGGATGGATTGAGGAGTGCAAGTGACAGAGTGGAGGTTGAGCGTGCCAGACAGGGATAAAAAGTAGCCTATGTGTTAATCCAGGTCTCCAGCTATCTACATACCAAGTTTCATCAAAATCGGTTCAGTTTTTGCGTGAAAGAGTAACAAACATCCATCAATCCATCATTTATAATATTAGTGGGATGGTGTATAATGTGCCGTGAGCTCCAGGACTAAGTTATTGCACATGAAAACTCGCTGCGCTACTGATAAGAGATTATCAGAGAAACTGACAGTTATTACGCATATAATTTTTACTTAATTCGTTTTGATGTGTAATTAATTAGTGTTGTAAAATAATGGCTTATCGGTAGGTACTTGCGTTGGTGTTTGCTTGTCTTTCTTCGTTTGTGTTAATTTAAACAACACATGGCGATTGTTTATCTATTTATTATATACGAGATGTTCCCGCGACTACGTTCGCTTGGTAATTTTGGTAAAATTTACCCTACGGGAACTGTACATTTTTTTTTAATAATAATGCAGATGTTATAGTTTATATTGTCTAGAACAGCTATGTCCCGACCATTGGACATACAATAGTTACAGTCATTTGAATATGAATTGAATACATTTAAGAATAGTATAAATTATGTCAATATGTCCCAGATATTGTTAATAATAATGCAAAAGTAGAGAATTGAGAATACTGAACACATCATGATTTGGGTATAGAGTAATGTAGCAGAGATTTATCAGATAAGTAATCCTTTACCGTGTAATAACATTTATTTATTAACAGGTCATGAAGTTCCTTTTTAAACACAGTTATCTCTCGGAATATTGTTGAAAATGCGCGTAGCTGTACAGAATATATATTTTTATTTTCGGGGATAAAAAGGAGCCTATGTGCTATGCCAGACTATCAGAATCTTCCAAGGCATGAAAGCGCGACTAATAAAAACTTACAAAACACCAGAACCGACAACCCAAGACTACTAGGAGAGCCGACTTCACCTAAAGTGGGAATGTGCAAAGAAGTTGAACCGGCCTATACGTGCCGAAGCAAGAGAATTAGTGAATTGATTGACAGAATCCACATTTAAAGCCTAGGTTAAATCTAGTATTAGTTAAATAAGATACTAGCCGTCCCCGCAGTTTCACCTGTGTTTATGTCACTGCTCCGCTCCTATTGGTCGTAGCGTGATGTTATATAACCTATAGCCTTCCTCGATAAATGGGCTATCCAACACTTAAATATTTTTTCAAGTCGAACCAGTAGTTCCTGAGATTAACGCGTTCAACCAAACAAACTCTTCGGCTTTATAATATTAGTATAGATTACAACGATCCCAAAGTTTTAATATCACGCAATACGGGTAAATTTATGTTGATAGATCCCGTCAATAAATATGTCAGATTTTAACTAACAAAGTTACAGCCGGTGCTCCCAAATGCTCATGACATAATCAAACACACAAAATTAACCCTCCACGGTACACAGACTATAAATCTTTATAACTAGAATCACATAGTGAACATGAAAATTTCATCAAATCGTTTTATCTAGTGCTGTCGAAATTTCCGGACATTCGACCACATGTTTTATTATATATCAGGAGCGTACAGCAACAGTCGGTAACTTCTTGCTTCTTTCAGCTATTTTTAATTCACAAGATTCTATGATTTATGTGAAATAAGTCTAGTACTATTCTTTTATTTAACAAATTTTATCCCTCGATACTGGTAACTTTGATCCTTTAAGTATATTTTAATAATATACATTATCCCTACGATTTTATCAAATACGTATAAGGTCATGCCACTGTTTATATAACCGCAACATAAATTTATGACAGAAATAATTGTGTTTAAAATACAAAAAAAAAAAAAACAGAATTCGTTTTAATACTCAAAATTTTGCAAAATCCCTAAGAACGAAAAAGTCAAGAAATGATTTTGTTGTACGTGTAAGAAACAGTCTCACAACCACTTATATAAACTATGAACATCACTAACTAACAGTAACTGCCAAGTTGTTCGTACCTCTATTCGCACTCAAGTCAATTGTTCTCGTCTTATTCCTACCCTTTTATAATCCCACTATTCGTTAATATATATCAATCGACCAATAGTATTGCGTTACCGGTATAACCAATCAAAATAATGTCCATTAACTTAGTTTTGTTAAATAGTAAACCGCGTTATCGTCTATTATAGTTTGTCCCTATTTTTAATAAAATAAATAAGAGTTTTTAATGTAGCGACAACAAACGGATATCCGGTTAAATGTTGTCTCCTGCAACTAGCTACTATTCGGCGTGTCTCTACTTTCAACCCCTCACCTACGACAGTCTGTGGGACCGTCGAAATAAATTACTTAACCCTGTAATGAGTGTCGCTGTGAATATCCAGATGCCTCTAAAGGCATGCGTGGAATGGCAGAGATAAAAAAAGTGTAGCATTTTTTACACACTGATTTTTCATGGATTGAGGGTAGAATTTTTTTACGTTTGGTAGTTAAATTAGGATGGCAAGGAAAAGAGTATGAATTTTCTTTCGAGATATACGAGATTATGGAATGAAAAATATTTCTATACGTTGTGGAATGTGGATTAAAGGAGTATACCTTCTCATCATTTGCATTTGACGACCTCCGGTAAGTGCAAATAACAATTCTATTTTTTCACCTGACATCTGATCACCTGATGGTAAGTGACTACCGCCGCCCATGGGCACCTGCACCTCTAGAGTCACAATTGCTGGGAGTAGGGGAAGGGGGGAAGAGAGGGAGAGGGGGGAGGGTTAGGGCCTCCGGTAACCTCACTCGTTTTCTGTGAGGCCGTGGTATCACTGCGGTCGAGCCAGCCTGTAAGACGTGTGCTGTAAGACGCGATGGAATTTAGATAACACGCGTGTAGAGGTAGTCGTATTTACGCGATAATGAATCGTATTAAGCGTGATAAAATGTATGAAAACATGCCCCAAGTTGCAGGTACTGAATTAAAATGGTGTTTTTATGTATAGTACCTACTATGTAAAAACCAGTGTAGTAAAAACAAAGTAGGTTCATCCGAACTTCCCTGAACACTGGCCTGAAGAGAGAGATCGAGAGGCAGATCAGCTCGCCAAGCTGATCGTGTGGAGGAAGAGGAAACCGAAGTGGAATATTGTCAGACTCAAACGACATGGTAATAATGATTCGAGATGGAATAGTTATGGAAGAGAAAAACCCACCAGTCACCCTCGGTTCCTCAATCAAAATGATGGATTAAGAATAAACCTAACTTAATTTTGATAAACCAGGAAGGTAAAAATCACTTATCATCATCATCCTCCGCGCCTTTTGCCAACTAAGTTGGGGTCGGCTTTCGGTTTAACTACGATACGGCCGAACTTCGATATTTTACGTGAAGCGACTGCCATCAGACCTCCACAACCCAAATACTAGGCGATATTGAAGTTCTGTAGTTAGACCAGGTAAAAATTACTCGTTTAATAAAAACTAATCCATCAATATGTTATGGAATGGTAATAAAAGTCTTAAATTAATGGCAATTCTCACTGCGATGGTGGCGCCTCCAAGTCACCTAAGAGGTAGGGCATAACACGATTAGCTCTGGACTCCTCGACTGAAGAAGTAGTCCCATTCTAGTGAATACTGTGATTAATAAATGAGTTATTGTGCATTGTTGTCTAATATAGCATACATATTAGCCAATCCTAGTAATGACGTGCTTCCAGAACATTCTTAAACATAGATTGCATTCGTCCGGAATCATAACTAATATTATAAAGGCGAAAGTTTGTGAGGATGGATGGATGGATGTTACTCTTTCATGCTAAAACGGCTGAACGGATCTGGATGAATTGGCACAGAGGTAGATTATAGTCTGGAATAGCACATAGCGCTTTTTATAATGAAAAAATGTACGGTTCTCGTGGTATCGATTTCAAAAAAAATTCCGAACGAAGTCGCAAGCAGCAGCTAGTTATTATAAATGCGAAAGGGAGTTTGATTATTTGGTACACTTACACGCCTTAACTACTATGCCCGGTTCCTATAATCAAGAAACGATTCATTGTGTTTACAGACGGTAAAATTTCATTGAATTTTCAACGAAAATTTTATCGTCCGTAAGCAAAACGAATCGTTTCTTGATTATAGGAACCGGGCATAAACCGATTATCATTAAATTATACATACACGTTGTCAGGAGTACAAAATGGACATAGGGTACCTTTTATCTAGAAAACTATCCCCGAGGAATAGTGAATTGGTTTACAAAATCTAAACTCACCCGAGCGAAGCCGCGAGCAAAAGGTAGTCAAATAATACATTTGAGATGAGACACTGCAGAATTTTATTTAAATTGGGAATACCCGATTGAGTATTTCAAATACCATCTAATACCAATACAATACCTACACTATCAAATAAATATAATTAAAGTACTAATTCTTTAAATAAATCAAATAGTGTATAGGTGGTGCGACCAAAATTCGGCTCGAATTGGATACGCGACTGAGGCCGACCGCAGTTATATAGTGATCAAGTGTCAAAGATAAATTATATGTTCATTACCCATACAAAGTATAGAGGTCGACTTTTGTAAAGCACCCTTAACTATTTCTATCCTTGATTCGTTTGAATCGAATAAAATACATACGTATAACACATTTTAAACATTACAAGACGCCATTCGCATTTCCCTCATTACTGTTCCTCGAATTATTCCCGTCCGTAATATAATCGGTGCAGCGAGGTGCGAATTCAAAGCGAGAGGGGCCCTGGTACCCCCAAGGGGCCAAATGCAGACCTGCGGTTTGGCGTTATAAGGGCCACGATTCACGTGTCAATGATGATTTAAAATGTATTTAGCATTTTTTTCCTTCAAATGTACGAACAGTACGAATAAGGTTTTTTGTGTAAAATTGAAAAAGTTATCCGGCAAATGAAATCAGAGGAAAACTGGAATAGTTTATTTGATTTATTTATATATTTATTTTTTTGAATTGTTTATTTTAAATGTCTACGATTATTAAAATGGTATAATAAATCAAATAAGATTTTTTGTTAAGTAGGTCCTTTAAACTAAAATTTAACCGAAATTTTATTTGTAAATAAACAAATTTAAAAAATCAAAGGAAAATATGGTAAATTATTATAATTATTGAATTAGCTTATTTCAACAAATGTGCGCGTTTACACGTCAGTTTTTGTTAATCAATGGTTTATGCAAATTTCCACAAGATATTTATAAACATACTAGCTGATGCACGCGACTTCGTGCGCGTGGAAATTCAAATGTGGGATACATGATACACGTGGGAACTGATTTTCTGCTCAATTTTCTTAATT
Organism: Euplagia quadripunctaria; assembly: GCA_963859945.1. Classification (NCBI taxonomy): domain Eukaryota; kingdom Metazoa; phylum Arthropoda; class Insecta; order Lepidoptera; family Erebidae; genus Euplagia; species Euplagia quadripunctaria. Next base: position 1,648,075 of record OY982574.1, on the reverse strand, counting down.
TTTCGTTCCGTTACGGAACGAACGGAACCTTTTACAAAGTATTAGAAAATATAAAAAAAAGATGTTATTCTATGACGTGACCAAGGGCAATAAAGATTCATTTATATATATATACAGATGGAAAAGATGTTGTTTTCTGTTTACAAAACCAAAATCGAGAAAAGTAAAGGGTTTAATATGACAGTACTTAGTTACGTGCCGATTGCTGTGTTCACTGCTCTAATTGCGATAAATTCGACCGTGACAAGCGGCACTAGTAGTGCTAATGCGAAGACGTTGATCTGATTAATATACTTCGATTGTTGTAGGTAGAACACAGATGTACTCAAGTCTAAGTTAAGAGTGAGTGCTTCCTGTCGGTAGGGACTTTGAGATAATGAGATTTAAGTTTAATACAAGTAACTAGAGTCTGGGTGTTCTTTGTGTCCGTTGTTTGTATGTTTGTAAAGTACCCCGCGACTCAGGAGTAATTCCTAATGCGGGTGTAATCTTTTAAAAAAAGAAAATAATAAAATTGTACGATTTATTTATGTTTTGACAGAGTACTAATTGAAGAGAGTTTAGAAAACAGTATTCTTAATCGCGAGCCATGCTTCGGCACACATGGGCCGGCTTAACCGGAGTGATACCACGGCCTCTCAGAAAACCGGCAGTTAAGAAATGCTTGCATTGCTTTTCGCCGAGTGAGTGAGTTTACCTAGGCCCTAACCCTTCCCTCCCCCCTCTCGCCCTTTCCCCTACTCCTACCTTAAAGGCTGGTAACGCACTTGTAACTCTTGAGTTGCAGGTGCACATGGGCGGTGGTAGTCATTTACCATCAGGTGACCCGTCCGCTCGTTTGGCCCCTATACCATAAAAAAAAGGATCTTATTATTTTTTAAAAAGCGAACATAATGCTAGGCGGCCATTATATTGGCTCCTTCCATTGTTTTTCCTTCTTACCTTTTTTTTTTTTTGTGCGTGTGGAAACCCCCTCGGGCCGTCACCCCACCGGGGTTTTCGGTGGGGCAGTGTGTCGGAATCGAACCGACTAAAACCACACGGTGTGCCGTACTGCACCTTAAATAGGAGGGATCCGGGAACAGCTTTTATTAAAACATATCTTGACCTTTCAATATCAAATTATAGTGGGCAAAATGCTGGGTACACCTTTGCCTACCCCCTTCGGGGATATAGACGTGAGTATATGTATGTATTTTGGCTCCAAAACTAGTAATCATTCAATCCTCAGCCGTCTTGTCTTGATATGCCATATGCCTTGGAATAATATAATGGAATAAACTTTATTGCACACCAAAATAATTATGTTACATGGAATAGTTCATCTTTTGAATATGTACAAAGGGCGGCCTTATCGCTAAAAGCAATCTCTTACAGATAACCTTTGGATAGATAAAGACGACAATAAATAGATGAAAGCATGGGTAGTTTTGGTGTAAAATGTGCTGATATGGGAGATATATTGATTAGTTCAAAGAATCATAAAATACTTCTGAAACATACAGTATTTAAAATGGTTTAAATAATAATAATGTATGCAGTAATTCTTAGCAACCTACGATTATAAATTAAATCTGAAACCTAGAACAAGTTCCATTCCCATCAATTCCAAGCCTTTATCAACAGACACAACGACTCGAACAAACTAAGTTTTATCTCAAAAGGCCTTATTTTGAATAATATCATCCCCTTCGAATACAAAACATTAAGATAACCAAGTCGTTGAGAAACAATCAACTCAAAACAAATTGTATGAAACTTAAGAATGACTCAAATTATATTCAAAGTTAATTTCAAACAAAACGCCATGCAATCATTTCGTATTTAACTCAGATCCACTCGAGTGGATCAAATAACCCAACAGCCTTTGTAAGTTGAAACACGGGTTCGTTGGGGTTCAGTTTCCATCGACTGTGTGTTCCGGAACCGGATACGTACACGTTTCGTAATTAATTATTTAATTATTAATTATATGTTCGTGTAAAGGATTAAACTGAATGTTTGCGCTTCACCCTTGTAGCTCTAAGCCCCTAAGGGTTGTTTTTGTTTCCACTTCTCTATTTGTTGACGATTCGGGCAAATTAAATATTAATGAACATACAAAATATTCTTATCTATCACTAGCAATCCGCCCCGGCTTCGCACGGGTAGCAGAGACATCTTCAATAATCACCATCATATTGCAATCAATTTATACAAAATCTTAACAAATTATACACATAAACCTTCCTCACGAATCACTCTATCTATTAGTGAAAACCGCATGAAAATCCGATCAGTAGTTTTTCAGTTTATTGCGAACAGACAGACAGAGAGACGCGGCGGGGGACTTTGTTTTATAATATGTAGTGATGTAGCACTACACATTAAGTTTTACGAATGAAGTTCATGAAGAACATGAACAATTAAAAAAAAAGTTAAACCGACTTGAAAAAACAATAACAAAGGGCACTAAAAAGCGAAAACTTATTGATTACAAAATTTATGCCCTTCTCCAAGGTCTTGGTTCATCTCAACATTCATCAAAATTGTTTCAACGGTTTAGGCGTGAAAGCGTAACAGACAGACAGAGTTACTTTCGCAATTATAATATTAATATGGATTAGTAAGGATGTTGCAATATTACTTTGTAGTGAGTCTCTCTTAATATGATTGCAGAGATAGCGCAGTGGTAAATGTACAACAACTCATTATCATTATACGGTGTACTTACAAGGTATTTAACATTTTGTAATTAAAAACATGAATCCTGCTAGTGCATGCAACATTTACTATGTAGGTTTTAAAGACTCAAAGAAGCTATGTCTGTATAATTTTATGTGAAAATTAATATTGTCCATAAAAGATTAAAAATTAGCACGTAATTAGTAGCGTAATAGCAAACGCACTGGACTGGCGATCGATGGCAGCGGGTTCGAACTCCATCCAGCGTTCACCAGTCAACATATGTTATAACCTAAATTTTAGTGACTTGGGGTCATTTTTTACTATTGTACAGTGTGCCCCAAGTCACTAAAATTCGTTCTCAAAAAAAATATCGTGGCCGGTTTCAATAATTTTGACTTTGTCGCTCTCCACATACGAACGACAATTATTTGCGTGTTTCACACATAGTTCTTTTCAGTACTTCTAGGTGACTTGCGTCCATTACTGGTATACTTGTAAATATCTCCGCGAATCAAAGAGTATCCCACTAATATTATAAATGTGAAAGTTTGGATGGATGGATAGATGGATGTTTGTTACTCTTTTACGCAAAAACCACTGAACCGATTGCGATGAAACTTGGTGTATAGATAGCTGGAGACCTGGATTAACGCATAGGCTACTTTTTATCCCGATATTCCCGCGGGATCGGAACTTACGTGGGTGAAACCGCGGGGCGCCGAGTTCCCAATAATTTACAAAGAAGTCTCAATAACGAATGATAGTCATTAGTTGCTTGGAAGGGACAAACATGCGCACAGACGGGTCACCTGATGGTAAGTGACTACCTTCGCCCATGGACACCTGCAACTCAAGAGATTATAATATAAACATAATAATAAAACCTTCAGACCTTCAAGAAAAGAGCGTACTCCCATCTCAAAGGCCGGCAACGCACTTGTGACTTTTGAGTTGCAATAATATAAAAAAAAAGTAAAGTGGTTCGTAAGTGATGTACATTTTCGTCTTTCGTGAAGTTCCTTTCATCAACTAAAGGACGCTATGTGTCCAAATTAAGAACTTTGGTTAGAAATGCAGATACCTTCATCCCTACGTAAACTTGAAGACACATGAGAGTAAGCCTTACAGAAGATATTATTCTTGTATTCGCATATACAGAAGATACTAAACAAACTACAGAATTGATATTTAAAAAATATATATTATCATTTAGGTATGGAATCAGATTGATTAAAATCTGCCATTAATTGAGACGTACCGACGAACGACGAATAAATAAAAGAAAACCGACTGACTTTCAAGCAGGACCATAATGCGACATAAAATTGTGCAAATTTCATTCGAATAAATCAGGATGTTACGGTTGAACAAAAAAATCGGATAAAGTTCGATTGCTCGATATCGATTCGAGTATAAAAGTCGATTGATCAACGTCTCAACAGTATCAGTGAGAATTACTCACGGAGACAGTAATCTTGATAAAGCGTCGGAGTCGATGTGCATGCGTCTTGCATAGTGTTGTTTTGTTTGCCATTAATATTGTTCTCTGATACTGACTTTCTTTGTTGGAACCAGAAGATTATAAGGTTAATTGACCTTTAAGATTTACAACAAAAGTAATGTTGGTCCTGTAAAAAGGTGAGTTTTGGTGTCAAGTTTTCCATGCAAAGGCGTTAGCTTGTTAACTTAACTCATTTATACAATGCATCGTCATGGAAAATTGAATATTTTTGTCCTAGTAAGATCATAATAAAAATTAAAAGTGGGGCATTAGTGCCCATTTAGCGTCACTTCTATTTTATTTTAGTACAAACTAGCAGCGCCTCACGGTTTCACCCGCGTAAGTTCCGATTCCGTGGGAATATCGGGATAAAAGTAAGTAGTAAGTAAGTAGCCTATATGTTAATCCAGGTCTCCAGCTATCTACATACCAAGTTTCAGCGCAATCGGTTCAGTAGTTTTGGCGTGAAAGAGTAACAAACATCCATCCGTCCATCCATCCGAACTTTCACATTTATAATATTAGTGGGATTAAGTTAACTTAAAAGCGGATAAATGCGTTAAAAATCACATGAGGCACTCTCTCATCACTACATATTATAAAACAAAGTCCCCCGCCGCGTCTGTCTGTCTGTTCGCAATAAACTCAAAAACTACTGAACGGATTGTCATGCGGTTTCCACATATAGATAGAGCGATTCATGAGGAAGGTTTAGGTATATAATTTGTTAAGGTTTTGTGTAAATTGGTTGAAATATGATGATGCTTGTTGAAGATGTCTCTGCTACCCGTGAGAAGCCGGTGTGACTTGCTAGTTACAAAAGCACGAACATGATTGCATCGCGTTTATGACATCCAAAATTATTTGGAGCAGAAATAGTCTGTGCAGTTGCTGAATAGTAGGGATGGAGGCAGTGCAATATCTACTCTCAGTCCAGTGGCCAGGGGCTTTCCTCAGGGATCTATCCTCGGGCCGCTGTTGTTTATTATTTACACTGCGGATATAACCACTTCTTTAGAGCATTGCAATTACCATCTATATGCTGATGACCTTCAGCTCTATATCTCTTGTCATCCCGGGAATTGCCATGAAGCTGTGGATAAAATGAATAAAGATTTAGATAAGATCTCAGACTGGGCAAAAAGAAATTCACTTGTTCTAAATCCCAGTAAATCAAAATTTTTGGTGATGGGCTCCAGGGCATCTATCGAAAACATCAGGCATAGTAACCCAAATATTAAGATTGATGGATCCCAAATTGAGCAGGTTTCAGAAGCTCGTAACCTGGGAGTGGTTATTGATGGTTTACTGCAGTTCGAAACCCATATACTGGAAGCTGTGCGTAACTGTTTTTTCCGTCTGAGGTTGCTATACCGTGTTAGACCCTATATAGATGTGGATACGAGAATTATGCTCTGTGAGTCACTTATTCTGTCAAAATTAAATTATACTGACACGCTGTACGGAACCTGTCTACTAAGCAGAACTGAAAGGATGATACAACGGGTCCAAAATGCATGTGCACGCTTTTGTTTCCCTATACCATCCCGCTCACATGTTACTCCATTTCTTAATGAAGGCAACATGATGAAAATGGCAACACGCAGAAACCTTCACTTTGCCACACTACTATTTGGTGTAATTCTGACTCAGAGGCCTGAATATCTATACAAAAAGCTTACCTGGTCCAGGACCAATAATAAGCACAGTACTCGAGCTTCCTCATATCTTCTTGTGACACCTAGGCACCGAAGTGCCGCATTTCGTGGCAGCTTTAGGCTTACAAGTACTCGGTGTTGGAATAATTTACCTCCACCTCTCCGTACATCAAATTCAGTGTCTAGGTTTAACAAAAAATTTAAACAACATTTGCTTAATTTACAAAAAAATATAGTATAACCTTACCTAGCCTTGTAAACATCATTTAGGCATTTACATTAGTTGTATTAGATTAGTATTAATCAGATAATTCATTGTCTAAAGTGAGGAAATCGCTGTACACTTACAATAGATAAATTGTATAGATCCATTATGCGCGCCATTTTCCAACCACATTTTATATTGTTTCCTACAGAAAAGAATTATACTTTGATTCTTGATTACAATTAGTTTCATAGTTTCATAATCTTACATGCGGTAGCTTAAATTAGCTATATTAAATCCTCCACTTTCCCATGGTAGATATTTTTTGATTTTTCTTCGCTTTCCTTTTTGACAATCGTCTTGATTTCGAGACATTGTATTGAAAACCCCGCGTCTGTCTTTCACCATAGATTTATCAAGGAAATGTAACCATAGAGCTATAATACCACTCAATCTATAGGGATGGAATACGATATTAAAATGGCTGAAATATCTTGTCTTTGGTTTAGATTTATTTAAGTATTATTAGTATTATTATTATATATGTATATATATATATATATATATATTTTTTTTTATAATGTATTTGTAACCATAAAATCTGGTTTGTCCGTTTGTTAATCGTTATTTTAATGTGTAATCTGAATGTCAGTGTGTTTTCATGTATACAGTTTAGTCTCAAATTATTTATTTGATAGCATGATGTCCGTACCTACATCACTTGGCCTTGGCAGAATACCAGCGCCTCTTCGCTAATTAATCGTGCGAAGTAGCATATTGCTGAGCTAAGGACCATTTTTGTCTCATGCAGGGGTATTTATTTAGATATTTATTTTTACTTTTTATTTTTTCCTGTGATGATCTCCTGTGTGAGTCAGAATAAAAATTATTTCTTTCTTTCTTTCTTTCTTTCTTACCTCTTATTATATATTTATGTAGGTATGTAATATTTTTTTATCATATTAAGAAAATATCTATCTACAACATTGCCAGGAACTTTAAAATGTTCGTACAGCGACGTAACCTCTGGTAGATTGTATCATCGCAAGGCGAATAAATAAAAGGCAATTTCTCTACAGAAAAAAATATGTTTTTTCTTTTCAAGGAGTAAAGGTACGTAGGCTGTATAAATTTTCGGAAAAACTATTGAGTTTGTGTGTTTATTTGTTTACGCTTTGACACCTTAACTACACAACCACGGTAATATTATCTCTCCAGTATTGTGACTCAGCGCTGTCTTTGAAATAATTACCTACAGGTGCGCGGTCCGTAAACACGCGAAAGGGCGGGCAGCTCTATTAAAATACTGTAGGTATTTTAATTTCATCTACCTACTTGAGTTTCCTTCTAGATTATAATAATATATTTTATTTGTTGCGAATGAAATAGGAAGTGTTCAATAAAAATACATGTTGTGTTTTTTAATTAGTAGATTTAATAGTTTCTTTCTAGTTGTGTAATTGTAAATATTATAATAAGTTTTTTTTTTTTTTTATGGTGTAGGGGCAAACGAGCAGACGGGTCACCTGATGGTAAATGACTACCGCCGCCCATAGGCACTTGCAACTCGAGAGTCACAAGTGCGGTGCCGCCCTTTCAGATGGGAGTAGGAGAAGAGGGGGAGGAGGGGAAGAGTGGGAAGAGGGGGGAGGGGGGAAGACTGGGAAGAGGGGGGAGGGGGAGGACCGGAATAAGGGAGGAAAGGGTTAGGGCCTCCGGTAACCTCACTCACGCGGCGAAATGCATTGCAAGCATTGCTTCACGGCCGGTTTTACGTTACGTTACGTACGTTAAGTATATTTTTATTTAAAAAAAAAAATTGTTGTGAATGAAATAGGAAGTATTCAATAAAAATAAATGTTGTGTTTTTTGATTAGTAGATTTAACAAAACAACCACCCTTATTTTAAGACTGAAAAATACTTGCACCTCGACTGCGATGTACCTACGAAAATTTTTACTGATAAATTTAATAGTATATTTCAATCAAATACACAAATCGCAAGCTTACTGCTTTCAAAACATCACACCGTTCGTTCGTCACTGTGACGCATTCGCGACTGGTTGTGTACCGAGTGTTTACTGAACTTGAGATGCTAGGTTTGACTCACTTTCCGACCGTTTGTATGAAGATAGAATACTGGATAGATAACATTACTGTGACACAACCAATAGTTATGAAATTTTGCACACGTGTTTTCAGGGATACAGAGAAAGACACAGGGTACCTTTAAACCATTAAAAATCAATATCTCGAGGAATACCTGAATTGATTGACAAAATGTACATTCACGTGATACGACCTTCAAACCTTCAAGAAAAGAGCGTACTCCTATATCAAAGGCCGGCAACGCACTTGTGACTCTTGAGTTGCAGGTGTCCATGGGCGACAGTGGTCACTTACCATCAAGTGACCCGCCTGCTCGTTTGCCCCCTATAATATAATAATAAAAAAAAGTGAACGAAACCACGGTAAAAAATCAGTGTAAAATAAATTATGTCGAAGCGTCTTCAGCGTAAGTACTTGTAAGCCTTTTCCCTCTTGCAGTGACTTGGACAAGATAAGCAGTCGACATCTCCTTTCTTTCTCTCCAAATTTAGCAATGAATTATAAGGCGGCAATAATTTATCATGTTCGCAGTAATCTTGACAAATTGCCGGACTTAATTTGGCGCGAGTCAATGTTTAGATATTCGGCTGTCCAAAAAAAGGGGTAGATCTTGTAAAATATAATATAGTAATTAACAGGGTAATTCTTAAAGACTGCCCATCAATGCAGTTCAATGTAAATATGTTTCGACTTGGATAATCTGAAATTTGAGCTTCGTTCGTTCATGAGCATCATTTTCTTTTTCCTACCCCTCATGAACAGTAGTTTTTTTTAATGAAACCCTTCCTTTTTGTGTCCTTGACAAAATCTATGCAAGATTTCATAATATGGAAGGAACAAATGAACAAATAAACACTTCTAATAAAAAAAAATTACTCGTGAGAGAGTCATACTCCGGCTCATATGGGCCGGTTCAACTGGAGTGATACACAGAACACAGAAAACCGGCTTGAAGCAATGATTGCGATGTGTTTCGCCGAGTGACTGAGTTTACCGAAGGCCACCCCCCACCCTTCAGCCTCTTAGATACCCTACTTCCACCTTAAAGCCCGGCCACGCACTTGTAACTTTTGAGTTGCAAGTGTCCATGAACGAAGGTAGTCATTTACCATCAGGTGACTGCGACGTCTCCTCGTTTGCCCCACATCCCATAAACATTTGAGGACTCTGGATTTTAAGTCTAATCAAAGATTGTAGAGTAGAGCTTCGTATTCAGGTGTAAAGCCAAAGCCATGTATACGGAAATTCCAAGTCGATACTGTTGACCATTCAAGAGATCTCGCCAGAGAATAACTACAGGATTCCTTTAATCATAATTTTTTTCTATTTCTACATCCTGTTTTTACCTAACAACAAAGAATTTAAGTCTTCATAAGTGAGTTCGCCAAAAAAAAATCTGGTAGGTTTCTTATGTTTACTCACAGGACGTGACAGTGCCAGTATTCGGCAGTATTGTTGCTATGATGATTGTTGATGATGATCAACACCAAGAAAATTGAACATCACGTCTCTTGCTAAACATAGGTTTTTTCCAATGACTTCCGCAACCATAGCCCTGCTCCCTGCGACTTTGTAGCACCCTACCTTGTCACGTAATATAAATTTAAGTAAGGATAATTAACGTAATGTTTGAAGTTCAATGTTTTCAGCTCATTCGTGCCTCTCTGTAGTTATTACAAACCCATAACATTCATAAGAAATACCAACTATTTATAAATCGTAAATATTTAGACTTCCGCAGCGGTCTATTAATATTGTTGCCGCCAGCTTGCAGTTTTGTAAGAACAGGATTTAAACAATTTATAGTGAACCTATGGGTATAGCTAGTGATAAATTCGGTGATCAAGATTGAACGACTTGATAGCTACAATTGAGAGGAGACAGAGACTGAGATAGAGACAGAGAGAGAAGATGACACAGCAATTTGTTCTTTCAAAGTAACGTAGGTGCTAACCGAAAGAAAAGAGTTTTTTGGCTAAAAAGTGTACTCCTGCTATGTCGAAAAATGCTAACCCTTGGTATTACAACCTTTTAAAAGGGAATTATCAGAAATATCAGGAATGATGAATTGATTATTTTGTACAGTCCTTGCGTTATGAATTTCAGAACGACATCAGAATGGACTACTTTTATCAAAAAATTGTGGTGGTAACATTGCTAGAAAAATTTCGTGGGTACATATTATGAACTCACTTCCTTGGCTTAGAAAAAGTATTTGTTTTTCTATTGTTTTATTCTTACGTAATCATTTCTACCAGGGGTCTTCACCGCTGTCATTTACTTCCAATTCAGTAATATTACAACAACATTTAAACAGAAGCTTACAAACAATGATGGAAATCCTTTGTTTAGTTCAAGTTCGAGTAATAATGTGAACTACGAACAAAGGTAAATTTAATTTAATATTTGATTTTATGCCTATTATGGAATCAACTCCTTATCACAGGAATAAAAGAAAGTTATCTATGTAATTTTATGTTTTTACAACCTTATTCTGCCGCCAAAATCTTATCTGACACTTTATAGTGTACCATAGAGTATAGACAGTGGAACAGGGAACAACTTGTCTGTAATCTGGATTACTTAAAGGATTATCCGTCTGTAAAAAACTAAATTCAATCTAATTCAATATATGCGCGTTTACCGCTAACATAATGTATATGTAGCTCCACAATTTCAGGATACACTTTTTAGTAAAAAACGTATTGGAATACTTGGTATTTAAGACGACGTCTAGTAATGTCCTAAGTATATTTTTTTACCACACTAGTTATTTTTGTTCCATGTGGAGTAGTGCTGTAACCTAAATAAAGGACCTGCATACCAGCTAGGGCTTTATAACTTTTTACAAAGACGAGCCTTAAGGATTGTCGACGATCCTATGAGAGATATTTCTTTTCTTATGTGTGGTCAGTCGATTGCAGGTGATGATAATTATGACAGATGATCCGAAAGACCGTCGCTAGCTTTGTATTCTCGAAAAGAAATAATTTGGTAGCGTTCTTCTAAGTTTCATTAGAACGATCTTCTACGGAAGCGGATAGAATATTTCTGTCATATTTTCTATACTCTTACTCTTCTTACGGAATCCATAAAACGGATTCAACAAAAAAAACTATTCCATAAAAGACTTATATATGGTTTTCTCATGGATGCCATTGTTAGAACTGAACCAAATTGAAATGGACCACACGGGAAGCACCAGCTTTCAAATAAAAAAGAATGATCAAAATCGGTTCACCCAGTCGAAAGTTCTGAGGTAACAAACATAAAAAAAAAACATACAGTCGAATTGAGAACCTCCTCCTTTTTTGAAGTCGGTTAAAAATAAGTGCAGCGGCTGCAACATCTGTCTGAAACGTAAGTACGTTGAGGGCATTATAACACACATAATAATTTGAATAATTGCACCAAATATAGTTTGCCACAAACGATAGGCTTAATACAAAAGTCTTAATGCAAAAGCTTAAAACAAAAAAGCAATTAATTTCATAATCAGGTGATGGTATGTACTGTAGGCTAGCCAGCGGCAGTACACGGGTTTTATTTTAAAGATATTTCAGTTATGGTTCATTTACAATTGCCGGGGGTGGAGGCACTTGGAGGCTTTGATGGCGGTGATTTACCACGAGGGATTAATTCGTCGAACCTCTGTTTGACGACGCGTTTCAATGACATGTGCATTTCAATGTTTCTTATCCGGTTTATTATATTTTTTTATTTATTTTTACTTGGTTAAGAACTGCGATTTTTATTATCAAGAGAAGATAATCAGTGAACAATTACTAGGGTTGAGCGGTAAATATTTCTTTGATATTTTTTTCTCTAAGGACAGTAGGTACACACTGGAGTATAAATTATACCTTATATCAGATTTGTTCAGGATGGATTATATGAATTACAAACCACATAAAGCATGGCTCTGCAAAGATCTACACCAATAAGAATTAATTACGCCATAAACATTTTAGTACTTAACTGAAATATATTTAATAAGATTTGGGACATTTTCAAAGGGAAATCACACGGAAAAATCTCACAAAGTAATGGACTTAGCAATCATTCAGTTAATGCTGTGATTTGCTTCCATTCGTCGTTTGAGGAGACGATAAAAATCTATAGCAAGTCGCCGCCTAAACGACCTGTCGCCATTTTGTTGCGCTCGATTTTGGCGGTAAAACGCACTATAAATTCAGTTTGTTTGTCTTCTTAAGTGCTCAAATTACGAAATTTCGTAGCCAAGTTGCTTTATAAGGTTTTTAATAAAGTCTATTTTACGTAATTGTTACGATGAATAATTTGTGTAAGTAATTTGGGGCCTGCCTAAATTTTAAGCTTTGTATCAGTCTATTGTCTTTATTTGAATACTTACCTACTACGTTTAAATTGTAAATATACTTTTCAAGTCAAGTGATAATATATATCACTTTTTATTAAACGACAAAAACAATGAAGTTAATTTAAAAACTCTTCGTCTCATATCTATCTTACCAGATTTACCTGCTAGAATTATTGATTAAATTAAGTATTAAGTTTTTAAAGACATTTTCTTTTTTTAGTTTCTTAACGTTTAAAATTTAGAACGGGCGCTTTTTTTATAATGCGACCTCTTGGCGCGTGTCGAAATCGAATACAATGTAGTATAACTGCAGTGTTGCCCGCTTTTGTGCGTTTAACCCTGACTTTACAGCGGTGTAATGGTGTAATTCATTAAATCCGTGTTTTCACCAACAAGCGAATCACTTAAACAATATTGTATTTATTTAAGAATAAAATAAACGGCCATTTTGAAATAAAGGAAAGGTGTTTTGCTTTTATATCAATTCTGAATATAATGGATTCTTTTTAAAAAGAAACAAACAACACATTTTTACGCCATAAAGAATCAGAATTTATTTCTTCTGTGACAGGTTGTCATAACATTCTCGATCCGTCAGTTACATTTACCACAATATATGTACCTACAATACAAAATACATTTAACGCTATAATCGAAATGTTGTATGAAATGATATTCCTTTTGTTCAAAACAGATTTGTAAATTTTCCCGCGCGAGTTTTCCATAGCTGTCAAAACCTATTCAGAGCTTGTATTGAAATTATGATTTTGCTAGGCGTTTCCCGCAATTTTACAGCTGTTTATGGTCACAGCTCCTCTCCTAATGGTTGTAGTGAGATGTCAAATAGCCTATAGTTATGCCTTTCTCAAGAATCAAAGGCAAAAAAGAGAAATCATTTTACAAATCCTGATGATATTTCTAGAGATTACAGCATTCAATAACAAAAAAAAAAAACAATCTCTCCGCTTTATATATTTGGATAGTATATGTTATCTTTCTATGTTAATTACTTAACATAATAAAGATCAATTATTGATTGTTCGTTTCACCATCAACTCCTGGGTCTGCCGCGAAGCGTTTCGTGGGATTCATTCCTCAGTAATTTTAACCTAAAGATTGATAGGCATACGGCAAACGTGCGCAGACTGGTATGTGTGCCGTATGCCTACTAATCTGTAGCAGCTTTATAGCTAATGTCAGCGACTTGCCATCCAATTTTCGTTTGAGGTAAAAATTTATGTAAAATACTTAATTTTACTCCAAATATTACACAATCAATAGAATACCATAAACCGTTATTGGATGGCTTATACTGTTTAGATAGATAGATAGATAACACTTTATTTATACATCCTAGTTACAGTAGAAGTATCATACATTGCTAAATGCAATCTCTTCCAGGCAATCTTAGGATGGGTCAAAATGATTCAGAGATTCAGTGATAGTTGGTGGTGTAATAAAATGGTAACAATATTTTTCATACATCATTATTCACGTAGACAGAGTGTGTAAATATTATATTATTCATAAATCATACATTGTTGTAAATATTCCTTATTTCTCCAACAATCGCCGGCAAAATAATTTTACATTATTTAAAATTAAATTTACGCAAAATATTGATAGCCCTGTGTTGCAATGCAAGGCCTTTTGGGGTCATTGTTTTATTCGTTCCGTCTCGCTCCCTTTCGCTACGCACTTAAACTTACATTTCGAACGCAACTTTCAAAACTTTTGAAATAAAATTACGTTTCTAATTCAATAAAAATTTGCACTCAGGAAATCAGTGAAAAAGTCCCGTGAAATGAAACGTAGCGTAATTTTTGGACGGATATTGAAAGTATCTTGTTTAGATAGGACTTTTCCTCGTTCGTGGCTGCTGTTCTTGTTACAACATTGTTATTTTTCGTGCACATAAAAGTCAAAAACAATATTGGGAGTAAAATTCCCGAGGGAGATAAAAAGAAAGATGGATTTAATACAAAACATAAACATTTTGTATAAAGGGTTTCGTCTTACTTTACTTATATAAATTCTTTCAATCTTGGTTTTCCAATTGGTACCTGAAACAAATAAAACATATTATTAGTCCTTTAAAAGCTTATATTTCATTAAAAAATTATTGATAGTATTATGCTTTTAGAAATAGGAGCGATATGTAACAACTTATAAATCATATTTTATGACAACAAACCACGCTACTTTACTCATTCGTTAACACGCAACATCCAAATTAAATACACTTTCTGAGAAAATCTCGCAACATGAAATAAAATAAAAATTACGAACGAACAAGCAAAGAGGAGTTATGACACAAGTTCCTTTGCTTCATAATAACATTCGAACGATAAATAAAAAGCGCGCGAAATAAGCTCATTAATTGCTATACGCAGGCGCGTCGCGTAATTTGAACTGTCATCTTTTAAGTGGCCGGTTGTGTGCATGGCAGGAAAAATATATTTTCTAATAGAATGTATTAAAGGAAGGTCTCTTTTTCAGAAATAAATATTATTAATAAATTTAAATTAGTCTTTCTCTGTTTGTGACGGAGAAGAAAGTCTATTAGTAAAGTTATATTTTTACACGAACAACAAACAATCATGAGGTATAAATTATCTATTCTAATATTATAAACAGGTAAAGTTGGTGAGTTTGGATGTTCGGGGTAATCTCCGGTACCACTGATCCGATTTTGAAAATTATTTTAGTATTGGATAGTCCATTTATCGAGGAAGGCCATAGGCTATATAACATCACGCTACCAAAAGGAGCGGAGCATCAATGAAAAATGTTGCAAAAACGGGGAAAGTTTACAAATGCAGACAAAGTTGAGCAGGTCAGCTAGTTTCTGATAAAATTTGTCCTTCTAACCTTCTAGTGCACACAATCTCTCAAAATGTTGTGAGTGTCCACGTGGGAAAATTTAGAGAACATTAAAAAATAAATTGATGGAGCAATTTTCCTCAATAAATGTTTTAAATAACTGTACAACTATTTATGCACATAATTTCATGCATGTAAACCAAATTTCAAAACCCTTTTTTCCAATGTGCCTGAAACCCTTCCCCCACAGTCCTCCTTCCCCGCATCTTCCGGCGCAAACTATCCCTTCGAGTTGATTTTTTATTTTAGGAAGAAAAAGGAGTCTCACACTGCAATCAGGGCTGTAAGAAAGATGGCCCAGAAGGTTGACCGGTGTGATGTCCAAGAAGTCCCTCGTTTTGAGCCCAAAGTGCGCGGCCGCGTTGTCGTGATGTCCGCAGAGAGGACTCTGTAGTACGGGACATATTTACTGCTGTCAGCAACAAGCAACTGACGGGAGTACTCAGTTGCTTGTTGCTGACAGCAGTAAACACTACTTTCAAGCATTTGGTATTTTACCAATCAGTATTAATGCTACTTTGATCCTGTAAAGGTTAAAAATTGACACCTGATATTATTATCTTGTCTTAGTAAAAAAACTAGCGATCAAAGTTGCTCACTTTGAAACAGCCAAACTGTCGACTGGCACTTAGTTTCTGGATCGTATTGATAACACTAAGATTCGTTACCTGTCATAACATCGTAAATGCGCCGAGACAAGTCTGTACCGAACTTGGGTATCATTTCACCATTCTATATGAGACTGCTTCTGAGAGCCGGTAAGGTTGTGTCTCTTCATTTGTGATTTCCCTACGATGAATTTTTTTATTGCTGACACGTTTTATTCCGTAAAAGCCGTCAAAGGGCAACCATGTCTTTCTTCATCGATCAAAGTTTGCCAACCTCGCTTAAATTCGCTGAAAGATCAGTACACGGTTGCCTTAGAAGCGCCTTAGTCTACAAATGCAATTTGAAGTCCATAAAACGATTCTTCCGGTTTTTGGCCAATTTTAAAATCGTTAAATGTTTTCGCGTAAAAATGTTCCCGAAATAGATCCATTTTTCAGTGAAAACCGAAAATGACATTTAGTTTGTAATAAAATGTGGATCTTTTTCGCAATATTTACTGAGTAGCCTTTTTTATTATTATCGTGTGGGTACCCCCACGGGTCATCACCTCACCGAGGGTGAAGTGGTATATCGGACTCGAACCGACTAAAACCACATGGTGTTCCGTCACAAGTAAGTCTATTGCAGGGGACCCGGGATACCCTAGGAAGGAAGCTTCCGAGAACCCCTGCAGACTTATGCCTCCTGATCAGCAGGCGACCACACCGTGCAATAGGGGGGCCCTACCCCTCCAAATGAGAGAGGCGCGCACAGAACCCGTCGCGCCACCGTCTCATGCCTGCTTCTGCTGGGGTAACGGTCAGCCCGACCCGCTACCTCCAGGCGAGCGCTCATGGAGGACGAAGATCATTCAGCGCTCTCCGGCGTCTGGTGCGTCTTCTGCGGGATGGGAGAGTGCTTGTCCTCTCCCTTGTTACTGAGTGGCCTTGTATGTTTACTACTACACAGTGTGTGTGGAGTGTACAACAATGTGTTTGTGTACAACAATATATTTGTAGACATCAAAGTTATTTTTGTAGCGATTTATGAGAAAAATACATCCCTCCCTTATGAGTTCCCACCTAAATGATTAGTCACATTCAGTAGATCCCGCGCAAGGCGTCGCTAAATAACTTATTTTATAACACGGTACAGCTCAAGAGAGACAATAAATTAGACTAAGTATGCCTATTAACAACCTAAATAAATCTAACTTTATAAACTAGGAACAATAAAAAATTGGTTTTATTTGAGCGGTGACCGTTGCAAACGAAATTAGGTTAGGATGAATGGTGCGATGCCTTGATCCCCTGACATTTTTTTTTATTATAGGTAGGCACGGACCGCATGAATGAAGCGTGAAAATCTCGTTGAGAAAATGTAATGGTCGATTGCGTTGGTGGACTGCCAGATGTCATGGCCTATTAAGAGTCAGATGAATGAGGGTTGCCACTTTTGTTACAAAATGTTGTACTTGGTAGAAAATGTAAGTTTTTATATTTAAATTTAAAGGTAAAGTTGTCGTTAAATTTCCCTTTCAATTTGTTTGAGTAAAGTCAAGGACTGTTTCACGAGTATTTAATTAAAAAGCAGCTTTTGAATATAAAAATTATGATTAACGAATGTTTGTACTTAATGTGTTTATCATTCGTGTAAAGTGCTTTCGTACTTATAAAATCGTGACACGAAACACATGTCATCTCAATGATTTTAAAACTGTGGTAATACTTTTAAGAAGAATAAATATTAATCACAATACCACGCTTCATTAATAACATAGTTTAAAGTTTATCGTCATCTGATGTATCTTTAGCATAGTTTTTTCGTCAGTCAGCAATGAGTATTATTAATATCATTCATTAATCTCAATCTAAATTAGTAGTACCATGACAAACATCAAGTAATATTAAAACCCAGAACAGAACAGAGAGAGTACCTCTTTAATTGTAATGCTGTACGTCTGTTATTTCTCTATTAAAGCTTTATATACTTACAGTACAGCGGCGGACTTACTGCCTACGGCCTTCAGTTAACCTTGTTATGCTTCGACCCCATGCTACTTTTCGCCAGACTTAGCCAGAAGACCACCACTCAGCGGCTCACTCACTAGGAAACACGCGCTAGGAAACTTATACTATAAGCGGATTGATACCAAACACAACGCGTCTCCAGAACTAGCAATCAATGGCACTCACTGTAAAAAGCGCTCTATCGGCACACTGGGCACATATTTCAGTGTCATGGAGACCGATCAAGATTGATGTCTATTCTTTTGTAGAGATGTTATTTTTACAAATTTCTTATTCAATAATCTGTATTTCTGCTACACCTATAACGTTAGCTACTGTACCTGCTACATATAATTATAAACTTCTTACACAAGTAGGTAAGTTATAACATTTGCGAAGTAACAGTTCATTATTACATATTGCTATTTATAAGGACATGTCAATATTTCTTGGTTTCCTGTAGATAATAATGTAAATAAAAGATATTAGGATTAAATTATTATTTTGCTTTTACTAAATTTATGCCACTTACTAACTTGCATTATAAGCAATAACTTACTATATTCAAGTAAATATAATTTTATATTTTTACTAAAGTTCACCTTCTACTTATTTTACTACGTATTGTAAACTTAAAAAACAGAGTAAGCGAGTTGTGTATTTTAAAGTATTTAACAAACCATTCTCATTGTTACTGTACGTTTAGTACCTACACTTCTCTCTGCTTCGGTGGGAACAAGACCTTTATGTTTTAAATGTATGTAAATTGTAAAACTCAAATGTAAAATCACAACATAAAATGTGTCGTCTACAAGTGGCTTTACAACTATACAGGCGTTGTCTCGTGAAATACAATCACATAATCTACTGTAATTTAACATAAAAGTGTAGTTTAAAATTTTAGAATCCTAATAAAAATGAAACACGAAAAGTAATGTTAAAAAAAAAAAACATTAACGTTTACAAAACAGATAATAAAATTTAAACCAGACTACAAAGCATTTAGCGCCAAAAAAAAGCTAAAGTTACACGTAAATGAATTCACTCAGAGATAATTTTATGCTTTTTAAAAGCTGAATATTAAAAATATCGTTCATATTTCATAGAGTGTGGGTGTTTCATGATATATTGAGTCCCGCTTACAGTGTACTCGGGCAGATTAAAGATTGCACACTGATGGATGAAAATGGGGAAGCCCAGGGCACTGAATAATAAGTTATAATAAATTTTATATTAAATAAAGACGAAATAGATCGCTCTCTATTTTACAGAGAACATGATATTGCATTTAATTATAATTGATTGCATGACAAATGGGTTCATGTATATCATTTATTATTTATTGCTTATGCACACGCCATCTTTAAAAGTATTGAATAAATAGTAATATTTTTGCACGTATTTTTTTAAATAGAAACTGCTTATTTAACAAACAGTATTTAAATAGCAATTAATTCGTTGCTGTCCAGTTTATATGCGGAAAACTTTTGTTAACTACAAATTAAAGCGGAGACATAATTAGTATAGTTTGTAAATTTTTCTTTATTAATGAAAGACAGAAGTAGGATTTTTGTATAAATAGAACATTGAACAATGTGATATTTCCAAAAAAGGTTTCCATTGTCAAAATGTTCGTTTTAAAAAAAAGTCATTTAATGAACACATTCATTAAATGACTTTTTTTTTAAAACGAACATCGTCGCATGCAACCACTATCAAGGGTCTTCTACGCGCCAATTAATAATTCTTAGACATCTGAGTAATCATAGCTTTATTTAACAAATTTTTGACCTGAGGCATCGGTAATTAAAGCCGTGTTATCAATGTTGGCCGTATTTTACAATCACAGATGGTCGATATGATTGTGCTTTATTTAAATTGAAACATCGTACTTTATGTTAGTAGAATTATTATGGCCGATTATTGCCAGCACAGCCGTAGCTATTTTTAGTTTCAATGATTTTTTAACTTATTTTTTGTAGTTATAAACACAAACACACTTCAGCATGGAAAACATAGTCTAATACCGATTCTTTTAGTTCAGTTTTACGTCATCAGTGATGCCCTTTAAAATATTTTTTTAGTGTTACTACTTGGGAATTTATTTTTAAAATGTCATACAACATTCAATTAGTTGTTTTTGAGTGGTGTTTTAATTACAGTTTGTCACAACGGGCCTGTTGGTCTTGTGGTTAGTGACCCTGACTGCTAAGCCAGAGGTCGTGGGTTCGATTCCCACCCAGGACAAATAATTGTGTGATGAGCATGATCGTTTGTTCTGTGTCTGGGTGTAATGTATCTATAATATGTATGTATTTAGAAATATATAAGTATGTTTATCAGCAGTCTGGTGACCATAGTACAGGCCCTGTCTAGTTTGGGATCAGACGGCCGTGTGTGGGGCGTGTGAAGTTATTATATAATACAAGTGTAAATTTACAATATAGTTTACTCGTAGCCTTATAATAAACAGAGCAATGTTTAAATTTCTAGAAGTCGACTGAAGTTTTAACAAAGAGCCGTCGCTGCGTCGAGCGCAAGTTGCAACTTGGCAAAAGTTTTCCCGACACTAACGACACAATAAGGACCTGTCGTATCTATTGGGAAAAGAAAACTCTTTAAAAAGTTCTTTCGCTAAATTTTACAGACTTTACAGGTTTTTTTTTTCTTTTAATGCTTTGAATTCCTGTGATACTACACTAGTGGCAGTAAGCCCTTATAAGGTAGATACTATGGTTAAAAATTGTTTAACAATATTCATAAGACTGTAAATAATCATATTCGTTACTGTTTCTTTTTATTTTGTAATAGTCAAATCAAATATTAAAAGTAAATTTATCCATTTTAATCGTGGGAGAGCCATGCTTTCGGCACGTATGGGCCGGATCGACCGGAGTGATACCACGGCCTCACGAAAACCTACAGTGAAGCAATGCTATCATTGCTTTTCGTCGAGTGAGTGCCTCCCCCCTCGTCCACCCTTCCCCTACTCCCACCTTAAAGGCCGGCAACACACTTGTGACTCTTGAGTTGCAGGTGCCCATGGGCGGTGGTAGTCATTTACCATCAGGTGACCCGCCTGCTTGTTTGCGCCCTATACCATAAAAAAAGAAAAAAATGATTTAGCAATAGTTAGGCATGACGTCATAACTAACTTTTTTCACTCAAATTTCTACAGAAAGTACTGCTTTGACGTTTCATAAAGAAGAACCGATTTGACTTGATAGTCTAATATCCTATTGGGACAGAAATATTATTAGTAGGTAGTCGTCGTCTAGTATTGACGCCCATCCCATATCTTTTGCACTACTATAAATTAAGTTTGGATTTTCGATGTCAAATCCTTTGAACGTAACGTACCTAGTACAGAATGTACAAATACAATAAAAAAACATGCAAAACGCATAAGTAGTGAAGTCAAGTCATTATTACCAATTTTTTCATTTTTTTTCTTACAACATAACCTCAAAATCGTGACATGAGAACAAACTTTACTCAGCTTTTCACTTTCGCACATTTATCTTATCGGCTGTAAGTTTTTCTGACATGTAGACAGGCATGATTACTGTGTGGGCTGTTTGCCTGATCGTTGGGCGAACTGACCTGAGGCCAACCAAGACGTAGGTACTCAAGATTGTTAGGGCTTTGTAGACTGTTGAAGATGGTAAACAAATAGAGGAATCAGTGTTGCAGAAGAACCTGAACCTTGCAACCAGTAGACCGAACAGCGGTTGTATTATCAGAGTTTACTACAAAACTTGTGCCTCTTAGTGCCCCCTTTTTAAACATTTTGTTTAAAATTGAGGATACATTGTTAGCACCAAATATGATCGAAGTAAATACCACTGTAACAAACTCTGTCCGTAAATGGACCGATTGTACAAGTTTTATTAAAGTGAAATACATTATGATTATAATGGAAAAGTACTTAATTTAATTATTTAAAATATATATGATGCATTATGGCGATATTTATTTTACCTACAATAAATAAATTATTTTCCTTACAGCGTATGGAGAGACAGCTTTTCATAGCCTTTATTGACGTGATAACGTCTTATAAATCGATGAACGCCGGCTGCACGCACAAAAAAGAATGACTCATTGTCACGTTCCGCCTGAGCCGAGCGTGCAAGTGAGAGCGCGGAACAAGCGACATAGAGGCACGATCGGCCTAAGCGTTCGGCTTGTGACGCATCTATCTCTCTTCCACTGTTTTCTTATGACTTTATCATGTAAAATTATCGTCCGTAAACCGGCTTTACAGACAATAATTTTTTTTTATACCTCATATAGGAAGTCCTGTATCTAGGATCTAGAAGGAAAGAGATACACACATACTAAATAAACTTTTAAGATGTCGAAATGAACGCTTCAGCTGAAGTCAGTCCAATTCATTAAATCATATAAAAAATTACAATTACTGTTGCGAAAGCCATAAATGTACCTAAAAATAAAATAAAATAAAACTTATTTTTCAATATTGGCTTCATTTACTTGAAATCTTAATCGCAAATAAAAATATGGACGTCCAAGTACAGAATATCGTTGCAGATAATTTGGCGCGCACCAACCACCCCGGGGCAAGCAAACAAAACGACTGTTGATTGCCGGCCGTAGATGATATGATTGCATGAGCTACGGACGCGGACCTAGTGCGGAGCCTTGAGGCACTCCACGTTTGAAAACTTTACCTGAGACTCCTATCTCGCAGTTGGTATAGGACATTTAGTTATAGGGGGTAAGGCTTTTATTTTGAGTCATAGCATTATAATAGAGGACGATGATAACTTTGAATAATATAATTTTAGTTAATTGTGTAATAATTGCTATTTAATGTACTTTATATTCTTGTTGATGTTTTGATGAAGGTTAATGATAGTATTTAATTTTCGTAGTTTTGAATTTTTAATATTGGATGACGACCCGATTAATGGTTTCGTAGCTAAAGATAAAGCAATTTCTCTCCTCCACATATCGGAAAAAAAGTAGTCCAGGATACCGAACATGTAACATTTATCTAATGCCTTTCACGAATTGTAAAATACAATTACTTGATGGATTTAAAAAGAACTTGATAAACTTAACGCAACAAATATCGAACGTGGTGGTATTATCATACTGATTCTAAAGTCAAATAGGTTATGAAGTCTATGTAGTTCCTTGTTAAAGGAAAAAAGATTTTGTAGTTGATTGTAAATGTTTACTTCTTATTCTAAGATTAAAAACTCTACCAAAGTAAAAGAAAAAGTAATCTTTGAAAGAATGTAATTTTTTATTCTGTGATTAATGATAAATCAAATTTTGATATAATGATCAAAGATGGTTTTTATGTAGGGACTTTAGGTACATACATACTATTAATTCATACAACCAAAAACTGGTGTTACAATTGTTATTAATATAAGCTAACCTACATAATATTCAACACAATTAAAAATAACTAATAATTAATAAATATTTATTACTTAATAAAAAGTTAAATTATTTTCCTTCAAAGTCATAAAATTCATCAGTGATATCCTGAAAATTTTACGAGATATTTTATAAATTAAAAATTTCTCAACAACTCGAGAATTCTGACAAGAATTGTCGGGAATTCCCAAGACTCGAGAAATGAGACCCTAAGTATTATTTATAATGATTGAAGTTTAAACAGAGACTGTTGCAGGGTGAAGTAATTACTCACTAAAGTTTGTATAAAAAAAAAATCAACTAACGCAACTTTAAATGAAAGGGCACCGTGTATTTTTACAACTTAAGTTCTGCCGGATGGAGCGGAGGTAGGATAGTTGGGATAGACAAGACAGGCTTAGTTGTAAAAACAGGAGCCCATTACCATATAATAAATTACAGACATGAGGATTTCTTTCCAAATCTAACAAGCATCGAAAACGAGCTATCGTAATAAAAACATTACACGTTACAAAATTCTCCAATAATGTAATGACAGTATCTACACAGGACAACATCAGTCTTACTTTATTTCATTTAAACATATATCTGGAAAATTGCAATATCTTTTATCCAACCCTCATATAATAAACTACATTCCAGATTGATCTAGTTAAGTTTTTTGATATCCTAACTGAGTAATAATAATTTTCTACGTTATTGACGATTGTGATCGTCGTAACTTTTAATAAAGGCAGACTAAAATTACTTTGATCAAGGCACATAGGTGTACCCAAGGGGGTAGGAGCTGCTCCCCTTATATACCGACTTTTGTATGCTTACGTAGTATTAAGTTTAGTAAGCTAAATGTTGAAGACAATTTTTTGATTTATCCCACTGGATCATTAAAAAAATGTTGACCCCCATGTTTTCTATAACTAACAATGTATTGTGTGAAAAAATCTTCACAACCGTTGGCCGTATTTTTAGTATTCCAATAATAAGGGTATTTCAAAAACATTTATTTGAAATCCGTGATCGCCGTAAGCTGTCTTGCGTTTAAAATAGTTGCAATCGTGAAGTAAAATTGTTGGACTAATTTTACTTATCTGAAATGCTATTAGTTTTATGGGATCTGTATTCTTTGAAAGGAATGTAATAAAAAAACGTTTGACGATCTTTCATCATATAAAATACTCGTATATTTATTAAAAGAGGCATGTGCTGATGTGTCATATTTGATCCAACCAGCAGCATATTTATTATTTACACACGCCTAATGCCTAATGTGAGAATGGATAGCAGATATTAAACGTGTCATCAGAAACTTATCATCATCATCATCATCCATTTTTTTCATGATGAAAAGTCCTTCTCCAGATCTCAAACTGCACAATTACTGCTTCAGAAATTTAGTGGTGAAACACTTTTCTATTTATAGACGGACTATATATATTCTTGATTGTACGCCACTGATAAAAAAAACTATCTTACAAATTAGAGTACAATGGAATGGAAAACAATCTACAAGACAACTTTAGGATGGACATAATTGTATTTAATAAAAACATAGAAGTTGAAGAATACGCATGATGTTATATAGCTATAACCTTTTAAATACTCTATCCAATACAAAAATAATCTTATTCAAAGCCGACTGATCGTTCTTGAGATTAGTGCGTCAAAACAAACAAACAATGAAACAAATAACTCATCAGCTTTATTATATTAGTATAATATATAGATGTCAGATTGAATGCCACAACTTATAACTAATATATTAATAAAAATTGATCGTAATTATTAGGATAAGTAAACTCGAAGCGGGAGAGGTTGTAAAGATTTCAAAATCAATAAAAAAAAATTAATGAGTAGTCTACGTTTTTTGGATAATTAATCTGATCATTGATTAGATAGATTTCCTGTAGATCAAACAGTTAACTTTACTATTGACATTAGGTACAAACGATAATACATAAAATAAATTAAACAAATCAGATTTCAAGAGTTAATTGCCGTTTTAATGAGTTTTAAGATTAAAGTCCTGTTTTTAACATTCGTTTTTTAAAAGACATAGACGTAATGAAGTTCCACAGATTAAAACAATTCTCACTATAGAAGTTGCTAATCAAAAAGGCCGACTTACAAATGACATTATTCGCTTAATTTGATTCTTAATGTCTGCGTGAAAGAGTTTAATTTTGTGTAAATATAAGGAAATTCAAGCTCACGGATAAAACACGCCGGTTCTATTAAGGTGGTGTCGTAAAAATGGATAATGTCCAGTACGAAGGGAACGTAGGACAACTTAAGCATTCAATTAGAACACACTTTGATTACAAGTTTGTACTCTATTGTTTTGTAATAAAGTTTGTAATTAAACGAAAGTTGAATAGGAAATTCGAATAGGTTGGCACGTTATAACAATGAAAGTACAGATTTCTGTGAAAGTTGGCTATCGAGTCCAAAACTTTATGCTTATGGCGTACAATGTGTAACAATTTAGACAATTTAGACAATTTGGAATGGGTTCATTTTAAGGATATTGATCTTAATAATCTCAGGTTAACTCAAACAAGGTTAGAGAATCAATGAGTATTTAACTTTAATATTTACAAAAATATGTCCGACATGTGATTTTTCTTTTATACAATTAAAATACTAGGAAAATATCCTTCTATTGCACACACTTTTACAGTAAGTACACAAAATACACTTAGACTTATTTGGGGAGTGTGGGAGTTGCCAAGATGATGATGATGATGATCATGACACTTCTTATTTTAAATACACATTTTTGCTAATTAGTTTGCGCTCTAGAGAGAGTTGCTATCATTAGATATACACAAAGCACCAACAACTAGGAACTGTTTTTCAACTATAATAAAATTAAGATAGATAGATGTACTCTTTATTGTAGACAGAGCTACAGATTACAATATTTTCTTATATCTATGTTGTTTCCCGCGATATGATTGACAGCTGAGTGACAGCGCGCCTTTTTTGTGTGTCGCCCCCTAGCGTATTTTCACTGTTATAAAAACTTTACGAAATCAAGCGTTCTTTTGTACAAAAACTCTGTTTCATTTGTTTAATTATGAGATTAATAAACAATATCGAGAAAGTATTTTATTGGGAAATCAAAAGAAGAGCATATTACCTACTCAACAAACAAAGGAATAACAGCTCCCCTTACAACTTTCCACATCTAAATACTTACTAGCTAATACTATGTACAAATTGGCGACCTTATCGCAGTTTGCGATCTCTTCCAGGCAACCATTGGATGGATAGAGAAACACACATGAAAAGAGGGGCTGGAGTGTACATGTCGATTTTATCTCTACCGTTTTAATATTTTACCGTTTTAATATAAGTAGTTCTTTTCCACTTCTTCAGGTGACATACTTTTACCTGCTATGGCTGATAATTTCAACTTGCTTCCCTTTTTCGAACTGTTCAAATCTGAGTTTAGCTTCAAGGATATACAAATTACCTACAAATCTAGGTAGTAATCGAACGTTAAACAACCCTTATTCAGTTTTGTTTTAAATACGGAGTTTTAACAATTTAAACTACCCGGAAATTTATTATTTAAGTTTATCCCTCCAATACAGTAAAATAATGACTAATATCTTTTTATACTCTAAAACATTCAACTTACCAAAAGTGTACAGCAACTATGAATTTATACGGCACTTAAAACTCATAAATTACGTACACATTAATGTAAACACTGAAAAAAAAAACTGAAAGGGCTGCATTTACGCGAGCGAAGCCAAGGCCAAAAAGCTAGTGCTTAATACTTTATTAGAAACATTGTCTTTAAATAAGTCAAAGTTACTATTTCTTTAAATAATACACAATTTTGTTGTGAAAGTGCAAACTTTTAACACATTTGTAGTTACAATTTTAGTCAATAATAAAATAATTATTTTCGATAATTCAGTAGTTTGTAATGTAGCCTAAGAACTGCATTTATTTTGTTCTTATTTAATACAGGATTCTAGAAAAATACTCGGATAAAACAAATAAAAAACATACCAGAAATAAATATAATTCAAATTTGTAATGGATGTCTAAATTTAGCAGCGTATGAGCAATTTGCTTCCCAAATAAACATTAAATTTAACTCGGAGAATGTTTCACGCATTCCCATTCGCTGATCTGGAGACAAGAATTGAATAAAAATAAATCGAGAATCGAGACAATCGAACGAGTCGAGCATCGACTCATTGTAAATATTCCGCCGTAACCGGATGGCAACATTGTTTTTGCTTTTTTTGTTTATTTCTTTTAAAATAAAAACTTCATCTGACGCTTCAATGGATTGTGTTTCCGATTCAAAGAGCATCAATGAATTTCAAAAGTGTTGTTTTTAAATTATTAAAAAAAAGCAATCTTAAACTTTCTATTAAATGATTTGAAATTAAATAGATAAAACGAATGAATATGATTTTCAATTAGTTTCAGACAATTTATTCTCGCGACAATCCTGCGAAAATACTATCCGCCTTATTACAAATCTTGCTAGAATAATAGTATAGTACTAGAATTCAAATAAAATAAAGCTATGCTTTAATCCTAGTTCTTCTAATAGCACACTACTGTAATGATTATGACGAACTTCTTGGAAGTAAAATATCTTCACGAGGGACGTCTGTTAATAATTTATTTACTATTAAAATTTTACAGCAAAAATAAGAAAAATTTAAAATATCTAAAAGGCTTATAAGTTTTATAATTTTTAACAAACTACAAAAAAGGAAGAAGTTCTCAGTTCGTCGGAATTTTTAATTTTTTTAAAGTATGTATGTATGTATTTAAGTATTACTATTACTCGAAGATGGCTTGACCGATTTGGAAAATTCTTTATTCGTTTGAAAGGGTACACTTTCCAGTTGGTCCCATTGCCATCAGATCAGGTTCTGATTATGGGATTACTTTAATATGGTTGCTAATCAATTTATGCTCCTCGCAATGCATATGGCGAACTACCAGGAGAACTCGTCAGCAATTAACGTCCCTGCACCGATTGCGATGAAACTTGGTATGTAGATAGCTGGAGACCTGGATTAACATATAAACTATTTTTTATCCCGATGTTCGGACGGGATCGGAACTTACGCGGATGAAACCGCGGGGCGCTACTAGTATTGAATAAAATAAAAAATACTTAACTGGAAAATTTAGGAATGATTAATACTGCTTATAACCATTTATTCCAGAGAAATTATGGGGTTTCTACACAAAAAATAAAAAGAGATAAACGCATTGAAGTCGGTGCTAAAAGAGAATTATAGTTTTACTATTCCATTTGTATAAATATGTTTGATTGACACATTAATACACGACAAGAACCAATTTAAGAAACTTCAAGATTGATATAAAAATTACGAAAAAAAAAGAACTTTCCTTCATCACAACAGTTACATTAAGTATAACAACTCGGCCGAGGGACACTGAAAACCTTTTAATTGTCCTCCTTTAAGTGGAATCTGTTCGCTTAAGTGCTATCTGATCGCTTGGGGTCGAAAATGTAATCGGACATTTTATTGAGACACTCTTATCCGAATTTGGAGGTTGCTTTAAGTGATAAGATATTTATAACGGGTCGCATTGTAACACTTTTTTTCTGGAGATGCTTGCTCGCGATGACTTATGTGGCGCAATAGTAGGGATTCCACGGCGATGACAGAGGTCGCGGGGCAAATGCAAGCATGCATGCATATGTCAATTTGTTACAGTGAACCGGGTTTTTATGTAAGTATAATATGTATGTCCCGTACATACTAACTTAGAGGAATTTGTTTTATAAACCCTGAAGATGCCGTGGCTGAGGTGTGAAAGAGATCCCTAAAGAAGAGTAGGCTCACGGCTTCAGCCAGTAAATGGTTCCATCGCATGGTGTTTAGAAAGGAACGAAGGCTACTTCGAAAAGTAATAAAAATATTAACCGGCTTCTATATCATTCCGTTTTTATTTTTGTTTAACTTTCAGTGTGACCCACGTGATTCATAAAAAAGTATGTTTATCAGTGTTCTTAACTCGCAATTAAGTTATTTAAACGATTTAATGATTAAATTTACTGTGTTACATTGAAAGAACAAGAATTCGCAATCCACCGAAATTAAATAATGATTAAAGGAGTCAGAAAATTGGTTTACTTTCTCTCTCTATAAGCAATCCAAATTCATCCAATGCAATCCTAAGATCGATTCGTTCAGTTAACTGAATATTCCGTATTCATTAGTATTCAGTATTCATAATTCAGTAAAATGAACACCGATAACCTGATTCAGTCACTCTTAGACAGTTTATCGTTATACTTACCCATAAATACTCTGACAGTACTCAAGTCATTCACATTTTATACAAAAACAGACATGTACGAAGGGTACGCGCATTACGGTCACAATCATCGATCTCTGCCACCGGCGCTTGCTCAGCCTCACACAAAGACAGCCGTCCCGTTATCATTCGTATGCAAACGCATTCAGACGGATCCTGGAATTTAAGGTTGTGTTCTAAAGACAATTTTTTGGCACTTTTTTGAGGAAAGATTTAAATCTCTTGTACGTTGGATCTTGTTAAAGGATCATGTTCATGATTTTTTTTAACGTTTCGTTGTTTCTTGTTCTTGGTAGCGCCGGTCTTGCAATCAAGAAGTCGTGGACGACTACCGGATTCAACTACCAAATATTTAACATAAAAGGATCAAGTAACTTGTATCTAATCCACATTTAAGTACATGCATACACTCACGTCTGTATCCCCGAAGGGGTGAGCAAGAAGTTTTTAAATATCCACAATTTGCCAATAATTTGGTTTCACAAACGTAATAGTGGGCCTGTCTATTGCCGTCCACCGGGCACTTTGGGAATTAAAGACGGGAAAATTGGGAGAATATTGAAAAGGAAAGGTCCTTTGGTAAAAGTATATACCTTTCCTTGTCTTTTTCTGTACCTTTGACAAGGTTGAAGGATGAAGGTTGAGTAATTAAGGCGCAAGAAACAAACAAAATGGCATTATGAGTTAAACTTAAGTATAGCAGCGACTAGGAACACATAGCCAACTGAAGGAGAAGATCTTCCTGACGCCTGAGACGTTTTTTTCTCAATCTTTAATTCAAGAGGTTTACTTACAATATTTTATGGAGGCACCTCAACCTGACCACAAATCGTGACGCCGATTGATTTACAATTACCTATAGTTGTATTACTTTGTTGTATTTTTAGAATCTAGCGAACAAGGCGTATTGTTTGTAAATTCGTTTTATAAAAATATTTTGTAAACGGCGAAAATAGTTGCAATCATGTCAGTGGTAAAAATAATTTTGTTGCTATCTTTTGACATTACTACAGTGGTACACAAGCTCATCTCTCGCCTGAGAGGAAGCTGCCCATAAATAGTGCCAAACTCTTCAAAGAATAAGAACACTACTGCATGCAAATAGTGTTTTAATAATAATTTGAGACACACGGCCGTGTGATCCCAAACTAAGCAGCGCCTGTACTATGGTAACCAGACTGCTGATAAACAAACTTATATTTTTTAAATACATACATATTTTGGATAAATTACACCTAAACACAAAATAAATGATCGTGTTTATCACACAATTATTTGTCCTGGGTGGCAGTCAGGATCATTGTGGAGGCTCTTTGCGATAAAGTTTCTAATATACATACGGCTTAAATTATTTTGTTACAAACAGGAGAAATAGCTTTATCAAATTATGAAACCTTTAATTGGAAAGATTCATCATCATCACCATTTTAGCCATAGGACGTCCCAGCTGGACATAGGCCTTCCTCAGTGAACAACATGGACAGAGGGCCTTATAACGATCGCAAGTCGACAGTGGATGTAGGCCGCTTCCAACCATCTCAGAAGTCATTGGAAATATTGTTTTAAATTTTTTAGTTCCAAAATCATAATTAATAATATCAAATCAAATCAAAATCATTTATTTTAATATAATAAACCAATTACAGGTATTTTTACATTATCAAGAGTCAGTCAGAATAGGTCAGGCCAGAAACTCCAAGTACACACTTTTTTAAAAGTTTTTACAAGTTTTTGATAAAGTTATTGCTTATAACCACAAATTAATGTAAGGACAATGTGATATATTGTTGTAAAATATAAACAGTCGCGAAAATTACTAATATATTTCATTAATAGCAGTTCGCCCCGAGCTTCCGGCGAATGGCACTTGTTCACGAGCATGACGCAGATTGAAGGAAACCGAACTACCCGAAACATACGCCATTATAATTTACTCCTGGCCAAATTTCGCGGTCAACCTCGATTAAACAAGAGATTTATATCTGTACCTTATAGGTATACAATATTAAATCCATTTTTTTTTCAAATCTGGTTTTTTACGCCATTAAAATCGTTAAAGCGAGCTCTATCTTATGGTATAAAGCATTAAGTCACACGATGTCAACGAAAAGAAATATCGAATGATATATGATATTAAATTCACAAATTCAAATGTGGTATAGGATCTTAAAAGATCATAAGTTTGTTTACCTCCAAACATTGCATAAACATAATGTTGTTTATTGGACATAATGTCTTTTACCTGCAATGTCCCGCGCCCCAAGTGCAGTGCGTAGTGTGCGTACTAAAGGAATATATTTTTTTATTTAAAAATAGTAGTAAGGGATGTTATCACGTGGAAAGTTACCGTGTAGCTTACTAAATGGTAAAGAACAAGAAAATATAATATCAGCAAGTGGTACGCACAGTTTTATTATTATAATATTTGTTTATAACTCGAGCCAAAACACACAGAGGTACACAATAGCATCTCCATACACGCGTCATGATAAATTGATTTTTCTTTGCTTTTTATCCTTTGTTCCTTTCTTGAAAGTCTTTGTACAGAATATGATTTTTACACATTAACTACAAATTTCATTGAAATGTATAAAGTAGTATGTTATCATAATGCTTATATTACAAAGTTATGATTAACTTTCATTCGCAGCTTTCATTCGCAGTATACAACCTCAAGTGCATAAAATCATGATTGCAAAAGTTTTACAAAAAAATCATATTAATTCCCGTAAATAGCTTTAAAAATAATAAATAACACAGTTTATATCATGTCAATACCTTTAACACTTCCTGAGCAATGTTGCATTTAAGTTTTACGCTGTGTATTTTTGTATCTACTGCAATATTTACGTTTTGACACTTAATGTTATGTACCTCTGAGGTACAGATATTAAATAGAACAAGTATGTGCGCAAAGAAAAGTAAGGGCACCCTCTATTCGCTAACTCTCATAGTCAGATGCACAGCACAACCATAGAGAGATCAAACACAGTACCCATGACAAGGGGATTAAAATACTACAACTTTCTGACAAGCTTATACATACCGACAATTTCTTAAAAAAAAAAAACAATAACTAACACTTTGTCCGACCAAATAAAACCAGAAACCTCGCAGTCGTATGTGCAAATTTATGAAAATAAATCAACGAATCACTTAATTAATCGGATCACAAAGTAACGCTAATGATCATTCATATTGATTGCTCTTATAATTGAGTCCAGTCATTATCTAAATTAATTTACTATTCTCTAAATTAATGGTTGAGATATTACTTTGAAGACTACGTTTGCCGCTAATGAAGTAAAAAGAAAAAATAATTAATGTTTCTATTAAAAGATTATTTTAAAAAAATCTAGAAGGCGGATTGACACCTGTTCCCCACCCAACTAACAGGCACGAAAACTAATGAAATCATATTATTTTTGACGCAAGTATAGTCTACATCTTTAACCTATAAAATTTTTAATTATTTTTTAAAATTTGCAATTAGTTAAAGTCAGACAGACAACATCTTACATCTCTCAAGTACCAAGTATGTTGTTTGTTGTTGTAAATGCTTGCTACTTTTGTTGTTGTAAATGCTTAATGTTACAATGAGGCTGTCATTTATAGTTAATCACAAGTCCAAAAGAACTAAAGAAAAAAAAAAAAGATTTTCAAAATGGAGTATTGCAATCTTTCTCTCTCACTCTTTACATTAAAGATTGAAAGTAAAGCACCGGTATCGTCCAATCTCATACGATCTAAATAATAAGTAACTAAATATACAAGTTGTGACCA
Source organism: Euplagia quadripunctaria (assembly GCA_963859945.1). Taxonomy (NCBI): domain Eukaryota; kingdom Metazoa; phylum Arthropoda; class Insecta; order Lepidoptera; family Erebidae; genus Euplagia; species Euplagia quadripunctaria. The sequence continues at coordinate 1,614,588 of OY982574.1, read as the reverse complement.
TTGCGTGGAGATAGCGCTTAAATTACAGAAAACATGACAACACAATTTGTTATGGAGATCTTACTACCCGACGCGCTTAGAACATGCAGGGACTGGATAAGTCCATCTTGTTGGAGTTCACTAACTACGAGTATTTCGCGCCAAACATAGCGCGCAATGTTTCAGCCTGTTTTTATCATTGTAAGCTTAGATCACTTTTAACAGTTTAAATAAAAGTTCTTGGAAAGTTTCTAATCAGAATTACAGATTTGGTTATACAGATATTAGAGACAGCGAACGAACACGCGGCACGGTTGTGACGGGTCAACTGGTTTGCATCGCTACCATATAGGTACACGTTACATAGTGTTTAGTTAGCATTACTGTGTGCCAATAATAATCATTTAACTATTTTCCTAATATAATACATAAAGAAGCGTTTCCGGTCTTTAAGAGGGAGCAGAGGAAGAGTAGAAGGGGAGAGGGGTGGAGAGAAGAGTGGAAGAGGGAGAGGCGGGTGGGAAGGGTTAGGGCCTCCGGTAACCTCACTCACTCGGCGAAAAACAATGCAAGCATTGCTTCACTGCCGGTTTTCTGTGAGGCCGTGGTATCACTCCGGTCGATCCGGCCCATACGTGCCGAAGCATGGCTCTGACATCTTTTTTTAAGCCGTTTCGAACAAACTAAATCGCTCTTTTCCAATCCATCTCTATAAATCCTTGTCGCTCACCTCCGAGGCGGGTTTCTAATTGCCAAGAGGGCTTTAATTGAATGTTATTGAATTAGGATCGCGCCCTCACCGCGCTCCTCACCGCGATAAACGTGTAAACCGATATGTTTGTACCCGTTTGTACCTGTTCACCAGATTTAAGGGTGTAGTACAGCACAGGGGAATGGTGATAAGGACAGGTTACTGTTACACTGGGTCGGGTCTGTGGAGTTATTAGTTAAAAGGTTGTTAGTTTGCGTGGTCATATTGCTACAAACGTGATATTTTGAGATGGTTCTTTGGTTAGAAAAACGTGTGAGGTGTCTTTGGGACATGCGGTTGGAACAAAGTCCATTTCCGCTATATATAAAGAAAGAAATATTTTTTATTCTGACTCATACAGGATAGGTACATGGTTTTTAACATGCCAGGAAAAAATTAAAATAAATAAATACCCCTGCATGAGACAAAAAATGGTCCTTAGCTCAGCATTATGCTACTTCGCACGATTAGCGAAGAGGCGCTGGTATTCTGCTAAATATATCAAACGAGCAGACGGGTCACCTGATAGTAAATGACTACCGCCGCCCAAGGGCACCTGCAACTCAAGAGTCACAAGTACGTTGCCGCCCTTTAAGGTGGGAGTAGGAGAAGGGGGGAGGGGGGGGAAGAGTGAGAATAGGGGAGAGAGGGGAAGGACGGGAATAGGGGAGAGGGAAGGGTTAGGGCCTCCGGTAACCTCACTCACGCGGCGAAATGCAATGCAAGCATTACTTCACGGCCGGTTTTCTGTGAGGCCGTGGTAACGAGCGGAGTCGAGCCGGCCCATACATGCCGAAGCATGGCTCTCCCACATAAGAATCATAAGTTTTGTAGAGAAACTATTTTTAGAAAGATTTTTTTCGCAATAATTAAAAAGTTATATCTAATTAAAAATAAATGTTTGAACCCAGTACCGAAAACACGCCGACAGCTACCGAACAAACCAGACATGTGACGTCGTAATGTTAATTTCTACTCATGATAGCACACAGCTGATTAGCTGATACCGTGTTTTGACAGTATAGAAGACATTGACACTGTACTGTCGTACAATTCCTTTAACATTATGACGTCACGTGATTCTTTTTAAAATGTTATCAATTTTGAATTGTATATAAATAATTAAAAAACAATAAAAATTAAGTTTTTTCGCATCGACTATTAATATAATATGTGACAAAGTTTTAAAATACATAAAAAAAACTTTTTTTTTTCAACAACCCAATTGTCCAATAAATACATACCATAATAATATAGCACATATCCTAAATCTACAGCAGAATATTAAAAGAAACAACTTAAAAATTCAGTTACACACGTCGACTATCTGTGATCAACAGCTCAAACAATCTGTTGTGCACATTCACGTTGCAACACTAAAACAAATGGCTTGCCGTCCGTCTGTCCGAAAACAATTCATTCATACGCGCCATTTTCGCGTTCAAAGCAAAAATTCCTCTCCAAACGGTTCTTTGTCAAGTTACAATTCGCACGATATAAAAAGGCGATTTTATTTTCAGTTTGACCTATACCACACAAAATATTTCCACCTTTACAATAAATATTCTCTTACATAATATGCAGTGCATCAGTGCTACCGAGACCCAAACTAAACATTGCATGCACTATATGTTCTAGAACATTATTTTAAGGAATAAACATACATCCCTACTTAAAAAAAAACAAATACAAACCTATCATGCATAAAAACTCCCAGATAATTGCAAAAAGATATATGCATGCATACCTGTAAGAAACAGTCTAACAACCACTGACATAAACTATGAAAATCACTAACTAACAGTAACTGCCAAGTTGTTCGTACCTCTCAAGTGATAGTTCTGAACTTATTTCTACCCTTTTATAACCCAACTATTCATTAATATTTATCAATCGACCAATAGCATTGCGTTACCGGTATAACGAGTCAAAATAATGTCTTTTAACTTATTTTTATTAAATAGTGAACTGTGTTATCATCTATTATAGTTTGTCCCTATTTTTAATAAAATAAATAAGAGTTTTTGATGTGGCGACAACATACCCCCCAGTCATACATGCCCGATAGATCATCAATTTATCAATTTTAAGGTTTTAAGCTTGAGAAGGAATTTTGGTCAAGTTATTCGTTCGCAAGCGGACGAAGATACGATTAATTAATTATCATTAACATTTTGAAAGAAGGAAAGTTTCTTATAAATGAAATAATACCATTAAGTGATTGGCGTGTTGAAATATTTTAATAATTCGGAGGTTCGCGAGGTTTTCGTAAATATTGTTAGTGGGAAAAAAGATAAATGTTGGCAACTCTATTGGTACGCAGTACCTACGAGCAGATGTTTCTGCCAGTCGTGGTATGGACGCTTTACCTAATTTAAACTATAATATAACAAACGAGTCTACGGTAACCGCTTCCCACCAGGACCGGGCCGTATGCTAGTTTGCCACCGACATAGTATAAAAAAAAGCTGAAGAGTTTTTACAAAGCATCGATAAATATCACTAGTATTACAGTTACAACTGAAGGTTCCTAAAAAAAAAGCGGTATGAGAGTTCTGGCCTGTAGAAAGAACAGCTGGAAGCTGCAGCTTATATCAGTAATATGGACAAAACATTTGAGATCTGAGAGGCCAGTTGAAGAAGAAGAACAAATTAGAAGCGATCGACATCTATAGACAAAATAACTACACCTCCTTACATCTATAAACGAAATTAAAAAAAAAGAAATAACCATAAAATTTGGTGTAAAATTTTTATCCACTTTTTTGCGGTGTAACTGATGCCATTTAATTGAAACTTCGTCATTTATTAATACAAAATATATCCAGCATGTAACAGGATCAATAAAAGCATACTTTAGTTCTATAACGAAGCCATAATAGCATGTTGAAATATACACACAGGCCAAATTTTTTGCTTCCATTGCAGCAGACTGGCCGCCGAGCGGATTGGATGCGAGGTACTTTGATTGGTAACCGAATAGGTTTCTGTACCGTTACTCCTTGTTTTGTAACGTCAGAGAAGGGTTCAAATGTTTATTAAATTCAACATGACGTTCTAAATGGAAGGAGCTTTTGATTCGTTAGTTTTTTGAATCGGTAGACGAGACTCCTGTTGACCAATTCGAAAATTGCGAAAGTGATGCAATTGTCGAAAAGTTACAGTTTGGTTTTGTAACTTTTCTCTTTGTCTTTTTGTTCTTTTGTTTTATCTGATTGATATTAGCTGTGTTTTAAAACTCACCTATCGCTATGCATTAGTCACCTATTGGTGCCGATTCTGTTGTAAACACTCACCAAACCAAAACCTGACTTAATTTCTTCATATGAAATCAACCCTGTCTTTTTCGCAACAAGGTCTATTTGTTACTGGCATCTATTTCTCAGCGCCACTAAATTTCACTGAAACCTGTCAACGTATACTCAACTTTATTTCCACGCAGCGAGAGTCCCCGTTTATTCAAATGCCGAATAATTACCGTACAAAAACTTGTTCATAACGAACTAAGATGACGTTATTTTAATCGACACCTACGAAGACGCATACTAAAAATACAGAGCAAAAGATATGGCATTCAACGGATAGCGGCTTTCGCTACGTGGTATTAAAGTTTATTTAAGCGTGTCAGACTTTAGTCGACAAATAAATTGCTTATTTCAATAGCGACATATGTTACCTACTTGTTTAAATTTGAAATAAGACCTTGTTTCAAAGTGTGCAAGGTTTACATCTTGTATGAAGAAAATTTAGTAAATCATAGTCAAGAGAGTAATACAACAGAATTGACACCATTGTCTCCCAGCGCTAGGTTATCACAAGGCTTGCCGAGTAAGAGTTTGTTGACTTTGTAAACCTTCTAGAAAAATATCGAATACTTTCTGTTTTCCAATTTGTCTTGGAAACTATTTTCGCACAGCGCGGTACTCTTTCCGCCGTAGAGCCAATAGATACTTCGCTGAATTATTAGAAATCAACCCTATCACAGGTACCACCTGGTCCTGTTTCATTCCCTTTCCGATATTCGAATAAAATTTTGGGAAATGACGCGTAGGCTTAACTGAAAATATTTCCTAACTACTAAATGGTTTTCTACACCCCAGTACTAATTAAAACTCCATTCGAGACGCCCGTTTCTGTGTATTAAAAAACAACCGCCAAAATTCCAACATTTTCCCAATAATTCGTGGCAAGAGCACTCGCGTTACCACTCATACATTCATAACTTCCGATAACATCACTGACTAAAGTGCATTCAGTTCATTAATATTCCGCTCGTTACGCACATTGTCCAACACTTAATAACCGAACAGACATTTCGGGTAATCACCGAGGGCGGCGGTGAATTTAAAAAGTGTTATCTTTAATGTTTTTGGCCTTTGATGAGCGTTTAAATATGGGAGAGATGATAATTTTATTGGACGATATAGTGCCTCAGGGTCTGAAGTTAAATTGGTACAGGGATCAATTTGTAGTTAAGTTTTGCGTTAATCATTAGGTATATCAAAAGTGCGTTTTATAGCCGTTAACTTTCTGTAAAGTTCTGATCATGACGTGATAGCGAAAGGAAAAGACACAATGATGCAGAATTGTAAAAATGTGATTATAGTACAGCAAAAATAAAATAATTTCACAAACTTCATTAGCTAAACGACATTAATTCATGACGGCTAAATTAGTAAAAAAAATCGAGCCATATCGAATAAAATTTTGAGAAAATACATTTTTTTTTAATTCCTGGCTTATTCTACATCGATGGTTAAAGATTCCGCAATTTGGCAGAACACAAAACGGGATTTATGGCAAAAAATGTTCCCTATCTATATTTCAGTGAAAAACATGGGAAGGAATAAAATATACAAAGAATTACAAAAAATTACAATTTACTAATTTTTTTACTGACGTCCAGACGCAATGTTATAGCGGCTTTCGTTTCGCATATTTGTAGAACAGATAAAATACTGAAAACTTTGAAATGAATTATAAAATTTATGAACTGAAACTAACATTTTCCGATTGCCTGTTAAATATCTTCCTATTATATTTTTTTATATTACATTCATAAATTAAAATACCCTATTAAAGGTGTTTTCTCAATGTGAGTTCCGCTAATTAGAGCGACTCGTGAAAACACGCTCGGTGTCTCCCTTTGATCAAAACTTGCCGCCGCGCCAGAAACTTAGCCTGAAGCAGCAACATTTTTCCAAAGAAAGGAACCGTCCGCAGCTCACAGTGCTTCACGAAGAGTTTTTTAGACAAGCATCCTTTGTTTTTCACCCTACGAATCATTTGCACAGAATGGTGACCAAAGCTCGATATCAAACAGAAATAATTCAACCATTGGTGTTATGACCTAGTATCCTAGCGCCTGTACTCCACCGTTCAAGTTTCAAGTATGTCCTTCTTTGGGTAAATATTATGGTGAGACGACCTTTGTAGAATGCAGTCGGTTTGTCAAAATTCAAGGCACTGAAGCTTGCTGCAGATTGCCTTAACACTGTGACCAATGAAGTAAAAACTAACCGTTGATCATAATCACTTCTTTACCAAGAGTGATGAGTATTGACACCTTTGAAGCTGGATAAAATATCCATAAGTACGGTAAGGTTCTTTCTTTGTTGTGTAGTCAAATAGTTAATTTCGCGTTTTCAAATATAAAACAGTGTTAGGAAACTTATCAGACATTTAAAAAAAAAAATTATGTCGGGGTCAGCTAAATCGTAATTTCTAATAAAAATAAAAACGGTAGATCTAAATAAATGTGACATGTTTCCTCGACGACAATCGAGGGCAGAATGACAGGAAAATCATCCTCTTTCGCACGCCGATATTATACAACTTGACATCAGCGGAGTGAGGGTACCCACCTACCCTCACTCCGCCGAAGTCAGGTCAAACTGTTGTTAGTCAAAATAATCTAAAATTCCATCCCATCTCTCTACTCTATTGTTTTTCAAATCTACCTACATTCCGCTTAACTTTAAGTTGAAAAGGTCAAATTAAAATTTTACGAAGTGCTCAAGCCAGCAAAACTAGGTTAACTCCATCTCGGCAATTAAAGCCAAATCCTAAAATGTACGCTGCTAATTAATCACTTGACTGAGTTATGCTAACCGCGGTAAAATCTCTCAAACACAACCTACTTTTATTCAAATGTTGAGGTATATAATTTGAATACGCAACCGCGCGGCCTGTGATCAACGCCGTTATGTTGCACTAGACCGATTCATACATAAAGTGACATTAGGTGACCATAGGTGGACAGTCACGCACCTCAATTAATGTCACCGTTGGTGATGAATGTCAGACACTCAAATCATACAAATGATACTACACTAATTATTTCCTATCGCTCCACCTTGAGATATTCCTACTTATAGATATTTTTTTAAATTTAGATAAGATTAAAAAGAAAGAAAAAAAATTGTCAGTCGTAGGACTGCCATAAGACTGCACGTCAGAAGTGATGAAAATACACACATTAGTATTATATGTATCTGAGCGAGTGACGGTCACGCGAGTACAGTGCTCTTTCCTCACACCAAAAGTGCCCAACGGGCCTAAAAATGTTTTCACTTCAAAAATCCGCGACAAAATAAGCCAGTAGTGGCTCACACCTAAATCTTCGTAGGTAAGAAGCAATAGAATGTCATCCCAACTAAATGAGAATATGAGTTTATTTGTTAGTTTCGATTTCACGGCATAACTAAGCAACCGGCCATCATGAAATTTTGCACACACGTTTTCAGGGATACAGAAGAGGACATAGGGTAGGTACCTTACATACAGAAAAAAAAAAGTCCGTCGTAGGACTGCACGTCAGAAGTGAAAACATAACTTCACAATGTATTTGCATATACACACTCACACACACACACATCTGTCATATATAATTAAGTTAAAAAATAAAAAGTAGGTAATAACATATCTAAATGTATACATAGGGTACACTGGAAGTTCTGCGCTCCTGGCCGCTCACAAATGTTTCAATTTCGAATGTTATATTTTTTTAAATATAAGAAACTCGGCTCCGTATTACGAATTTTCGATCAGGTCACGTGTCCTGACGCGAGTTTAATATTTTTTACCCATCCCTCCTATATTGATTGACAAATACGAGTAAAGCCGTGGGGCAAAGCTGGTAAAGTAACAAACGGAGTTCCACAACAAAGCAAAAGAATTCAAGCAATGTATGTAGTTATTTATTATTCCAATGTTATAACAATAATTGTAACTGCAGGTAGATAGAACGGTATAAAGTTAGTACAATATTAATGCGAAGGTGTCCACAATGCGACAGTTGTCACCGTGGACATTCTACCTGTCATTATTGTTGCCGCTAACACGTGGTACAGGAGTAGGGGTTGGTCTAAACGATAAGAGAAAATATTTAACTGTGGTTTTGTTTTAACGTTGGACAAAATAGTAGTAAATTTTAATTTAATTAAATGTTTATCAGTAACATTAAATTAAATATTAGTAGGATAAATTCGAAAAAAAAATTTCGTCGAAGCCCAGTACGCGGGTAAATCGATGAAAGATATTAAATAAAAGACAAATACAATTTAGAATAATTAGGTGTAATCTATTAAACGAAGGATACTTTAAATAATTATGACACTTGAAACTTTCATAACTATTTGCCGCCCTTAAAGTTCGTTATTTTTTTCGAATTTTATTGAAACCACCGAACACCGTGTGGTTTTAGTCGGTTCGATTCCGACATACCACTTTACCGTTAGCTCCGGTGAGGTGATGACCCGTGGGGGTTTCCACACGTAAAAAGAAAAAAAAAAAGGGGGATGTAGCGTTAAAATTAAAATAAAGATTAAGAAATAATAAAGCGAAGTGTTCAAAGTACCTGAGCTCGAATTGTGTTAAGAAACTTAAGACTTGAAAATATTGCAGGTTCAAGTGCTACCCAACTTCAGTACTGCCCTAAAACTATTTCACAACCTTATCATTATAAGTGTTTAGTTTACTTTGAGTAACAAGAACATTGGGCTTTATTTTCACCACATCGGAGTTTATTTTCATAGTATAATTATTTTTTATCAAAACTGTAAAAAACAGACTCTTTAGCTATACACTTAAAATAATCTCTAAAACCGCTCCTTTCCCCGCTTCCGCTTCCGTCTGCCCCTTATCGCGTATTATACAAAATCGTTGACAGTATGACAAATTTATAGGTGGAGGCGCGCGTGCCGCGCATTAGCGGCGTCACCCCGCCTCGCCGACCGCTATTGAACGGACACTGCCCTACTGACGCCTTCAATGTTCCCAATCAAAGGGGAATTAGGGAATATATAAATGATTAATTCTCTCTTATTAGTATATTCGGGTCACCAACATTTTCCTACGACACACACCCACACATCCACACCCACACACTTACTCACACACACACACACACACACATACACACACACACACATACACACACACACACACACACAAAGGTATATTAACACCCACATTTCGGCAACCATAATTTGATACCAAGTAACTAGGTAAATTTGGGAAAGGAAAGTTACGTAAGAAGGGAAGGCAATGTAAGGGATTTTTTTATATTTTTATAAGAATAATAGTTATCTTTTTAAAAAGTACCACCGACTTCAATGCGCGTAAATCACGATAAATTGTAATAAGCTCTTTTCTTCTCTCCTTAATTTTGCACCCTTAGTTTAAGTTAAATATTTTCCATAAATTTAAATGGGACCAACCTACAGTATAACCAATTCAAGAATTATTGAAATCGGCTCACGTTGGTTGAAGATATCGCATAACATTAACACAATTTTTTTTTAAGTTGATTCAAAGTTTTTTAATTTTTTCGCTTTTGGATGGGTCGGTTGGTAATGTATCTAAGTAACAATAGATAATACATTTCAAGGACAGTAAAAAAAATATGAAATATTGTAAAACTATCTGGTGAATTAAAAGAGTGGCCGTGAGTTTGTTTGCCTGATTTCTTCTCACAGGGCTCAACTATTTGGAAACGGGCGGTTATAGATCGACTACAAGTAATACAGTTATTCAATTAACTGTATTACTTGTTATTTATTGTTACATGTACTCGTAATATTTACTAATACTCTTGACAGAGCAACCTATTGATGCGATGACATAGTGTTGATCTATAATTTTTAGTTTAAAAAATTTTAAAATCCTTAAAAATACCTTTGATATTTGACTTTAATTGAAATGCATGTGCATGTTAGAAAATAATTATCACTTGAATCAGCGGCGAAAAAAAATATCATGAGGAAACCTACATATCTGAAAGTTCTACAAAATGTTCTCGAAGGTTTGGTAAGCTCGCTAACCGCAATACTCGTAGACCAGCGTAGTGGAATATGGCTTATCGCTCTTCTAGTAAGAGGATGCCAGGCTCAGCAGTGGGACAGTTTAAAGGAACAGCGCATATATCGATATGAAAGTTATTACACGGTCATGTCAAAAATTATCAGGGTTAAAAATTTTAGACTGACATTTATGTCATCAATATATTAAAAATCTGCAAATTTATTTTGCAGATAACAGACGCATTATTTAAAATTTACATTTAAAAAAATTAGATTATCATTGAAATGATTAAAAACGACCCAATAATAATTTTAACGATTGGAATAAATTACACAAATAAGACACAAAATTAACCACAGACCGAAAATGTCACTCGATACAGTGGCCATCTTGGTTTGTTAAATTGCGCGGCAATAATGAGTATCTAATTGTTTGGGACCTGTTTTCTGTTTCTTTGTCCATTATTTTCTTCAAAAATGCCATTATAACGTTGTAATCCATCATTATGATATATGACTTTCAGTGTTGTGTTTTTAATATTGCTTTAGTAATATATCACATACGTTAAAAAGAGCATTGTTCTCAGTAATTCTTAATTTAAATTAAATAGATTATCTTTGACGTACTTACAGTTTACAAACTAGGATCTCCAATAAATTTATTATCTATGCGAGAGTTGCAGTTGTCTATCCTTATTTATTCTGATGAGAAGAAAAGAGACAGTGTGAAAATTGCTTTAAGTAACCATCTTGGAGTAAGTTAACGTTTGCTCGTAAAAGTCTAGTGAGATAAATTGTTATTGTTATTAGCAAAGCGATGATGTCAAAGCTACCATGATACTGACCACTAACGGTGCAACTTTGTAACGTTTCACCATAAAATTTGTCCAGGCATTGGTTTCATGATTTCCAGTAGTGTTTTTGCATTTTAGTACCGATTTTCATTGCTGCAAATAAAGTGTAGTCTTGTATTTTTTTTTAAATATTAGTAAGATACAGTTAAAATTTAGAAATCCTGAAAATTGAAGCAGATCGGCGCAAGCGCATAAATATAACGTTTTGCTCCAGCTTATCAAATATTTGATCAAGATTGAAAAGATCAAGATTGCTATAGAAATAGATGGCGTAGAAGGTTCATTTTCTGCTGTTCATTTATTTTACTTTGCATTCTGCTATTTATGCTTCTAAGGCAATAACTATAACTATAATAATCTATAAAAAAAACATGTAAATTTTATCCGATCCGGAAGTCCATTGCACGCAAACAAAACCGCCAATAATGATAAACGTGAGAGTCCCATGTTGTTTAGTATTCACTACATACTCGTATTTTATACAAAGTCCCCGCCGCGTCTGCCTGTCTATTCGCGATAAACTCAAAAACGACTGAACGGATTTTCATGCGGTTTTCACCAATAGATAGACCATGAGGAAGGTTTAGGTACATAATTTGTTAAGGTTTTGTGTAAGTTGGTTGAAATATGATGATTGTTGAAGATGTCTCTGCTACCCACCCGTGGAAGGGTTGCTAGTTGTTAATAAATGCCATTATTTAATATCGTAACTATACTTACTAATTGTGACGTTGTGTTGCCAGTCTTTCTCCATAATATTTGTCTATCGTCCGAGTAAGAAGCGAGGCGAGTTAGCACGTAGCTTTTTAAAAATGCCGCAACAATACGAACGTGATGTTATCACGCAATTACTAGAACTTTATAAAAATATGCCATACCTCTGAGATTTTTGTTTAGATTGTTCGCGCTTATGTTATATGTATGTCCCCTTGATCTGTCAGCCATTATTTCATCTATTAAATAAAACTAAACTTTCTGAAAGAACTTCTAATTGAAGTTCTTTCAGGAAAGCGTAATTTGTAAAATGTAGATGTAAGTAGAAATACAAGCTCTGCCTAGTTCGACTACAGAAGCTTGAGTTATTTACTTATAAAAATCATAAAATAACTTTTCTAATATGTATACCAAACTAAGATGTAAGTTTTTATGAAATAAACTAGCAGCGCCCCGCGATTTCACCCGCGTAAGTCCCGATCGCGTGGGAATATCGGGATAAAAAGTAGCCTATGTGTTAATCCAGGTCTCCAGCTATGTACATACCAAGTTTTATCCCAATCGGTCCAGCCGTTTGCGCGTGAATAAGTAACAAACAACAACTTTATAATATTAGTGTGATAAATAATAAAAAACCGTGTGATGAACTGCTTAAAGTCTGAAGGAGTCAAGAATTATGTCATCTCATTACAGTAGTTCAACAATAAAAATAATTAATTTTAGATTATTTGTATTCTGTTTGGGTTGAGGTATGATGGGGTTTAATATCCTTACTGGATAAAAAAAAAACTAAAAAAAATATCTTTTTTTTTATTTCTCACTTGCACGAGAAAATGCAAAAGCTTTTACTAGTGCGTACTTCATGATGTTGGGAAAATGAAGTAAGATTTTGAAACAATGCGTGTGTACTGTAACTGTTTTAAACAATCTGAAGTTAGACCTGATTACTAACCATTCACTTGAGAAGGACGAAAATTGTTTATAAATGACTTTTCACTAAGATGACAATGACTCTTTAAGTCAAGTTCCTATTATAATAGTCATATTTAAATTATTACAAAGCGTTATGTATACACAAGCTTATATACACGAATAAACGTACTCAGACATAGAAATACCGTGACCAATGCAAATACATATTATTATGTACATACCAGGGATATTCGCATCCGCATCCGCAACGATTTGGATATCTGCATCCGCATCCGCAATAATCAATGCGGAATTTCATGCAGATGCAGATGTAGTGCAAGTCGCGACAAGAAAGAAAGTCGGTGAGTCTAGCTACTGACGTGTACCGTAAACAAGAGCGAAAATTTTGGTGACACTGACGCGTTTGTTATTGTGTATTAAGGATGTTGCAGCGTAATTGCGGTGCTTCCGCATTGATTTGGACATCTGCATCCGCAGCCGCGGATGTCACAAATTCTGCATCCGCAACATTCCTAGTACATACATACAAATATTTGTACTGAGCAGAAATCTAATAAAACTAAAAAGGATATTTGATTCCAATTGATTTCAGAACGAATAGATATGTACCAAAGAACGATTTTATCAATCGAATGATACGAACCGTGAGCCATAAAGAAAAAAAAAAAACAATGGAATGAATTTGAAATTTTTAATAGACGCACGTCTAACGTAGTGTTGGTACATTATTTGACACACACGTATCACCGTCTCTCTCTAAACGAACACTGTCAAATAGATTATTAATAATAAATCTGTCAGCTTACCTACTATAAACAAGTATAATGCTCTCTTCGTTTGTATGTCAAACATCAAAGAACCTCGCGACAGGGGCCTTATCACCGTGTCAGCAACTCCTCGAAAACGTTACATTAAGCAACATGACTTCTGAAGGTATTTCACGAAGGTTATCAAATATTCTGACGTTTTCAGCTTTGTTCGTCAAAATAAGATGGCAGTGTATCTACTTGGAAACCATTTTCGGGTTCTGCTTAAGCAATAATATAGAAAGTTACTGTGTATATGTCATTGTATAATATATATTATTAAAATATTTTATGCTATCGACCCTATAGGGTACATGAACACCGAGTGTTATAAGCTATCGCCTATAGCACTCAGGTTTATTTAGTTTCCTATTAGTGAAAGAGGTACAGAGGTTAAAGGTAAAATATTTGTAAATAATTTTAGCATCTGGTAATACAACCGGCTGACATCAATTTATGTGTCTATGTATGTGTATGTATAATCTGTGAACGGATTCCGACTATGTCTATCTACTGTCTATGGATGTTTAGTAGGTAACACACAAATTAAGGTTACCAACTGACTGCTTTCCTGAAAAAGGTATGTTAAATTGTCGTAATATTATCAAATTTCTTATAATATTTCATTTTTATTTCAAAAATATACAACAGAATATCTTAAGCTTTAATTGTAATTAGTTTGCTTTCAAAGTAGTAGGTCCGACGGTCAGTCAGTTCTAGTATATTACGGACAGAATCAGGAATCCGCTCATAATGTGGCAACCTTGATCTTTACCTTTCATTTTTACTTTATTTTTAGTTTTTTTTTAGTTGAGTTTTTATTTTCAAATTTATGTACCTCTGAAACAAAACTCTTAATCAGTATGTAGCTTCCTTATACTTCAGTATTTCAAAGTTAAGTCCATGTAGGCTGGCTATATCATACCTGTTTATTCAAGATGAATATTATATGTTTGTACTTGTGTTTTGGGGTTGCCCGATTAGTTTCGGGCTCTTTATCGAGGAGTGACGCGCTATGTCATGGCGGTGAGTGTGGTGCCAGACACGGTACAGACGTTAGTAAAACTTAATCGTAATTCTAACTAATATTACTAATGGGAAAGTGAGTTTGTTTGTCTTTTGTTAAGTACTGATCTTAAGAGATACCCGAAATTATTGTCAAAATTCATAATATTATAAATGCGACAGTGAGTTCGTTTGTTACACTTTCACGCCAAACTAATCATTAGATTATCTTGAAATTTTACATTCACGTTGTCAGGAGTACCCTTTTTGAAGTGAAACTTCTGTAGAATCGTTGTGATTTAAAATTCGATGAAATGGAAGCATCACGATAAAGTTCCTACGATAAAGTTCCTATAATCTTTGTCTTTGCGCCTGCGTACTATATGTCAATGTCAACATGGTGTAATTTTTGTGCATTTTTTCTCCATATTTCACTTATACTTAATTGATTCTTTACAAATTTGCATTTAAAACCAACCTTAACCTTTATTGAAAACGAAGTATTGTTTCGTTTTGAAAGTTGTGTACAGTTGTAACTGGACTTCAGGTTTACTTGCTGTTTATCATTAAGGCCATTCTTTGTATATCTCGATCTGTTTTTCTGAAGTTTCACTTCTGCCATGTGCGAATTGCACACATACACTGTTTTTAACGTGTGGAAACCCCTGCACGTCACCACCCCACCGGGGTTAAGCGGTAAGGTGGTATTTCGGACTAAAACCGACTAAAACCACACGGTGTTCCGTCACAATCCTAATTGTCAGGTACATACAAAAAGGAAATCCCTGTGAACCCTGGCACACTTGGCAGCCTATTGAACGACACGTGTCCCTGCCGTGTTGTGTGGGGTCACCTGTCAGGTGAACCTACGGAAATAGAGTCCATCTACTTTTCATCCAGAAAAAAAAATACATTTCTCAAAGTATAGAAAAATAACTTTAACGTAATCGAAGCCGCGGGCAAAACCTAGTAACTTATAAATCATAAATAGTCAAGAAAGCTTGTATTGTAAAAGATATGTGTTTGCTACTTTAGTGGTAATCCTATCTGATGTGCATATAAAGCAGGGACGTGAGTGCACGCACTTGTAGGGATTTACTTTATAATTTACGTATGACACCTGTTGACGCATATCGCCATTTTAATTCTGAATGAGTGGAAGTTTATTTTTGGTCATTTATTTTTGAGTTTATTACTATACAATGTTGTTTTACTCTTTTTAAAATAGTTTATTTTTAGTAGAGCTAATTATAGTGTTTCGTTTCAGTCGTGTTGGCGGATAAATATATGTAGAGGGAGACAGAAACAAACGTATCAGCACTTGGTTATTAAAAAGATATTGACGAATTTGCGTAAGGCACAATGGCACAGTTTTTCAGCTAGAATTTGGTCCCACAAACGTAACAGGTGGGGGCAAGGCTATTTATCCTCTCCTTTTCTCTGCGTTTATTATTCTAATTACTACCAATAATAAATATGCTTCATCTGATGAAGACGATACGCATATTTATTCAGTTAATTTTTATAGATTCACTAGCAGCGCCCCGCGGTTTCACCCGCGTAAGTCCCGATCCCGTGGGAATATCGGGATAAAAAGTAGTCGATGCGTTAATCAAGGTCTCCAGCTATCTACATACCAAGTTTCATCGCAATCGGTTCAGTGGTTTTTGCGTGAAAGAGTAACAAACATCCATCCATCCATCCATAAAAAGTTTCACATTTATAACATTTAGAACAGTGGATAATCTATCATCAGCGGTTAACACAATAATGATTTACAATAGGATAGTTTTTTATTAAATTATTTATCAGTTCTCATTATCTGACAACGGAACACTCGAATCACTGAAAATTACACACACGTATGAAACTTAAAAATTAAACTATAAAATTTTCTTGTTATTTATAAATTGTCGAACAAAACATTAAAAGTGAAAGATTTGCCTCTAGCAAAGTATGACGTCACAAGTTTTCATTTCATACAAGTGTCTACAGAACGTTCCATTTTGACATTTTAAAAAGTAACTCTTTTTTTCTAAAACTGATTTTGATCATAACACTGATTTGACTTGACAGTCCACTACCGCTTTATTTGAATGTTGTTATGAATAATTACTGGAATAGTAATAACGCTGAAGCCAGAATAAAAGGCAAACAGGCAATAAAATGGACGTCACTATCATAAAAATGCAACGTAACGGTTTTGTATAGAGTATTAGGGTTCCGTACCCAAACGGTGTAAGCGGATCCCCCATAACTAAGCCTTCGCTGTCCGGCATTCAGTCAGATGAATTGGAAAAGAATGTATCGTAATAGACAGGCAGTTCAAGTTTTCAGAGTGTATATTTCTTTTGCTGCTATAACAACAAATAAATATACTTCAGTAAATAAATTCGACTGGCCTGTTGGTCTAGTGTTTAGTGACCCTGACTGCTAAGCCAGAGGTCGTGGGTTCCATTCCCACCCAGGATAAATAATTGTGTGATGAGCACGATAATTTGTTCTGTGTCTGGGTGTAATTTATCAGTCTGGTTCATATAGTACAGGCTCTGCCTAGTTTGGGATCAGACGGCCGTGTGTGAGATGTGTGGAGTTATTATTATATTATTATTAAATAACAAAAGGGGCCAAACACGAAATGTTTTCTGCGTTTTTGTTAAATCTTGTATAATGCTACGGAACCCTTCGTGTGGGAGTACGACTCGCCATCATTTACTAACTGTTACAGTGCATTTTTACTATGTCGTTAAAAAGATTATCTGAATGATAAACTTATAACTGAAATTTTATGGATGAATGTTAACAGTTTTGCGGTTTTTGTTTTGATGAGTATATCATCACGCTATAAATATATACACAGAGCGTATACGGACAGAGGTTATATCTGTATATTTTAAAATTCCCGTATACTTGTTTTTAAATGTAGTGTAATACAAATAAACATTCAATCATGTTAAGAACGATCATTTCAATACTGTCCCATGACAGATTTTTGAACACCGATACATTCGTTCAGTATTAATTCACTTTACCGAACTACAAATAAAAGAAATAATATATTATAAAGGTAATCCTTAAATCCCACAATAGTAATGACGTCACAAGATATGCGACTACCCTTTACATAAAGGATAACCCCAAAGGCAAGCACGTACACAGAAAGTGTCAAATGACATCACATCGACAAAATGAAATCATAAAACGCGTTGCCGCGGTGGACATTTTTACCTCTAGGGTTGTCCGTGACGCAAAATGTTGAGTTTGGCGTGCCAATAGGAACTGAACTACTAAATATGGTTACTAGTTTTAATATTTTCTGAAATCTATAGCAGGTTAAAGATACGTAGAAGCATATGGAATGCAAGGAGTTCAGCAGTAATTTTAGACCATGCTCGCTTGCAACATTGAAGGTCCTGTGACCCCGAAATAATCTTTTATGCCCTCTTTGATGACCCCCTTACTGATTTTAAGATATTTTTTTTTAATGTGATAGTAAACGACCATTTCTGGTTTAGGTGTTAGAATGAACCCCAAACTAATAGGGCGCGGTGTGGTTATTAAAAATGAAGGAGAATAGTTTTAGCTTGACAATCTGTCAAACAGTCAACCCTCTTTCTTCAGTTCTCTCCTCTCTACTGCGTCAACCACGGCAATTATTGGTCAGTCCTATGCCACTCTCGTATCTCTTTGTTTACCTACAAAAAATAGCTATATCAAAGGAATGCAACATAATAAGACTGGCCTGTTGGTCTAGTGGTTAGTGACCGTGATTGACGAGCCAAAAGTCGTGGGTTCGATTCCCACCCAGGATAAATAATTGTGTGATGAGCATGATAATTTGTTCTGTGTCTGGGTGTAATTTTTCTATAATATGTATGTATTTAGAAATATATAGGTAAGTATGTTTATCAGCAGTCTGGTTAAGATAGTACAGGCTCTGCCTAGTAAAGACAATATTTTACTGCCATTTAATCTACTATTTACTAAGACAAACAATAATATTAACACAAATAAGAGAAGTTCAAGTGTGTGACATCCTTAGATCGGCCGCGCGATAGCCGTGCGGCCGCGAGCGATTAATTGCCGTGATAACGCGCGACTACGCGGCAAACGCTTGGCTTAAAGTGTTCTTGTGATTTTTTCACTTTTATGTCATATTCGTTTTGATTGTATGACAGTGAAATACATTTTTGTGGCGATAACGAACTACACACGCGCAATGAAATATGTGTAATGAGAGGTTTAATAAAGTGGCATTGTACAATATAAATAAGACTTAAAAACAAATACATATTTTGGCGCCTTATACCCATCTGGGGTAGGCAGACACGATCTCTTCCACATTCATCAGACCTTTAATAGACGCTCGCCGATTACGGGTATGTTAACTTGTCTCTTAATTCGTTCGTTCGGGGCCTGCCCGCACCGATTCGCCCACCCAGGAGCCTTATAAATTCCTTTAGAAATTCGCTCTTCACTCATCCTTTCACCCTGCCAAAAACCCATCGCAGCATAACTTTCTCTAATCTTGTCAATACATCTTCTTACAACCCATTTTCTTATCTTATCATTCCTCATTCAATCAGTCAATCTTACATAACACATACATCAATGAACGCATATCCACAGCATTACCCAACCCAACTCCCGCCGGCTGCCATACTCCTTACGTGCTTTTCTGAACACGTTTTGACTTTAAACAAAGAAGTGCAAGGCACCGTTCACCGAGTTTCACTGAAAAAACACGAACAGATTAATTTACCTTTCAGAAATGCCCGCTTTTCTTAGCCAATCTAACATCATTTTTCACTACTTAATTCTATAATATACTAACTGTCGCCGGTGGCTTCGACTGTGATGATCTCGACACAATACATTACAATACAAATTCTTTATTGAAATAAAGATTTAAACATATTTTTCTTTTCTTCGCGGGTTCGAACCCCACCCAGTGCACTACTGACGTGAACCCACTCCTACCACAAACATTAAGCTTAGCTAGAGGGGTTAACCAGAATACTAGTAATGTGTGATCCACGTTACCTACTATAATAGTAATATTTTCTATAAAAAAAAATGTTCTCTGACTCCTAAGTTGGTAACAACTGTATTGCAGCTGCGATTTCAATTTTATTTAAATGGACCTTGAAACTATATCTATATTTTGTTCATTATCTCAAATATTTTTTAAAATATTTGCATACCCGGCACAGACAGAGTACTAGGTATTATATGTTCTTGTCAATTGAAAAGCTCTTTTCATATCAAATTATTTTTTATTGTTATTAACAACTAACTAAACATTATAAAAGAAAACCAAAGAAGTTCTAGTAATTTTCACATTACACATTATGGCATGACGAATTAATTATGGTATAGTCAAAACTAAAATCACACATGACTCTAACATAAGATCCTCCCGGCTCCCAACCCTCAAGCCGATGAGGGTTCATCGGCTACAGCAGTCATAGCCTACTACTTCATGCAACTTCGACAACTTGAAGCAAAATCTTCGCCGAAGATATCACAGTTTGTACCGCAATGAAGTTTGTCCATTACCAAAGCTCTGAATAGAATCTAGTAACGGCGTGGGCTTGGTTGCATCTAAACCTTCTCGCAGATTAAGAAAAGCACACTGAAGAAACAACCTTGACAAACATACAAAGGCTATATTAATAATAAAGGTCTCACCCATTATAGGCTTGTACCTAAAAAGGTTATGAACCTAAAAATATCAAACACTAATGCCATTTCACAGATAACTAGCACTTCGTTTATTAATAATACCAAACCTCGTTATGATCTCAAAATCAATTACTTTACCTGTACAACTTCTTTACACAACATGTATTTGTCTACAAATTCCAACACGCCATTTTATCTTTCAAATACCACCGCTACTAGTTCAATTTACATCAATAAATTAACTAAGAAAGTCCATAAAACTTGTCTTGTCCAACCTGTAGACAAACAGACACTAATATATAATGCTTTGATCAAATCTCCTCCGTCGACACATCAAAGAGAAGCTATTTATAAAATTATCGACTGATTGATTCCGCGATTGAAGGAACTTGAACCCTTTGTCCGTTACGACTTTACGTAATGTCAAGAATAAGCAGGTGGACATAGAGCTTTATATTTTCCTTATTCTATGAATTTTATTTTACAAAAACAAATTTCTTTTCTTATTCCATAGAGTACACACATTTTTTAATAGTGGTTATGTTCGATTTAAAAAAAAACAACAAACTTCTATTTTAAGTATTTTTTGTTTTGAGAATAGGCTATGTCTATGAATTGTCTATGAAATATAAAAAAAAATTGTACCTTAAATTAGGAAAATCTATATGTGTAAAATACAACTTTCAACGTTAAAACTAAAAGTCGTGCAGAACATTATATTTTCAGAAATATAAAATCCAATAAAATAAAAAAGTATATTTAGAATGCAACAAAAAATTCATCAAAATGAAAAATTGATATTTAATACAGCAGCTTTTTTGTAGCGTGCATCCTTTCCGCGCGGCCCGTGCCTCATCCATCATGGGATGAAAAATAATCTTCTTGAAAAATAAACAAAAAGGTGCGAAATGGACTGGTTTGCTTTTTAAATTGCGCGGGTAAGGTAATGAAGTATGTTATGCCAGTCAACGAATGTTTAACGTTCGTGATTTTTTTTCATGTCATTTTGATATATCGAGAATATTGGTTAATTGACCGAAAATTTGATGTGTATTCAGCATTACTTTTGATTTAAGCGAAGCGTGAGTCTGTTTTTATTTATGCATGCTGTACTTATTTATATATTAATGAGTGGCCTTATTTTGGTTGTTTGTTCGAATCGTTTTAATGTGAATTAAATCAAATAGGTACGAGTATATGGAAGCCGACGCGATGTGTGTTACGTACGACACACGTAACACGTCGCGTTAAACACTCACTATTATTTGACATACATACAAAATATCGTCTTTATTTATTGCAACATATTTTTTCTTCACTTTTTTTCAACTAACTTTGTGCTCATCGAAGTTTTTAAAAGAAAGAATCGTACCTTTTACACCTTAAACTACTTCTTTTTTAAATATTACGGTGATTTATAAAAAAAAACTTAATAAAGAATTTTATTACAGAAAAATTCTTCATAAAAAATGACAATTTAAATACTTTCACCAATACTTTTCGAGGAAACAACGTACTGTCAATGAAAAAGAAGAAAAATAAATTATCTATTTACAAAATAAATTCATTTTAGTTCTCATTTGGTATCTTAAAAAAAAAATAAACGAAAAGTCTAGACTCCTATCGGGCGGTCACACAAAGTGCAGTTCGTAATTACACATTATTATTTATTGATCCATAAATTAAATAGATATCTAAATAACTCTGCTTTCCCTTGGGAACATGTACACTGTCGTCCAACTTTACTAAATCTGTCACCGTTCAGTCTAGTGGCATCCAGTTGCCACCCGGAGTCTTTGGGGTAGATATTTCATTTTGTATGTTTCAAAAGTCAGTTTACTTACAGGGTACATGTTACAGGGTGTACGTCACTACGTGAAAGAAAATATTAATATTTAATTTGTGTATTAATTAGTTGATAAATTTTAAGAAACCTCCTGGCTCATGGCTGTTGTCAGAGCCCAAGAAAAAAATAACAAAAGTATATTGTATTTATTGTACAACAGTACATAATTTTTAGTACTAGATCTATACTAGTATTCATTTCCAGTATAAGTTGAACTGACATTGTTAGACTTTCCGTTTCATGACAGGTCAACTATACTGCACGTGTGTAGCTTGACGTAGCTGTATTCAATGTAAAACGTCCGGCCCGCGGAACAATTAACACATCAAAACAATTAGCACACAAGAAACAATGCAATAATAAACGTCAAAATACAAATCCTTTGATGTCAAATTGCATTCTTAATTATTTTCCAACGTTACCAGACGAAAATGAAAAAATAGTCATAGAACTATCTAATACGTAGCCCACGTTCCTACCACACAAGAACACACTTTCTATATTCACCCCACGTATATAAATTACCCACACAAGCTACTAGAACAAAAAGAAACAACAGTTTAGTCACACAGACGGTTCACTTAAATTTTCACTTTATAAATTATACTGGTCTCCTGCGCATGCGGCGTGTCATTAGCACCCTATAAAGTGCTGAGTGTAAACATCGGTCTAAATACGGAGTTTAATTTTGTCTCCTGCAGACCGATGGACAGGAATTTTATACCAAGATTTATGGTAAGATTTTAATAGAAGGAGCTTCGGGTGTGGCGACACTTTTGCCTTGAGGATTAGGTGTTTATATATTTAAAGATCTATTTTTAAGAATGTGTCTAGTTGTATTAGTAGTAAGGGCAAAAGGATTACTTGGTTTGGTTGGTTGGTTGGCCGGTTAGGTTGTATTGTGTACACGAAAGCATTTCTTTTTATTTGTTTTTTTTTTTTTTTTTTTTTTTTTTTACTTTTTTACTTGCTGTCTCGTTCAGTGTGCAATGCGGAGGCAGGCCATAACCTACCTGCGAGTCAAATTTTATTTAAATTTATCCTGCCCGTTAAGCAAAAAAAAATATATAGGAAGTTTATAATATTAAATTTATTTCGTTATACAGGGGTCCCTAAAATTACACATACCTAAATATTTATATGTATAAACAACGAGACAAAAACCTGTAAGAACCTTACGCCAGATTACAAAACAACAATGTTAACAAAATAAATATAACTCTATCCATATATTTCACACAAAATAGAAGGAATATTTGCAAAAAGGTATCAATCGTAAATAAAAAAGTCCACGCGGTGTGCTCTTAGGAGGTGTCGTTGTAACATGTTACGCCGACGACACACTCGTGACGGCGCGAGGCAAGACGCACCGCGACGCGACCATAAAGGCCACGGCCGGGGTCGCCCAAGTCGTTACGAGAATTCGGCGGCTGGGTCTCCAGGTGGCCCTCAACAAATCCGAGGCCATCTGCTTCTATGGCCCCCGCAAGGGACCACCTAGGGGATCCGGCCTTATTGTGGGAGGTGTTCGCATCGGCATCGAGTCCTCGATGAGATATCTGGGGCTAGTTCTCGACAGCCGATGGGACTTCGGACCTCACTTCCGAAGTCTGGCCCCCAAGCTTACGAGAGCGGCGGCAGCGCTTTCACGGCTACTACCCAACTTGGGGGGGCCCGAAGCCTCCTGTAGGAGACTATACGTTGGAATCGTGCGGTCCATGGCCCTATATGGGGCACCAATTTGGGCGGAGACCCTGACAACCCGCAATGTCGCAATCTTGCGACGTCCACAACGGGTTATGGCTGTCAGGGTCATAAGAGGATACCGCACGATCTCTTTTGATGCGGCGAGTCTCCTAGCCGGAACTCCGCCATGGGACCTAGAAGCGAAATCCCTCGCATCACTGTACCAGTGGCGCAGGGAGGTGCAAGAGCAGGACCTGGGACCTGTCCCCCGTGAAATCGAGGTGCAACGGTCTCAGCTCCGCCAGGTGCTCATGGCTCAGTGGAAAGAACGACTTGAGCGACCGAGCGCGGGGCACGCCACAATTGTGGCGGTAAGGCCCGTCATGGAGGATTGGCTGGAGAGGCGACATGGCGCTCTCTCCTACCGGATGACGCAGGTACTCACTGGACACGGCTGCTTCGGGAAGTACCTGTGTCGCATAGGCCGGGAGCCAACGTCTGTGTGCCACCACTGCGGGGGCCGCCGCGAGGATACCGCACTCCACACTCTGGTGGAGTGCTCTGCGTGGGCGCAGCAGCGTGCTGACCTCACGGCGGCCATTGGTGTGGGTAGCCTCTCGCTGGAGACTATGATTATGTCCATGGTCCAGAGCGAGAGTGCGTGGGATTCCGCCGCCTCTTTCTGTGAGGTAGTGATGGATGCCAAAGAAGCGGCGGAGAGGGAACGGGAGAGAACAAGTACTCTTCCGTCCCGCAGAAGACGCACCAGGCGCCGGAGAGCGCAAAACGATCTCCGGCCTCCATGAGCGCTTGCCTGGGGGCGACAGAAGGGGCTATCTGTCACCCTAGCAGAAGCAGGCCCGAGACGGTGGCGCGACGTGTTCCGCGCGCGCCTCTCAAAATTAGAGGGGATAGAACCATCTGCACCTCATAGTGGGGTCGCCTGGTTTAACAGGCGGCCAAGTCTGCCGGGGTTCACAGGGATTTCCTTCCTAGGGTACACCTGAGGCCCCGGCTGTAAGACCCGGTGATGGAACACTGTGTGGTTTTAGTCGGTTCGAGTCCGACATACCACCTCGCCCTTTGGCCCCGGTGAGGTGATGACCCGTGGGGGTTTCCACACATTAAAAAAAAAAAAAAAAAAAAAAAAAAAAAAAAAAGTCCAAAAAAGTTGTGCCGGGAATTTGACGCACGAGTGAAATGACACCTGTCAAAGATGGCAGCTTATAATGCGGTGCAAGTTACGCGAAAGGAACTAGTATCAAAAGTATATATCTAGTTTAACTGAAACACACCTTGGTCACTCTTCTTAAATAATCTTTTATTTAAACGATAGAGTGAGATACCGAAAACTATTTTAGCAAATTTAAACTTCATCTGTCGCCGGTTATTTGATACTCGGAACTAAAAGCGAGACTAATTCTGAACGCTGTTTGCTAAAGAAAAGTCTCATTAAGCAATCGTTGGAGCTATACAAATGGGGAAGTATGCAACTTACAGAAGACGCGATTGTATTCCTATAAGCGGATTCCTGTTTCTTTTCGCTGATAAATAATCACCAGAGCTCGTGGGAATGGTGAATAAAGTAGGCAACGCACAAGTGAGTCCGCTGGTGTTGCGAAAGCTTTTAGGCACCCATTAAGATCAATGAGTAGACCGCGTGCTTGTTTTCTAACTTTCTTGAATAAAAAAGGAATCTTTATGCAACTTATTAATTCCTACTAAACATTTATAAGGCTAAAGAAGGTTTATTATGCTTTGTTAGAGGGCTCGGACTTCCCGGAGTTATAAGTATGCGGCCCTGATCTGCTTGAGCTAATGCTTACACTCCAAAGACTCCCCAATCCATCCGTATAAGCAATATCCCTTTATTTCATTGCCTTTCCTTCTTAACTTCCTTTTCCTTTCAATATACTCTCTATTTTCCTATCTTTAATTCCCAAAGTGCCCGGTTGTTTGTAAGAGGCCTGCCCCTATCATGTGAATGGGACCAAATTATTGGTGGTAAAATATAGCTGTTTAAACCCCTCGGGGATAAAGGCGTGAGCATATGTATGTATTTAATGTTACTTGAGCAGTCATATTGGAAAGTTTTTAAAGATTATTTTTAAATAACCCATTGATTCTGGAAGTCATAACATTTAAACACACAACTCATTTAAAACGGGTGTAACTGCTCTGACATAAGGAATTGCTGTACTGTCATTAACCGATAGTCTATTCGCATCTAATGCATCAACTTCTTTTTATGAGTATAAACCAATGATGTGACAAACACCCTTATGGTATAATATCGCTATCCGCTCAACGTTTGTACCACACTATGGTTTTGTTGTCGACCCTCAAAGCTCACGTTACAGGCGCGTGTCTGCTGTCCATCAAACGCGGGCCCAGGGCAAAAACCCGCCTCACAAGCGTTTTAATCCAACCTTTGCACCGCTTACATTATACCCAGAAAACGGACTAATTTCATCCGGGAGGAATACTTGTCTTCAAGAAGACATTTATCATGCATTTCCCAAATGAGTTTCAGAGAGGTTTTCGCAAGGTTTATTACGCTTCATGGAGAGATTGCTGACTTTACACCCTATGGGATTCAACCTCGTAGTATAAGTATTATTATATTAATACGTGAAGAGACTTCTTTGTACCCCTTTTAAGAAAATTTCGCAAACGTAGTAACGTGAACTTGGGAATATCTACTGTTTATATTTAGAAGTGCAGAAAGCTAAAATTTTTAAACAATATTTGCTATAAAGTTAAAAAAAATGCTAAAACGGGTACATAAAGCTATAAGTGCCCAGTATATATGTCATGATACAAAAGTCTATACAATGACAGGTCAAGTAATATTGGCCAATGAAATAAACCATGGTCTAAATTCGACCACCGACCACCAACAACTCGTAAGATAGAAAAATAATTAAAGCTCTGAATCTTATGCTGAGAAAATAAATAAAGAATACCATTTATTTTTAATAACTTATATCATGAGTTAACAAGCGAATGAACCAAAAACAAAACCAGCTACGCTTATTAAAATCCAATCTGCCAAATAAAGCTCACTAATTTGGCGTCGGTACTTTTCGGTCGGCCGATTGCGATGACCATCCTGACATGGGCAAAAAACCCAAATAACCTATTGTTTTGTGAGACAATCGCGCCGCTTCGACGGACAGTAATCGGATTTTTTCGCCCAGCTGTCATTTTATCCGGAGATAATTTCGGGTTAAGAACGCTTTGCCTCTTTAAAATACCGTTTCAAAGGTTTTTGCGAATTAAAGGTTATTCCACTGTGTGCAGTGGTTGTTACGCCCTTTGTTTATTATATGTTCAACACAAACTATAGTTTGTATTATCTATATATATATATATATAAATTGAGTTGTGTATGTATGTTCCCTAACGGACTACAAAACGGCTGGACCGTTTTAAATGAAATTTTCAGACGATCTTGAGACTAGCCGAAGTGAAGTTTGGTAGCGATCAACTGTTTTTTTCGGGAGAGTTTTTTTAACTAAAATAACTATGTTTTAAATTGACGATTTCGAATAATTGATAGTCAATTTAATGAAATAAAGATATTGAATTTGAATCTAATGTCAGGTGATTTTCCGGTCACTTTAAATTCTAGTTTTCATTCTATAGGGCTAAAACACGTTAGACTATTTCTAGCACCGAGGTACCGTGTGAAAAACGCCTAAGGTTGCGTTCAAGTCATTATATTACATAATCTTGGAATAACCTTTTGGTTTAGATCGTCTTGTTGAATGTCAAATTTAATGACTCAATGTAGCGTTAGATTTATAAAATATGCCCGTAACGTCAACGACAATTTGAAGGTTTGGAGCGAGAAATAACAATATTCTTGACTCAGAGTATGTAATAGTGATGTGCTGGATCGTTAAAAATGTATATCCGCGGATACAGATACGAATACGGATTAGTAGTGTCTAGATCCGCGAATACGGATACCGTACGGACCTCAAGATTTTTTCTTATGCGATATTTGACATTGAGGACTAATAACATGTTTCAACTTGCACTGAGCATGTTTTTTTTAAATAATTATTGTAGTTCGCATATCACAAAAATTTAGGGTTTGATGTCGTTATAAAGATAGTCAAGTAGTACTTACCTAATAACTGATAATAATATTAGTAATTCACTACATCAGATATTTAATATTGAATTTTAGCAAAAAAAATTAGAATTTCATCAACGTAATACAATATAATAACGCAAAAGATCCGCCAAAAAGTAAGAGATACGGACACTGATACAGTTTTTTTTTCTCCCTCGGTTATCCGCGGATACGGATCCGGATAGCCGGCCCATCACTAGTATGTACCTATAGATAAAATACAAGCGTGGGCGGTCACGAGACATGTACAAGTTTAGACACATATTCATGGTAGGCAACTAAATAACATATTTATTTAGTAACAGATCTTAGTAGCTCGTTAAATGACAATGATGACGAATGAAAGAAAAACGATAGCTACTTCTCACTTTGCTTGGCACCATTTACATAATTAAATTAATACGAGAAGATAGGGTAGATAATTGCCAAGTAACGTCAGTCTTTTTGGTAAACGTCGAATCGTTAGGTTCGGTACATTTTTGTATGAAGTACCTACACATGACCATAATTTGACGATTACAAATATTAAAAATCTTTTTAACAAAAAATTAAACCGACGAAAATAACTAAAAAGCAAAAAATAAATAAACCTTTTAAGTACCTTGAGTATTGAGCTTATTCACATAAACTAATAATTTTTTTATAAACTAATTTTGAATACCTTGAGGTATACCCTATCTAACAAAAAAAGAATCATCAAAATCGGTTCATAAATAACGGAGTGAGGGCTGAACATACATAAAAAAAATATATACATATATGCGGTCGATTTGAGAACCTCCTTTTTTCGTCGGTTAAAAATGAATCAAAAACGTGAAACTAAACTGGACGACAATTACACAATTTGCACTTTTCATTTCTCGTTTGTTGCCCGACTTGTTTCAAGAATAGGCGTCTACCCAATTCTTTGCACCACTTTTTAAACAAATATCGCGCACGGAGGTAGCATTTATATGTAGAAGTGCAGAAAGCTACAAATATGTGAAAATTTATATATGTTTGTTCGTATTTTAAGCGCTGCCGTAGGACCCCTCATCCAAACATCATAGAATTTTACATACACGTTGTCAGGGATACAGAGAAGGATATAGAGTACCTTTCATATAGAAAGAAACTGTTCCCGAGTTGGAAAGAATAAATAATTTTACGCAAGCGAAAATAAATATCTACGTTATATTAATACGTACTACGTAGTATTAAAACATTTTTTTTTATAATGTCCTAATTTTAATGCGTGTAAATTTGCCATGAAAAAAAGTGTGTGTGTGTGCATCATTTTCGTCATTCACACACGGCAGAAGTGAAACTTCAGAAAAGAAGCCTACGACAGAATGAAAAATAAAAGTAAAATCAACACAAATAATCTATTAATGTTAATAAATTTAATTTTACATAATTTATATAAAAGGTGTTGGTCAAATCAACACAGATGTGTTAAATAATTAACAGACAAACATATTCATTAATAGGATTTAGCCTGCGAGAGAATGAGATAGAATACAACGATCAGTGTTTCCTATAATCTTTGTCTTTGCGCCTGCGTACTGCACTGATCCTTGTATTCTATCTCATTCTCTCGCAGGCTAAATCCTATTTATGAATATGTTTGTCTCTTTTCAAAGATTATAGGAAACACTATATACTTGTATTCTATCTCGTTCTCTCGCAGGCTAAATCCTATTTATGAATTTGTGTCTCTTTTTAGTGTGAGTTTTTCGTTTCATCGAATTTCAAATCACAACGATTCTAAAGAAGTTTCACTTCAAAAATCTACCTATGTATTTTAAGCCGAGAAAATGTCGGCAACTATGAACACGCCCCGTGTCTATTTTAAGTTTAAAGATGAAGTTAAGCTCAACAATTCCGTTTGTTTCTCTGCTGTTTCACACAGAGTTGTTTACGAACCTGTGTTTTCCAACAAACTTCACGCTTGTATTTTTACCTGAAACAAAAATACATAAAGTAAGCAATGATTCGAATATATCAGAATACATCTTTTCATGTACCTATTTCATGTAATATTTTCCAACTATTGGATCTAATGACGAGTTCTGGTGAAAATAATGCTATACCTATCCATTTATGGAAAATTTCCAAATTCACCATCATCCACTCCAATTCTACATCTGTTTGATGAGGCTGTACTTGCCTGACGTTTCGACCAGGTTGCACTGGCCGTGTTCACAGGCTGGCTGAGTCAGTCAAAGGTTTGAAATGCCCATTAAATACGTGATCGCGTTAATTGCAGTCATCCCACGTCATCCAACGTCAAAAGGAAACATTCTGTATAACAATATAATATTGTTATACAGAATGTTTCCTTTTGACGTTTAATAAAGGAGAAGTGTTGACTTGACAATCAACTACAACATCATCATCATTAGCTTATCCAACTACAGTATTCTTCTATTCTATATACCTATATAATTATTTCTCTTCTATATAAGTCTAATTACTATATTTTTTTCTGCATTCAATGCTATTAATATATTGTTAATATTTATTATAATAATGATATTTTTTTACTATATAATGTACCTAACCGTACACTTTTATCTTCGCCAGCCCCTCTGACACACAAAACAGTTAATCCATAAACAAACAATATTACCTACCCAGAGACTCATTGACAATCAAAACGGCATTATTACCGCCTTAATTACTTAACAATAATCCACAGTCCGGACAGCGCAATCTGCGGCCATTATTATTTGTCCATCTGTCATTTGTCTGTCATCCGTGACATCGCAATTTATTGTCAATTGATATTGTGACTTATAAACACTTAAGTATGAAGTATTTTTCAACGAACAAGTATTTGGGACAAGTGATGCCGGTGTCATTATGGGATTTATGTTCGGAAGTTTGGCATAATTATATTTTAATTTACGTTTGTTTTGATATTCATAGGTTTGTGTTCATGTTATTTCAGAATTTTGGATAAAATTAATGCCTTTTAAATTTGTTTATGGATAGTCATTTGTGTTGAATGTCACCAAAAGTGTTTTTTTTTTCTTGTCAAAGGCAACCAAGTTCGGTCTAGTAATTTTTTTTTAACAATTAAAAGGCTATTCGACAAGGTAGAAATAATAAAGGCGCTATCAAATAAATACACAAAATAGTAGCAGTAGGTCTTTGGCACAAAATATAGTAATAGTTTAATAGGACGTATTGTCTTCTGGCATTTATTATAACATTTAATGGCAAATAAACTATACTTACTTCTGATAAAGCGTTCTGCAAGCTCTATAAGCTCAATCTGAGAAACCTGATTATTTATCCTTACGAATAAAACGTTACATCAATCCGATAGCGACATCTGAATGACCCGACCAACATCTTTTATCGTTTTTTGAAATGTCCTTCAATGTCGTCATTCTAAAACTTTATGATTTGACTGCAATATTATGTAATTTTTCATTTTAATGATTTAAGAATGCTAGCTATACAACATCTTTTGTTAATTATCTTCTAAACTTTCTAGAATCTCTAGGGATCGTTATCCTTAGTTTGAGCGTAGATGACGTTTGACTCATTACGACTTTTTTTAACGGATTTAGATTACGCACTTTGAAGTGTTATTGGAATTCTAGTTAGAGAAGAAATAAAAAATGTAAAAGAAAAAATACTTTGACAGGGAAAGCGTTGGTTTATTTTGTGCAGTACCAGACCGCTGATCTATAATTATAGGTAGGAAACACCAGCTTGACATAACCGTTCCTTTGTTGACAGTTTACGAGCTTTCCAAGTAACATTATATATAGGTTTTACTTTCATTTAAGATGTTATAACACTTCCTGTACTAAGGGATTGCGTTAAAGCCATTGTAACTGTTATTTGCATTAAACCCTATAGCACTAATAATAAAGTAAAATTTGAGGTTGCGATCTCACCTTTTTAACCCGCCATAATTTGTAATATGTTGCGTGACATAAAATCTTGCAATTCAATATTTTAAAATTTAAAATCTTCTAATTTGTTTAAAATTAGAATACAGATAAAAAACCACCATAAAAATAAATGCAGTAAATTAAAAAAAAAAACGCGTGAAGTGTCTTTGGGACACCAGATTGGAACAAAGTTCCTTTCGCTATATACATACATATTATAGATACATTACACCCAGACAAAGAACAAACGATCGTATGCTCATCACACAATTATTTTGTCCTGGGTGGGAATCGAACCCACGACCTCTGGCTCAGCAGTCAGGGTCACTAACCACTAG
The DNA here is from genome assembly GCA_963859945.1 of Euplagia quadripunctaria. NCBI lineage: Eukaryota > Metazoa > Arthropoda > Insecta > Lepidoptera > Erebidae > Euplagia > Euplagia quadripunctaria. The sequence continues at coordinate 1,582,655 of OY982574.1, read as the reverse complement.
ACCGACAGGCCAGAAAGATAACTTTTAACTGCCGCTGCGGAAACTGAAATAGTTCAGGAGTTGGACTTGTTGAGTATGACGTTGCACGTACTGACTCCCCTAAGAAGAAACATTACCGACGCGTAAACGGGTTTTAAAAGCAAGCATTTACTAAGATAAGGTATGACCATTTTTGCTAGCTTTTTTTTGGTCTTTTAAGAGGCTCTTCTCAAGAATTGATAAAAATCTGTGTTATAAGGAAATTACGTTCAGTAATTTTTTAGTTTATCGCGAACAGACAGACAGACGCGGCGGGGAACTTTGTTTTATAATATGTAGTGATGATGAAACCATTAGCCGTATGAAGGAATTAAGATAGAACTTCATTAAATTGTGTCGAATTTATAATTGTGTAGCTGTTGCCCCCGCGACTTCGTTCGTGTGGAAATTTTGAGGTGTATGTGTGAGTCTATCGCACGCGAACCGTACATTTCACATTTCGGGATAAAGCCTATATGCTATACCTGACTAAAATCCATCTCTGTGCCAAATTTCATCCAGATCCCTTCAGCCGTTCTGGCGTAATTGAGTACCAAACATCCATCCATCCAAACTCGCATTTATAACAGTTGTAAGATTTTTAATTTATTCAAATACATTTTTTTTCCTATTTTAATTTCGAGTTCAAGAAAGAGATAGACATACACCATAATTTAAACTTTATCTCGCTTTTAACCAGAGCACAGGCCTGCCTGATCGAATCCCTTTGGCCTATAAATACTAAGAACTCTTTTTCACACTCCCCAACAGAAGCGATCAGAAATGCATTACCACCTACAAACTACTTACAATAATCTCTAAACAAATGAATCAAACGACCACCTGGAGTGTTCTCAAATTAAACACTACGTTGTTATGATGTTAATGGCCATTTTGTAGCAAACAATTGTTTGAGTACGATGTTTGTTCGCAATTATCTGCCACTCACGAAAGTGCGTTAACAGCCTGCAAACAGTCTTATGAGTCACAATGAAATTACGTTACGTGTGTTTCACATTTCAATTACTCGATCAGAAACCACTCTTAGAAATTTATAGTCAGAGCGCTAGTGGCGGGTTTTGCTACGATAAAACTACCTTTAAATTCCTATATATCTGTCGTTCATGAAGTGAAGTTACTGTTTGCAACGAGCTCATGGCTTGTAAGAAAATGCGCTTTACATACATGCCAGTTTTATCTTTATGGCAAAATTATAGAGAAGTTCGTTATAATAGTTGTTTTATAATTTATTGGGTGAGCAGGGTCTTATGTCCTATTTTTTATTATTTCACTATAATTCATACACTATTGTAAAAAACGAATATTGCAATGAAATGTTTCCACATATCAGGAGATGAGCGTTAATAGTTGCAACACAGTTATTACTCCTGCAACGATTATAGTACCTTGTGATAATGTTCCATAATAAAATTATTATTTTAATGTTAGCCTCACACTTCATGTAAACTCTGATCCTGTTCAGTTTTATAATCTTAAAACCTTATTTTTTAAAGATGCCATAGCAAACACTGTTCCCACCTCTCTAGCTATAGTTTAGAGAAAAAACAAATACATTCAATAAATAGAGGTAAAACTAACATTTCAGGAGTTATAACAAATATTGGCAACAATTTAAAGTGTATGCTTCCGTAAATATTTGTTCAGCTAATGCATTTATGCATTGCAATTTTGCAAAATTAGCGAGTCGATAAGTGTTCTCTAACAAATGGATTTATATGAAACGGCGCATATGGTTTGTAAACAATGAGAAATTGAGTGATAGTATACAGAACCCATGTTGCAAATTACGAGATTTTTGAATTTATTGTTCGATTTGTGAGGAGAACTGGCTTTCGCCAATCTATACCTCGACAACATATACTTTCTCTGTAAAAAAAAACCTGTGCGTCTCGGGACGCCCGACAGAAGTGATAACTTAAACTAATCCGAAATACGGCTAGCGGTATGGGTTACCAGCAGGGATGCATTTCTATACAAGTAATGCTCTGGGTGCGACGTGACACAGTCACGAAAGTAGACTAGGAAAATTAGACTTGACTTTGATTTGACTTGTTTAATTATAATCATAACTTGACACATCTCACACACGGCCGTTGGACCCCAAGCTAGGCAGAGCCTGTACTATGGTAACCAGACTGCTGATAAACAGACTAGACCCCGTAAATAATGTAAAGTATGTACTAACAATTTTATTAAATTTCGTGACTTTTAATACCGAAATCATAGTTGGAAACTGAACAATCAAACTTGAAAATTGACCGATGAAGTTAATATTTCGTATGAGAGAGGGCTGACATGAATAAAACTATGAGTATAGCGTATATGATTTATAGCGCCATTTCTAGCTATAACATTCAATCGATGTGTTGATTCTGGTGTTTTTCCTAACCTGATGAAGTATAGCAAAGTAATACCTTTATTCAAGAAGGGTTGTACAACTGAACCAAGTAACTTTAGGCCAATCTCAATCTTGCCGGCTATAAGTAAAATTTTTGAAAAAGTTATCCTGCAACAACTAGAAAGCCATTTTAATCGAAATAATTTATTGCACAAAGAACAATTTGGCTTTACAAAGGGTCGTTCAACAATTGATGCTGGTGCAACTCTTTTGAGACATATATTTAATGCATGGGAGAATTCGCAAGATGCGATAGGTGTATTTTGCGATCTCTCTAAAGCTTTTGACTGTGTAGAACACAACACGCTTATTCTTAAACTTAGGCATTATGGTGTTAATGGTATTGCTTTGGAACTAATTGTTTCCTACTTGAAAGATAGAATTCAACATGTAGATGTCAATGGTGCGAGGTCTTCTGGATTACCTGTTACTATGGGCGTTCCCCAGGGCTCTATACTGGGTCCTCTACTTTTTCTCATATATATAAACGATTTACCTTATTATTTAAAAGATCGCTGTGATATAGTTCTATTTGCTGATGATACGTCACTTATTTTCAAAGTCGATCGTAAAAAAACAGTTTTTGACGATGTGAATAGGGCGCTAAATGATGTATTGTATTGGTTTTCAACTAACAATCTCCTACTGAACTCAAATAAAACAAAGTGTGTGAGATTTACCATGCCAAATGTAAAACAGCTAGGCACTAATCTAACTCTAAATAATGAAATAATAAGTATTGTAGACTCAACAGTATTCTTGGGACTTACATTAGACAGTAAACTGCAATGGGGACCCCAGATAGACAGCCTTGCAGGTAGGCTTAGTTCGGCAGCTTACGCAGTATGGAAGGTACGTCAGCTCACTGATACGGACACAGCTAGGCTTGTTTATTTTAGCTACTTTCACAGCGTCATGTCCTATGGTATACTACTTTGGGGCAAGGCGGCTGATGTTGAAACGATTTTTATTCTTCAAAAAAGAGCCATCCGCTCAATATACAATTTAGGTGCTAGAGTCTCTCTTCGAGAGTTGTTTAAGGATATAGGTATTTTAACTGTTGCATCACAGTATATATTTGCAAATATTATGTTTGTTAGGCACAATATCAATGACTATAAGAAAAACAGTGATATACACAATATTAATACAAGAAACAAGTCTAAACTCGTTGCTACCTATCATCGCTTACATAAGGTACACAACTCGTTCGAAGGTCTTGGTATACGTTTTTATAATAAAATTCCTATAGATGTAATCGACCTTCCTGTAGATAAATTTAAGCGTACTGTAAAAAATCACCTTATTAGGAAAGCCTACTATACGATCAACGATTATCTAAACGACAAACAGTCTTGGGCTTAAGGTGTCTTTAGGTATATACACACAAACTTCTTTGTCTTATAATTAGACTAAATTATTAACAAACCATTGTTAGTTGAAAGTAATGCGTGACGATTATTATGGTAATTTTGACTAGTAGTGATTTTTATCAGTATCTCGACTATGGCTCGTCATGCTCACTAAAATGTCATTGCTTGCGGCGTCGTCATGGGGCGGGTCGTTTCTTTCCCTCTGATATGGCGAAGGAGACGATGGCTGGTCCATGCGTCATACTCGTGAACGGGTGCTGCTTGGGGTGACTGGTCGGCTTAGTCAGCGATGCTTTAGCCTATACTATTATTTTGGTTCGTTCAACTGCAACTCTAGCCTCTTAATCCAGTCACGAATTAGTTTTAACAGTAGACTTTGTAACTGATGTGCACCTTGAATGATTTCTATGTTTAATAGGTTCGAACCTTCAACGGTATCACTGAGTGATATTTTTTGTTTGTGCGTTAGCTTTTGGAGCATTTCAATAAAATGTAATTCAGGTGGCAACAGCTTGCATCATGCTTATCTTTTATGTAACACTAATACCATTGTACCTGAAGATCTGACTTTTAAAAAGAGTGGCCATGAGTTTCTTTGCCAGTATTCTTCTCATAAGGCTCTACGCATTTTGGAAACTGGAAGTTATAGATCGACACAAGCAGGCAGTAGATTTTGGTGTTTTCACCTAATTTACCTCGACAATCCAGTACATGCTGTGGCGTCTATTTGCGTCGATCCATGATTTTTAACAGTAGCTTCAATTTAACGTTCATAAATGTCACTTAGTGTCTTAATTGAATAAATGATTTTGAATTTTTGAATTTTGAATTTTGAGTATTTTATACCGAGTCAACCCAAAGTCTTTATCGGTAGGCCACATAACATTATGAGCACAAATATGTATCTATTCGGATTGAAAAAAAGTCATCGTATACACACATGTGTGTACTGATTAAAAATGTTTATTGGACAATACCATTCCGAACAACATTATAATTGTCATCAGTGTTCTCAAAACTGCACTCCAAACAGATGACAAGTGCTATTTCCTGAAGACAAACGAAGAGTAATCAGTTTATAGCATGGTCGACTAAACAAAGGGCCATAAAGCATCGCCATCTTGTCAACCATTGTTTGTGCTCATCTACCGTTCCATTTTCAAATTTTCAGTCGTCGACGGTATAATGGATTTTGAATAAAGAAGGCGTACGTACCCATATTTTCCTCTTGTCGAAGTTGCATTAATGGTTATTACATATTTATTATTGTCATCCTTGCAGCTGGCTTTTATAAAATTTATTGTAGCTATTTCCTTTTGATTGCTATTGAATGAGAGAAGTGTGCAACAATCATACACTGAGCCCAATAAACACGTGCACCGTGACTTGCAAGAATAATTAATATTATATTATGTAAGTATTTTGTTACATTCTGGATATTGACTAGTAGATATACTATATATTAACAGGCAAAGATTTAATTTTAGAGGTTATTCCTAAAGTCGCCAGTGACACCATAAAAAAAAAATGTAATGCATAGGTGAAACCGACAAAACCGAATGGTTCCGACACTAGACTTAGACCTAGAGACGGCTTATACGTGCATCAAATCGAACACATTCACTATTAGTTAACCTTAGAACAACTAGACGAGTACGATGCAATGGTCTTCTTAGCGTTACATTTGACTAATAATTGTAGTGACCATATTTATTTAATGACTCTTTTGAACAAAGCGGGAGCATAGACCCTCGAACAAACAGACAGACATACAAATATTTACGCATATTAACAATGTTACAGTGTTATGGCTGCTACACAAATGTTTACGTATAACAATCGTAAAATGCTGTTAGTTTGTAATTAACTTGTTTCATTGTACACTGGGCCTGTTATTTTTAACTGAACTTGGGTGAACCGGAAAAAAATAACATAGTAACTTAGGCCGTATAAGGTGTTTCCGTTGCCTATTAAAATAGCTAACCTACCTCTTTCCCGAATGTTGGTAAAAACTATTATGAAATCGTAGCGATTTGAATTAAGTATATTAACTCGTTTTAAAATCTTTTCTAAAGCAATAATTGTTTTTAAAGCAGTACTACCAACAATACAAAATTAATAAGATATCAAAAGATACTATATTACTAATTGTAGTAACATTACGAGAAAAAGAAAACCTACTATCGCTGTAATATGGTTGCTAACAAAACATTTAATTACATAAAGAAATCCTAAGAATTATATGGTCACTTTTATATTAAATTACAAGAGAAGCTGGTATACGGGCCTAACCACAGGGAACAACATTAATGAAATAAAAAAGTTATTCTGGTGTAAAACTACATTTTATCTCACTGAACCGTAAAGCTACCAACGAAAGAAAGTTATTCAATTAAAGGTATAACCATAATCCCCAAATATACTTACATTTTAAAAGGATATTGTCGTTTAACCGCAAATAATTTTGTCAACTACCAAGAATAAAATTAACGCATCGATCCATCGAACCAAATCGTCCTAAATAAACCATTACCAAAACATAAAAAAGAACAAAAATCTCGCAAAGTAAATTGAACTTTATCGACGCCGAGGACTGTTCAAAATGTTTCAAATAAAGATTTAAATATAAACATTTTGTAAGGCCATCTTTATGAATGACCAGTCGCACTCGCATTCGAAATTCGAAAAAAAAAGGTTCTTTTTGTTGCCACGATGTCTGCCGTAAATCGTCCTCCATTGAGAACCGGCGAAGAAGAAGTAAAAAAAAATAACATCTCAAAATGGCGGTTAACTACCTGCTATTAAATAGTGAGTGAGTTGTAATATTTTTATCCTGGAGTTTTCTGTGGGATCGGGATCCATATCTATATATTGATGTTTTAAAAGCCGAGAATGTCATAGACTTCCGTTTCCAATATTTGAAGTTTGTGTGCATTCAACATTTCAACCTCATTGATGTCGACAAGTACTTTCTGGGCAGAAGATAAAAAATATGTATAAATCTTTGATTTACTTGTCTAGATAAAAAGCGCCAATAAAAAACTTCTAGCGCTACACCTTAGAAGTGCACACTTTAGAAGTTTTTTATGAGCGTTTTTTATCTCAAGAGACATATATGTAATCTAATGATTTTTGACAGCACGAATGAGACAGCTATAATTAGAAATAATCACTGCAAAAAAAATCACATTAGAAACTAAAACCATAAACAAATCAAAAGTTCAAAACACCTTGTTCAAGCTGTCTTACTGCTGAAAGTAAGTAGGTAGTGATTTTATCATAAGCATCCGAAAGCGGCGAGCCTATAAAACTACATAATACATAAAAAGAACATAGTAACTTAGGCCGTGTAAGGTGTTTCCGTTGCCTTTTAAAATAGCTTACCTCCTTCTTTCCCGAATGTTGATAGAAAATTATTATCCATACTCCATACAAATAAATAAAATTGGAGTGTCTTTTTGTAATGTCAAAATAATAGGTTTTTTAAGCTCATACAGTTATTTGCACGATACCTATGAGCAAAAATTAGTTTTTTCGATTTTTGTCTGTCTGTCTGTTTGTTAGTTTTGGCTAATCTCCGGAACGGGCGGATGTTATAAGGAGTAACTTAGGCTACTTTTATTTTGGAAAAAGGAATTAGGGATCGGCGCAAAATATGCAAATAAGTAAGGTAAGGTAATAATAATCGTAGAGATTTGGGCGACCACTTTGAATCGTGTTTTGCGAGCTTTATTTGTTTTGTTCCATAATAATAAATCTTTTAACAATCACTTATGGCATGAAAATACCAAAAAACAAGCAAAACAACCATTGGAAGTTATTACAGAACAATTTATGGACCCCGAGAGAGTTAATCCTCTCATTTTTCAAAAGCTTAAGAAAAAATATATAAAAGTGTAATTTCATTTTTTATTGAAGAGTTCACAAGGGAAATACTAGTACGTTAATTTAATCAAGACTTTCTCCGTAAAAGAATTGGTTCATATGCAGCTCTTTGTTTTCTAGTTGTCTAATTAAATTATAACAATAAGAGATCTAGACTCCCTTTAATATGGCTTCGGCTCCCTTTGACATGGTTGAAGTGGAAGATGGCTGGCGCGTGCGTCATGCTTGTGAACGAGTGCCATTGGTTGGGGCTGGTCATCTCCGAACTGCTATTACTTACATGTAGTAGATGTTTGCGCGACTGTTTATAGTTTAGATCAATACGTTACATTGTCCTCACATTTAATTTGCGCATATAAGCAATGTAACCAAAGAGTTGTAAACAAGATGTTGAAAAAGAGTGTCCTTGGAGTTTCTTGCCTACTTATTGGAACAGGCAATTAGCTTCACGAGTGACTGACTTAGTCTGACTGACTACTACTCCTGACAATTCAAAAATACCTATAATGGTTTAACTGAAATAAATGATTTTGATAATCATAATTTGAGACATCCAAATCTTTAGATTGCGTAATACTAGCCGAAGCCCAAAACCCTGACGACTTTACTAGTAAAAAAAAGTACAAGACTACCCTAATTAATAAATTCAGGAGGTGTTGATAAACTTTCTGCAACACGAGCGGGGTCGCAGGCCTAAATTGTAATAAAGATACCTTTTGTCCAAAAACGTTAAAATCGAATTTCTATCATCAGACAAGTGCTTCAAGAAAGTTGATTTCACAGTAAGAAAACAACGGTCCTAGGTACTCGAACCCACACATTTCATTGGTATTCCTCGCACATAAACATTTAACTTATTCATAACTAGCCGTCCCCGCAGTTTCACCTGCGTTTATGGTCACTGCCCCGCTATTGGTCGTAGCGTGATGTTTTATAGCCTTCCTCGATAAATGGGCTATCCAACACTAGAAGACTTTTTCAATTCGAACCAGTAGTTTCTGAGATTAGCGCGTTCAAGTAAACAAACAAACAAACTCTTCAGCTTTATAATATTAGTATAGATAACCCTTAAAATAAAATAAATTTAGGCTTTCCTTTATTGACTTAACATAAACAGTGGTACCTTTAAGTGGTTACTACACTGTAGTCTTATTATAGCATGCACTCGCGTGAAAATCAGCGCTGCACACGTTGTTAGGTGCAGCATTATGCTGAGATGGTGACCTTTTCAGGCCCGCACAAATTTATAGTTTTTCTTTTTATTTTTCCATTCAAACTAAGCACACTTCGGGTACTTTGAGATAACTTTGCACTTCGATACATGAGACGACCACCATCTTAGTCTACCCGTGACCACGGCTGCTGAAAAGCAACTGAAACGTCGGGTATAGATAGTAAAATAACACCAAATAAATCGCGATAGAATCCGTGAAAAATAGTTTTATTTCAATGTGTAACATTCGCGTAAACTTTCGACAATATCATTTTTCCCTTTTTGTTAATTATGTTATATGTATATCGCGGGTTCTGAATAAATATATTTTCTTTCTTTCTTTCACTATATTGTAAGTGTTTCTATGTGAATGAAGACTTTATCTATCAAATAAATAAAGTTAGTATAATAAACACTCGTAGCAACAGCGTTGTCACCTACGTATTACACTATTCCCCTTTTTCATCACCTTTGGGGATAGGGATTCTATTTATTAGCATAACAATACCAAGCCTAGACAGTCGCATGAATCGAATTCCACCAAGAATCTGTTGCGACTAACTACTACTTAACGATGAGATTGAAAATCCTAACTAATATCGTAAAGACGAATTAGAGTTCGTTTGTTTGTCATGCTTCACCTAATCAACCGATCACAATAATTTATTTTGCATACACGGGTACAGAACAGAACATAGCTGGTTCAAGACAAAAGCTGGTTCTTTATGAAATTACCGATTCTTCACATTGGTGCCAAATCTATTGTAACACTCACTAAACCAAAACCTGACTTAATTTCTTCATATGAAATCAACCCTCTTTTTCGCAACAAGGTCTAATTGTTACTGGCATCTATTTCTCAGCGCCACTAAATTTCACTAAAACCTGTCAACGTATACTCAACTTTATTTCCACACAGCGAGAGTCCCCATTTATTCAAACGCCGTATAATTACCGTATAAAAACTTGTTCAAAACGAACTAAGATGACGTTATTTTAATCGACACCTACGAAGACGCTTACTAAAAACACAGAGCAAAAGAGATGGCATTCAACGGATAGCGGCTCTCGCTACGTAGTTTTAAAGTTAATTAAAGCGGGTCAGACTTTAGTCGAAAAATAAATTGCTTATTTCGATAGCGACATATGTTACCTACTTGTTTAAATTTGAAAAAAGACCTTGTTTCAAAGTGTGCAAGGTTTACATTTTGTATGAAGAAAATTTAGACAATTATAGTCAAGAGAGTAATACAACAGAATTGACACCAATTGTCCACCTATACATTAACAAGCGAGAAAGGTAACTCTTCAATTTTTTTTTTATAAAAAAAATTACAATTCTTTTGTAAATTAAGTACTTAACGCTTAATTTTTATTTTCAATGTTTTAGCATACAAAAATCTTACATGTGTTTTATTTTTATGTAAAAATTAAGAAACTTCTTCCCTTTTTATTAAATCTCGATTATTAAACTGTTTGGTGGAAAAATCTTACAAAAACTTTTAATGAATAATTTGAAGGAAACAAGGATTAAGAGGTTCATTTTTAAAAATTATACTTTATCTACATTCTTATACTGCACATAAACAACCATGTCAATTGACACTGTGAATTTTACAGTATTTATTAATACGATCTCGAATTAAGTTTTTTGTACTTTAAAAATAAAAGCGTGAGCTCGCGATGCAGCTGTCGGCAACCCACTGCGTATAAGGTCCGTCGGCGAACCAGCGGCCGGTAGGTAGTTAGCGCACGCAAGTATATCGAGTGACATAGGCCTGATACAGGTTCTGCTTAGTTTAGGTCCCAAATTATTATTATATACACAAGTCGCGTAAGCTTAAAAACAATTATTCATAATAACCAGCTCATTCGAGGCAATTCTGCCCGTCAATGAAAGATGGCGATCATAGCCCGATCTTAGTGATCAATTCGAAAATGAATAAACGTGTTTAGTGGTGCTTAATATTTTATTGCTTTTCACACTTGGCGGTATTAGCACTTTAATGGTTTTTGACGCAAAGGTTGATCACAAATCGTTTAGCTATTACTGAGAGGTCTTCTAATCGACAAAGGCCTATAATGGTAGACCTCATTTGTCTGCATAGTAGGTTTTGAGTATGTATGTCACAGATTCAATTAAAATTTGTCTTGTAGTTGATTAAAACACTAAAGATTTACAATGAGTTTTAGGTTATTGGAACAGATTTTACGGAATATCTGGAAGTGGATATGTTTTAGAATAAAGTAACTTTTTGATATTTAGTTAAAATTGAATTATAATATTTTCCAATATCAAAGAAAGCAGTAACAAAAATCTTATATGTTGACTAGCCATCTCCGCGCGCTTATGGTCACTGCTCTGCTCCTATTCGCGTCGTAGCGTGACGTTTTATAGCCTATAGCCTTCCTCGATCAGTGGGCAATCCAAAACTAAAAGAATTTTTAAATTCGAACCAGTAGTTCCTGAGATTAGCGCGTTCAAACAAACAAACTCTTCAGCTTTATAATATTAGTATAGATAATATTTTTTTATTCAACATTCTATTAAGTGTGAAGTATAAAGATTGCAAATGCTACTAATATTATAAACGTAAAAGTTTGTGAGGATGTATAGATGTATCTATGTATGGACGTTTGTTACTCTTTCAAGCCAAACCTACTGAACCGATTGCAATGAAACTTGGTATGTAGATAGATGGAGACCTTGATTAACATATAGGTTACTTTTTATTCCGATATTCCCACGTGATCGAGACTCACGCGGGTGAAACCGCGGGGCGCTGATAGTAAAGCTATAATTTTAAAATAGATGAATAATATTTTATTGCTGTATTGAATCAGTGTTATCGATATTATAATTTTATCAAAAACACACTTGTTGCACACTAACATTTAAATATACAAACAAACATGTATGTATATACGCTCAGGTCTGTATCCCCGAGGGAGTATCCAGGGGTGTATTAAACACCCACATTTTGCCCACCATAATTTCGTCCCTCTAACGTAATAGGGGCAAGCCTATTGCCATCAACTGAGCACTTTGGGAATTAAAAAACATTTAAATATTTACTCTGGTACTCTTTAAAACAATTATAACATTGTACTTGAAATTTCATATTCAAAATTGTAAATACCAAAATAGTTTTTTACCAGTCAACCTTGTTGTTGTCACATCAAAAACTTATTTATTTTTTTAAAAATAGGGGCAAACTGTAATAAATGATTATAACAGGTCATTATTTAATAAAAATGAGTTAATAGACATTATTATGACTAGTTATACCGGTAGCGCAATGCTATTGGTCGATTGATAAATATTGACGAATAGTGGAGTTATAAAAAGTCATGCTAACATTAAGTTGTTAACAGTCAGTTGAGAGCTGATCGAGGTTCGAACAAAAGTTGTGAGACTGTTTCTAACAACCTCAAGATAATTATAATGCAACTAGCTGTAGTCCGCAATACATTGTCCGGGATAAAAAGTAGCCTATATACTATTAATTTTTATGGAATAGGGGGAAACGAGCAGACGGGGTACCTAATGGTAAGTGACTACCGCAGCCATCGCTACTGCGTTGCCGGCCTTTAAGGTGGGAGTAACCTCACTCACTCGGCGAATTACAATACAAACATTGCTTAACTGCCGGTTTTCTGTGAGACCGTGGTATAACTCCGATCGAGCCGGCCCATACGTGCCGAAGCATGGCTCTCCCACAGTAATACTATTTCAGACTATAACCTACCTCTGTGCCAAATTTCATCTAAATCCGTTTAGCCGTTCTGGCGTAATTGATCATCCATACGTCCAAACTTTCGCATTTATCATATGGTAGTAAAGAGACTGAACTAGACTTGCAAGGTTATTGAGGTAGTTGGTTTATACTTTATAGGTAACTAGCAACCCGCCCCGGCTTCGCACGGGTAGCAGAGACATCTTCGACAATCATCAACATATTTCAATCAATTTACACAAATCTTAATCCTACTAATATTATAAACGCGAAAGTTTGTAAGTATGGATGGATGGATGGATGTTTGTTACTCTTTCACGCCAAAATTACTGAACTGATTGCGATGAAACTCAGTATGTAGATAGCTGGAGACCCGGATTAACATTAAGCCTACTTTTTATCCCGATATTCCCACGGGATCGGGACTTACGCGGGTGAAACCGCGGGGCGCTGCTAGTAATTTATAAACCTAAACCTTCCTCATGAATCACTGTCTGTTAGTGAAGAAAGAAAATCCCATGAAAATCCGTTCAGTAGTTTTTCAGTTTATCGCGAACAGACCGACAGACAGACGCTCCGGGGGACTTTGTTTTATAATATGTAGTGACAAACTACTATATTTACACTAAGCCGTAGGAAGTACATTAATAGAACACTGTGATAAGATTCCTCTCAATTAATTAGAAAACCAGATTATAAATTGCTAATTAACATGAAAGCAACGTCTTGGAGCTTCCATATTTCGACACAGAGTAAATTAATAACTGCCGACAAGATAGCGTGGGTAGTAGCAAATTTCGGCCATTATTACACGCCTATTTAGGTACGAGATATATGTACAGTCAGACATTTTCGCACCGTGTAATGTCGGTTCAGAAGCTAACCGCCACCGCCGGTGTGTCGGATTAATTATGCTGACTTCTTTATGCTCATTCCCCATTGGGAATCCAATTTTATGGCTAAGATTAAAAGGTCGAATTTCGTAATGTTTTAAAAACCTCTGTTGATGTAACTAATAATAATAATGACGTAATATTTACTTATAAAGATGTTATACGGTTGTAGGTAGTCACGCGAGTGGCTTGGGGATGCCTGACTAGATTTGAGCCCAACAGGGGCTCTTCATCACGGGGTGAAGCGAATTGAAGTGTCTGTTTGTAATGTCAAAATAATAGTTTTAAGATCATACAGTTATTTGTACGATACCTATGCCCAAAATTCAATTTTTAAAATTTTTGCCTGTTTGTGTCTGTTTGTTCCGCCTAATCTCCGGAACGGGTAGACCGATTTCCGCGGGACTTTTACTGACAGCTGGTGTTATAAGGAGTAACTTAGGCTACTTTTATTTTGCAAAAAGAATCAGGGTTCCGCGAAAAATATATGAATATGTACACGCGAGCGAAGCCGCGCGGGAACTGATAGTTTTTATAAAATTTGTTTGACTGGCCTGTTGGCCTAATGGTTAGTGACCCTGACTGCTATGCCATAGGTTGTAGGTTCGATTCCCACCCGAGTCTGGGTGTTATTTGTGTTCGTTGCTTGTATGTTTGTACAGTCCCCCGCGACACAGGAGTGATTCCTAAAAGTGGGAATTGTCTTTTTTAAAGAGAAAAGAGAATATGTCGTGATAAGCATCTCAACCTAATAAAATGGTTAGAAGAAAAAAACCTTTAAAGATATTTAAATATTATTATTACTCGCAAATAACCACCTACTCATTCTAAATCTATATTTTTAACACTTAAATATATAAGTCACACTTAATGTCACAGCTCACGAACCAAAATAGACGTACTCCTATCGCACTAGTATTTACTGTCTTCACACTTAATACATCACTGTGCGTCGACCCTTAACCATTCGTATAATAACCTGTTACTAACTACTTCCAACATAATCAAATATACATTATGTAAATGAAGCTAAAGGCACTTGATGTGCTTATTGAATTAATCAATAACTCAGAGAATATATAATTATTCTGTTTAACATAAGACTATATGCCAGAGGCTTACATGTATCGATCGCAGCTGAATTACCGCAGTACCTAGTAAATGAATACCTCCTCAATGCTAATGATACACGATGCCAGCTGGTGTTCCTGCTATAGTGGCCTCTCCAGTCACAGAAAATACAGGACATTCGGGTACGTGACCCCGGCCTCTGCGAGCTACTGCAGTCTCAGTCCCGTTCTACATCCGAGACTTGCGGCATCCCTTACCCTAAGTTCCTCTCCCTACCCATTTTTCGTTATGCAAATTCCTTCTTTCCTCTGGAGAGCTGGCGTCAGGCGGCAGCTGGCCAACCAAAACCCAAATTACATTTACATTACATTACTGATGAACATTGAGAAAAGGGCAAGATGATGATGATGAGTACTAAAGGTACGCGATTGTCAATAATACCACTTTTTTAAAGAAAGATAACTCCCGCACTGGGAATGATTTCTGTGTCGCTTGGGACTTTAGAAACATTCAAACAACGGACATACAGAACACCCAGCCTCGGGACAATTATATGTGGATCACACAAATTAACCATTGCGCCATCAGTGCAGTCGAATATAACTGACAATACTTGTCATATCATTTGATTATCTGATTTTTTCAGATCATTCCCAGGCTGGCTTCTCACGAAATTGTAGAACTAACGTTATATTTTTCTTTATTATTATTTTAAATATATTATACTAGCTTTTGCTAGCGGTTTCGTTTGCGTAAAGTATTTTTTCCATTCCTCACTTTTTTTCTGGATCATAGGTGCCCATGTCCTTCTCCGTATCCCTAGCGACGTGTAGGAAAAATTTTATGATAATCGGATGAAAGGTACGGCAGCGCAATAAATACGAACAAACAAACATTGATTTTTATATTAGACTAGCTGCGGCCCGCGGTTTCATCCGCGTAAGTCCTTTGTTAAGTTTTCTTAAATTTTCTAATTTTCCGCACAACTTTCTTAATTTTTTCTTTTATAAGAACTTTCTGACAAAACAAACACAAAAAAAAAGGATTAGCGAAATCGGTCCAGCCGTTCACGCGTGATGCCGTGACCAACGGAAATAGGGATTCATTTTTATATAATACTAGCTGTGCCCGCGACTTCGTCCGCGTGGAATAGTGTATTTATATCGAATCAACAACCTTAAAAATAAGTTTCAAGCTCTAAATATGACGATACTACCATACAACTTTTCATCCCACCTTTCAACCCCTTACACCCCTTTTCTCGCATTAAAAAGTAGCCTACGTCCTTTCTCAGGCTCTAGACTATCTGTGTACCAAATTTAATTTAAATCGGTTCAGTAGTTTTGGCGTGAAAGGGCGACAGACAGACAGAGTTACTTTCGCATTTATAATATTAGTAAGGATAGATAAAATAAAAATAAATCACATGATTGAAAGCTGTTGCCAGACCATGGAGTGATCTTATGTAAACTTCATACTATCTTAATAAAGGAGTATGTGACGCAGCAAGATTTTTAATCCGACCTGAAATTATCGTCTAAACCAAACTATAAACTAATGAGTTTTATAACATTATTACATATAGATTACCGGTTTTATTAACAGAATATACAGAGACAGAGTGTGAAGAAGAATTTCTACACAAATATTTTACACATAGTTTCGAAATCACCTGTTATTCAATTTCCAACATCACACAAAACCGTCAAACCCAACACTAACTGTTGGATAATTTACTACCCATAGATATACCTGATCCGTCCACATTCTTACACGCATAGTTTCAGATTGAATTAACTTCACAAAGTAAATATATCTTCGGATTACAGTGATGGATCGCGGCAGATGTCACTTTTGACCACAGAAGAAGCCAATGAGCAACATACCAGAGATAAGTGCTTTCACTGAGATAACTGAAGATAGAGTGCTTTGTTAGAAGAATAAGTGCGACATGTAGATTAACATTTTGTAATTATAACATAACTATATAGACTATATAACGAATGCGCATCATTTCACGCACTTTTCAAAAAATATGCAACGAAAAAGGAATTTTGGATTGTTTGGCAGTTTGATTGAAGGTCTGAAATGGAAGCCTGATCAACAGTCGATATATGAGGGATTAGAAGTTTAAAAGAAGGGGATCTGGCAACACTGTAGTTATAAAACACGTTTCACACTACGGCAGTGTAGTTCCGATTTAGCCACGTACCGATAGATACTTGTCGTACTGTGTTATCAATGGCATCTCTTGTAGGCGCGAGAAAAGCTTTGTGAGTAAAAGTTAATAGACTTTAAAATGCATTGCTTCCTATGTTTGTTAAATTATTTGATAGCATTATAATATAAAACTGAATCTTCAATCGATTATCATATTTTAAATTTAAAACAATTATCTGTTCGGTTCTAGAAAAAGGATAAACCTAATTCTAGCCTAATATGCGACATTCATTCAGTATCAGTATATTTTTAGTATCCATAGCGAAACCGGAGTATACAAAACATTTATTACTAGCTGCGCCCCACGGTTTCACCCGCGTAAGTCCCGATGCCGTTGGAATATCGGGATAAAAAGTAGCCTATGTCTTAATCCAGGTCTCCAGCTATCTACATACCAAGTTTCATCGTTTCAGTGGTTTTTACGTGAAAGAGTAACAAACATCCATTTATCCATCCAAACTTTCACATTTATAATATTAGTGGGATTAGCAGGATAATCACACTTGGGCGTCAAGACTGACTTTGCCAAATAGTGTAAGCTTTATAAAATAAGATTGATACTTTTCCGTTTTACATATCTCTTCAGGGATTAAGACTATTTTGTAGACTGATAACTTTTTAAACACTTTATTGTGTTATGCTATTTCAAAACATACATCATCATCCTCCGCGCCTTTTCCCAACTACGTTGGGGTCGGCTTTCAGTCAACTACGATGCGACCGAACTTTGATATTTTACGTGAAGCGACTGCCACCAGATCTCCACAACCCAATAATATAAAATAAAATAAATATAAAATCTATATCGTATCTATATCCCCCTATAATATAAAATCTATATATTTATAACAATATTAATCTTCAAATATATATTTCTTCTGTGCGTGTGTACGTCACTGCACTCCTCCTAAACGGATGGACCGATTTTAATGAATTTTTTTGTGTGTCTTCAGGTGGATTCGAGAATGGTTTAGATTTACAATTGGACGACACGACAACGTCTGTCGGGTCAGCTAGTAACTGTATATATTGTTATAACTCTCGACAACACGACCCCGCATTTCAGCCTCCCTATATTAAAGCAACAATCAAAACAGTCCACTTGCAAATAAATTTAACTGACCCTAAAGATTCTTTCAGCCATGAGTGGGCCATAAATTAACGAAATATATTACTCGAACATAATTAATTTAATGGGGATCGTGGCCCATCCAGAGCGGCGGCACGACGGCCCCGGAAATACCCACTTAATTAACTTATTGGCCTGTTATAGAGGTCCTAGTAATATTAAGAGGTAGAGGAAAATATGGCTATGAATATTACTAACGAAGCTGAGAGGAATGAGGAATTTTGTTACTTTAGGTGTTCATGGTATGCTTTGAGATTGTTTTGCTGTGGTTAAATGAAGTTTTAGCTGTAAACGGTAATATGGGATATAAAGCCTTACTGCTAAGTACAAAAGAAACTACAATAATTAAAGCTTCGGGTGCGCCCATCCATATATGTATAATAAAAATTTAAATTTCACGTGTTCACATTCAATTCAAGTCAATATTAGTGATGTGCAGAATATCCGTATCCGCGGATATCCGAGGGAGGAAAAAGATGTGTATCCGTGTCCGTTACTTTCTGGCGGATCTTGAACGGATTTATGAAATACTAAATCTAAAAAAGCGTAGCAAACAAGCTCACTTTCGCATTTATAATATTAGTTAACATTAGGGTAAAACATTTTCAATTATTTTACGATAAAACATTTATAATTAGATATTATTATTCGAAATATCACAGGTCAGATTTATTATATAATAACTTGGACTGTATAGTATGGCCTAGTTACTTTAAAGTACGATTCACACCGAACGGGCTGCGCCGGAGCGCATCGGAACGAAAATACAGCTAAAACCTCTTTGGCATAAGAATATGACATACTGCTTTAATAAACTTTTTTTTCAATTAAAAACCATATCCGTATCCATTAGGTATATTTAGGCCTGCCATCACTTAAATTACCGACTCCGGACAAAAACTTCAAAAACCCCGGACACATGTGTGAAATCGCGATTTTTCCCGGACACCCTAATTTTTTTTTAAACCCAGTTTCAATTTACATTGTTTTATTAATTTTAACAGCTTGTTAACGATTCATCTAAAAATTATAATTTTCACCTGACACGAGAGTGTCCGGGTTTTACCCGGAATCTTTTGAAAACCCCGTCTGGACGCTCCCCGGACGCCCTCCAAACTAGGACAAATCCGGGGAAACCCGGACGGATGGCAGCCCTAAGTATATCAAAAAAGTCGGTGCCGGTAACGCACTTGTGACTCTTGAATTGCAGTAGTCCATGGGCGACGATAGTCACTTACTATCAGATGACCCGTCTGCTAGTATGCCCGCTATGCCACAAAAAAAATATTTTTGTGAGATTGGAGGATGAATGCATCTGAAAAGTTTCAACCTCTTACAAAATTAGGTCATCAAAGAGATTATCATAAGTCAATCGATTACCCTTTCATCGATCGTTATGATGGTAATTTTGTAACGGCTAAATTATCGATAACGGGCCTTTATCAAATCGATCCTTTCTCGATTCCGGAAATTAGAGTCTATCTAAGTACGTAAATAAATGTTATTGCTTTATTATAGTAACTATAGTAAACAAAGCATAGATTTGAATTTTATTAATTATCTTCATAAATATAACAAGCCCTATTCAATGCAAGAGCAATGTTTTTCGTCGTCTTTATCGTCTCAGAGTCTCGTCTCGTCACAGTCTCGTCTCACAGAATTTAACTTTAAGGTACACGATCGCCAAAAGTCTTAAACATCATCAAATATCATACTGTAGTACGAAGCAACGTTACTTTATTTTGCAATAAAAAATTATACAATTTTGAGATTAACCTTATCCAATAAAAAAAACATACAAGTGCGAGTCTGACTCGCGCACCTAGTGTTCCGTACAGACTTGTATGTAAATAGTTCGCCCCTCTCTGGAATCGATTCTCGAGGATTTATGCGCGTTTTTTCCAAGCGACAAACATAATTTTGCCGTTCTAAAAATACCTCGTATACAGTAATATACGTCACAGTTAATTTTCCAAGTGCAAAATATAAGTTTGTAATAGCCAAAAACATTTTTTTAATGTGCTATAATTATAAATTACCGAGTTTTGGATTTTTTCTTTACTCATGCTGTGAGCTTGCTTCTCGCTAAATTCATTTAGGTTTTGATTCACCTACGAAATGTTGTTGCTAAGGCTTAAATGACCGACATGACCATATCTTTAGATTGCGTTGACATAGAAGCTTGATTTTTTTACACTTTCAAGGGACCGCAGATTTAAATATTTAATTTTAATTTCAACCTGATACCGCCACGCGAAAAGAGACGAAGGGTCTTGACGGACAGACAGATAGACGGACAACAAAGTAATCCTATAAGGATTCCTTTTTCCTTTGAGGAACGGAACCCTAAAAACAAAATCGGACTGTGTACATTATTCTGCATAATTATTCCACTTGTGAAATAATGGTGAAGCTGTTTATGTAGTCAGTAAAAATATTTATACAACAAACAATGCAAACAGTTTTATGTCTTATAGTCCAGCCCAATTTTTTCAACAAAGACGGATTTTGCTGAAATTTTGACAGTAAGTAGGGAATACCTCAAAAAGTAAAATCTACCCTATGCCGATGTGTGCTTTTTCGCTAGGGGTGAATACCACCCTAAGGGAGGTGATTAAAAAAAACCAGGAATCAATAAAAGAATGAATTGTAAGCTAAAAATGTTCTATAGACATTTTTCGAAATATTAATACGTTTTGAGATATTCGTGATCGAAAATTATAAACTTTTTTCGAAAAAAGAACACGTTTTTAATGGTTTTTCACAAATAACTCAAAATTTATTGATTTCATAAAAAAAACTGTAATCATTAAAATTATAGTTAATAAAAAAACGAAGAATTTCATTTTTTATTTTGTAATGTAGGCCCAATACAAACAAAGTTATACATCACTAGTTATGTATCACTAGCGACCGGCCCCGGCTTTGCACGAGTCCAATGTAGATACTAATGTGGCGGACAATTATCGTCATATTTCAACACATTAACACAAAACAATATTAAACTATACATCTAAACCTTCCTCTTGAATCACTCTATCTATTGATGAAAACCGCATTAAAATCCGTTGAGTAGTATAAAAGATTTAAGCGTATAGACGGCGCGAAGCGACTTTGTTTTATACTGTGTAAGGAGGGTAGGCCTTATTTTTTTAACGAAAAATTTTAAGATTTCAACATTGAATTACGATAAAACGATACATTTTACAATGAAAGTTCTCATGATCTTTTTTAAAGTACATTAAAAGACCTTTAAAATGCATTTTTATAAAGGCTAGAGGCCTTTATAAAAACTAAGTTATGGCGAAAATAAAGTCATTACTTTTTAATTCCTGATACCTATTAGACCAGCAAAATTGGCCATGTTTGTACATAAAAGGGACGGTGTCCCTTCGTTCAAGGAAGCGTGTTCGTGTCGCGGAACACCCAGCCAGTGGGTTAGAACCGGTGTCAGGTTTCGTACACAACGATGTACACTTATTTGTATATTTATATGTGTAGGTACTAAGGACTTCACTTAGTAGAATGTTGTATTTAATGGGGGTATTTTTGCTTCTTTCATCTTTAAACAAGTAGACGAATCTCTGCAAATGTTTGCGATATCAAATTTATTTGGCCAATGTCAAACTACTGCACGAAATGGCCATCTTTTTGTATTTTTTTTTATATGTAGGTATGCAAAAACCATCGTAAGTTATACATATATGTACTATTTTGAAAACTGAAGGCGTTCCCCGCGTAAGTGAGGTTATCGGAGGCCCTAACCCTTCCCTATATATATATAAACATGTTTAAATACATTTTATTTTCTGAATATACATACATATTATACATATGTAGGGGTAAGTATGGGTAACTTACGACGTTCTAAGTAATAATAACTTGAGACACTTCACACACGACCGTTGGATCCCAAACTAGGCAGAGTCTGTGCTATGGTAACCAGATTGCTGATACATACTTATATATTACTAAATACACACATATTACAGATAAATTACACCAGAAAGTCACAAAATATGTTATATGAAATATGTTATCAAAAATTTAAGAAAATAAAAAAGATTGTCGTCCTAACCCACTACCATGTTGAGTCAGATATAATTTTAGTAATTATATTATATATAGAAGGAAAGAAAGTACAGTAGTGACCTTAAAAAATGTGTGTTTCTGTATGTACGTATGTGCGTTGATGATTGATGATTTTAACTGCATCAAAGATTGACACTTTCTTTAAATATTGTTACCTACATAATTATTTATTCGTTAATTATCTATGTTTTAAATGAAGGATTATTCAAATTGTGCAAATGGTCATCATCATCATCACCCAATTTTATTTGGGGTCGGTGTAATATGTTTTATTCTTCCATTCTAGTCCAGCAGTTACTCCATTCATCTTTTCTTTGGTCGTCCTCTTCTCGTGTACCCGTCAACATCCAAACATAAAACTCTTTTCACCACATTTTGCTCATACCTCCGCATCACATGTCCATACCACGATAACCTATTGCTCCTCAGCTTTTCATTCACTGGTGCTACTTTCAGGCTTCCTCTAATATATTCATTTCTCACCTTGTCCATCCTAGTCACACCACTCATCCATCTCAACATTCGCATTTCGGCTACGTGCAGGTGTCTGTCATCCGTTCTCTTTGTGGGCCAACTTTAAGATCCATACAGCACGGCAGGTCTGATGATAGTAGATTATACACCTGTCCCTTTTTTGAAATGAAATGAATTTATTTATTTGCTCGAATATGGTATTACAGGTGTCAGGTGTTTATAAATATAGTTCACAGCATATTCTATCCAATGGGACGTGCAAATTATATAAAATATATCGGATTACATAACAATATTTAATGAGTTGACAATAGAAAGACTTACAATTAAGATATAAATCTATCCTCAAAGTATTCCTTAATGCTATAATATGTTTTATTTATTAAAAAGTCAAACAATTTTTTTTTAAACTCTGGTGTAGGCAGTTCCCTAATAGATTGGGGGAGATGGTTATATAGTTTAATTGCCATGCAGTATGCGTTTCTTTGGAACAGTTTAAGTTTCATTGTAGGTAATTTTAGTTTGCGTTTATGTCTGGACGTGTCATCAAAATGTGTGAAGAGTTCTGGATGTTTTTTTTGTAAGGAGGCATATTTCTATTATATAAAGCCAAGGCACAGGTTTCTTTAACGTAATAAGAAAATTTAACAGGAAAATTGTGCAAATGGTGTTACTGTAATTCCAAAAGTAAAAAATGGTTAGGTTATCTTACCCTTCTGGTATGAAAGCAGTCAAAAATTCGTCTGTACCTGAAAGTAACAATACGTATTTTAGAAATTATGGCAAGAAGACTTAAATAAACAGAACTGCTTCTTGTCCAATTAAAACAATACACACAATCACAGGAATTTAATAACTCTATTTCTCTTTTTTCTCCTGTATTTCTTTTGTTACAAGAATTGATCTTATTCCTATGTAGATGTCATTTTATACACCAATTTTATGTCTTAATTATTATTAGTGGTTTTGCTCTATGCCATAAAAGTGATTAACTGTGACAATAAAGATAAATAAACTATATATGTATGAGGTTTACAGGCAGGGGAAAACATTGTTTGTGTTTCCATTTCCTTTCACATAACTTTATATGTGTTATAAGTTAACCGGTTCAGTAAATAGTTTTTAACCCTCGACGCCAAAAATGACGTTATAAATTTAACACAGTTATCTGTGTGTCTGTCTGTAGCTTTATAGCTCCTAAAGGGATGGACTGATTGAGGTGCTTTGATGGATCTTGTTATCATTCAGGAAAATCATATAGGGGGCAAACGAGCAGACGGGTCAACTGATGGTAAATGACTACCGCCGCCCATGAGCACCTGCAACTCAAAAGTCACAAGTGCGTTACCGGCCTTTAAGGTGGGAGTAGGGGAATGAGGGAATAAGAGACGAGGAAGGGGGAGAAGAAGAGGGAAGGGTTAGGGCCTCCGGTAACCTCACTTACTAGGCAAAAAGCGATGCAAACATTGCTTCACTGCCGGTTTTCTGTGAGGCCGTGGTATCACTCCCGTCGAGCCGGCCCATACGTGCCGAAGCATGGCTCTCCCACATCATCAGCTCTTTTCTAATCATTGAAGGAATTTTTGAGTCAGGGCTTTTTTTATACTTGTTAATTATTATTTACACTTGTCTACCCCAACAAAATCTTAGATACTGGATAAACTTCTAACGTTTCGGCACTGCCACAAACAGCATTTTCACGAAAAATTCTTGTCATTCTTCTAATATATAAATGTAGTAAATATCGTCACAGTAATAAACTCAAGACACAAGTACAAAAGAACTATGCGACTCCTTGAATCCACAATTCCATGTTTAAAACATTACACAACAGCTATAATAAATAATAACAAAAAGGTTGCTCACGCGCATTCAGAGGCGCATTGTACAGTTGCGCATAGACTCTAGACTTGGACATAGACAGAACAATGGCCGCAATGACAAACAGACCCACATGCAGTCCTCTATGTCTATCTAACCATAGATTTATATCTTGGATGGCAACCGGTGTATTAGAAAGGAATGTTTGGGAATTTAAAACAATATTAAAGGTAGTGAAGTCGGAGTATGATCGTAAGGACTTGGGTTTGATTCCAACGCCTAATTGCCATATTGGTTCTATTATTCAGGATTCTTGTGGGAGAGCCATGCTTCAACACGTATGGGCCGGCTCGACCGGAGTGATACCACAGAAAACTGGCAGTGAAGCAATGATTAATTACATTGTTTTTGGCCGAGTGAGTGAGGTTACTGGAGGCGCTAACCCTCCCCCCCTTCCCCTCTTCCACCCTTCCCCTACACCATTCTTAAATACCGGCAACGCACTTGTGACTCTTGAGTAGAAGAAGGAAATGTTGGTCTGACATAAATAAACCTTTTGCCTATTCCTTGAGCGACATACAGGTGTTAGTACTTATATAAAATATAAGAAGGGTTAACATTGTAAAGGCAGTTCCTCAAATACTCAGACATGGTAACCTTGTGACCGAGGGTGCAGTGGAAAAAATACACAATTTCCTCCCAGGTGGGACCGCTGGACCGATAGGATACTTGTCTATGATAAAAAGGAATTATTTAACCTTCTCGTCATAAAATCAAGTGTTAAATAATACTGTACAAATATATTCCCTATTAAATATTTTAAGTATGTAATAATTTTGTAATTGTGACAACATTAAAAGTAAATCATCTGACAACAGCAAAGTATGACGCCAAGTTGTTATGTCATACAAGTTTTAACAGAATCTACCATTTTGACTTTTATTAAAAATATACTGATTTGATTTGAAAATTAATTTGTTTTTTTTTTTTAAAGACAACTCCCGCATTAGGAATTACTCCTGTGTCGCGGGGGACTTTACAAACATAGAAACAACGGACACAAAGAACACCCAGACTTAGGTGGGAATCGAACCCACGACCTATAAGCATAGCGGTCAGGGCCACTAACCACTAGACCAACAGACCAGTCGAACTGCAGTACAGTGGGCAAAGAGGTCGAAGGCAGCAAGGTCAAAGACCTTTAGATCCTAATATTAAAATCAGAAAATTCAGTCATCAATAGTTGTAAATTAAATCCTTTTTAATCCAGTAATGATTAAAAAGTACCCTCTGAATCAAAAATAAAACAAATAACAAACAGGGTGTAGAAAGCAAACAAAGCCCGGGCTAATAACTATGCAAATTCCGTCAAACAAACTGACAGAAACAACTAGTAGTACGGAGTTACAAATATTGGCCGAATTATTTGAGCTTTCGCTCCCCGCATACTGTTTTGAGCGGTGGGGTTAAAAGGGGTTGTGTGCTGAGAGGAAAGAGGTCTAGTGATAGTGGTCCGGGGCCTTGGGCTAGTAATGAAACGTCTGGATCAGTGGATGCCGCGGGCAATGTGCATCAACAGTATGTACAGTCGGGTACGTAGGTTTAACAACGTAGGTAGGGGGATATTCAAAAAAATTGTAAGAGTTCTGTGTTTTCCATTGAATATTAACTTTATTCATTGGTTGTTATAATTTTTTTTTTTAAATAATATTCTTTCAATCAACAGAGCTCGGCGGACCGTACTCTGATTGCAAATAAAAATCAAAATCAAAATTATTTATTTCAAGTAAACCTATTGTAGGTATTTTTGAATTGTCAGGAGGAGTCAGTCAGTATAAGTCGGTCGTGAAGCTAGTCGCCTGTTCCAAAACGTAGATCCTATGGAGATGCAATGGAATTCAATCTATCTTCGTTTTGGTTAAGGTAAATAGTTCGCTAGACAGGTATTGTTTTAATATACGGCTTTTGACTATTGAATTCGGCTATTGAATTGTATCATCAATCACGCAATGAATTTCTTATCAGGCTACGTAGCCGTGTTTATTTTGATGTATACTTCAAATATAGAACATATAAATGTGGCTGTAATATTAATTTCGTTCGTTACAATTTGAGTCGCTATAGTTTGATTACCTGATAACTGATAAATTATTGAATTAAAAAATAACAAGAATAATTTTTAGCCAATAGAAATAAAAAATCTTTAGATGTTACAAGTGTTGTTTAATTAAATTGATCATTTTTACCTTTTCGTTGAATTAGATTGACAAATAAAATCGATCAGAACGTTCTATTTGTCGTCGTCTAATTTTAAACGGAACCTCAAACGAATTAACTTAAAATAAAGTCAATCAACACTGGTGCTAGCGAGCGTACATTGCGTTTAAGCTTAAATTCATTTAAGTTGAGCTTAGTGTAAAGTTTGGGGTCGGACCCCGCAGCCAATAATGTCCAACAGCCTTTGATTTCAGCACACTGTGCACTGATTCGTTAGTAAACATAAACACACGCTCAAATTAGGAGTTTATTACATTTTCTAGTTGAGTGTAGTTTGGGAGGAACTCAATTTAAAAAATGTTTCAAAAAAATTGATTTGCGTTCATTACATACTGTCATATGACTTTTTTTAACTTTCGTGGATCTTATAATGTAAGTTCTAATTCTTAAAAAACTTTAAGTCAGAAGTACAAGAAAACTGCGAAACTCTATAAAAGGTCTTATGGCAGTAGAGGGAGCTCGTGAGGTATGAAAGAAGAGAAGTGAATCGGCTTTTGATTAGCAAATAGTTTGACAAATACTCGTATGTCACAATATTTGTTGCTCTCTACAAAAAAGGAGGACCTTTTCTAACTTGACCTGTTATTACACATGGTTCCAGAACTTCGTTTTTATACTAATGAGTACGTATACAAGTTCATTGGCAGCCGGGTGTCAAAAAGTTACCTGTACTTATAAAAAAAACCAGTACTTCCTCTTTGCACGTCCCTCCTTTAAAAATACAGACGCTAGACCACTAAAGTTAGGTGATTATCTATTAAAAGCAAATCTACATTAAGCATGTTTTGGAGGTTACTCCTTAAGAATCGATTTTCATATAAGGCGCCCGGTATGAAAAAATATGAAGAGTAAAATTTATCAGAGGGCAGCGTAACGCTTTAATACTTTGTTGTGCTTCTTCTGCATTATTGCAGTAATAGGAGTACGTAGTAGATGTCTATTTACATGCGTCGAGGACAAGGAATAAACTAAGTAAAGGTATAAAGGTACAGAGGGGGGGGGGGGAGGGGGAGAGAGAGAGAGAGAGCCACCAGTAAATTGTAAACTCCAGTCGTGCGTCGCAGCTGACACACACCTTTTTTTTTCAAAGGCATGATTTTGTTTTTTTTGTATTTCGAACGACATTAAAACAACTGACAAACAATACGCAATGCGTTGCAAATGTTAACATTGAAATCTTTAGATGTCAGTCTCTTTGATATCCAGCGACAATAAGTATAAACATATCAATAAATTTTAGTCTATTTTCTGTTAATGTAGATATATTATATCGCTTCCAAACAACTAAATAAGCTTCAACATCGATTTAAGACTAACCTAAATTCAACTCGATTCGCCTACATCAAAGCATCGGTACATTTTGGAATCGTGAGCATACCAGTGCATTGCGAAACGGAGTTACGAATTGAATCGACTGAGGACACGATAATCGATATAATAAGGGGCCCGGGAATCGATATCGAATGTATAATGCACGGCTCGAGCGTTTACCGAGATAGGACTTGTAGATGAGGTTGAACTAAATAGACTCTATTTTATTATCGAGTACGATTTGCAACTCTTTGAAGTAGCTAATGCTAACGAACAACGAAAAAATATAATACTTTGAGAATTGAGAGTTTTAACATGTCAATACATGTATTTATACTAACATAATAATTTCTATACTTATATGTATTAAAAAAATGTAATCTATTACGAGTCCGTCCGGCTGTCCTATCCAGCCGAATTTTTTTTGAAGTTATATAGTTCTTTTGGCGCGTTATGGAAAAATGATGAGAGTAAATTTTTACTCGCAAAAAACCGACACCCTGAAGTTAGCTAGACAACATTTTAGTTATTCAAAAAAGTTCCACCAACTTCACGATAGTGATAAAAATGGTTTTTACATATTACTTTGAGTGTTTTTGTAGAATATGAGGTTAGTTGACGGTATGTATTATTTGTTATGATATTTAAATAAACTTTATTTAACTAGATAAAAGTATAACTTCTTACGTGCGTACATAAGTACACACACACTTTTTTTATGGAAGGTGTTGATGCACAGATTTGTCATCAAGCATTGGAAATCATATTATTTTCACCTTTCTTAAGTTATATTAAAAAGTAATTTCTTTTTGTACATTTCTTATGTTTTCATAACCTCTCTATATCTAGATAGGTACGAGGTGCGTATTTGTCTAAGAACACTCGCCAGTAGGTTCTTTCATTTGAGCTTTTGCCCGCTTAAATTGGTTGAATTAGAGGGAAACCAGGTGTGAACCACGGAGCAGATACAATCTGCTCCGTGGTGTGAACATTCAACTTAACTGCGGAGCAGCACAGGTCCTATAGTAAACCACCTAAAGTTTGCTTTTTTTAGTTGAACCCGCTAAGGGTGCAAACTTCAGTTGGTTCATTGGAACTACGGGTTAATTAAAAAATATATCAAGCAATTTTTGAGGAAGTCCAAATAAATCAGGTTAAGCCTCTTTAGTTAGTGAAGAACGGCTATTCCATAACTATAACTTACCATAACTAACATAACCTAACTAATATTATGGGTGTACAAATAATATCAATAAATGTTAGATAAATAATCATAATATTATTTATACATTTTACCATACATAAACACTTATATTTCACACAATTTAACAAAACAAATTAAATGATTACACTTTTAATATTAGGCTTTAATACCAATGATAATATTTCGTCGATTTTATGGCCCACAGTTTCTACCAAATATTAAATCTGGTATCTTTGCAGTAGGTCAAAAACATTATCTATTTAACTCATAACTCAATATGTTTTGTAGAAATGGTGACACAACACACACGCAAATTGAATTGATCAGAGCAATGTAAGCGAGACAAATGGCGATTTTATTGAATGCGTCGGCTGCTGATGCAAAATAATGTAGTCTCATCGCTATGATTTCATATCACTACGGGTAACTGACACACTTATTTGATCAAATCTTTTTTACCGACTTCATAAAAAGAGGATCGGTATTTAGCAGTTGACAGTGTGACAATGTTACAGTGTGTAATTATGATTTGGCGAAGATGTATGGAAGTTTGTTACATTTTCACGCAAAAAAACTACTAAACGAATTTTGCTGAAGCCTACGTGTTGACAATTTTTGTTTTTTTTAGATTATAGGGGGCAAACGAGCAGATGGGTCACCTGATGCTAAGTGACGGTACCTGTGGTAATCCCACTTCCCACTAATATTATAAATGTGAAAGTTTGGATGGATGGATGAATGGGTGTTTGTTACTCTTTCACGCAAAAACCACTGAACCGATTGCGATGAAACTTGATATGTAGATAGCTGGAGACCTGGATTAACGCATAGGCTACTTTTTATCCCGATATTCCCACGGGATCGGGACTTACGCGGGTGAAACCGCGGGGCACTGCTAGTTTATAAATATATTGAGTAAATTGGAAAAATTATAACGATAAGCGTCGAGTAAGTACGAAAAAAATCCTGCTATCTAAGAACTGCCTCGGCGTGTATTGCATTTACTGTTAAAATTACAACCAAATAATGTATGATGGGATCATTTGTCTTAAAACTTTTGACATTGAAAAAATAGCGAACTATAATGAATTCATTAAAGATACATACGAAGTCGCATTTGGTACTTTCTAAAATATCTAAAGATGTTTTCTGTATGTCAGAGGACTCGGATTTACCTGTAACAGGTAGTTCGACCGACCCTATGCGACCCTGACTTCTATATCCTTCCTCAATCCACCCCTATAAGCAATATCCTTTTCCTCCAATTGCCTTCATTTCTTACCTACCACCTTATCTTAAATTCCCAGAGTGCCAGGTTTGCGACAATAGGCTTGCTATTACGTGTTTGGCACCAAACTAAAGTTTGCAAAACGTGGCTGTTTCATAAGTCAGTTAGTTTAGTTTATGACTAAAAAGTAATTGATTCATTTATGGTGCCTGCCACACCCATTAAACAGATCTTAGAAGATGAGTGAATAGTGTCACGCCTCAATTACTATTAAACAATTGATTTCCGCCATGTAACATACGTCAATTAATTTGAGATCTATCATACCGGCGTGAGTGTATTTATGTATGTATAGCAGTAGGTAGCTACATCGTGGAGTGCGGGGGGCTTGGCTCCTCAAGTACTGAGAGGCGCGCGCGCGGAGGCACTTCGAGTCTGACCTTGTACCTTATCTGGAAATCTCGAATACTATATAATATAATTTATAAATTGCCGTGAGTTTGTTTGCCCAATCATTTGGAAACGGGCGGTTAGGCACAGGCAGATATGATATTATGTTTTATATTTTTATAATTTTACATTTGACAAAGCAAACTATTCAAAATTAAAATCAAAACTATTTATTTCAAGTAAACCCATTGTAGGTATTTTTGAATTGTCAGGAGAAGTCAGTCAGTATAAGTAGGTCGTGAAGCTAGTTGCCTGTTCCAAAACGTAGATCTAGAGAATACTATTGTTGCGGTGACTCTGTGTTGATTGTTTAATTATAATAGTTATTTTTTAAATTGACGATTTCGAATAATTGGTGATCAATTTTTAACCGACTTCAAAAAAGGAGGAGGTTCTCAATTCGACTGTTTTTTTTTAATGTTTGTTACCTCAGAACTTTCGACTGGGTGAACCGATTTTGATGATTCTTTTTTTATTTGAAAGCTGGTGCTTCTTGTGTGGTCCCAATCAGTTCAATTTGGTCCAGTTCTGACAATGGCATCCATGAGAAAACCATATATGTCTTTTATGGAACAGTTTTTTTTTTGTTCAAGTCGTTTTTTTTTAAAGAATTATATGAAATAAAGATATTGAATTTGGAATTTGGTATTTTTGAATTGTCAGGAATCAGTCAAACATATACCACGTTCCTATAATCAAGAAACGATACGTTTTGCTTGCTTTTTCTTGATTATAGGAAGGCGGGATAAGTCAGTCGTGAAGCTAGTTGTTTGTTCCAATACGTAGATCCTGTGGAGAAGAACAGGCAAGGAACTCCAAGGACACTGTTTTTTAACATGTTTTTTACAAGTCTCTGGTTACATTGCTTATATGCGCAAATGAAATGTGAGGACAATGTAACGTATTGTTCCAAAATACAAACAGTCGTAACTAGCGACCCGAACCCGGATTCGCACGGGTGCAATGTAGATACTAATGTGGTGAACAATTATCGTCATATTTCAACAAATTAACAGAAAACAATATAAAACTATACATAAAAACTCTCCTCTTGCATCACTCTATCTATTGATGAATACCGCATTAAAATACGTTTCATAGTTTAAAAGATCTAAGCGTACAGACGGCGGCAGTGAAGCGACTGTGTTTTATACTATGAAGATATATAAGTAATAGCAGTATGTAGATGACCAGCCCCGACTAATGGCACTCGTAATACATAAATTTCAGGAACCGGTGAAATTTTTTTAAACCGGTTTTGTCACACATAAATACCGTTTGACATTTAGTACGTGGTTTATTTTCGATTTCTTCGGTTTATTCTAAAACAATTTTTTTTAAGGTTGCTGTTGACTGTTATCGGGCGCAATATCTTTCCTCATTGTCATTACTTTAAAGGATTATATAATATCTATAACGTTAGAAGTAACTCGGTCAGTTCCTAGTATTTCGTCACCATTGTCAGGTATCGTATCGATCTTAGTGTTAGAAGTTGGAGGTTACTGGAGGTCGTAAGCCATTCATCTACTTGACGTATCAATTCTTTAAGATAACTTCGGCTGGTTCTGCTACCTTTTATCACTAACTAGAGATGGATAATGGGAATTCAGGCCGCTAGTTGAACGGCGCCGTATAGTAAAGAGGCTAGGCTGTTAATTGAAGGGCTAATTAAGCTAGTTGGCTGCGTCATGAACACTATACCAAAACACTAGATGACAGCCGTTGAACGTGCGTTTTTTTTTCCTTGAACGGATTTTTATTGATATCCTACAAATTATAAAACAAAGTCTCCGTCTATCTGTTTGCGATAAATTCAATAGCTACCAAACAGATTTTTATATGTTTTTCACCAGTAGACGGAGTGATTCATGAGTAAGGTTTAGGTGTATATTGTATAATTCATTAAGGTTTTGTGAACAATGGCTGAAATATGACGATGATTGTTGAAGATGTCGGAAAATATCTAGGTATATATGCTTTGCTACCCGTGCGAAGCCGGGGCGGGTTGCTAGTAATTTTATAAAATGTAAATTTTCGACCTGTTGGCGAACACTTCAAGAAATTGGAAAGGGAATAAAATGGGAATAAAATAACTTCTTAAATACCTATGCAAACTAATTGCAAAAGTTTCAAAATACATGAAAGTGATTAACAAACCAAAAAAAAAACACACAAAAGGTACTTGGTAATACACAAAGTAGGTTGAAATTGTTCAACATGTTCGCCAAGTTTCATGCCCATTGTGCCACTGCACAATAAGCAATTCATTACAGGCACCAAGCGTAAATTTTACATCGACACAACAATATTAATAATTTAAACCAACACGGAAATAATTTCTGAACTTGGACTGTTAAAATTGTATGTAATTAAGTTGTTAACTTAGTGGAAGAAAACTCGGAAACAATTATTGCAAGATTAATGTCTTGTAACTTTGTCGCATCAACAAGAACTCGGATCTGTAATCTTGGTTTTAATTTGCAAGGCGATAGAAATTTATAAATTAATCTTTTCTTCAGATTTAAGTAAATAAGTACTTTTTATAAAATATGTAAAAAGTGGATATTATTAAACATAAATGGTCGGCCTTATCACCACAAGCAATATCTTCCAGGCAACTTTTGGATGGACAGGACTGTAATGATTTAGCGTGGATGGTTAAGGTGTCAAATATGTGCCTACATATAAATGTTTTTCAGATCAATGTCTTGATCCTGGAAGAACTCAAAATTAAGGAGAGATTATCGTCGACTGTGCACATACGAATCCTTAAATACTTCGAACACATTGATCGAAACCAAGACTCCAAAAATCATTGTCCAAAGACAAGTAAAAGGGAAACGGTCACGTGCTGGACAGACATGATAAAAGCTGCAACACAATACCGCATAAGCTGAATACCGCAGCAAATGGAGACGCATCGCGAGATATAATAATAAATAATAACAATAATAATACATTTATTTTATAAAAATATAACCTTTACATTATAGTCATATACGTTCTAGGTAGGCTACTCAAATAGCCTGTATTAAGAACAATCCTTTACTGAGTTCCAAAAAATTAAGAAAAGGTACGTATGTATATAAAATTGCAAATTATAATTTAAATTTATAATACTAGATTACATTAAATGGTGTGTGTATGTGTGTATGGCTGTGTGTGTGTGTGTGTATGTGTGTGTGTGTATGTGTGTGTGTGTGTGTGTGTGTGTGTGTGTGTGTGTGTGTGTGTGTGCGTGTGCGCGTGCGTGTGAGGGTGTGTGTGTGTCTATGGAATGTGTGTGTATATGCATTATCCAAACCAGAGTAATATCATGAAATCACGACCACTCTGTCAAGAGTGAACGACTGAGGAGGCGGACTAGTAAATAAGTTAGTTTTTTTTTAATCTCCTACTAATTTTTTTAAATATAACTAGTATTTTTGTTACGTCCCCCAGCTAAGCTAAACGCTTGTGTTAGGTGTGGGTCACGTCCCGAGATGGAGTTTTGAGTCGTCGGCCCATGTCGTGCGGTGTTCCGCAGGGGTCTGTCCTTGGACCACTCCTGTGGAACATGGGATACGACTGGGCCCTTCGAGGCGACTTCCCCCCCGGGCTCGGCGTAATTTGTTACGCCGATGACACGTTAGTCACAGCCCGGGGGGCGAACTTTCAGGAGGCGGCGCGCTTGGCCACCAGGGGAGTCTCTCTGGTGGTCGGGCGCATCGAGGCGCTGGGCTTGCGGGTGGCCCTGGATAAGACGGAGGCCCTTTTATTCCATGGGCCCCGTCGTGGTCCACCCCCTGGCGCCTCTATCGTAGTTAACTCGGTCCTCGTACCGGTTCAGGCCCACATAAGGTATCTGGGCCTGATCCTCGACGGTAGGTGGCTCTTCGACGAGCACTTCCGACAGCTTGCTCCGAAGCTGGTCGGCGCTGCGTCCGCCCTTGGGCGACTCTTACCCAATTTGGGTGGACCCAGCGTCGCTACAAGACGGCTGTACACGGGGGTTGTCCGGTCAATGGCACTGTACGGTGCACCGGTGTGGGCGGGAGCTCTGACCGCCTAGAATAGGGCGCGCCTCTGGCGCCCTCAGAGGGTTATGGCGGTTAGAGCCATACGCGGATACCGCACCGTGTCGACGGAGGCGGCGTGCGCGTTGGCCGGGACTCCCCCGTGGGATTTGGAGGCGGAAGTGCTCGCCGAAGTATATCGGCGAACGGCTGAGTTCCGGGCGGGAAGCGGCAGTCGGCCCCCGCCCGAAGAGGTACGCGAATGGCGTGAGGCCGCTCGCCGAGCCACCATGGCTCGTTGGTCGTCCCGACTGGAGGCTCCACGTGCTGGCTTTGCCGCCGTGGAGGCGCTCCAGCCGGTCATCGTCGAGTGGGCAGGGCGGCAGCACGGGACCCTTTCCTTCCGACTGACGCAGGTCCTTTCCGGGCACGGCTGCTTCGGGAAGTACCTGCACTCGGTCGCTAGGAGGGAATTGAGTCCCGCCTGTCACCACTGCGACTGCAGTGAGGACTCGGCTCAGCACACGCTGGCGGTTTGCTCCGCCTGGGCGACGCAGCGTCGGGCCCTCACTGCGGTCATCGGAGGGGATCTCTCGCTACCGGCCGTCATACGCTCCATGGCCGGTAGCGACAGGAATTTTACCGCGGTCGCGACCTTCTGTGAGGAAGTCATCTCGCAGAAGGAGGCGGCGGAAAGGGTCCGGGAGGACGACCTCCACTCGGACCTAATTCGCCGCCGGCGAACCGGGCGGCGGAGGCGCGCTTACCAGCGCCTCATGCCGCCCTGAGTGTGGCCGCGGGTGGACGGGACGGGTTTTCCCCTCCACCCGCTGTAGTGGCCCCCCGCGAGGAGGCGGCGTCCGCGTGTGCCTGGACGTCGCCTAATTGAGAGGATTTTACCGGAAGGTGGTGCCCGCGCTTTTGCGGGCAGGCGCTAGGAGGGTTCCGGATGTCTTAATAAAGCAGTTCCCGGATCCCTCCTACTTAAGGCGCAGTACGGCACACCGTGTGGTTTTAGTCGGTTCGATTCCGACACACCGCCCCACCGAAAACCCCGGTGGGGTGACGGCCCGAGGGGGTTTCCACACGCACAAAAAGAAAAAAAAAAAAAAGGTGTGGGTCACGTCGGTGGTTTACTGGGTGGGGTTTGAACCCGCAAGCACTTAATCGCATATCCGATGCCTTTGCCACTACGCTACCGCCAATACTAACGATGAATAATAATGTTATATCCAAAATCCTTTGTCTGTTTTCATTTATCTGTTAGGGTAAAAGCTTCCTGGACTTAAACCTGATGTATGTATATTACGCTAGTAATGATATGAACTGCGATCGTCTTTAGTATGCAGCGCCTCCAATTCGAGCACATTTTTTTCTGTGCTCATATAAATGATCTCCAAGTCCTAAACTATCTCTTTGCTAAATTTCATTACCATCGGAATAGAAGTTAAGGTATAAAAAAGTAATAAATATTTTACATCGCTATATAGATGCTTACATCTATTGCATGTGCGAGTATACTCCCTATATCTCATGAATAATAGAAAAAGGACAACAATCTAACCCCTTGGAGGTTCGAGTTCGAAGCCGGACGGTGTAACCAATCGGAATTTTATAACAGAGACATTGCCTGTAAGGTATGGCAATGAAACTGCCCATAAATTATGTCTCGGACATCGGACCACCCATCATATAAACAAGTTGAACACTACATCACTTTAATAGAATTATATTGTGTTAAAGATGGTCTAGTTAAAATGAAAGTATGTGTTAACTATCACTTGCAAAAACAAACACACTTGTAAAAATACAAAATTGGAAATCCTCAAGTCATTCAGTCAAAAGCGGACGCACGCTTCGATTATATTAGCCTAATCGTTGAAAGGATAAACAAATTTATATTGATCAATTTCATGTCAATCAATTTAAATGTTAATTTAAAATAGAAGACAAAAGACCAAAAATAGAGAAGGCATAAAGCGAGCTATTTACAATTTATGGAACCTACATATGTGAGCTATCAATCGAAAAATAATTATCATAGAAATGCTTAAACGCCAGAGGGTACGCTTGAGGCCTCGGCAATAAAACTCGGCGACGGAACACCGTGCACCGTGGGGTTTTTGGTCGGTCGAGTCCGACATACCATCTTGCGGTTTAGAGTTTCGACTTCGTGTACCCGAGAGGTGGGTACTTCCTACACACGATGAACTGTTCGCACAGTGTTAATCGCACAAGCAGCCTTTTGAATTGGCTGTTTGGTACTATGGTATGAATCGGCCAATGTATTTTTTGAACTTCGTTAATTCGCATCGTGGTGCGAATCACCGAAGGACTTTATTGACTTAGTTGATTCGCACCAACGATATTTTAGTATTAAAAGCCAGGTACAAAAACGCTTCATGACTTTAATTTTATTTCTTCATCCAAGAATTTATATAATAATATGACGGTCCTGTGGCTACTACAATATTAGTGATAATAGTACATAATGGTATTTGAACATTAAATCAACAAAGTTCCTAACATTTGTAGACATTTACTCCTAATCAACATTTCAATTTAATTACACAATTAATTATATTATCATAATTATTGTAGTTTAGAGAGATTATTGACCGTTGGCCCAATATAGTTAATGGATGGCGTAATTTAATCGAAAAGTCGGGTAAGTTATAGATATCGCACCTTATTAATTTCCGTGATTAATCCCCCTTTTGCGATTTCGCTTGCGTCTCCGCCCACGTTTCAAGCGGTTTCCGTATGTTGTGTAATGATCCAAGATGCAGTCATTACCTAACAAACATCTTTAAGCGCTATAGACATTTTAATATTATTTGCATAAAAACCTTAAGTTACCGAGACAAAATGGCATCCAGTCCTACCGTTTTAAGTGTTTTTATAGACTAGTAAAAACATTACACATACATAACCGAAACTCTACACAATCGAAATTGATGGAATTTGAACGAGCATCTATTATTCATAAAGAGATGCAAAATGCGAAAAGAGATATAAATTGCTGAAGACGTTTTAAAAATGGCGGCCTTATTTCTGACTTTATCAATCCGCGCAGATGATCCTTTTTGCACTAAAATCTATTTGAATTCGATATTCTTAAAAAAATAATTTGTAAACAACGACACGAATTCGAAATTCGAATGTTTTTTTGTTCCCTCTATTATTCTAATTGACTTAAAATGGCCGCTTCTACAGTTGCCAGTTAAAAAATAAAAGAGACCTTGTTATCTAAATTGGAATTATTGGAAGATCTAATTATTTACCGCAGGCTGTCTGCGTCGCACCCACGCTCGATAAATCAAGTGGAATACGAGTGTCCGTTTGTATTGTACTGTCATTACTCTTAAACAATGGGATAATGCGTTTATTGGTGAAAGTGTGGTTTTTAAGTAACAAAGCTTGCCGACAACCGGTTGCTTTTTGGTCTTGTGGTTTCGGTATTTATTAAATATGAATGAAATTTATTTATGCTTTTTGAAATCTGAACTGTAAAGCTGTACTAAAATTGAACTTGTAACTTATTTAGATTTCAGGGGATTTAAACATTTTTAAAGGTTAAGCTAGTAATGTGTCTCGATCCATAAACGATTATCAAATCGAGCTCAATTAGGTAAAAGATGTAACTATCCATTAATTACGTGAGGTGATTTTGGCGATTTTTCGACCCCCCCCCCCCTCTCCCCCTGGTGAGATGTCGTGAGATTTTGCTCGACCTCCTCCCCCCCGCCCCTAATCTCATGTGAGATTTTTTTAAATGCATACGTTCACGGAAAATAAAGTGTAGTAGGAGCAACTGCGGTTGTAGTACCATTTACTCCACCATGTTAAGTAGTAGGGAGACCCTCCTACTACTTAATATTATTATACTATTTACATTTTACATTTTATACTATTTTAGTGGAGAAACATTACTTATTTAATTTTACCCAGTTTTCTCGCAATTTTATACTGTTTCTTGCATCAAAAAATTACGTGATATCTGCCGAGGCCCCCCTCTCCCCCACGTGAGATGGGGTGAGATTTGGCACGATCCCCTGCCCCCCCCTAAACGCCTCACGTAATTAATGACCGCCCCTTTATGCGTGATGTGTTCTTTGAGTTTGTTCACATACCTATTCTTTGTTACTCAATTACTACCTATAAGTAAAGACTTGTTATTGGCTCTCTGTTAACTAATATCAATTTCTTCCCTTTTTATTCTAGTTTTTTACAGCTGTAAGTCTTCCATGCACTAAAATAACAAATAAATAAAAACTATTACGATTGACTGGCCTGTTGGTCTAGTGGCTAGTGACTGCTAAGCCAAAGGTCGTGGGTTCGATTCCCACCCAGGACAAATAATTGTATGATGAGCACGATAATTTGTTCTGCGTCTGGGTGTAATTTATCTATAATATGTATGTATTTATTCATATATAAGTATGTTTATCAGTGTTACCATAGTGTTTGGAATCCGACGGCCGTATGTGAGATGTGTGAAGTTATTAAAAAAAATATATATATATACATATATATAGCTAGATTAACAGGATTTCTCTTTAAATATCTGTTTTAATCTTGTCATTTCTTACAGAAAAATGTTGAATGATGATTTTTTACTAACAAAACACTAATCTGTTATAACTTCATGTTTTATGAAAGACTGCATTAGGGTTGACATACTGGTTCTCTGCTACGACTTCGGTATGTTAGTATTTACGGAATTATATAGCAACTGGTTTTCGAAATGTTTAGTTTAAAAATCAATGTTTGTTTGGTCGTATTTTATGCACTGCCGTGCCGTTCATCCGATCATCATGGATTTTCTCCTAAACATTGCCAGGGATACAGCGAAGGACATAGGTACCTTTCATCCAGAAAAAGAAAATCGCCAAGGGATGCAAAAGCTAGTAATTTAAAAAGGTATACATATGCGAACATTGATAGTTCATACCTTACATGGTCAGTTAAAAAAGTACTACTATCAACTACTACTAAAAATTATTTTCTTGTTCTCTTCGTACCTACCAATCCCTCCCTATAGTAGAGCATAAACTAAGTTTTTATTATTTAACCGACTACAAGCAAGTAGCAGACTACAAAGTTGACGAAAATTGCGATGACGAATGACGAAAAATTAGGTTATCAAATTATTACCTTGTGAAATTCTATTTTTTGCGGCAACCCTAAAGTAGACGTTATTCAGCCGCGACATTCTATTTTCAAATTATTACAAAGCGCGTTCCTATTAATTTGTCATACTATCAACGCGAGAGACTGTTTATTTTTATTCCTCAGCCTAATCTTGGTTGGTGAAAGATTTATGACGTGAGCGGTAAAGGCAATTATAATTCTGGGCGCAGCGTGGAATGTAACGTAGTTTGTTATGTGGTATTTTTTTATTGGTATAATCTGTTGCGGATATTAATGTTTGTTTTATAATTGTCGTGTTGACTGTGTATGTTCAATTTGTTTGATTAGTTGGTTTGCGATTTGAGTTTGTTTATTTTATTGGGCGTGATAGAATCACGTTTTAGGTTTTCAAAATTAGTTTTAATTTTTTACCTGAGCTGTAGCATCTTTAGTTCCACGAAAGTTTGAAAAAAGAAAAATCAGATTGTTGCCAATCCCCAAAAATATTTCTTCCACAAAAAAAATTAAATAATTGTATATCATTTTCAATGAGTACGGCGAAGGTCTCTCATGTCGATAATATAACACGTGATAATGTTGGCCGGCGAGGTGTTATACCGCCTAGAGATATTGATTGCCGTTTGAAGTTATAGGATGTAGCGACAGCGATAATTTAAGCTATTATTGTCAATTGGTTCTACATTCAAGAGATGTGGAAGATTAACAAGGCTCCTGTAGTAAGGCCACAATTTAAACATACGCGATGGTAGAATAAAAATCTTTGATATTTCAATCCAGAAGTTTTACAGTCAAAGTTGATTAATTATACGAGCACGATATGGTAGTTAGTAGACTAACTTTTAATTTCGGTTATTAGTTTAACCGAAAGGGAAAGGGTGGTTAATCAATATTGCCTAATTTTATTTCTATGTCACCCGAAGATTGACTTGTGGAAAATACATAGAGTAATGATTCCATCTTTAAAAAGTTGTTCTGTTTAATTAAACAAAATTAATTTAACTAATTTGAGTTAAAATCTTACATTATTTTTCTTTGATGATTAATATGACTTCAGTATTTTACGGACCGACGGTCATCTGACCCTTCTCTCTGATCTCTAATCAAATATCAAATTGATTAATCCTTACTAATATTATAAATGTGCAAGTGAGTTTGTTTGTTTGTTACGCTGTCACACTTTAACTACTCAACTGATCATCATTAAATTTGAATGCAAGTTGTCAGGGGTACAGAAAGCTGTTCCAGGATCCCTCCTATTTTAGACGCAGTACGGCACACCGTGTGGTTTAAGTCGGTTCGATTCCGACACACCGCCGCACCGAAAACCCGCGGTGGGGTGACGGCCAGATGGGCACACACACGCACAAAAAAAAAGGTTACAGAAAGGGACAAGGTATTTTTCATCTCGAAAAAAGTATTCTTCCCGAAGGATAATGAATAGATTGACAAAATCCACATTAACACGAGATAAGCCGCGAGTGAAAGCTAGTTTGGATATAATCTCAAAAAACTCTTCCGCTCATCGCTTGCACCACACACCAAATGCATAATTCGTCCGATGGAGTCACGAACGATGACTAGTAATAGTACCATGATCGGATCACCCGCCTCAGCTCCTAATGCGTCTGTCTTTGATATTATTATATGGATCAGCGTCATCATAGTATGAGAAGAAAAAAACTGTATCTAATACGAACTACACATTATTACGTTGTGGTTACATTAAGTGATTTGTTCATAGCATTTTATACGATAAATTTTATCATTTCTTTCTTCCAAGAGAGCTGTGCTTGTCTTTAATGCATGTTTTAGATTTAAAATACCACGTAAACACTTAATCAACAAAACGAAGGTCTTCGACCAGTGCGTCCTACGTGTTATGACATACGGTGCCGAGACGTGTACACTAACGGTGGGGCTAATCCACAAGCTTAAAGTATATACATGTAACCCTTAATACCAATTTCAGTCCTCTTTCAAGCTACACAGCTCCCAAGCGATTCTGAAAACCTACTGTGCACTGTCTTCATCAACCACAGCACTGGTATTACTAGATAGTATTTCTGGTCGCCAGATCTACATGGGCCGAGATTTGGTAGGGAACGCGTCAGTCATCCTCGAAGTTTTAAATCTTTTAATCACCGATAACAATATACCTACCGATGAACGATGTTCTTGCTTTCCAACTTAACTACATATTATAAAACAAAGTCCCCCGCGTCTGTCTGTCTGTCTGTTCACGATAAACTGAAAAACTACTGAACGGATTTTCACCAATAGATAGAGCGATTCATGATGAAAGTTTAGGTATATAATTTGTTAAGGTTTTGTGTAAATTGGTTGAAGTATGATGATGATTGTTGAAGATGTCTCTGTTACCCGTGCGCAGCAGGGGCGGGTTGCTAGTTTTGAATAAAAAATCAAAAGAAAAGCAATGAAGCGGCGTTAGCCTAATTACTAAGGCGTCGGTGGCGGGTTCCAACCCCACCCAGTGCACTACCGACGAACCCACTCCCTTTTTTTTGTGCGTGTGGGAACCCTCTCGGGCCGTCACCCCAACGGGGTTTTCGGCGGGACGGTGACGTAAACCCACTCCTAACACAAGCATTTAGCTTAGCTGGAGGGGTTAACAAAAATACTTGTAATGTGAGACCCACGTTACTAGAAGTCCTTAAAAAATAAATATTAAACCAACCCGCAGCTACCTACAATTGTTACACCGAATTAATGACAAGTATCGATAGCGTCCGTACAATTTAAATACATCAATAAATCTTATCAAGTTATCTAAGTCGTTTATTAAGTCAGTGGGACAATGGAGGCCATTTATACAGCCTCATACAACCTTATCAGATATCTCGAGCGATGGCGATAGATAACGTTTATAACAGATTCAATTAAACTGTAATTCACGTATAATTTATTTCAAGTGTAAATTATTGTTTCTGTTTAAAAGTGGTGTTTAAATGTCAGTAAGTTGGGAATAAAAAGGACCACCTGTATATTTAAGTAAGCCTGTTTTTTTATGGTATAGAGGGCAAACGAGCAGACGGGTCACCTTATGGTAAATGTCTACCGCCGCCCATGGTCACCTGCCACTCAAGAGTCATAAGTGCGGCCTTTAAGGTGGGAATAGGGGAAGGGGGGAAGGGAAGGGTCGGCGAAAAGCAATTCAATCATTGCTTCACTGCCGGTTTTCTGTGAGGCCGTGGTATCACTCCGGTCGCACCGGCCCATACGTGCCGAAGCATGGCTCTCCTATCGTTGCTGTTTGAGATTAACGTCTAAAATTTGTAGTCAATTCAAAGTCTTTCAATCGGAGTGATCGAATTCACTTCAAGGTACAGAAGATTTCTGCTTCAAAGATAGCTAAGTCGACTAGGGAGTATCTCCATCGTATGTATAGAAAACAACGGTTCTGGTCTCGTGGTTATTGATCCCGACTGCTGACCCAGAGGAGCCCAGGATGCGGGTTCAAATCCCGCACGGGACAAAAAGTGTGAACCACAAATAGTAGTAGGAGTGTTCTTTGTGTCCGTTGTTTAAATGTTTGTGAAGCCCCCCGCGACACAGAAATATTCCTAATGCGGGAGTTGTCTTTGTAAAAGAAAAGAAAGAAAGAAATACTTGTGTGATGAGCACAATTATTTGTGCTGTGTTTATTTGGGTGTAGTTTATCTATAATATAAATTATGTATTTAGTAATATATATCTAAGTATGTTTACCAGCAGTCTGGTACCCATAGTACAGGCTCCGCCTAGTTCGGGATCAGAAGGTCGTGTATAACGTGTCTCAAGTAAAATTTACTTACAGTATACGTATTGTTAAACATTTTCATGCACACCTGATCTGAGTGAATCTGAAACGGTGATTGTGACATGAACCAGACCTTCATAGTAATTTGTAACAGAGGTCGTCTTCTCCTTCGAAGCCCCGAAGAGTCACCGTTCCTTCTTGGCTGGGTGGAGATTACAGCTTACACTACTACCTCCAAAAGAATCCACTGGGAGCTGGGTAATATAACTTATATGGTTCTTTCTTGCATCTCCAAAGAATTACCCTTCCT
Organism: Euplagia quadripunctaria; assembly: GCA_963859945.1. Classification (NCBI taxonomy): domain Eukaryota; kingdom Metazoa; phylum Arthropoda; class Insecta; order Lepidoptera; family Erebidae; genus Euplagia; species Euplagia quadripunctaria. The sequence goes on along the minus strand of OY982574.1, from coordinate 1,538,624 downwards.
GTCCATTGCTGGTCAGTGTCAAGGCTTGTTCGCGTTTAGGTCTGTGCCTGACCATGTTCACTACCGCTGAATGAGATAGTGAACTCATCCAGCCTGCAGACTATTAATAACGTTGCGGCATCTTGCACACCGTACACTCTCCGTACTCTCCTTACGTAAACTCAACGGTAGAAACACTTCTATTCTAAATAAATTATTGAAACCCAAGAAACACATATATTTGGTTTTCTAAAATCCGCTGTCGGACTAGCGATGAAGGCCATAAATAAGGTCAGATTACGTATATTTAAATCCTCAATTAACGAGAATAACTGATACAATTATTATAACAAGAATGGGTGTTTATGTTTAGAATAATGACTGTAGTGAATGCTAGGTCATTATATTTCACGCCAGTAAAGTTAAGGTCTTACTGCGAGCGTGTTGTAAAGTAAACTATTTAGAACCATTCCAACACATTCCAATGAAATGAAACTACTTTATCCATATTAATTATGCAGATACATTTAGAAAAGTCAAGTCTACATTTACATTTAATACCGTGGTAACAACGCAACAGAAGATATCAATTAAAAGAAAGAAGAAAAAAATTCAATGAGAAAGGAAAACATTAAAGAAAAAACGGGAACATTAGAGTCAATAGCTCCATTAATATTTTGCGCGGTGTCCACAATGCAATTAGACTTTTAAATAAGGATAAGATAAAACAAAGAAACTTAAAGAGAGAAGAAAAATATAAAAAAATAACTCGACAATAAAAACTATGGAAGATGAAAAAAAAACTCCTAAATAAAAACTACTAGGCTCCTATTCGGTTGCTTAGTTACACTAGAATCCGAAATATGGGTTACGCCCACCTGGCCGGAACATTCCCGAAAGCACCTTTCTCCCTCCTCAACAAGGTTTACCTCTGTCTATTCCATAAATTAAAGTTTTTGAAGTAGTTATGAATGAAACTTGTAACTTTACGTAATAACACTTCATAATAATTAATACGTATGACTTCATTTCATGTAGATTGACTATTTGATTTTTATGACTTCTAACATTCAGCGATTATTGCCCGCTGCTTCTGCAGCATTCTTTTTATCGTTACTCGCTGTAGGCGTACGGTAGGACCATAGCTGTAACTTATGATAATTTCGTAGATCGTCATTGGAGAGGTGATCGTTCTTATAATAATGGAAGACTTGCCATCGTTATGGAGTTATTCTGATGGTATATTATGTATTCTGTGCTGATAGTATTGATGATGTTGTTTAAATGCATAGTTGTTTGGTGCTGTGAGTATAGTACGATCGTAATTCATTTTTGTTAGATTTTTATGAAGTTTATTGCTTTACCTACTGTTTGTCTGTTCAGCACTTCTTCAGTTGGCGTCAGGCGCCATGCCGCACTGATTGAATCAAGGAAATCCACTGATTCAACCAGTAAAATCTCACGTGACATTAGGGGAGGGGGGTGGTCGAGCAAAATTTTACGACATCTCACCATGGGGAGAGGGGGGTCGAAAAATCACCAAAATCACCTCACGTTATTAATGGATGCCCCCTTATAGCAACAACAGATACATTTGATGAAAATATCAACTGTCTACCTATTAAAGATGGATCGTGAGATACAGTCAGCTGACAGATAGCCGGACGGCGGGATGGACGGGCGGACAGACAGCGGAAGCTTAGTAATAGGGTTCGGGTACGGAACCCTAAAAAGTACTGTTCCCAAAAAATAAAAAAACAAATAGCTAACGAAGCCGCGGAGATAAGCTAGTCTTTAGTATATTATATAAATGCCATTCACATAAGTCTTTATTCCAGCATGAATACCATTTTTTCTAGCTACAACCGGTATTCAAGAATCCGTTAATAGTGGAATTTTATTCAGTAAATTGAATATCTCGTTCGCTTTAAAGTAAAATAGATATAAACGTAGAAGAAGTAGGGCCGACAATTCTAGTTGCGTGTTAATTAATGGAATTGCAACAATTGCACTTAATTACGCATTCAAATAGAGTTTAGTGCTGGGCTCCTATGTCTACACAGACTTTGTACCTTCACATTCTAGTTGAGATTGTTATTCAGGAATAAACTAGAAACAAGATAATTAAGTTTTATAAAAAGTATCAACGTTTTCATTCCGCCTAAATCATGATATTTTGTAATAACCTGTAGAAAGTAGTTGTAAGGGAACGTACCCGTACTACGTGACCTGTTCTGAGAGGGGAGGGGGTCTTCAAAATACCACGCTTGGTCACAGGGGCGGAGGTTTTCGTCACGTAGTCAATATCCTCTAGGGAAATCTCTTTACCAACTCTTACCAACCACCTTCTGTTGTTTTGTTTTATTAAACTGGTAACTAGTTACATGTAAAAAAAAAAAGTAAAAATCAGAGCATGCGGTGTTTGCTCATAAATGGTTGTACATTTAGAATAAGTATGTGTATGATAATTTAAGTGCATGAAAATAATAATAATAATAATAACTATATTGTTTTGTTGTCTTAGTATATATAATAAATGTAACAACTGTCAACAAACCAAATAAATAAATAAATAAATCTCGTGCTTTTTCGAGCTATATTCAAATATGGCGCGCAGAGTTGAACGCTTTTTAAACTCACAGGTGGCAACAAGCAAGCGTTTAGCGCTTTTAAATTTTCTGTCGGCAAAAATGATTTAAAACCATATTTAACCATATTACTACGTAAAAACTAGAGGGGGAGGGGGGTCTTGGCATATACTACGGGTGGTCACCGAGGGGGGGGAGGGGTATAAAAAATTGTAAAAAATGGGTCACGTAGTATGAGTACGTTCCTTAAATTATATCTGTGTTCCTCATTCCTTAATTTTCCACCCTTAGAGGTGGAATATTCTTTTCCACTACGCCACTACGGGTTCCAATCCCACGCGGTGCAAAAAATTGTCCATCCTCCGCGCCTTTTCCCAACTAAGTTGCGGTCGTCTTTCAGTCTAACTACGATACGGTCGAACTTTGATATTTTACGTGATGCGACTGCTATCAGACCTCCACAACGCAAGTACTAGGTGATATCGAAGTTCTGTAGTTAGTAGGTACAAAAAATTGTGTGATCCACAAATAGTTGTCCCGAGTCTGGGTTTTCTTTGTGTCCGTTGTTTGAATGTTTGTAAAGTCTCAAGAATATTTTTTGGCGGGAGCTGTCTTTAAAAAAAATAGGTAGCCCAATTTTGAGAAAGGTTATTTAACATCACGCGAACACCCTTAGTAGCAGAGCAGCGACCTTAAAAGCAACTCTAAAAACGGGTACGGCTAGTCATTGTATAATTGAAAAAGGAAAGAAAAGATTTATTTTTGGCACATAATTACACAAATAAACATTTAAATTTTCACAAGAAAACAATAAAAATAAATAAAAACAAGAACATAATAATGTAGACTAAAAAGTTAGAATGCAAAAAAAATAAAAATAAATGGGAGTTTACCATTTCTGCTCACTGGCAACACCACATCTTATTTTTATCTGCGCTGATGTAGCATACATTTTAGCTACGAAGTAATAAGTTCTACTAATTGCCTCTTAACACCATATATCACTAACTTTTTAAACACCAATATATCGTAACCTGTATACATTGGCCACCAACCATTTACGACCATTATAAATACACATATTTGTATACATCGAGACATTAATATATGATCAATAAACTTCATTATAATGCATCAGAAGGTCGTGTTAGAGATGTAATAAACAACACCGTGGGCAGTACGATTGACAAGAAGGAAAGGGTCCTCCCACACTCAGTAGACCACCTTATATCGTCTTTCGACTGCGCTTCTAATGTAGGTCGAACAATAACTAGAATGAATAAAGAATAAAAAGTTTCCAGAATAGACTGCAACGTCAAACGAGTCGATTCCCACTCATTGCAAATATTTCTATACATGAATACATCTATTTTGCATTGGTGTGGGTGTCTATGTACAAAAACAATGTTTCTAATGTACGTGTGGCCTTTTTTTAACCTCCGTCGCAAAAAGAGTGGTGTTATACGTTTGACGTGTCTGTGTGTGTGTCTGTCTGTGGTATCGTAGAGTAAGGTAATTTAAAAAAATCTGTTCAGCCGTTCGAAGATCATCAGCTCTTTTCTAATCGTTGAAGATATTTTCGAGTCAGGGGTGTTTTTAGAAAATTTAAAAAATTAATTTTAAATTTATCTTGGACAAAGAGTTAGCATTGCCATTCAACGTGGCAATGCTCGCCATCTGCTCGAATGTTTTTGTGTACCTAATAATTATTTTAGACCAATACAATAATCAAATGATATATCATTTGTGGAACTCCAGGCAGACATAGCCTGGCCTCTACAAATTAAGTGTGGTTCAAAATTAGAAAATTACGATGATAGTAAATGAGGTCTTCGGTGTAAATCAATTCTTCATCAAACGAGGCATGCGCTCTCGCTTCAAACTACACAAAATCATAGTTTCATAACCAGAAAGAGGTTACCGCCGCAAGGTTATGGTTTCGTTTCGCCGGGCTAGGTACTCCAGCAAAATGATCTGTCTTAGAGCCCCGGTGTTATGAGATATCGCACTCCTAGATCTAAAGAAAGCTAACTAAAAAAATTCAATTTTAGAGTTTTTCACACCATCGAATGCCTTATCTCAATACCTACCGACCAATAAACCAGGTTTCAAAATATCACCACTACCTACTCGACGCTAGACGCTAAATTCACGAACACGGGCTCAACTCAAAATAATAAAATAAACATACAGACCTTGTTAAGCAATATGGAAATAACTACGAAAATCAAATTTAAGGCCACAAAACATATTTTAAACAATATCATTCTTCTAGCTTCATATGAAACTCCAAAACTGCCTCAGTGCACAGGGACACAGTAATTAGCTTTTCACCTTTTCTGAAAAAGAGTGCTTTTTGAAGTGGAAACTTCTTTAGTCACGTTTGGCACTTCTGGTATGGGGAAAAAGCACTGGACCGTCACGCTAATAATACTTATAATAACATTGAGTTCTGTCAGTTCCTTATTAATTAATCTTTAAAAATTGAATTAGTTCAAAAAAGTACTTATTATGTGCGCAATTCATATGGTAAAATAAACAAAACCATAATTGTAATTACGGTGAAAATTTTTGACGCCTATAGTGCTCAATAGCGAAAACCTTATAAATATTATTTTATTATGGACTCTATCCCGCGCAAGAATCAGCGCAGGAATTCCGCCAATGTCAAGTGTTTTATAATTATACAAGTTAAATAACAAAAACGTAAAAAAATTGGACGTCTATTCGTCCATCTTGAAAAAAAAACCTTTATTCAAAATTTCGTCCGAACGTACGTCAGTTTGATGGATGTCACTAGTAGATGGCATCACTTTCTTCAAGAAAGAACACTTCTGATCGGCAACTCACAATTACTTTTTAACAATTCTTTTACACGATTATTAAAAATAAGGCTTTTTTATGTGAAAACTTCTTTAGGCACGTTGGGCACTTTTGGTATGGGGCAAGGGCACTGTGTTTGTGTGTGTGTGTCTGTATAATAATTATATGTATAAGTTATGTTTTCACTTCTGACGTGCTGTCCTACGACTGACAGTTTTTTTTTTAAATAACCTGTTTAGATCTAGGTGTGCAATATCGGAATTAATTCCAATACTTCCCGACGTAGCTGAGCACCACTGTGGCGGTAAAAGTACCTAGTAGCGTCAGTCTATTACGCAAAGCAACTAGCTAGTAAGTTAGTAAGTACTCTTTATTGTACACCAAACACATAATTTATATGTACATATACATAAAAAAAACAAATTAAACATAAAATGCACAATGGGCGGCCTTATCACAACAACATTGTAACTAACATCTAAGAACTTAAAACTTCAAATACCAGTGCATTCAACAAAGTTTGCTGATAAATCTTTTACAATTGAAGCAGCGCGTCTCTGGAATGCCCTAACAGTTTCTATCAGGCTAGCACAATCGTCAGGATCTTTAAAAAAAAATGTTAAAACAATACTATCTGCAAAGTTATGCCTAAGATAATCTATAAATAATCTAATACTATGCACAATTATAATGTATATGTATGTATTTTTGTATACATATGTTTGTGTAAATATGTATGTGAGCATTGTAATAAGTACATATTAGTACATATAATATATTTGACACCATAACCACCCACATTAAATCATTACAGTCCTGTGCATCCAAAGGTTGCCTTTTTTTATCGTGTGGAAACCCCCACGGGTCATCAGCTCACCGGGGCCGGCGGTGAAGTGGTATGTCGGAATCGAACCGACTAAAACCACACGGTGTTCCGACATAAGTGGGTCTATTGCAAGGGACCCGGGTATACCCTAGGAAGGAAGGTCCCGAGAATCCAAAGATTGACTGGAAGATATTGCTTGTTGTGATAATAACTAGCTAGCTACTTTTTATTCGCATGCACTACAGATACAACACTAACTAAATAAACCTTTACAACATTACATTGTAACTAACATAAATAATAATTATTTTGTTGATGCATAAATATTTTCAGCGCAAATCGATGTAGAAATCAAATCAGAGTAATTTTCTCTGCAGCAGAATGCAAAATGGATTTGCAATACAGGTACATATTCAACGTTTATGTATAAATTAAGTGTATGAGACCAGTCGGCGTCGGTAATAGAGCCTTCAAATAAATTAGAGGACCCCTGCGGTGCTGGGTGTGGTCTCAGTTAAAGAAGACAGCGATTTCGCATATTTTTATCTATACTTAATATTATAAATGCGAAAGTAACTCTGTCTGTAAATGAAATGTGGTACACAGATAGTCTAGAGCCTGAGAAAGGACAGGCTACTTTTAATGCGAAAAAAGGGGTGTAAAGGGCTGAAAGGTGGGGATGAAAAGTTGTATGGAAGTATCGTCATATTTAGAGTTAGAAGCTTGAAACTTATTTTTTAGGCTGTTGATTCGATATAAATACACTATTTCACACGGACGAAGTCGCGGGCACAGCTAGTTTAATATAAAAATACTTCTAGTACAAAAGACTAGAAGTTTCTCCACTCAAGTTCCTCTATTCTAAATGAACCAATGTCTGAATGGGCAAGCTCCAGTTGTGTGGTGTGCGGAGGTCTTGAATAATAAATCTCTTTGGTAGTAGAAACACTTTAAGATGGGTACTGGTAATATCAACAAAATAGCGATTACGAATCATGCCAGTGGTGAAGGTAAGCGGTTGCCTTCTATAATCATTTCAAACACTATCAAACAAAAACAACCAAATCTTTTCTTTATTTATTTTATTAGCACGCCCGCTCGCTTATACATTTAATTTTTGTCAAATTTGTATACCACATCCCTAGTGCTGAAAAAGTTATCGATAATCTTTTTTTCGCATGTCGACATCTTTTATCGACAACGTTCCTTAGCTGTGAGAAATGGCGCTTGTTGGCATATGTAATTACTTCTTAGTTATTTATTATTGAATGGCTTTGGCGATTTTGTTTGCCGATCGTTTTTAGCTGTTTTCTTATTGGATGTGTAATGAAATGAATTTGAACATTTTAAGAATCTTCTAATGCGTGAATATTTAACCGTGGGAGAGCTATGCGGCTCGGCCATAGCTATACCACGACCTCACAGAAAACCGGCAGAGTGAGGTTCCCGGAGGTCCTAACCCCCCTCCCCTACTTCCACTCTAAAGGCGGGCAACGTACTTGTGATTCCTGAGGTGCAGGTGTCCATTGGCGGCGGTAGGTGCTCGTTTGCCCCTTATCCCACTTTTTTTTTTTATCTTAGACATGATAGTCTATGAAGTTGAATGATCTCTTTCTGCACACAGTTGTATACAAAACCAGCGAAGGGCTTAAATCGTGAGCAATTTAACGATACCATGGGCCGTGTGGATCAAGAGACCGATGCGGTTAATCAATGCCTGTGATATCAGGCTGATTTTTTGATAAGTAATCGAATTTAAAACCTCATTGATCTTAATGCCTCGGTGAGCATACTAGTAAAGCCTTATTGGCTGTCGCTATCTTCTTGACTAGTTGATGGAAATCCTTCAACGATATGACGAAATTGGTAATAAAATACCAATGGGCTTTAGCGTTGGAAAGGAAAGAATATTATTAGACGATCATAGAGTAATTTTACAACGTCTTAACAATATAAAACGTGTTATTACAGTACAAAACAAGCCAAGGTTCATATTTATTTGAAATATACCATAATTATTTTACCATAACCTATGTGTATTAAGTTTTTTATCATAAACGACTTAACCGTCACCGTTAAAACATATTATTTTCACACGTATTTCTAACATTATACGGTTTATTCTTGGTTAAATAACTAAAGATAGTAATGTCAATGATTTTAGTAAATAATTAGTGACGGTACATCAGTGGTTGCGCAAGAGTCGGACGTAGGAGTTGACTAACTATCGATACTAGTGTTGTAACTACACTATTGCTGAGCATTGTAGTACGTTTGTTTTTTTTTAAGCATTAGTTAAGTGAAGGGTAAGTCGAGATTCGGTTATATTATTTAAGTTATTTGGGCAGATACTGTTTGACAGGGTTTTCTGTAAATTAGGTGAATTTTTTGGTGAATTCAAAGTAAGATAAGCGAGTATTTTTATTGCCCGATGCTTTTCTCTTAGTCTATACCCATTGCATTATTATTTTATAGATTATATACAGCGTGTAATTATCACCGTCGCGAATAACTTGCAAAAACGTCTTTCTTTGGATATTTTTATTATCACAATGCAAAAGTCAGTTCATCATAAAAATGCGAGATTAAAGATTTACAGTCAATAGTTTGATTTTTAACTACGCAGTGTAACGCAACACGCGTACTGTACGGTAAGGTGTATTACCTCATATTACCTTAAGATTTTTTTCTATAAAATGTTCTGTTTATTCATTGTGATATCACTTCTAACTCTTCTAAGTAAAAAAAAAGAATTCTCCGGCAGAAATTTTCAATGATTTTCCACTCGGAATAATGGTCTGAATATATTATTTCAGGCTTCTGTACCGTGTCACTTACATCCTGTTTATTACAAAAATATCCTAAAAGTAGTTCATTGAAACGTTCATACGCGTTACTTCGTAACATAATGGTTTGTCTTTGATATGTAACACATTCGGTATTTCAACAGTTTTTCTTATTTTTTTGCACTAATAACACTACAATAATTAACTATAGTAAAACATATTTTTTTTAATTTCAATCATTAAATAAAATCATTATAGCCTGTATAATATTTACGTTGCCGGTTTAATAACAACACATAAAAAAGTAATGAGTTATAAAATCTAAAATGTATAAACGATAATAAACTTGGCTTCAATATCATCTAACTGTCAATATAATATAACTTACTAGCTTTGACCTGCGGCTTCACTCGTGTGAACGTAGATTTTATTAATAAATTTAGGTTTTTCTCGGAAACACTACTTTTGCTGGATAAAAGGTACCATTATGTCCTTTCTGTTGTCCTGACAAAATTATAAGCGGTTGAATAGTTAAGGTGTAAATTTTGTTTTATTTTTTTTTTAAAGAGAAGATACTAGTGACGCTGGTAACACATTACTAGTATTCTTGTTAACCCCTCCTCAACAAACAAACAAACATTTATAAAGTTAAATTATGAAAGCAGTAAAAAAATCATTCTTATTCTATTGCGTTGGGGAGCAACTCCACGAACGTAATTGGTCGTAGTTCGTACTAAACTAAAATTAAATTTAAAGTGCCCTTTACGCGTTAGTATTTGCTATCAGTATAACTTCAGTCACGATTGACCGTCACTAATAAGTGTTCCATGTTTCGGAATTGATATTAATCAGTCATGACAGGCGCACAAATATACGTGTATCTAAAGAAAAAAATGGCAGTTGCCACCAAATTTAATATACGGATATAACGGACTTTTCTTTCTGAGTAAAAAATACTATCGACTTCATTTCAAAATCTTTCCCTTCCCAAACAGCACTCCTAAAAGTTGGACCTCATAAACAACAAGTTCCATTTCAATATGGATTTTCTTTGTAAGCGCGTCCTATGACATCTGTGGTAGCTTTGTGATTCTGCGCTCATGCGGTCGTTCCTTCGTAAGCCAGTAAGCTTTAATACGAGTGACAGGCCAACTTCACAAGTGCGATAGCGTCCAACGCCCAACTTCATAATAATTGATTGCTTTTAGGATACCATTTTCATGACGTTTCTGAGCAGACGTTCTAAATTCGAATGTTAGTTTTGAGGATGACAAAGGTTTTATTTTTAATTCTACTTAGTCGTCTTTTATGCCAGTACAGGCACATGAGACGATCCTTGGCCGTGTTCTTGATTCTCAATTTAGTATAGAAAAAAAAAATACACTATAACTGTTTCTAATAAATTTAATTATATTAATATTCTTACCGCACGCTGATGGGGAATTTTAATTACCTGTAACAAGAAACGATATATATTTAGTAAAGATGTGATCGGAATCCAAGTTTGTATTCTTAGAATAAACATGCATTATGTAAAACGAAAACATGTCCAGATTTCCAGCCGTGATTGTTATTACAAAATAGTTGAGTTGGGTTTTGTATTAAATTTTACTTGTCGTTAAATTTTGTTTGACTACAAAAAGGAATTGTTGGTATGGAAATTGTGCAAAATTCATAAACTATTCAATCTATTCACTACGGTGGTTGTCATTAGATGGACTGTAGTTTTACAGATTTTAACAGATAGACAGATTTATAAAGTAGGTTTGGCAAAGCCGATAAAGTATGGCGCCTAAAACAGTAGGGCGCTTGCCCCCTTAATATAAAGGGCCCCGTCACGTCCGAATCTAGTCACACAGATACACACGTGTGTAAAACTATTTTATATTTTATAATTATGAATTTACTCATGAAACTTTTTATTCGTAACTTATTTTTTTTTTTTTAGGTATAATATGTAATATTTTCACTTTTTATTCTAATATGTTTAAATTGGAAACACTCATCTTACGATTTACTACGCATAAATGACACATTGTGTGTTAATAAGCGCCGATAACCACTTACCATCAAGCACGCACTGAGCTTGACTGCCAACTTAGTTAAATAATTATAGTTAAAAGAAACTAAAAACCACTATCCACCTCCTGACTCTATCGTCAGAACATCGCTAAGGTTAATCTGTTGGACCCGTCAAAACAAACCATTTGAGCCCAAACTCGAGGAGGTTACTATTAGCCACTAAAGAGTTCCAGTATACACCTCTTAGCTCCAGGTCCAAGATGTCTAATTATAGTATTGTCATCACAATAGAAGTACGTTAAAAGTAAATTCCAAGGTTTGTTGACATAGTCAGTTACACGTGAAACTAATAAAAGTAAATAAAAATAATTATTTGTAAGGAAATTGTACAAAATAGACATACAGTTGGATCCATACGTGATGTCGACGCTTGTTAATTTAGTAAAAATGAATTATACAATTCTTCATCAAGGAAATATTTAGAAAAGTGGCCTTTTGTCGTAATTACCAAAAGCAAATAAATAGTGACTATGAAAAGATCGGAAATTGACTTACAATCTCTGTTTGCCTAGTGTCTCGTGAAAGATACCAGTAACTTGACAGAATAGTTAAAAGATTTCTTTATAGTATTAGTAGCAGTAGCAAATTGTAAAATTTCGATATTGTTCCTTTACTTGTGCTGTAGGAAATTGCTTGTTGCCAAATTTCATAAGTCTGGGTCAACGAAAAGCACTGTATACTTTTTCATTTACCTGAGTGTCAAAATATGCAGCAAAGACTGTCTGCTTCTTGATTAAACTCTTGATTTGAAGTATACCGCCTCCTTGCATCCCTATAAAAACAGGTCTTCACAGACATAACGGACGAACAACGAAGTGATCCTCTTAGGATATTTTATTCTCTTTTGAGGCACGGACTCCTGAGAAACATTGTTTTGTATCTAATATTTAAAATAAATAAAAAATAAAGTTGAATATAATTGTTGACGATACAAGAGTAATAGAGTATTTCTTTTTCTTTATAATTGTATTTGTTATAGACAAAACCATTATGATCTGTTTATCATAAATACTTCTCCTTCACGCCTCAGATTACTAAACATTTATTTCCAATTTTATGTCGCATTTATTGTGCAAATCAGACAGTCGTGACAGTTTTGTAGCAATAGGTGTACCGCGCCTGCATCTAGCGAGTGGGTGGCAAACTTTATAGCTTGTTCAGTCTCAATAACTCGAAGCGAGAGTGGTTACATGTGTTTTCTTGGTGGTTTGCTCTCAAATCATTTTTAATGGTGGTACACCGCACCGGCATCGCATAGGTAGCAAAGCGTCATATTTCAGCCATTTTACACAAAACCGTGATGAATTATACACCTAATCGTTCCTCATGAATCACTCCGTCTATTGGTATGAAAATCGGAACGGTAGTTTTTGATTTCAGAACAGACAGACAGATGCGGCGGGGGACTTTGGTTTTATAATATGTCGTTGAAGCTTAGGAAAGTATGCAAGACTGTTATATGAGTATGGTTGGAAATAATTGTAAGAGTCTAGGGATATATCATTTTAATGGGTGCGACTCTAAACTTGATAGGCAGTTAAGAGGTATTGGGTTAATCAGAACACTACAATTTCAACCTTCTAACACAAAATTTTAGTTTAGTGATTACTCGTACTACATGCTTATCTTTTTACTCAGATGCAGATACACAAATAACACAATACAATTTGAGGTTTCTGCAAAGATTTAGATGTGACCATGTCCAGGTATACTATGATCTATTTTAGAATATACCTATTAGCATTTGACACATTAGTTGTTAAAAATATATATTTCCAAATTGACAGCCGGCCGTTTTAATGTTTTTACGCCTACTATCACATAAAACCTGCTGATTGACTGTCCCAATTTATATGGAAATTATTGTGTGTGCAAACCATTCTGAACAAAGTAAAAATTTCTTAGTTCACACAGACACCGTGTCTAGATGCCCGGTCTGCATACTAGATCATGATTGTGTGACTACTGACCACGTAATGTGGCTTAGTGTCGTCTATTGAGGAGAACATACACTAGGACTACATTATTTTGAAATTGGAACGCGTCAAAAAAAAATTGATTGTAGTTACGAAATGTCTGACAAAGGAAATCAAAGGTTGAATCTATTTTACAAAGACTTGCTAGACACCAAAGAGTATACAAACATTACGTCTAGACCATAAACTTTTTATTAATTTTATGGTCTAGACACTACTACACTACTTTTTTTGTTATTTTAAGCCATAACCAATGGAGACCTTTGCTTTTTTGTTCTTCAGGTATATTTTAAAATTGATGTCGTTTACGTGATCAGCACATGAAATGAGTTGTTTTTGAAAAAACACTAAACTTGAGAATTTTCTTTCTTATATAATTGCTCATAACAAATTTGTAACCCCTGGTTCACCCCTCTAGAAGTTGAATTTAAAAAAAAACATTTTTAGCAGATGCCTACAGTAGTGCAGACAATTCAATAAAAATCATTCCACACATGAAAGACCATGAGAAATTCCTACTTTTTGTTTTATCATGAAACAAGAAACATTCAACTTACCACAACCTACTTGTTGAAGAAAATGTTTTCTTACATCGAAACTTCAGAAATTTAAGATGAAACCCAGAATTCATGATGCTTTTTTCAATAAAGTTTCGACGTGTGGTACGAATGTGAGCTTACAGTAAAAAACAAGACCTAAGTCTCTGATTTCGTTCACGCTTTGTATAGTATTTTGGCCAATAGGATAAACAGATAAATTACACCCAGACACAGAACAAATGATCCTGCTTATCACACAATTATTTGTCCTAGGTGGGAATCGAACCCACGACCTCTGGCTTAGCAGTCAGGATCACTAACCACTAGACCAACAAGCTAGACAAAATTTTTTTTATCTTTTACTAGGAAAATCGTTCTGTACATTTTAATAAAACATGAAATTGCGGTGGTTCCGAAAAGTCTTCGTAAACGACTTTATACTTGTATTTTGGTATGGCTGAAAGTATTATATGATAGCTACAATTGTGTGCACTGGTTTACACGACTTATAAGTTTAACACAGCGATTGGAATATTGGTCGCTGTAGTCGACATATTATAGAGCGGAGACCGTGATTAGGCAAACGTAGTGTAGGGCGATCTGCGGCACGATGGACCGACGACTTGAAGAAGATGGCTGGCAGCAAATGGATGCGGACTGCCCAAGGACGGGATAGTTGGCGCACCTTGGAGGAGGCCTTTATCCAGAAGTGGAAGGCGATAGGCTGATGATGATGATGATTAGAATATTTCTTAACAAACTTTTTGTCCAAAAACTATGTTTTTGGTAAGTTTCTTATAACTTAACAGCAGAACTATCGTATAGAAGTTTAAACATGAAATAAAAGGTATGTGGTATTCTTGAAAAGTAATGGTGATAACATTTGCATTCTTGTGACAGCCTGATACGGAATGGGTTCTGCAACACCCGGCCTTGCGATAAAAATGTCGCACACTGATAGTACAAATTAATTTAGTCACTACTGAGAAATCGTTAATGGCTACTCAGAATTTTGTTATCATTTTTTATTTAATTTAGAAAACCAATTGATATCTGGGTCTAAGATAGTCAGTGGGGTTTCGTGGAGTAGTGTGGCTTGAATTCCTTTATATGACGTGTGCTTTTTTTCGTTATCAGGACAAACACAATTTAAGTTCGGAAGTGACTTGATATCAAACTGGCATGCGCCAACGCACCTTGCGGTCTGAAGTTTCCTTATACGCAGACGGTTAAACACTAGAATAGGGACACATAGATGTGCTTACAAAACAGGGACATTGTTATTGTAGTATGTCTGTCACATTCGCATACAGTATCCCTATTCTACATGGCGAAACGAAAATATCAAAAAGGTAGACGAAGAATCTTCTACTTCACGAACTCGATAACGGAGGGCGTGCACAACTGAACCAGTCAGCCTGTGACAATTCAAAGGTATATAATGTAATACCTATTGATCTCGTTAATTCCTGTTTTAAAAATATATAAGTTATTTTGATTTTTATCTTGTTACGTGATGTGGTTATTTATCTAAAAAATAAATGACACACCTGATAATAACAATTAATTGTGAATTTTCTTTATCTGACTTCTATGTTTGCTTCTTAACTTTATGGATACAGTACGAACTACCGCGAAGACTGACCAATCAGGAACGGTTAACAATTTTACGGGTGATAGAACCGGACAGATTATGAACACTGCAGGTTCTTTCACAATTTGACGATTCGACATTGATAGATTATAAACCATTGAGAAATAATATGTTAAACTGTAAATAGTTGGTCATCACAATTTTTGGGTAGTTTTGGAACGCGAGAATTTTTATAATCTAACGATCGATGTTTACAATCTTACAGTGACACTATACAACGCGTTACAAAAAGATATGGTTATATTATATAGGTGGGGGGGGGTCGTGGGTTCGATTCCCACCTGATTCTGGGTGTTCTTTGTGTCCGTTGTTTGTATGTTTGTAAAGTCCCCCGCGACACAGGAGTAATTCCTAATGCGGGAGTTGTCTTTTTTAAATAGAAAAAAAAAAAAAAAAATTTGAAAGTCATATAGTGGACTCTGTGATTATTTTTTTATGACACATCACACACGTTTGATCCCAAACTAGTGAGAGCCTGTACTGTGACCAGACTGCTGATAAACATACTTATATATTACTAAATAAATACACCCAAGCACAGAACAAGCGAGCATGCTCATTACACAATTATCTGTTATGGAATCGAACCCACGACCTCTGGTTCAGCCAGTCAGGATCACTAGACCAACTACTACCATTAGCCCCGTCAAACTCCAGAATGAATGACGTCATGCACTAACACTTTGAAATTTAATTTAAAATTACCTATTTTAAAATAAATTAAATGAAACCTTTTTAAACAGACAAATTGAACTTGAAATTTTATCTATAAATCTAATATTTCATAAAAGAGAAAGCTGACATGAACCAAACTAAAGGTATTTAATTCGCCGGTTGAGACCGGAAATGTCCGGTTAAAAACAATCAAAAAATTTGTCATGAAAATCAATAGTACCGTGGTTAGACTGTTACTCATGGTCATCATCGTCATTTCAGCCATAGAAATTCCACTGCTGGATATAGGCCTCCATGACTTCCAAAAAGACCGGTTGGAAACGGCCTGCATCCACCGCCGTCCTGCGACCTTTATAAGGTCACCTGTCCACCTCGTTGATGGACGTCCTATTCTGCGCTATCCAGTCCGTGATCTCCTGTCCAGAATCTTTCGACTATTACTACATTCGTCAAATTTTTACCGACAATATTTACGATGAATGTTTCGAACCGACAAAGATTCAATTAGCTACCGCGAGATCGATCGGGCTGTTAAGCTGGTCAGTTTGTTACATTGTCCTCACGTGTTTTTTTCTTCTAAAAATTATATTTTTTAATATATTTCCTGTTGCAAAAACTGGCAATAATTTAACTTCGTCATAAATAGATGGTAGATGAACTTAATTACATAAGTTAAAACGTTAAGATAAGTACTCACTTTCCTTGTAGAAAGAAGTGAAAAATGATCAATCATTTCATTTAGTATGGAGACGAGAAATAAGGGCGTTCACAAAAAGTAACTTCTTCTAACTCAGTTACATTCCTTTTCAACAGTATTTTGCGTCGACTAAATAAAAGTAATACGCATATCTGAAATTAAAAAAGGTTTCAATTGCGGAACTTCTTTTGGAGTCGTGAGACGGCCGACTTTAACTAAGCTGCATAAGTCAACAATAAAGATGTACATTTTTTGAAGGAAAAACTTCTTTAACGGCGTTGTGCACTTTTTGGGATGGGTAAAAAATGTTACACTCGCGTCAGGACACGTGACCTGATCGAAAATTCGTAAGGCGAAGCCGAGTTTCTTATATTTAAAAAATATAACATTCGAAATTCAAACATTTATGAGCGGCCAGGAGCGGAGAACTTCCATTGTACCCTTTGTATACATTTAGATATATTATTACCTACTTTTTATTTTATCCTAATTATATATATACAAATGTGTGTGTATGTATATGCACATTGTGAAGTTATGTTTTCACTTCTGACGTACAGTCCTACGACTGACTGTTTTTTTTTTCTAAAAACCCTTTTACATCCACTAAAAATACGATCAAACCAAAATAATAGCTATCTAAAACTCATTATTGTTAAAAATATATGTATGCGTTAAAAATAAAAGTTCCAAATGCCTCAAGAAGATAAAATCAATGGTCCGTTTCGGTTTTTATCTTCTACCCTTCAGCCAGGTCTGCGTTATTGCATTCAGGATAATATGCGTATGTTTGTTTGTTACACCTTAACTACTTAACCGATCATCATGAAACTTTTGCACACACGTTGTCAGGAGTCCAGAAAAACCGTACTGTTCCCGGGGGATAACAAAATAACTTTCACGATAGCGAAGAGGCGGGCAAAATACATATTAGTACAGAAGTCTCACTCCGCAGGCTCATTTAAATAACTAGCGACTCTTGCTCCGACACAATAAAGTCGCAATTCATGTCGCACAGCGCTAACTACCTTCAGTTATATTCACCTACAAGTTGCCTCTCTTTCTATCACAAACTTCTTATGTGTTCTAACGACGCCGTGAAGTTCAGGATGTCTTATGTACCTATTACTCTATTTTTGTGAACAAATAAACCTAGATTAGGTGCTAATTAACTCAATAGTCTAGATACGAGCAGATAAGGCGATGCAGCGCTTGAGTAAGCATCAAGCTAACGTGCGACCCGACACGGCGGCGCGCGACTGCCTATTGAATTTTTCGGCACGAGCCGTTTCTTTACGGATCCATCTGGACACTTCAGAAGACCACGGCTAACCAACACTATTGCCAGGCCAGGTCCACTACGCACTTTATATATCACTCTATAGAATGTTGGTCCATATGCATCCCTAAAGCAGCGACTCCATTTCAAGCATATATGTAAACAAATTCGCCTTTTTACCTTTATTTACGGTTGCATAAACTTACTAAGGTCTTAGTAGAGAAAATCACGACCAAAACAGAATCCTTTCGACCTTGCATAACTTATAACAACATACGGTTATATTCGCGTTGTAACACAACCATTTATTTGTCTTACAAAAATGTATATCTTTCGCAAATCTAGGACCATATTAGGTCGTGACTTATTCTTGTAATAACACCAAGTGTGGCGGACACGTCACCGCGCCATTTGTTCCACTTTTGCAAGGATTGTGTTACTTTATTAAAGGCTTATTACATCAAAGAAGGTTGCTACTTTTATATGAAGATTTGAGAAAAGCTACATAGATATCGTTGGGAGTGGGTCAAATTAATGATTTAGAAGTAGAATGTTATTTTTTTGACGTGACAACGTCTTATAAATTGGTTTGCCGGGTGACACTTCAAGAAACTGCGTTACGCTCCGCTCACGTTATGCGCTCACAATGAGAGCGAGTGAGAGGCACGCGTTTTAAATATAATTCTTTGTATAAATAAATGTTTTAAATTGTTACTATTATTTCATCCTTCTTCCTACTATACGAATGAATATTCACATTAAAATTATTTTACCACTCAAAGTCGTTGTCACGTAAAACTTTCGCCCGTATACCGACTTTACAGGCAACCAATTTTTTTTATATTGTTAAGACTATAATGAATGGAAAAGTTTTTGGAAAAAATAAAGTCGTTGAAATCACGAGGAGTAGATACATGTATCAAAAGTGAACTGAACTTCCGCAACTTCAATCATGATCATTTCAGCCATAGGACGTCCACTGCTTTACATAGGCCTCTTAAAGACTTCCAAGAAGACCGGTTGGAAGCGGCCTGCATCCACCGACGGCCTGCGACCTGCACTAGGTCTGTCCACCTTGTTAATGGACGTCCTACGCTGCGCTTTCCGGTTCGTGTTCTCCATTCGAGAACATTTCGGGCCCATCGATCATCCGTTCTACGTGCTATGTGCCCTGCCCATTGCCACTTCAATTTGCTGACTTCAGCTATGTCGGTAACCTTCGTTCGTCTATATAATTATAATATTTTGTTCTTCGTGTTTCTGCACACAAAATATTTAAAAAATGTCGCAATTGAAATGATTTGTCTGTCTGGTGCAAATCTGAGTAGATGTTATTAAATCCTAATCTGAATTTGTTTGTCTGTTTGTTTGCTGAACGAAATCGTAGGACTGCACGTCAGAAGTGAAAACACACACACATCTGTATACATATATGTATATATCTGTATGTTTCTAAGCGTAACGGTCACGCGAGTTCAGTGCTTTTTCCCTACCAAAAGTGCCTAACGTGCCTAAAAAAGCTTTCACTTCAAAAACTGTTCCCAAAAAGATTGATTGATAAAAAGTACATTTTCGCGGGCGCGAAGGTCGCTGGCGGAAATTACATAGATAATATTACATTATGTAAAAATATGTATGTATGTTTGAAACATGATTTTAAAGCTTTAGTTAAATTGACATTTACTTGACGTGATATGTACTGGCTCATAACTATTTAATGCCTGCGGATCGATTACAGGAAATGTTTATCTTCAATATTATAGGCATAAGCTAATTCTCACACTTATATATGTTATTTAATTATGTGAAGCTACAGTTAAGTAAGTAAGATATATTTGTATTAACAAAATTAAATTACAATCACTTTATTATTAACCGACTTCGAAGAGAAGGTTTCCATATCGACTGATTTTTGTTTTTGAAGTAAAAACTTCTTTAGGCACGTTGTGCACTTTTGGTATTTTTAGGGTTCCGTACCCAAAGGGTAAAAACAGGACCCTATTACTAAGACTCTATCTCCGTCTGTCTGTCTGTCATCAGGCTGTATCTCATGATACGTAATAGGTAGACAGTTGAAATTTTCACAGAATGTGTATATCTGTTGCCGCTATAACAACAAATAATCAAGATAAATTAAAAAGTAAAGCCCCCCCCCATTATAGACGTATTTTTTTGGCTTATAGTATTAAATCTTGTACGATGGTGCGGAACCCTTCATGCGCTAGTAAGACTCGCACTTGGCGGATTTTTATAATATATTGAAACAAGATAATAATAATAATATCTGCTCAAATCAGAGCCTTATTCATCACGTGCCGCAGGGCGCCCTACCCTACGTTACCTCCAGCAACTAGAGCCTCATTATTCGTAATGAATGTCCACAAGACATTAAGATTAAAAGCAAAACAGTGTCGTGTTTTTCTTACTAAGTATGGTAATCACTACATATTATAAAACAAAGTCACCCGCCGCGTCTGTCTGTCTGTCTATCGCGATAAACTAAAAAACTACTGAACTGAATTTTTATAAATTAATGAGGAAGGTTGAGGTGTATAATTTGTTAAGGTTTTGTGTAAAATGGCTGAAATATGATGATGACTGCTGAAGATGTCGGAAAAAATCAGTATAATATGCTCTGCTACCCGTGCGAAGCCGGGGCGGGTTGCTAGTACTTGGCCGGTTTGTTTTACATAGTTTATTAACTTTGTAACTACTGAACCGATTTTAATAATCCTTTTACCATTAGAAAGCTATTTTATCCAGAAGTAACATAGGTTGTATTATATATTTGGTACTAGGTAAGTATAAGTAAATGCAAGCCAAGCCGCGGCACAACTAGTACTGATAATAAGTCAGATAAGCACATTAAAACTAAGTAAATCATAGTTATATTGGTCATAATACACGTGTAATAGTATTCATTACGGTATTATTTATGAAATATGAAACATAGCTTTTATCTTTTAGGGAAATCATAAACGATAAAGATCTACATTGACCATAAATTATAGAAATTATAATAAGCCGTAGTTTTGCAGTTTTATTATGTAACTTAAAGCCTGTGGGAGTGCCGGCGTTTAGGTTAAAATCTAGATAAATGAGCGTATAAATAATCATATTAGATATTAATCGTAAAAATGCAATTTACTTGTACATACATATTTACATACTCGTAAAGACGTCTCCTACGTCTGTATCCCCGAAGGGGTAGGTATTACGCGTACGCGTATTCAACATCCACTGTTTGCCAACTATAGTTTGAACTCACTGACGTAATAGAGGGCACGTCTATCGCCGTCAACCAGGCACTTACCGAGAATAATTCTCTAAATTTTTCTAAATTCTAATTTATTTAAGGTGGGCAAATTTGAGATATATCAAAAGGGGAAAAGCTAGGCAAGAAGAGTAGGCAATGAAGGCAATGGAAAAAAAGCGGTATTGCTTATCGATGGCTTAGTTTTCAGACTTCGTATCTCTTCGTATCCATTTGGTCAAATTTTCCAGGAGGATGAAAAACGATTATATTAAATAACCAGCTATAAAACATAGACAAACAGCTAATAATAATTGTGTTTGTTTGTTGTAATTATGATTTGTATCTGAAAACATGATTAAATCAATGGATTTACGTTTACTTTTTAAACAAATGTATCGTATTTATAAAGCAGGTAGTTTCGTTTTCTGTAAATAGAAATACGTGGTGAGGTTTTCAGCTAACCCCACCAAAATCACGTGTATTTTTTAAATACACATATAATAGCGCATTTTACAAAAAAATAAATACACGTGATATATCACTATACGCCCCTCTCCCCCTGTGATATTTCGTGATTTTCCCCCCTCTCCCCCTTTCGAGCCTCGCGTGATTAATGGACAATCCCTTACGCAAATGAACTCCAGATGTACTCCAGTAGGTCAGGGTTGCATGTCAGCCAAGTCAAATACTTACAATATCAGTGGTAACAACAACTCGTAACTAACTCTTCCTATCTCCTCAGCACTGCTCTCAATGTATCGTGGACGTACTTCCTAGGTCGGGCGACACCAATTAATTATAACTTGAGACACCTAACACACGCCGTGTGATCCCAAACTAGGCAGAGCCTCTACTATGGCTATCAGAGTGTTGATAAACATACTTATAAATTACTACTATTGCTTAGAAATACAAACATATTATAGCTAAATTACACCCAGACACAGAACAAATGATCATGCTCATCACACAATTATTTGTCCTGGGTGGGATTCGAATCCACGACCAAGACCAGACCAATAAGCCTGTCAAAATTCAAGCGGACATCTGTTGTGCCCTATCAATGCACTTATTTTTTTCGGTATTAAGTTTAGTAAGTACAAACTGTTTGAAAATTTCATGATTATCGATCAGTTAAAAGAACTGTCAAATTTTAGTGAAATGTCTTATGTCAAATTCCATTCGAACATTCGAAAGTAGTTAGTAATTTTTTCTTAGATCAACGTTTCAGAAACCCGAACCGCTGACACTTGACACCGAATTAACAGAGCTGTCAAATTAACAGATTTGACAGCTCTGTTAGTAGAACAATATTTTGATCAGCCTTTCAAAAACCGGGTGTAAATATGTTTACAAGATCTTCATGTAAGGAAAATAAGCAATACGAGTATTGTTAACATGTTTTGTGATCAGCTTGTTTGCTGCCACAGTGGTATGAAAATATCCATGGGGCAGATACCAAACAATTTTTTTATGCATGAAGGGAGTGTAAGGGTTTTAAAAGTGTCGCCAACGCGCATGCGAGTCCCCTGAAGTTGCAAGCGTTCATATGCTAAAGTGAGCGACACAGGCGGATACGGTATTCTTAAGGCACGTTGGGCACTTTTAATATGGGGAAAAAGCACTGAGCTCGCGTGACTGTCACGTTCAGATACATGTAATATGTATATGTATACAGATGTGTGTGTGTTTTCACTTCTGACGTGCAGTCCTACGACTGACAGTTTTTTAAATCTATATATATAAAATGAAACCCTATTTCCCTTGGTCACGGCATCACGTGTGGACGATTAAATCAATTTCGCAAGTTTTTTTTGTTTGTCATTGTCAGGAGAAGGTCCTTAAGAAAAAAAAAATTAATAAAGTTGCGCGGAACACTAGAAAAATTTAAGAAAACTTAATGACCATATTAACTTTTCTAATGTAGCCTTAGCGCTTTTGATATAACTGTCAGTCGTTTGACAGTTGGGGCGATTGACAGAATGCGCGCTGCAATGCAAATATCGTTTAAAACAGATGCATCGGTCGGAACTATGTTTTCTGGAATATTTTTTTTAAATTATTTATACCAATTCGAATTCAATATTCATAGTTAAGACAGGACAACGTCTGTCGGGTCAGCTAGTAATTAATAATTTCACATTTGACACAGCAACCTATTGTTACGGTGACTGTGTTTTCATCTATGATTTTTAATTATATGTTTTTAAGATAAATTTCTAATTTTTGTTGAGCAATTTCATGAAATAAAGATATAGTGTTTGTTTTTTATTTGTACCGCTTACCATCAGATACGTACGCTTATTAGCCAACGACTTGGGATAAAAAAAAAGAGGTAGTCATGGGACTGCCGACAGAAGTGCAAACTTAAACGATACATTAACAGGTTGGTGACATTAATTAATAAAGAGCTGACAGAACTCAATGTTTAGATTTGCGCCCTCTAGTGGATCTATATTTGTATTATTAGCGTCTCTCTCTCTTTCTCTCACTCTCTCTCTGACTGACTGACTCCCTCCCTCTCTCTCTCTCTCCCTCCCTGTCCATGTCTCTGACGCTGTACATGTAAATATAAGAAACTCGCCTCCGTCTTAAGAATTTTCGATCTCGTCATAAAAATATTTTTTTAAATATATGACACTCAGACACATTTTAAATACATTTTCGATCAGGGTCGTGTCCTGACGCGAGTTTAAAAATTTTTACCCATCCCAAAAAGTGCAGAACGCCGCTAAAGAAGTTTTCACTTCAAAAATTCAAAGGTACTGTTAGTCATTTCATTAAGCAATGGATATTGAGAACATGTTTGCTCAACGCATTGGACATTTCCTATACAATTTCACTCGGAAAACTCATGATTAAATAAGTAGATAAATTATTTATAACTAGACCAATAAATATTATCAATTTATAGGCCTGGTTCTGATGTTATTGGAACTGTGATATGTAAAGGAATTTTATTAATACCAGGTGCGGTTTGTATGTGGCAAAGTATTCAAATGTTCCGCCATTTTAATCGTCTGTGTACATTTTGGAGACCCCAACTTCCGAATGGAATGGTTGCTTCAATGATTGGTTCTATCGTATTGAAAAATGTGTCAAATTTCGCGGAGAATACTTCGAAAAGCAATAAATACATTTTTGAATCGTAATGTTGTGTTCACTTCCTTGATTCCCGAAATTTTCAGTGTAGCCCTCGTATGAGTACTATATTAAGATTAACTAGCATTTTAAAGTAATTTTTTCCATCGCTCGGGAACAGAACCTTTCTTCCTATTACCTTCTCTGTGTCTCTCGCAACGTGTTTGCAAAATTTCATGATGATCGCATGAACGCGTCGCATTTCAAGGTACGGCAGCGCATAAAATACGAACAAACAAACATTGATTTTTATAATTCAGAAGATTATTTGAATCTATGGACACAATAAAAATAAAAGCTTTCGTGAGTGGTATTCATGTTTATTTGAAACTATACGGTTTTACTCACGTTTGTATTTTGGGGATGACACGGCCTGACACCGTCGCGGCAGGACGCTTCACTCCTTGAAAAAGGGCCCCCGTCGGGTACGAAGCTAGTCGGGCATCCCCGAAATACAAACGTGAGTAAAACCGTATAGCTTCTAATAAACATCTATGTACACATTAAAAAAATCAATTATTTATTTTAAACCAGGCATGAAACTTTGTCATCATAAATATATATAAAAAAGTGTACCGAGAAAATTTAAAGTTCCGGAATTTTTACAGTACTTTAATACAATGGTCTTATTTTCTACACGACTGCTCAAAATGGAGTGTAATGTTTTATGGTTCATTTATGTGTGTGTTTCTTTATTCTATTATAACTTCTAAATGCCTGAACAGATTTGGATATATGAGGTATCGTTAGAATCCTTACGTCATCCCGAGTGAAACTGACTAGAATTTTTAATATGGCGCTGTATGACACCATTTTTAATCGTTTTCTCCCCCGCCCCCAACGCAAAAAGGATTACAAGTTTAACGTCTGTGTGTGTATCTGTGTCCGTGTGTTTGTGTATCTGTCTGTGGTATCATAGTTCCTAAACGGATGGACCGATTTTGATTTAACTTTTGTTTTTTGAAAGGTGTCTTGATCGAGATCGTGTTTAATTGAGTTCAAGAAAATTATTACAGCCGTTCTTTTCTCTTTCTCTTTCTTATAAAGTATTCCTATCAACTCTATCTATTAGATTGAAATGTTAGACGAACGAGAGAGTCAGCTAATCTATTATGTACCATATTATATAAACAAATAGGTGCTATTATTAATTTCGACTACCTCAAAGAATTATTTCAGTAAGATTAGAGAAAAAAATCATAATTAATAGTAATTTAGCAAAAAAAAATATTTTTACGACTAATGTAAATATGTATGCTGTAGCTAATACTGCAAATGCTTGTGCTATTTTCCTCACAAGATTAATATGTTTATCAACGGTTCTATTTACGAAGATAATATAATTAACAAATAGCCTATCTACTCTCCGAGATTTCTTAACATGGCCGCCACACATACAACAAGCAATTGGTTAACAGTGAAAATCTTTGTCAAAATACTAAAGACAACACATTCTTGACGGCACTTTCGTAATGAATATTCATATATAATCTACTCGTACAGTTAAGTGACCAGAGACCATTGACTACCGTCTTAGCTGCTAGTTTCTCTTTAACCTTGGTGAGAATTATTGAGTTTTGATGGGACTCAATCCCCTGGCGTGAGGTTTACGCTTTAGTTATTAAAGGAAATAAATTTATTTCCATAAAACAGAAAAAATTGATTTCAACGAGATTTGATGAGATTTTTACTCCGCCACATTTTGTTGTTACGTAATCTATGGACGAAGAATTTTTTTATATTTTTTGTTCGAAATATAAAAATTGGTAGGTAATTGACAGATCATTTTGATACAGCTTTTTTTTTAAGTATACTAGCAACGTGGGTCACACATTCAGGGCTGCCAGATTGTATAATTGGATACAAAATTCGTATAATTCGGTTATCTTAAGTATCCTGTTTGTTTAGTAGATTTTATTGTATAATTGGACACAATGTCAACATTACTGATGTTATATCGTAATAAGTACGTACATACACATAGAGTAGAGATACTTAAAACAAATCATGTCTGTGGTAAACTGTTAAATCCTTATACGTTAAAGTTAAAACACCTTTTATTGAAATCCCAAAGAGTGACGTATTGTAGTTGTATAACACTGATGTTGTATAATAGTACGAGATTTTGTATAAGTTCTGAGCCTCGGCGGTATAAAATAAGTTGTCCTAACTGACAGCCCTGCACACATTACTAGTATTCTTTTTAACCCTTCCAGCTAAGCTAAACGCTTGTGTTAGGAGTGGGTTCACGTCGGTATGCACTGGGTGGGGTTCGAACATACCATCGCAAGTCCGACGCCTTAGCCATTGCGCCGTTTTATAAAATAATGTTTAGTACACTTACATTATTGTACATGATGATAACACTTAATGATGACAAATAATTTCATGCCGCTCTTTTTATTTATAAACATATTAGTATTCACCCGCGACTGCTCGCATACTAGTTTTTTTTTGCACCCGAAAGTACCGTTATGTTCCCCTGGCAACTAGAGATGAGTAATCACCCGGGTTTTTACCCAGTCGTGGGTATTAACCCGGGTGATTACCCATCTCTACTGGCAACGTGTATGCAAAACTTAATGATGATTGGTTCAGTAGCTAAGACGTGTACCTAAGTGTAACAAATAAATAAACAAACCTACTTTCGTATTTATAATATTAGTTAGGAATTAAGATTTAATACTTTCTCAAGGGCCCAAAAGAAAAGCAAGCTTATATTTTACGTTTTGTCGAAAAAGGGTTAAAATGGAATTTCATTGACATTTTTTTTTCCATATAAACATGGCTTTATACCAGAATTTTTATGATTATATTAGACGATATTTATTGTAATTTAAAATAGGTGCTCAGTCTTGGATAACAATATTGTTGTAATTATTGATCAGTGATATTTTAAAAGCATTAAAAAGTCAACGCTCGGGACAGAACTTGAACCCGTTACATTGCGAGACCGTACCTCAAGACTCTCCCGTAAAATGTTGGCATAAATGGTCCAGCATAAAATAACTATATATATTTTATTGAGTCAAGTTCTACCAAACGAGCTTTACCGTTAGCTTCTATTTCCTTAATTTGGAAAAACTTCTCTATCAAGTGTTCTGTTAACTCAGGCGCGTTACAGCTCAGTTCTGTTTATTCTACACATCCGTCGTAAAGTCAACACACTGATTGACGTACAAACAAACACACACTTGCATGAGTAGATACAGTTCAGTCAGTGTTTATTGTTAGGTATTAAAACATTATTTGCACCTTAATGAAGGACGTTTGAAATTGAGGTATGTGATTGCTTCATTACATGTGAGGTAAGATGTGTAGGGCCCCAGTGGGCCCAGTAGATATCGATAAGACCCAGTGGAGCGTCTCGAATTCACTTTTTTTTTTTTCAAACGAGCAGACGGGTCACCTGATGGTAAATGACTACCGCCGCCCATGGGCACCTACAACTAAAGAGTCACAAGTGCGCTGCCGGCCTCTAAAGTGGGAGTAGGGGAAGTGTGGAAAAGGGAGAGAGGGGGAGGGAAGGGTTGGGGCTTCCGGTAACTTCACTCACTCGGCGAAAGGCAATGCAAGCCAATGCTTGCAAGTAGCAATCACTGCCGGTTTTCTGTGAGGCCGTGGTATTACTCCGATCGATCCGGCCCATACGTGACAAAGCGTGGCTCTTCCACGTTAAAACATATTATATATCTTGCGCTTTCATTTATCTCCTGTAGTGAATTAATCAAAGCACCCTTCCACCCTAACGAAGTGGAAAGTCACTACTAATACGTATAACGTCCTGCACTTTGTACTAGGAAATTGCGGATAATCAAGCATGGTATATCAGGATATGCTTTAGGGGATTCGAACTAGAGCTATGTAAATTTATGCACTCAATGACAGGCCTCTGAGCTGCTACTATTATCAGGAACGATGACTAAAAAACGGAACTACGACTAGAATGGTTGTCAGGAAACGCCATCTTTAAAAAAAACACTTGTAAGTCCGGTTTTTTTGCTTTTATCTCAGACACCATGAGTGAAGTGTGAATTTGTGCCATTTGGGATTAGGAACTTACTCTTTAGGGAATAATAAGAAAGTGTATAGTAATTCCTTTCCCATGCAAACTACGCATGCATGCCACTAAATTCTTATGTATCCCTCAAAGGAGTTTAACTTAACGTGGCATTTATTTTTTTGTTTATGTGAATTTTATTGACTGAAGTCATAAAAATCAATACCCAATTATGTTGTATTTTGTGAATTAAAACATAGACAGAAGAAAGTATAACGTGCTCCATAGACTGTAAAAAATAACAGTTGTTCTTTTTATGTTAAGTTAATAAAATCGACATAGAATAACGTGCAGAGACTTTAAATGAAATTATAAGATAGAAAAATAGATTAATATATTTAAACATCCTCGAACCAAAAAACGACGATCAACGCATAGATTTTTTGTATAAACTTCTATGGTGGTAGTGACTTAAAACTAACAGGATACAAAAATCATACATAATCGTAGAATAGTATTGTAATGTAATTTTAGTGTGTTCAATTTACTCTTTTGACAATCACTATGTTTACTTATGTTAAACAGGAGTACAAAATAAATTCATTTCTTTCTTTCTTTCTTTCTATGGTGATAAATATGCACACCTAAATATAATGTGTAGTTCCTAATTATTATTATTTTTTGATGTGATAACGTCTTATAAATCGATGAACGCCGGCTGCACGCACGAAGAAGCATGATTCATTGTCACGTTCCACCTGAGCCGAGCGTGCAAGCGAGAGCGCGGAACAAGAGATAGAGAGGCACGATCGGCCTAAGCGTTCGGCTTGTGACACATCTATCTCTCTTCCACTGTTTTCTTATGACGTTATCACGTAAAATTATCGGCCGTAAACCGACTTTACAGACAACCAATTTTTTTTTTTTATGAAATAATACTTTACGAGAAGCTATTTAACTCTTCTCTTCTTTAAGCTCTTCTATAAGCTGGTGGTACTTCCACGTGCAGACGCTTATTATAAAACTTCCACTCATTTCTGTATCAGTAAAATCGCTGTAATAAAGGTATAAAGTTATTAAACAAGGGAACAAAACTACCGTTAAAACCTATCATCGCAAATAGTCATTCCACCCACGGAGGGTTATCAACTCTGTGACCACAATACCGACCACAGAAATGATTGCTAGTAACGGAGTCATGGTGACGACGTCTTTTACTGTGATGGCGCGTTGAAGACACCCTGCTGACATGGACATACGGCGGGAACGAACATCCAATAAGTAAATTACTTTTACGTATTGTGGCATCGGGACCTCCTGCGAACATTCAACCTCCTTCTATTGGAATGAAAACTCTTAACAAGGCACGAAGGTCCTGGCTGGTATCACCAAATTCGCATCAAGACTAATCGTTCTCTTCTACTTCGAAAAAGATATATAATTCTAACGTAGGGAAAAGAAGAGTCACGTCGCGGACGGCTGAGAGTCAGGACCGTCTCTTCAAGAAGCGACGATTTGATGAAGAAATTGCAAATGCTATAATAGCTTCAAATAATATTATATAATAATAATAATAATATTAATAACTTAGTGAAATGTGTTAAAAGTTCAGTTTACATTATATTTAATCTATTCCTTGCAGATGTTTTAATTATTCTCCTCTCGACATAGACATCCTTTCCCCTGAGTATATACCATTTCCCCAACACTACAGTATTAAGTAGCTATTTTCACCCGCGTTTATGATCGCTGCTCCGCCCCTAAGGTTCGTAGCGTGATATTAAATAACTTAAATTCCTCGAGATTCAGGCTATCAAATGCAAAAAGATTTGTTTGATTCTGACCGGTAATTCAACCAAAAAGACTTCAAATTTATTATATTAGTAAGTATAGATCAAACTTGAAAATAATGGAAACTAAATATTTGCCAAAATACAATAAGAGACAAGTTTCTTTAAATGACATAAGTCAACTAGTTGCCTAATATTGTAGTTGGCTAAATGCAGTCAAAAAAGGACATCCAATCGCTTTCACATTCGAGTATTTCGGCAAGTGTAACAAAACTAAAAACGCTCTTTTATTATCCTATGTGCCTCATCCATGTTAATTTAATCATAATATTAGAGTAAGTTATGGTAGAATAATGATTAAAGCGACTTGCAAAAATTATGGGTCGTAAAACCCAGAAATTCTACTATCCCATTTACCTTTATTGGAGTAGTTCACGAGAACAGGATAGGCACGAACACTTTACGTTGGTTTATAACATACCTAGATTAATTCCTTTATAACAGTTTCTTTAATTGTGGCTTTCCTGATACTTATTAAGGACGTATGAATTGGTTATACCTATTTCTAACTGATGCGCTTATTGCTTTTTGAAGTGAAAACTTTATTAGCGGCGTTGTGCACTTTTTGGGATGGGTAAAAAATGTTAAACTCGCGTCAGGACACGTGACCTGATCGAAAATTCGTAAGGCGGAGCCGAGTTTCAAAATATAAAATTCGAAATTCAAACATTTATGAGCGGCCAGGAGCGCAGAACTTCCAGTGTACCCTATGTATACATTTAGTGAAAACTTTATTAGCGGCGTTGTGCACTTTTTGGGATGGGTAAAAAATGTTAAACTCGCGTCAGGACACGTGACCTGATCGAAAATTCGTAAGGCGGAGCCGAGTTTCAAAATATAAAATTCGAAATTCAAACATTTATGAGCGGCCAGGAGCGCAGAACTTCCAGTGTACCCTATGTATACATTTAGATGTGTTATTACTTACTTTTATTTTTAACCTATTTATATATATACAGATGTGTGTGTGTATGTATATGCAAATACATTGTGAAGTTATGTTTTCACTTCTGACGTGCAGTCCTATGACTGACTGTTTTTTATTTCATCACAGATCACCTCTCTATTGTAAAAATTGGCTTAGCAATAAGAATGACAAGATATGTATTTAAAAGTAAGTTTTAAAGAACATCATGTTTGTTGTCCTTCCTGTCCGTGTGTCCATAGACGCGGAGCACTTCAGCGAGCGCCACTAAAATGCGCCTAGTTAGTGCCACTCTCTGCATCTTATGAATAAATTAATAATAACAGCCAGTATTATTGCCAACCTGCCACAATTGTATGTCGCACTCATAATCTGGCCATATTTTATCACCCTGGTACATTACGAAATAAATTAAGTTCATTTAATATTCTTTACGTACCGCCTTTATCATTTATTTGCCCGGGAGGTTGAGACATATTTTCGTTTTATTACGTTTGAACCTAGTCGTACACACAGTAGCCGTGGCAAATCTTGATGATATATTTTTTTATTTAATATCTTAAGTTATTGCATGTTTTAAGAGCATGCACGCGACGAATCAAATTCACCCCGAGCGTACCTAATGCAGTAATTCTAAGATTGTCTTTGCTTGGGTGGGGTTTTCTTGAAAAAAATTCTAAATGTATCAAATCGAAATTAAACTGTTTATACTCCTCAATAATTGATTTACAATTTCACGCTCCTCTGAAGAGTTATTTACACTCGTACTTCACCACATTTAGTTTTAAAGTATATTGCCTATTGTTTAAACATGTGCCGATGGATTGATTATGATTATATGGGGCTAATACTGTCTTTGAAAGCAATGCCAAGAACATTCTGAACTACAGCCGCACGTCGTTCAACGATCGGACGACGTGCGGCTGTAGTCCATCTACAACATCAGATACTGAGGAAAAGGACGAGTAAGTACTCCAATACCCCAGTAAAAGATAGTTCTGACAGTCTTCTGAAACCAATTAATAAGACTGCTCCATCACGTACTAAAGATAAAATTGTATTTTACTTCTTTTATTAAGAACTTACCTGTGTGTCTGAAGCATTACAAATGGTACCTGGGAGAGCGAGCTTCGCTCGGTAGCTTTTTGTAAAATTGCTATTTTACAGGAAATACAACTATGCAGTTCAACTTAAAATGCAAAACTGTATACCTATGTGTACAAAATTTCATCAAAAATGACTGGCCTGTTGGCCTAGTAGTTAGAGACCCTGACTGCTATGCCATAAATCGTGGGTTCGATTCCCACCCGAGTCTGGGTGTTCTTTGTGTCCGTTGTTTGTATGTTTGTAAAGACCCCCGCGACACAGGAGTAATTCCTACCGCGGGAGTTGTCTTTAAAAAAAAATCCTTAAAGCCGTTTCCGAGATACCCTAAATATAAATACATACATACAAGAATTGCTCGTTTAAAGTAATAAGATTTATTAAACCCTAGCTAATGTTACAAATTGTTTATTTGTTACGCTCTCTCGACTTAACTTTTTTCTGGCCCTGGGGGTCGACTTTCGCAATCCTACGACGCCATTTTCTTTCTTTCTTTTTACTGTAGTATTCTATATTCTTTCCTCTTTACCATACTCTATCACAAAAATACAGTTGCAAAACTTATACTAAATCTACAACATTTACTACTATTTAGCACAATGAATTGGTGATATTTTATTTATTTATTTATAACTTTATGCACATTTGGTACATTGGCAGACTTAATGCCTAAGGCATTCTCTACCAGTCAACCACTGGGTGATGCAGGGAATAGAAGAAGTAGGTGCAATTAAAGATTATTTTAAATAATTGTACAGTAAATGTAGTACAAACTAACATTTTTCTGTAGCCTAATACATTATATATATATATACATATATATACTTACATAAACATACATACATGCATAAATGTAGACATGATCACCATAAACCTATTATCACATACCTGAGTATATATATCCACGAATAAGTATATATATATTTTAACAATATTCAATGACTATTAAATAACTATTGAAGAGTTGAATCTGCTAACTCTTTGAGTTAGAGCTCCTTTACTTTGACTTTAAAAGAATAACGATTAGTAGCCATCCTGACCTCGAGAGGAAGCGCATTCCATAGTAGAATAGACTGAACCGAGAAAGAAGAACCAATAAACCCAGTGGTGTGAGAGGGACAAAATAGAAGTAGGTTAATTGACGACCGAAGGTTTCTGTCATGGTTATTACACAATAGTTGGCGGTGTGGTGTTAAATAAGTAGGGGGAGATGGGGAATTGAGGATAGTGAATAGGGTAGTGAGTGCGCGCATTTTTCGGCGTTGACGAATTGGCAACCATCTAAGCTGGGAACGAAAGGTGGAAATATGGTCATATTATATGGTGATATGCTGGTGGATTATTTACCTCCCGTGCACTAGCACGGCTACATGACTTGACTACATCAGACTAAATTAATGCAAGGGAAGTGTACTGTTCTTCTTGGCACAATAAAACAACAGGTTGGCTACACTGTGCTCCTACTAGCTCGGTGGCACGACTCTCACCATCGCACGCCCCACTAGTAGGCGCACATATATATTTATGATGTATATACACTACAGGAAGGACTCTGTCCAGAAATACCAACTTTAACTTAATTGAAAAGGCGGTTTTTTTATTTCGTTCTTGCGAGTGTGCTTCGCTAAGGCCCAAATCTTTTAGGTCACCCCGGATATTTGTCATCCGGGTGATTTGAGGTCTTCCTCTTCGCCTCTTCTTCGTAGCCATGGAAGGGCTTTTATTTACGATATGCTCCATGAATTAAATGACCGTACCATCTTAGCCTGGACTCCTGTACTTTGACTTAACTGTTGAACTTTGTACTCTTGTTATTTTAGCAACCTTGAAGCTTCCTCTAATATGGTTCATTTTGATTGAGATTTTGCATACACGTTGTCCGTGTTACAGAGAAGGAGAGTAGCTTTTATTAAAAAAAAAAGTACAAGATAGATAAATCAATTACCGCGAGCGAAGCCGGGGCCAAGAGCTAGTTATTAATAAACCCGAATACAAATCTTTGTAACTCTCTTTTAACATAGCAAAACATTCTACATACTGTGCTATTAGTACAATTCCAAATCACGCGCCATTATCCAAATGAAATCAGTTCTAACTTAACACTGTTCAACAATTCGCCGATGAATGTAGCACTTTATCCAGTTAAATGTATTTAAACCTTATCTCTCAGACACCTAAAGTCAGGTTTAGCGCCAATAGAAGACCAGAGGGAGCTTCTAGCTTCTATACAGTGGATGTCAAAATAAACATATTTGTATGTTTAAAGTTCTAGTGACAGATGACATAACTATAATGGCTTTTTGTAACATGGCAGCTTATAAAAACTTTCTCTCATATTTCAACGTCAAAATTGGGATCTAACTCAGTATTTCTGTGTTCATTTCAAAACTAACGGCGTTCACGCACCTGGATAACTTTAGTTGCGTATAAAATAGTTTAAAATACTCTGAACTTCGATTGTTTTGTTAGTTTTAAATAATATTTCCGTTTTATATGTTGGGTACCGGTCGTTGGTGAAAAATTAATGACAGTCAATACGGTAGAAAAACGTATATTATATGAATGGTTACAATAATGCCACTAATATTATAAATGTGAAAGTTTGGATGGATGGATGGATGGATGGATGTATGGATGGATGGATGGATGTTTGTTACTTTTTCACGCAAAAACCACTCAACCGATTGCGATGAAACTTCGTATGTAGATAGCTGGAGACCTGGATTAACGCATAGGCTACTTTTTATCCCAATATTCCCACAGGATCGGGACTTACACGGGTGAAACCGGGGAGCGCTGCTAGTTGAAATATAAACGAATCCTGTCGTGTCGTGACTATTAGAATGGGTCAATTAGGACGGTGTCGCCGCTGCGGTGGGCGATGACACGCAGTTCCCAAACTCATCGTGTCCCTCAGGGGTGTCACTAACGTGTTGTCGATCCACTTTCATTCTATCCCATTTTCTAACTATTCTTCTGTTTCCCTTGCATCTTTAACATAATAGTGAATTTTGCAACAATCAGTATAGATTGGATTTTTCGTTGATTTTGCATGCATAATTAAACGTTTTTTCAGATATTATTGTTGACTTAATGTATTGATAATGGAATTGTAATTAACTGTCCATCTTAAGGAAAAAAACTTCAAGTTAATTTTGAAGCATATCAAAATATAGAGATTCATCACAAGCCTTCATAACTTGTTGATAAATTGATGTTACCAAATGTTGACTCTAAAAATAAATTATTAAACATTGTTCATAAAATTAAGTGTTCGGTTTCACGTAAAAAAATTGCGTTCCTTACTTATAAATTTCAACACAAATAATAATTTTGACGACAGCAACGTATGACGTCACAAGTTGTCATTTCATATAAGTGTCTACAGAATGTACCATTTTGACGTTTAATGCAGATGAGTATTTTGCCCTACGTCCTGTCATAGTTGACTGACAACAAAAACATGGCAGGTGTTGTGAGGCCTCAGCGGACGTGCACACGGATGCGGATTTTTTCAGGATTATCCGTTAATGGATGGGGCTTCCAGTCTAATCAATGACGGGAAGCCTACATAGAACACAGTGGGCTGACTCTTTCCTATGAATGGGTTTATTCAACGGAGAGTCAAAATGTAACGATCTTAACGGTCGGTAAGAAGGGTAGGTGACTATCAACTTAAATCGGTGTCTTCTTACTTTACGTCAAAACGATGGTTTCGGTACAATTTTGTATGAATTAATAAAGGTCACGCGCTACTATTGTCAAATTACTGGCTTTTAATGTTGACTTAATTACAAAATAAATTTGAAACTTTAAAATATAATTATGGTTTAAAAAAGGTATCACCGACTTCAATGTGCCTAAATCATGATAAATTATAGGAAGCTGTGTTCTCCTTCCTTTCATTTTCCATCCTTAAAGTGAAATATTTTCTTCAAATTTAAATGGGACCAAACTCGAGTACAATCAATTCTACTATTTTTATTGATTAAGTTCACAAAAAAGACCAATACTCAGTCATATTGGGAGCCTCGCCCTTTTTGAAGTCAGTCAGACTACAATTTAAATGTAATAGGGTAAAATTACTTACTACCTCTAATTTGTGATCTTGAAACTTGAAATTTATATTTAGCAGTGGTTCAGTGGTTAATTCCCGTACATATACATTATTTATTATACAACTAAAGATGTCTAATATTGACACGATCACTATAAAATGTTGTTAGTTGACAAATAAGGCTCGTGGCTAAGTGTTAAACGAGTAGGTTAGCAGATTACAAGATTAAGTAATACTAGCGAGGTTAGTCTTAGGATGGATGGCCGTTCTTAACACATTGAGACCCCTTCGTGCCTCTGAGAACACGTTAAGCCGTCGGTCTCAGTTGCCATACGAACATCTGTGGCATTCGTTACGGGTCCGACAACCTGGTCTAACTATAGACCTTCGATATTGCCTAGTACTTGGGTTGTGGAGGTCTGATGGCAGTCGCTTCACGTAAAATATCGAAGGTCGGCCGTATCGTAGTTAGACTGAAAGCCGACCCAACTTAGTTGGGAAAAGGCGCGGAGGATGATGAGTTAACAAATAATAATAATAATAACTTCACGCATCTCACACACGGCCGTCTGATCCCAAACTAAGCAGAGCCTGTACTATGGTAACCAGACTGCTGATAAACATACTTATATATTTCTAAATACATACATATTATAGATAAATTACACCCAGACACAGAACAAATGATCGTGCTCATCACACAATTATTTGTCCTGGGTGGGAATCAAACCCAGGACCTCTGGCTTAGCAGTCAGGTTCACTAACCACTAGACCAACAGGCCAGTCTACCAAATGAAGTAACATTCGATCTCACAACTTTTTGCGGCAGAAGAACTATAGCGTTGCGACTTACAAGTCCAGGGCTTTTGATATGAAGTTCCTTATGACTACTTCAGACGCTCGGCGGCGCTGTACGGAAAAGTGTTAGCGCAACGAAAAAAACTAACCGCGAGTTGATTTATTTTATTTACGCCATCAGTGGATTCTGCGCGATACTACTGTAATTTGATGTTGCTTGTTTACTAAATCTCCATACATTAGTTCTGTCAACTTTCACAGATGGCGTAATTTAAACTTCGATTTTGTACAATATTTACTATATTTTGATACAATTTATTCAATCCATTGAATAGATTTTTATTTAGCGGAAGGAAATTCGTTTCAAACG
Source organism: Euplagia quadripunctaria (assembly GCA_963859945.1). Classification (NCBI taxonomy): domain Eukaryota; kingdom Metazoa; phylum Arthropoda; class Insecta; order Lepidoptera; family Erebidae; genus Euplagia; species Euplagia quadripunctaria. The sequence goes on along the minus strand of OY982574.1, from coordinate 1,501,219 downwards.
GATGTCCTGAAGACACCTCACGCGGTTTTTTTCTGTTTTATTTTGAATGTGAATATGTTGCTGTCCCAGTGGGAGACCCATGCTACGGCACGTATGGGCCGGCTCGACCGGAGTGATACTACGGCCTCACAGAAAACCAGCAGTGAAGCAATGTTTTCATTGCTTTTCGCCGAGTGAATGTCGTTACTGGAGGCGCTAACCCTTCCCTCTCCATCTCTCCCCTCCTCGCCCGCTATTTCTCCCTTCCCCTACTCCCACCTTAAAGGCAGGCAATACACTTGTGACTTTTAAGTTGCAGGTGCTCATTTGCGGCGGTAGTCATTTACCGTCAGGTGACCCGTCTACTCGTTTGCTCCCTATACCATAAAAAAATATAAATAAATAAATATTATTCAGTTCTATTACATCGGAATTTTATGATTAAATTGAAGAGCTAATTGCGACGATTAAGTAACTCATTAGAACAGATATTTTCCCACAAGAACTCGACAAGCTGTTAAAGCAATATCGTTTTATAAGCCTTGTAGAGCAAAACGTGCTAGTGGTAAAACAGCCTTACCTTATAGGACTTATTTTACGACCCTTACTTATGGTATGATTACTATTTTATAACTATAAATAAATGTTTACTATGAGTTGAAACTACAATCCCTGGAGCCAATAATGGATTGGATCCGAGCAAATTTTGCCGTACGACAATAATTAATAATAATAATTTAAGACACCTCGGACATGGCCGTCTCATCCGACAGACTGCTGATAAAAATACGTATATATTTCTAAATACATACATATTACATCCAGACACAACAAATGATCGTGCTCATCACAGAGTTATTTGTCCTGAGTGGGAATCGAACCCACGGCCTCAACAGTCAGATTCACTAACCACTAGACCAACAGGCCCGTCAATATTAAGTGAAGTATTACACCACCTGGTAACCACAAAAGTAAAATCCACATTTAACTTTTGTTTTTGGTTTTTGAACAACATTGCATAATGCATTGTAATGTGGCGACATAAACTGCAAAAACCTACTTTTGCGTCATCTAGCGAAGACAAGCCGAACTACGAAGTAACTACTGATTCTACATCGCACAATGAAAGGACTCGCTCTGGTTGGGCCGCGGTTGGCATGATCACCTATCTACCCTAGTCAGATGATCCTCCCTTGGCGTCAAAGAGACGTAAGTACCGTTTTTCCGCATACTACATACATGAAAAATATACTTTTGCCGTAAATGAATACCTATTTCAAGTATTATATCACCTTTTTATAACAAAGCAAAATGTCATGTTTCTGAACAACATTACCGCATAAAGTTTCAAGACCGTATAGTCAAATAAAAATATAAATTATTACCTGCATTAAGGGTGTCCCCAAATTATAAATCGACTTGAACTAAGTGCGCAATATGAATGTATGAACGTATAATGGAAAGGTTGAATGAACGTATGAATGAATGATTTTTTTAGAGTGCGCAATGCGAATCGCACTTTAATAGATATAACACAGGCTGAATTATAAGTTTAAATAGAAGGTAAAAAAAATTGTTCCAAAAAAAGTTAAGGATAAAAAATACCAAAATGTGACCTAAGCCTATTCTGTATCTCGGGGTCTTCCTTCTTACAAACCTGACGGTCCACAGTGTGGTTCGATTCAGAGAACACTTCACCATTATCTCCGGTCACAATGGTACAGTGGTCAAAATGCCCGTATATGATCACCAAAGCTTAAAATTAAAAATAATAGTCATTCTTATACGGTATCTACATTGTTACTAAAATAGTTATTTACTATGCAATACTCAATACTATTTTTAGCTTTGTATGCTATTTATATTACAATAGGGGCTATTGCCGTATCTGGCCTTTAATGATAAGACGCTAAACTGTGATTAGTGATTGTATTACTGTCAATTTGATATATAAGCAGAATACAAGCTGTGCCCAGCGGCTTCACTCGCTGGTACATATTTATATTTTTTTCGTGGCACCCTCATTCTTATTCTAAAATAAAATTAGCCTAAGTTACAAAAAGTAACTATAAATTAAAAATTAAAAATACCCCCGACACAAAATAATAAAAATAGTACGAACGGCCATATTGGATTTGAAATTTATCATAGTGTATAGTATTCTATCTACTATTCAAGTCCTTTCATTTGATACCCATATTGAGGGAGTTGTGAAAAAATATGTAATCCGCCATTTTGTGGCGGCGGCCATCTTGGACCGATTTTCATCAAACATAGCTAAGAACACTCCCGACTAATTCACCTTTCAAATAACAAAAACAAAATCAATATGGTTCATCCGTTCGGGAACTACGATGCCACAGACAGACACACACACAGACACGTCAAACTTATAACACCCCGTCGTTTTTGGGTCGGGGGTTAAAAAGATACTGAACTGTTTTGCCTTTGCCTATTTTATCGATTGGAAAGGTCTTAAAGAGAGATATCTCAGCAATCCCAATTTCATGAATGAGCGGAGGATAAAAACATTCAGTACTTTCTAGACTATACGGTTTTACTCACGTTTGTATTTTTGGGATGCCCGACTAGTTTCGGACCCAACGGGGGCCCTTTTTCAAGGAATGAAGCGTCCTGCCGCGACGGTGTCAGGCCGTGTCATCCCCGAAATACAAACATGAGTAAACCCGTATAGTTTCTAACAAACATGAATACCACTCACGAAAGATTTTATTGTAAAGTTAAGATAACTAGAACAACAACACATGTCTCGCAGAATAAGCTTGCAGAAGTGGTAATGGGCTGGTCACGTCTGCCGAAGGACTAATGGCCGTTGGAGCAAACAGGTCCAAGAGTGGGAGAGCCATGCTTCGGCACGTATGGGCCGGCTCGACCGGAGTGATACAACGGCCTCACAGAAAACCGGCAGTAAAGCAATGCTTCGTTGTGTTCAGTGAATGAGATTACCGGAGGCCCTAACTCTTCCCATATTCGCCCTTCTCCCCCTTCAGCCCCCTCCTTCTCTTCCGTCCGGCAACGAACTTGTAACTCTTGAGTTGCAGGTGCCCATGGGCGGCGGTAGTCACTTGCCATCAGGTGACTCGTCTGCTCGTTTGCCCCCTATCCCATTAAAAAAAAACGGAACAGAAGGACTGACGACCTGAAGAAGGTAGCTGGGATGGACTGGACGCGGAAGGTGTAGGACCGGGAGCTATGGCGCACTTTAGGACAGGCCTAAGTCCAGCAGTGGGCTGCGATAGGCTAATTGCTTGCTTTTTTATATATAAGTTTGCATAAATTATATATGACTCAATCAATTTATTAATCCACCAAGAGTTGATACCACAAAGTTTCTTGTAGTTGTCAATGATTATTAGCATAAAGTCTTAATAACCGCCATGTTGTTTTATTTACATGTTTCGACGTTAGTAAGTTATTAACAGAACTGTTTGGATTTGCTGGCAAATATCAGATACTGAGAATTGAATCTAACTCAGATAATTGTGTGATTAGATAAGTTATTCTAGTGCACGGTTGATATGCTAATAGACTTTAGCGTTATGTAACTTGTTACACAAATGTGTGGTTATGTCTGGATAGTTTTTAGTATTATAGAAATGTGTAGTAATGTGTATCCGATAAATAGTTCAGTCAATCAATACAAATAAATAAAATTGAAGTGTCTGTTTGTAACGAAACCTATGCTTAAAAATCATTTTTTTATTTTTGTCTATTTTATTTTAGAAAAAGATTTAGGGTTCCGCGCAAAATATATAAATATGTACACGCGAAGCCGCGTGGGAACTGCCAGTCAAGAATAAATCATAATATCCTCGTGTTAATGTAAAATTCCTAACAATGTCTTATCAATTATTATTTCCAGTTGAATGAATTATTTATTGTTAATGTATACATATACGGACATGTACAAAGAAATTTGGATATTCCTTCCCTTAATATGTATATACTTTCATTCGTGTCTTCTTTACCTCTTACGGAACGGAACTCTTATGTGGGAGAGCCACGCTTCGGCACGTATGGGCCGGCTCGACCGGAGTGATACCACGACCTCACAGAAAACCGACAGTGAAGAAATAATTGTATTGCTTTTCGCCGAGTGAGTGAGGTTTACCGGAGGCCCTAAGCCTTCACTCTCCCCCTCCTCTTCCCCCTTGCCCTACTCCTACCTTAAAGGCCGACAAGGCACTTGTGACTCTTGAGTTGCAGGTGACCATGGGCGGCGGTAATCACTTACCATCAGGTGGCCCGTCTACTCGTTTGCCCCCTATACTATAAAAAGAAAATAAAAAGAAAGACATTAGACTTGCCGTCATATTTTCAAGTCAAATTTAAAGTTTCAAAATAAGGTTTCTATGTCTCTATTTTCCTGATTAATTGACAGTTTTTCGCGTTATTCTCTACACACCTCACAGATAACCGGCAGTGAAGCAATGCTTGCATTGCAATTCGCCGCGTGAGTGAGGTTACCGGAGGCCCTAACCCTTCCCACTCCCTTATTCCCGTCCTTCCCCTCTCCCCACTCTTCTCCCCTCCCCCTCTTTTCCTACTCCCACCTTAAAGGGCGGCAACGCACTTGTGACTCTCGAGTTACAGGTGCCCATGGGCGGCGGTAGTCATTTACCATCTGGTGACCCGTCTGCTCGTTTGCCCCCTATACCATAAAAAAAAACCTATAAAAGATAGGTATATTTCAGTAACTATGGCCCAGTATATGTATATTGTGACTATGGCGTCCCATTAACGATGTTACATAATAGTAAGCTGACTTATAACTATGGCTTTGTAATTTATTATTAGAATAATGACTTTCGCGAATGGTATTCATGTTGATATTATTTAATATTAAACGTAATCGGTTGTACTGTATACGTGTTCATTTCAGGGACGCCTGATTAGTTTCGGGTCGGACGGTGGCCCTTGTTCAAGGGGCAAAGCGACCTGCCTAATAAAGAGTTACGTTATGCACGTAGTATATAGATATTCTGTGGTTGGGTATGAGGAGGTCAGTTGGCAATTATTATCCGTATTATTCAAATATAAGGAAAAAATCATATTCATTTCATGATTCATGATTTAATCTATTTATTGTTGATTTGTCCATCCAAAGGTTGCCTGGAAGAAATTGCTTTCAGTGATAAGGCTGCACTTTGTACATATTCACCTGATGTATTTCTTTTAAAAATATTGTTTTTGGTGTACAATAAAGTTTATTTCTATTCTATCATATTCATTATATGCCATTAGGTTTAAATGCCGAAAGTATTCAGTCAAACTGAGTGATGTTGAATTGATTGATTGTTAACTAAGTTTTAAAAGTGAATAAAAGATTACATTGTCTGAATATTGAATGTTTAAATCCACCAAGGATATATCGCGTTAACTGCAACAATATTGTACATTTATATAATTTTAGTACTAATAAAACGAACGACACAACGTCGTGAAGATCAAAAACGCCTCAGTTCTCAGTACTCACATCCTGCTAGTACTAAGTTATTATCAAGTTTAAGGCATTTTTAATATTTATAATATATAAGTAATTTAATGTACTTGAAATGAGTCGCACTGGAAGTGTCGTCATGATTTATTTATCCTCACTTTCGTGTGGCAAATAAATGAGAGCTATTCATTGTGAAAATTAAAGGTGTCACTCTGAACGCTTAGGAAATTATAAGCTGTGAATTTTATTATTAAAAGATACTGTTGTGTACAATACCAGTACCAGTCTTAAGTACCTACTTATAATTTGAAAAAAAATGACTTAAAAAAAAAATTTATTACTTTATTTTTATTTTTAACTTTTTAGTATTTATGATTCGGGATTTACTATGAATCAAACGAGTCGAAACTCGATGGGGTTGCGGCGTTTCATTACAGAGTTCCTAAGGCCACCTTCTAGTTATCATCAGATCAGCTCCATGTAATCATAATATTGCATTGTCACGCGATATACATATGCGTGCAAAATTTCAACTCAATCGGAAACCGGGAAGTGTGTCAAATTTAACTTGCACGATTTGGTTACAGACAAACAACGGGACAACTGAAATTAAATAAAAGCTTGTAAAAATACAGCCAATTGGTGTATAGCTGTTGTACAAATATGTAAAATTTCTACATGCTTTCAACGAAATAATTCTTTAAAAAAAAAACCGGCTTCAACAAAAAAAACTATTCCATAAAAGACTTGTATATGGTTTTCTCATGGATGCCATTGTCAGATCTGGACCAAATTGAAATGGGACCACACGGGAAGCACCAACTTTCAAATAAAAAAAAGAATCATCAAAATCGGTTCACCCAGTCGAAAGTTCTGAGGTAACAACAAAAAAAAAAGAAACATACAGTCGAATTAAGAACCTCCTCCTTTTTTGAAGTCGGTTAAAAAAGTAGAATTAACAGGTACATAATATTTTATTTTTAATAAATAATATTATTTAAAAAAACGAGACGATAAACTGCCATTTTTCAGTATCCTGATACACCCTTGGACATGCATCTGACCTTTCATACATGCTCGCCTGTTACGCGTGCTTTTTATTTGGTCTTTTCTCAGTATACTGCCGATCTGAACAGTCTTTCGGAGCCGACCTGCACCGACGTGCCCACTCACGGGGGCCTTCTAAACTTCTTTCGTCATTGGCTTTTCACTCATGCTTTCAACAGGCTGAACCATTGCAGCATATCTTTGTGTTGTGTGTGTGTCAAAACATCTTCTTTCAAAACCCACCATTTTCTATTGTGAAAACCAAAATGTTTGCTGTTAATTATTAATTATTACTATTTAAATGTATGCTATTGAAGTCCTTAAAATATGAAAACAGAATCAAAAACGGGTAACAAAAACGTAGCATATCCCAGTTTATCCGTGATAAATCCATAACGGACTCGGCAGGTCGCTCATCCCTAGATAAAGGGCCTTTGTTGGGTTCGAAACTAGTCTGGCGTCGAGTCTGAAGAGAATTTGGTTATGACAGACACCAATGATCTTATAAATGTTAAGTCTATATGTATATACCGAACTCTAAAAACAAACGTATTGCCTAACTTCATTCCAGTCAATTTACTAGTTTTCGGAGTTAAACAACTTACGCGCCCACAATCAAATAAAATCAAAATAAAAAAACAAATATACGACATCAGGAAAAACGAGTAAAAAAAACATGACAATATAGTTAGCGAACATATTTAATGCAACTTAAAATTCAACAAACGTCCACCTGAAGCAAAATTATAATAATTTCCTGCTCATACTGCCATCAGCACAGCGTGAATAGACTTCTTACAACTTTGTGTTCAAACAAAACATAGTTTAGCCAATAAATATACACATTTTCGACCATAATTATACACATACTAGAGTCTCATATCTAATGTGGGTCCAAAAGTTGACAAATCATCACCAATAAGAGTGTGTGCCAATGATATTATGCGTAGACACGATGCTCGGTCCCATCCACTATGTTTGATCTACAACGCACAAACAAAATAAAACCATATTCCATATCAATAAGATCGACTTTCTTTTACACTAACCAAAGGTTTATTTTTTCCAAATTTCATCGAACACCTAACAATTAAATTTAAGCTTTAATCTTGACGTTATAAAGTCGTAATTATATTGTACGGTGGTTTATTTAGTAGACGTACTTTCGGTAGAACTTCCGTGGTATTATTATGTTTTGATAATCCGCAAGGAGTATGCGTGAACGCGAAGCGGTGACATTAGCTTAAGGCGTCGTGCGGAGGATTATAAAAAAGTATTTTTATTAACATAAAATGACCGATGAAAGTTATATGTGCATTAAAAGGTATCCGTAAAATGTTTTCTTTGTGATTTTATTTGTGTCGTAACCATAACCTAACCATGATAGAAGATCAAATAGCTTTGAAAACTGTCGTCATGTTAGCCGTTTTATGACTATAATAATATGTATTTTATACATAGTTAGGGAATCCATAAATATTTCGTGATAAATTTTGTAAGCAAGAGTCCTTTGGTATATTTCTCCTGGCTGATTAAAACTTAACAGATTGTTTCAAATATATTTAAAGCTTTGAACTGTGTTGGTTATATCAATGTTTACAACATAAATGCATGTCAACTCTTTTATGGAGCTAAGTACCTACCTACATTACCTTAAAAAAAGTCATTTTAGATTTCATTGGAAGTTCCAATGGTTTTTTCTTTTTTAAAGACAGCTCCCGCATTAGGAATTACTTCCTGTGTCGCGGGGGACTTTACAAACATACAAACAACGGACACAAAGAACACCCAGACTCGGGTGGGAATCGAACCCACGACCTATGGCATAGCAGTCAGGGTCACTAACCACTAGGCGAATAGACCAGTTTTTCTTGTTTCCTTAACTTGTGAGCTCATAGAGCTATGGTAAACCTACTCATCGAGGAAAAAGACACTACCTATCCTTTTCTGCCGTTTACATTACGATAGTAAAAGGTATTCTCTCTCGGAACTCTGCAATTAGTACCTAGTTCATACATTTTTTTTTTTGTTTTTTTTAGATTTGTCATGCGTGAGTCACTATAGGGACTAGTTGAAAATCAGCGTCAGGTATTATTGCCTGACATATGCTGAACTAGGTCCTGTTTTGATCATGCCATGAGACACTTCTCACTCTGTTTTTTTTAAGTGTCTCTGTGTGTGTCAAAATAAATAATTTCTTTCTTTCTTTCTTTCTTTCTTTCTTTCTTTCTGTATATCTGATCCCCAAAATGGGATCCACTGGTAATTATTTTTTATTGTTTAATTCCTACCCGTACGATACGATCCATCATTTAAAGCAAGAATCATCTTTAACATTTGTGAGCAGTGATCAAAGATAAACACAGTTTTGTTAATGTATAATATAATAAAAATATAGGTGTATTATTCTGAGTCGGTCCAGTATAACTTGTGATTACCCATACATAAAATAATGCTTTTAATAAAATTATTGTAGATGTATGACAATATAATGGGTGCTCACAGTAAAACCTACAAACACAGTACATGCTGATAGTACAAAAGTTACGTTTTAAGTAACTTACATGACATGACACCCCATGACAAAAACAAATTTTGCCATTTTGCCCCAAGGGTTATAAATTGGGTACACTCATGGAAGAATACCTTCTTCATCAATGGGATAGTCGGTTAAAAAGACTAGGGGACCGCTTTTACGTTTGAAAATAGTAAAGAAAAAAAATATATTTGACGTACACATATTGTGTTATTCTACCCATGATCAGGCATGGGTAGAATAACACATAGAGTATATCATAGCGCGATATTTGAGCTCACAGTTTAAGCATAAAACAAAAAATCCAGCAAAAAGTTTGTAAATATTCGGATCACGATTCAGAGCCATATTTCTAGAAGGAGCAAATTTGTTCGCTAACATTAAATAAAACACTGGCCGAAAACTCTGCACATTATTTCAAATAAAAAAGTTAGACACATAATAAGTTATCAAAATGTTTTTTTTACGGGCGTTATATTGATCATAATAGATACATTTTATCCCGCCCGAGTTGCTCCACTGATCAGGAAAGTAGAAAACTTTTTTCATCTCATTACAACTTCGGTAGAAACTTAAGCAAAGGTTTTTACTACCTCTTAAAATACGAGAACACCTTCGCTTCTTCCATTCCTCTGGACTTAATCACATTTTGAATGAAATGTTTTTGTTTTTTACCGACTTCAAAAAAGGAGGAGGTTCTCAATTCGACTGTTTTTTTTTTGTTATGTTAGTTACCTCAGAACTTTCGACTGGGTGAACCGATTTTGATGATTCTTTTTTTATTTGAAAGCTGGTGCTTCCCTTGTGTTCCCATTTGGTCCAGTTCTGACAATGGCATCCATGAGAAAACCATATATAAGTCTTTATGGAATAGTTTTTTCTGTTGAAGTCGGTTTCTTGGAAAGAATGATTACAAGACTTAGATGTCCTCAAGTTTACAATACGGACTGTTATCTGAAATTTACAAAACGAAATTGGAAATTAATGTCTCTTTATTGTATTTTGTACATTCTCAAAACATGTTAGAGAATTATTAGTGTGCTTGTTCTTTTAATTAATTTTATTGACAACAGAAGCGGTGCTGTATCTTTACGCTGTTGTTCGAGTTGTGAGTAAAGACCATATTTTGGACCGCTCTGGTTCTCCCTCTGATTAGCAAAAGGTTTATTTGAAAAACTAGAAAAGATTTTAGAGTGGTAATTATGGTTTGACAGTACACAATAATGTTCTAAAGATGTTACGCTGCAACTATAAAAGACTTTTGCTAAACTATCAGCTGTAATCATTTCTAAGCGCTAGACATTGGATTACTTGTCAATAAAACCATTCCCATCAATTTTCTTATTATAAGTACTTAAAGCCATATCGTTATATTAAGTTAAACGGTCCCATGACAACGGCATACATCATCCATCTCAGTCATACAGCATCATTTGTACTTCACCCGCCACGGCTGCCTCGAGCAATCCCTGTATTGAATCTTAGAGCGCTCCGTTTGACTAATGGCAGCCCCGCCATCATCCAAACTGATTTATTTAATAAATTAACGTACTCTTGATAGACGAGCCTTTTAAAAGTAAATTTTGTTTTAAATTATCTAACGTTAAGCCTTCGCCTTAACTCAACTTAATCTCGTTTATAAAAGAATTCGCTTTATTTTTCTGAAAAGCCAAATCCCACTATTGATTCTAACAAAATTGTACCACGTATTCACAATCGTCACGGGCAATACAAAAAAAAATAATGTTTTTTCCGCCAATTTTAACATAACCTCAATAAAATCCAACCTTTTTTTGGCAACCCATTTTGTACGTGGTATGGACAAAAAATAATGTTGCCATGCGTTATAAAAGAAATAAATCAACATGGCCAAAGTCACCCCACTGGAAACCGTAAAGTTTAGGGCGCATATTGCTAATAAAAATAGGGGCAGTTACCACCCCCGCGCATTGTAACGGATACAATAAATAAATGGCGTAATTAACTCTATTCATACATCAAATTATCAGTTGTATTTATTTATCCCCAAAATGGGCACAATGAAGTCGTCCACTTTTGTAGGAAAACTATAAAGGATGTTTCGAATTATACTAAAAAATTAAATAGTAATTGAGAAAAGGAAACAGCCCAGGAGTAACCTCAAGGAATTTGCCATAGACGTTGGCAGCACCTCCACTTTACACCCATTACACCTTTCGATCATGTCGCCAGAGTTGGATTTTGTTTGTTAGAGCACTAGTGTTACCAGTAGAGCACCGACCACTGCATATTATCAGGCACTTATTAACAATCACATAATTAAAATTGAAATAATAGAATATCAATATTATTACTGTTAAATATTTAGTTTTTTTTTTAATTTTGCAAAACATTCTACTGCATCACTTTTACTTTAAGTGGTTATTATATTTTTCTCTTTATTTCAGCGCTTTTTATACATTTCTCTCTTTGTTTCTTGTTGTGACAACGTTATAATATATAACCTCAAATATATCGAGCACAATTTTTTTTTTATATGTTAATTTTAGTCTATGTTCAATTTACAACAACCTGTAGAAATCTCGCAAATTTAAATCAAATGACAGTTGTGCGGACATTTTGTATCGTTGTGTCGGCAAATGGCGGAGGTCAATAGGGAGTCTTACACACCGGATGTGACATGCAAACATCTGCGTAGAACTTTTAGCGAATAAAATATTATTTGTTGTAACTCAATTGCGAATTCGACACATCTGTTAAATATGAATAAAATAAAATACTTTTTAGTTTGTTAGATTGTCGCAAATAATTGTGTGGTGAGCACGATCATTTGTTCTGGGTCTGGGTGCAATATACAATACAATAAGTTTGAGTTTTGCCTATAATTCGTTGATGTAAGTAAATGGTATACATATGTATACGTGGATTACAGCGGTTTCTTGACGGAACATTAAAATAAAATTTTGATAAAAGTTCGCAGCTTTAGATTTTTATTAATAGAGTACAGTCGGCACTCTCACGTCGAATTGTAAGAGGTAACAAATGGTACTTCTTACAAACATCCAGGTAGTTTTCCGAGTGATACGGGAGTTTCTGATGGAAACATAAGAAGTTTATGAATCTTTTTTTGGATGCTTTCGCTTCGGTCTACATATTTTTACGTAAGCAAAATCTCGAGAAAATCATTGTCCTGGTCGCATACCTGTACCTCCAACTGGCTATTGCCGGGAAGTCCGAGCCCTGTTACATTTTAAACCATACATCTAATACCAGTATAAATACGCAGAGTGTTAACCACCAAAAACTACGTGTTTTTTTATTAGGCCATTTCTTTGGTATTTGTGCAAATTTATATATCAATTCAGTAATAGTAAACTTATTTTGGCGAGGGGCCAAAGTAACCCGCATCTATACCGATGTAGTAAGGAGACTTGATATTACCTGTGCGCTGGAAATAGAAAAATCTGTTGTCATTTGTGAAACAAGGCTGAGCTATTTAATAAGGAGGTAGGGCAATTATTAGCTTCACTTTTTAGTAACTATGTTAAAATATCTTGGAAGTTAATTTTAACCAACTTCTAAGTATCATATCGAAATAAAACTTTGTATATATAAGAAGTTTGGAGGACAATACTATAACTTTTTTTTAAGGTATAGGGGGCAAACGAGCAGACGGGTCACCTGATGGTAAATGACTACCGCCGCCCATGGGCACCTGCAACTCAACAGTCACAAGTGCGTTGCTGTCCTTTAAGGTGGGAGTAGGGGAAGGGTGAAAGAGGGGGAGAGGGGAGGAGGGAAGGGTTATGGCCTTTTTTTTTTTTTTTTTTTGTGCGTGTGGAAACCCCCTCGGGCCGTCTCCCCGCCGGGGTTTTCGGCGGGGCGGTGTGTCGGAATCGAACCGACTAAAACCACACGGTGTGCCGTACTGCGCCTTAAGTAGGAGGGATCCGGGAACAGCTTTATTAAGACATCCGGAACCCTCCTAGCGCCTGCCCGCAAAAGCGCGGGCACCACCTTCGGGTAAAATTCTCTAAATTAGGCGACGTCCAGGCACACGCGGACGCCGCCTCCTCGCGGGGGGCCACTATAGCGGGTGGAGGGGAAAACCCGTCCCATCCACCCGCGGCCACACTCAGGGCGGCATGAGGCGCTGGTAAGCGCGCCTCCGCCGCCCGGTTCGCCGGCGGCGAATTAGGTCCGAGTGGAGATCGTCCTCCCGGACCCTTTCCGCCGCCTCCTTCTGCGAGATGACGTCCTCACAGAAGGTCGCGACCGCGGTAAAATTTCTGTCGCTACCGGCCATGGAGCGTATGACGGCCGGTAGCGAGAGATCCCCTCCGATGACTGCAGTGAGGGCCCGACGCTGCGTCGCCCAGGCGGAGCAAACCGCCAGCGTGTGCTGAGCCGAGTCCTCACTGCAGTCGCAGTGGTGACAGGCGGGACTCAGTTCCCTCCTAGCGACCGAGTGCAGGTACTTCCCGAAGCAGCCGTGCCCGGAAAGGACCTGCGTCAGTCGGAAGGAAAGGGTCCCGTGCTGCCGCCCTGCCCACTCGACGATGACCGGCTGGAGCTCATATGATCAGTTTTGACGAGTCCAACAGATTGGGATTGGTAATTGCTAAGGCGTCGGACTTGCGATCAAGTGGTTGCGGGTTCGAACCCCACCGAGTACTCTACCGACGTGAACCCACTCCTAACACAAGCACTTAGCTTAGCTGGAGGGGTTAACAATAATACTAGTAATGTGTGACCCACGTTGCTGGTATTCTTAAAAAAATATATATCTATAAATCCCACTAATATTATAAATGTGAAAGTTTGGATGGATGGATGGATGGATAGATGGATGTTTGTTACTCTTTCACGCAAAAACCACTGAACCGATTGCGATGAAACTTGGTATGTAGATAGCTGGAGACCTGGATTAACGCATAGGCTACTTTTTATCCCGATATTCCCACGGGATCGGGACTTACGCGTGTGAAACCGCAGGGCGCTGCTAGTAAATAATATCTAGCAATAATTGTATCCAACACTTCAACAAAAATAAAAGTAAACACATTGCTCATCATTTAATAGCCACCTGTTACTAAAAGGACGTCAAACTAAAAATACACAATTTACATATAAATCATCAAGCGTGTTTCAGTTACGTGTTTCACGTAAAACATGTAACTGAAACACGTACACAATAAAATGTTTTTTTTTTTTAAATAATCGATGATAGACAGGGAGAAAGTAAAAGGTTTTCCAGGCATAGCTATCGCTATCGTTTGTTTTTCACTACATTCAACTTACTTCTATCAAGAGTTCTAAAGGTGCTCCCTCACCGGGAGCATTCGCCTGTAATATAACGTTACAGATCCGAGCATTACATCGGTAAAGGAAGGAGAACCGACGGTTTCTACACGTTTATTCGCCAACTTCGATGTTCAAAAAAACATACATTTTATTTTATACGTTTCCATATAATTGACTAACTTTAATCAGGATAATTACCTCACAGAACTTACGAAGGAGAACCGACGGTTTCTACACGTTTATTCGCCAACTTCGATGTTCAAAAAAACATACATTTTATTTTATACGTTTCCATATATTGACTAACTTTAATCAGCATAATTACCTCACAGAACTTACTTATTATACGCAAAAAAAATCCCTTAATATTTCTCCGAAATAATTCAACTATTTTGAAAATCACAATACAAAAACAATTGTGTACGTGTTTTGTTGAACCATTACCATTACACATTACTCATACTGAGCACTTCACCAATATTAATCTCTCAGGTTCCCATTATGTAACGACTGTGTCGCAACAAATGCATCCATTGACGGCTCTGAATAAAAAAGCAAAAGAGTACAGACGGTAGAGTTACACGTAGAGTCATAAATCTAGAGCTAACCGCGCGGTTAACGCCGATCGAAATAGACTAGCCAGTAGGGCCACCAGACTGAAAGTATTTCTGGGACATTATTATTTTTATATATGAAGATAAGTACTTATTTAAAGAGAAGATTAACTACGTGTTTTTACAGTCTCGGCGTTGCGCCAGAGATACCCCTGTTGAATTAATTTCTATCAGGAGGCCGAATTTTCGTTGGGCAAGTAAGGTTTAGTTTCAAGAATACTTTTGGTCTAAATGTAAAATATTTAAAACGTGTGACATCTGTTATTGCAGAACTGTATAACTGTTTACGTTCTTTTTAGCCTTGTTTTATTTGCTTGTGTCTTGCAAATAATTATAGAACTGTATTTATTTTGGGATACAAAGGTTTGTTCATAAAATATGTCTTAAAAGGTACTTTACCGACAGGAGTTTAGTCCACCACATTACCAAGACTGAGAATAAGAACGTCTAAAATGCAAAGTCGCTAACTTCTAACGTGTTAAGTAAAAAGGGTTCTTAATTTATTAAATCACTGGTATATAATAGTTCTTTTCGTGATATGAAAAACTTTCATATTGGAGTTTTCTTTTATTGCGCCTAAGACAAACAATAACCTAGCCAAATATTGCTGCCATTTCTATCAAAAAACTGTGAAATAGTCTATTCCTGACACTTGAAGCTTGGCAACCCTACTGCGTCCTATAGTTACTAGGGTTATTATTACAACGACAGTTTTATGAGTGATATTCGAACTGAACGTATCGTTATTTAAAACAAATGTGACGTTAAAAAATAACTGGACCTTTGACAGCTACCTCGAACTTCCTGTGTATGCTTCACTTATGTAACACTAGTTGTTGCGACTTGTTTGCGTGGAAATTTTGGTGAAATTTATAGATCAGGGACCGACACCGTACATTTTTTCGAGATAAGAATTTTTAATAAAGGATACTAGCAACGTGGGTTACACATTACTAGTATTCTTGTTAACCCCTCCAGCTAAGCCAAGTGCTTGTGTTAGGAATGGGTTCACGTCGGTAGTGCACTGGGTGGGGTTCGAACCCGGAAAACTCAATTGCAAGTCCGATGCCTTAGCCATTACGATACCGCTGCTTATATGTTACTTACGTGCTATGTGCTATTCTAAACTATAATTAATCTGTGTGCCAAATTTCATCCAGATCCGTTCAACCGTTTTTGCGTGCAAGAGTAACAAACGTCTATCCATCCTCACAAACTTTCATGATAGTAAGATTTCATATAAACGATACGTTTTCATTCACAAGCGACTTCCAAAAGTCGTTTCTTCATTGTGAAAGCAGAACACATTACACACCACTATTTCAACCTTTTATGCAAATCTTTGTACAATATAGCTAGGTACAGACAGAGAAATCAATTCAGTACTTTTTCCTCCTGTTTTGTACAATTAGAAAAAGTTTTTTTGACTCCCGACGCAAAACGGAGTGTTATCATAGGTCCTAAGTGGATGGACTAATTCTGATTTTGTTTGTTTTTTGTTTGAAAGATGACTTGATCGAGAATGTTTTTAGCTCTAATTCAAAAAAATCTGTTTAGCCGTTGTGTTCTAATCGTTGAAGCGATTTTTGGGTTGGAGGTATTTGTAATGTTTAATTTATACTTGTTTCACTATTGTTGACGGAGCTTTATTGTAGTCAATGATTTAATGAATTAATTTCGATCGAATTTCGTCGTCTGGGTCGACAAATAGTTATTATATTTACCTAAATTGATGACTATAAATAGTGAATCGACGTAGAGTAATGCTGGCGAAACGTTCATGGATGAAAAGTCCATTGGACGAAAAGTTTATGGTTTAAAGATAATGTTGACCAACGGTTCATGGACCAATCGACTGTTGGTCAACCGTTACAGACTCAGCATATATTCTGATGGATGCAGACGAATTATTCTGGTGCAACGCATGGAGGTGTAGAGAGGTATGAATACGTGGGTGCGTATATGGTCACTGCTCCGCTTCTATAGGTCTTCTATTGGGTTATATAGCCTTCCTCGATAAATAGGCTATCCAAAACTAAAATAATTTTTCAATTCGAACCAATAGGTAGTTCCTGAGATTAGCGCGTTCAACCAAACGAACAAAAAACTCTTCAGCTTTATAATATTAATATAGATTAAAAAAAAAAAGCAAAATTATGGTAGCCTGTCTCTGTGTATGAACAAGTTTTGGTCAAAAGGCATTCTTTAGGTGTCGCTACCGTAGCTAGAGAGCGGTAACAAGGAAGCAGAAACTTCCTCTTTGTAATGGCGGACTTTACAAAATAAACATTCAAACAGAAAAATTAAAAAAAAAACGAAAATAATTATCAGACATCTTTAGCATTTTCTATTCATTGTAACAAGCGCTTATTAGCTTCACTTCTCACAGTATGTAAACAAGTCTTGGAAAGTAAATTTTAACCTACTTCTAATTGTCGTACAGAAAAGAAACTTTGTAGGTACCTATATGTAGTTTGGATGACGATACTATAATATGGCGTCTTGGAGCTGATCTGATGATGGAGTCAGGATATAGATAGTGGAACTCTTTTTTATTTTTTAATTCGGTTTGCCAATAAAGTATCTTTTTTTTAATTTACTAAACTACAATTTTTAATAGTAATTTAAATACTGTGTTGGTAGAAAGGGTAATCAAAAATGCGGTAGAAAGTGTGTATTTATAATATTGAGCAATGTTTTAGGTTTAAATTTTCCTTTCTTCGATATAAAGGTGCAATGTTGCATCTTGGATTACTTGACCGACAAAAGCTTGAATGACGTCAGGTACCCCGGTCTAAGGCTGCCGTCCGTCCGGGTTTCCTCGGATTTGTCCTAGTTTAGAGGGCGTCCGGGGAGCGTCCGGGCGGGGTTTTCAAAAAGTGTCCGGGTTGTACCCTTAATTAATACATTAATACTAGCAGAGCATTAGAGGTAGAGAGCATTTATTGTTTTTTTCCGACATCTTTAACGATAATCGTTACATTTCAGCCATTATACACAAAACCTTAACAAATTATACACATAAACTTTGTTCATGAATCACTCTGTCTACTGGTTAAAACCGTATGACAACCCGTTCAGTAGTTTTTTAGTTTATCGTGAATAGACAAGACAGACAGACGTGGCGGGGAACTTTGTTTTATATATAATAAGTAGTGATAATAGTTTCTGTCCCATAAAGTACTAAAATAACAATCTAATTATTTAAATTAGGATTAAGATTCATTCTCTTTATGAACATATTTTTTGCTAAGCTTTTTTGTCCTTACTTATACAGCCTAAAGTTAATCTAACGACATAAACAATTAGTTTTATAAGTTTTCCGAACGTACATTTAACTGTCATTAGTGTCATCGGTGGTCATCAATCATAGACGCTTAAATCTATCGGCGGCTTCTCAGAGCAACATTTTTAAATTATCTTGACGTTTTAATATCTTATACGTATGGACGTATGGAACTACTTCTAATACCTTTTATGAATAGGCGAGTATACTTATTGGCTAATATATATAATACAATATGTCTGTTTCAAAAAGGACTTGATCAATGTGTACGTATGACGGAATAAGGATTTTTGAAAAATAAATAGGTATAAAATTTTAACTTTCTAATAGGTTGAGAGATAATATTTACTCAATTTTAGCGTATATGCGATGAATGTAACTTTTAAAAGCTATGTTAAAAGTTGGGACAGAGGGTTTCGCGGGACGGCGACGCGGTGTGTCTGCAACAGCCTTTAGATCGAATTTCAAATATTTTTTTTATAAATTGAGCATCAAAATATAATTAACTTTGTGGCTTCGATGTCATTGTGCCAATGCTTTAAATAAAAAAACATAAAGTATTAATTTACATGTACATATATATGTATTAGATACATTATTTATAATATTATAGTTAGAATTAAGATTTTAGAAATATAAATTAATATTTTTTTATGGTATAGGGGCAAACAAGCAAACGGGTCACCTGATAGTAAATGGGCTTTAAGGTGGGAGTAGGAAAAAGGTGGAAGAGGGAGAGAGGGAGGGGAGGGAAGTGTTAGGCCTCCAGTAATCTCACTCACTCGGCGAAAAGCAATGCAAGTATTGCTTCAATGCCGGTTTTCTGTGAGGCCGTGGTATCACTGCGGTCGAGCTGGCCCATATGTTTAAATTAAAATACCCCAAACCCAATAATCCCTTCAACGATTAGAAAAGACCTAATGATTCTCGAACGGCTAAACAGATTTGCTTGAATTATAGCTAAGAACCCTCCTGATCAAGTCACCTTTCTAAACAATATCTGTCCATGCGTTTAGCAGCTACGATGCCACAGACAGACACACAGATACACACGTTACACTTAAAACACCGCTCTTTTTGGAAAAAAAATACATTATTATATACGTTTTAGAACTATAAAAGTTTCGTATTCATAATAACATGAAATGATATAAGTTCTTCTCTGGAAGTGCGCTCCCACTTAAAATCAGGATGTCTGGAACCGAAGGATTTTTCTGTTTAAAAACAAAACATGAAAGATCTTCAACAATGAGTTGGCAGAATAAGGAAGTTGGTATTCTATTCAATGTGTATATATCGCGTTTATGCTTTATATATTAAAGTCATTATGACAAATTTTAGTACTGCTTCACCTACCCCATTCTATTTCCGTATCGGGCCAACGTTGACAGCTAAGGAATGGCAGAAGTATTAAGCATAAACTAAAATATATTATAGTATTAAGTTCGTCTTTGGACAAAAATGTACATGAATTTTAGAAATTCCAAATCAATATCTTTATTTCCCAACAATTATTCGAAATCGTCCATTTAAAAAAAGAATAATTCAAATTTATAGATCAACACACGAATTCGCCGCAACAATAGGTTGCTTTGTCAAATTATTAAAAAAGTGGATTACACATAATACCGTATCTGCCTCTGCCGATCTATTACCGTCCATTTCCAAATGGTTGAGCCTGAGAAGAAACCGGGCACACAAACTCACGACCACTCTTTTTAATATTATCAGATAGTTATAAATAACAATATTTGCTTAAATGTATTACAGCTATTATGTTTTTTAGGTTATAATAATAAAATAGTTAAAAAAAACTAAAAAACACGCTTTTATGGAAAATCCAACTAAAAATAGAAAAATTTTAATCGAATTATTGTATTGTCATTGGTCTTTGACATGTGTGCAAAATTTTAATGAAATCTGGCCGTTTAAAGTTGGTCAAAATCGCGCCCTAAGGAGGCGGTTACAAACAAACTTGCAAACAAACAGACAAGTGAAGCGTGTAAAAATAGGGAAACTGAAAAAGAAGAAAAAAAAATGAATAGAAAAACATAAGAAATTGAAAATAAAAAACGTATTATCTCACATTATATTTCTGTTAAGTATTTGAAATAGCGTGTGTATACAAAACAATTCAACCCCAAACGTTTTTAGCTTAAATGTAATCCACTATTGAGTAATCGCCTTTAAGCTTAAACAAATTACTTAATACCAAAAAATTCTAAAAATCTGTTCGCAAGAAAATTCCCATAGACTCTGCTTTCTAATAACATAAATAGTGCCCATGATTATTATCACAAAAAATTGTAAACAAGCTTGAAATACCTGTGCTTACATCGTAACTGCAGATAATAAGGCCTAATAAGGGTGCACGCTCACTAGACAAATAGCTTAACTATTTTAATATTTTTAAAAGATTATCGTGACATCAACCAACTTACAAAGATCTATAACAACGCTCCACGCATATCGATTTACAGAAAAGAGTGAAACAAATGATGGGTCAGGCTATATTGAACAGTATCACCACAGTCACCAAATAAGATGTACCCATCAGAAAAAGCTATTTGGTTCTATTTTAGAACAAAAACAGGCGAATAATGGATCAAGTTATAGCGGTTGAATAGTAATGGATACATTGCGTGACCATACGAATAATCTTTAAGGAAATGAGTTAAGTGCTGTACTGTTGGAAAAGTGAAATAAATGCTGTTTGTTTTTATTGAAAACTTGTTTCTGTATGGTAATAAGTGTGCGAAGTGAATTTATAGCCTTACTTAAGAATGTGAAGAAAGTAATTTTATAACCTGGCGACCCACAGAGCCTGTGCATTACCGCGATTTATTGCAATATAGGAACAGGCGACAGAGTGTCTCTGCAATCATGACGCCATTATTTCTATCGCACGTCCTCACGTCCTTTTGCAAGAAATATATTTCTTTGTATCATTTAATTAACGGACACAAAGTAGGTATACACAGAGTTACCTATCACCACTTTCTCATAGATCATGTATCAGCTGAGAATCAAACTCACAACACTCGAAGCAATTGGCCAGGAAGTAAGCTATGCGACAGCTATTCAAGGGAGGTCTGACGAATAACTCACCTACGGATTCTCGTAACGCGTCCAGTCTTTTTGATGGGGCTCAGCTCAAGGAAAGCAAAGGCTCAGCTTACATGTATAAAAAAAATTACATAATGAATCCGGAATCCAGAAATCTGTTTACCACATTACAATAAGAATCAAAGCAAAAGATAACCACAAAACCTTACTCAGGTAGGTCAGTGGCCCAATTCGCATTGTTTCATTGTTTCTTTTTACCATTGTACTAAAAAAAAGTTTCGTTACGAAGTGGGCGGGAAAACTTTGACAGACACATCAATTATATTGACGGATGACAACTTTATAAAATACAACCATAGTCATGGAAATTACGTTATATTAAACCTTATAGCTTGAAGTATAAGTGACAGATTATTTTTTTTTAAACACTGAAGACTGTTTTGTAAGTGACAGGGAAGGACATACTGTCAGTTGAGTAAACTTCATTGGAGTATGAAACAAAGTTTGAGTTATTGCTTCCGCAGTTTAATGTTGAAGATCATTAATCCCAGTGTCCTTGTGTTCGGTAATTTGTTTTGTAATCATCATTACTGTAAAATATCAGAATCATTAGGCTGAGTAATCTGTCGTCTTTTTTTAAACTAGTCACGTGGGTCAAGTCAATTTTTTTTAATATGTACCATGTTAACTGAGCCAAGTGCAAGTGGACCCATATTACCTATTGGAAATCGTGTCTTTTTTATACAACTTGTAAAAGAAGCACACGTAATGAGTTCTTGATGAATGAATTCTGGCTGTAGAATGACCTCCCTGCCAAGTTTTCCCGAGGGACTACAGTATGGGGTTTTTCAAGAAAGAAGTGTATAGGTTTTTTAAGAATCAGCAACGCGTATGCGAGTCTCCTGGAATTGCAAGAGCGTCCATAGGCTACGGTAACCGCTTACTATTAGGCAGGTCGTAAGCTAGTTTTGTATAAAAAAAAACAGGGACCGCCTGATAGTAAACGTTACCAGCGGTATACGCACAAGTAGAGCGTGCTCATAGCAGTAAAACAGCACTAAGAACGGAGGTATCAAATTCCACCAATTTACTCGCCCGCGCCTTTCAATTTGTTTGTTTCACATACACTGCACATGTAAGATTAATAGGAGACAGTAGAAAACTTATTATGTACATTGCCGATTTATTATACACTAGCTTTTACCCCGCGCTTTCGCTCGAGATGTAATGTATGTAGATTTTGGCAATTGATTCGGGTATTCCTCGAGAACAGTACTTTTTTCCGGGATAAAAGGTACCTTATGTCTTTTTCTCTACCCATGATAACGTTTATGCAAAATTTTATGATGATCGGTTTAGCAGATAAGGCGCGAAACCGTAACAAACAAACTCGCTTTCGCGTTTATAATATTACTAGCTGTTCCCCGCGTGTACATATTTATATATTTTGCGCGGAACCCTAATTCTTTTACCAAAATAAAAGTATCCTAAGTTACTCCTTATAACACCATTTATCTGCCAGTTAAAAGTCCCGTGGATATCGGTCCACCCGTTTCGGAAATTAGCCGGAACAAACAGACGGCCTAACATTTAAAGGAATTATTTTTTTTGGTATATGTACCGTGTAAACACTCGGATGCCTTTCGTAAAAATCTGTTATTATGACATTACAAACAGAGACTTCAATTTTATTTATTCGTTTAGATATATATGTACTGATTATATTTAGGCTTATTAAAACTTCAGATAATACTAACTTTTAAACGTTTGCGCTCCACGGTATAACTGTATTTATACGGGAATTAACGCGATTACGAAATAACCGAGTACGTAAATTATCGTGGTCACAGGCCGTAGTCAGCCTATGACCACGGCCAGTGCCACCTGGTCGAAACGTCAAGCAATTCAGAGGTATGTAATACCTATTATTCTAGAAATCTTGCCTGAATGAAATCAGGGTTCCACGAGAATCACGAACCCAATTGCACATTGAGTCATACATTTTACAGCTGAACAGGCAAAGTTCATTCACGCAGTAATGGTACTCTACTAAGAATTAAGTTTATCTCTAGATAGAACAGACCTATTGCGTAGGGTTAAATACTATTACAAACACATTCGAAGTCGTAATTTCAAAACGAAACGCCTACAGATAATATTCCACAAGCGGTTCATGTATTAAAAAAAAACAATAATGTCAAATTGACAATACTAATTTTAACAAGAGATTATGCTCATAATTTATGGAAGCCGTTTGTCAATCGCTCTTTACATTACCATTTAGTAGGCGTTTATATCATACTAGCAGCGCCCCGCGGTTTTACCCGCGTTATTCCCGTGGGAATATCGGGATAAAAAGTAGCCTATGCGTTAAGCCAGGTCTCCAGCTATCTACATACCAAGTTTCATCGCAATTGCGTCAGTGGTTTTTGCGTGAAAGAGTAACAAACATTCATCCATCCATCCAAACTTTCACATTTAAAATATTAGTGGGATTGATAATGTATTACTTGGCTTTTGTAAGACCACCAGAGCTTAAAAGATAAAATAAATAAAAAAACAATGAACCGTTCAATACTTATAACAATATATAAACGGTTTATAAAAAATAACATTCATCAATGTATTTGTATACGCCTGAATTAATGACTGGCCTGTTTGTCTTGTGTTTAGTGATCTTGACTGCTAAGAGAAGTCGTGGGTTCGATTCCCACCCAGGAAGAATAATTATGTGATGAGCATGATTATTTGTTCTGTGTCTTTGTGTAATTTATCTATAATATGTATGAATTTAGAAATATATAAGTATGTTTATCAGCAGTCTGGTTACCATAGTACTGGCTCTGCCTAGTTTGGATCAGACAGCCTTGTGAGAGATGTGTAAAGTTATATTATTATATAGATACAAATACTTCTGAGTAAGTAAGTAACTAATGAGTACTGTAATGTTCGGGTGGTCGAAAGGCGTCTTTATCAATGATGAAGCAGTGATTACGACAACTATTTTAATGTTTTAACCTATACTTATTACAATATTCCGGACGGAACCGAGATAGTACTCGCCCGACTAATCGGACAGGACTCTCCTTTTAACGGGGAAGAGGATGCTTTTCATAATAATATGCTCTCATAATCAATTAGCGTGATGACGTAACAAATCGTTACCTAATGAGACGAGAACAATAAACTATTGATTAGTTAATAACAAAGATAAACAGAATATTTTGACGTAATAAACGTCTGTACATTACTTTGGCTATTATTATTTGTAAGTCGTGACGTTATTTATTCATAATAACAAAATAAAATTTGTGCCCAATCAGTAAAGTATTAAAATTGATAAATGCCCATTTAGAATAATAAAAGCAAAGTCTAACATATTAATGTTGCACATATACTGAATAACTAACTCTATACTAGTAAACTTGTTACTATTTTTAACCCCCGACGCAAAAGAGGGGTGTTATAAGTTTGACATGTCTGTGTATCTGTCTGTGGTATCGTAGCTCAGAAACGGATGAACCGATTCGAGTGCGGTTTTTTGTTTGAAAGGTGACTTGATCGAAAGTGTTCTTAGATATAATTCAAGAAAATCTGTTCAACCGTTCGAAGATCAGCAGCTCTTTTGTAATCGTTGAAGGGATTTTCAGTTTGGGGAGGCAATGATTCCCAACATACAGCCCACGCTAGCTGGGAATCAGGGCTTTCACACTATGAGTAACCACTTTTTTGCTAAAATAAATATTAAAAAATTACGACTGGCTTTGTAATATTTGTAGTTTTGTGTCCATGAATGCGCCTCTTTATCAGAGACTTGGGCACTTGCCAGCTGTAATTTTATTTTCTTTTCCTAGATAAAGTGACTATTGTGAAAGAAATATTCTCAGCGTGTAATCATACGTGATTAATTGTTAATATTACCATCTTGTTTTTGAAGTGAAAACTTCTTTAGGCACGTTTGTTCACTTTTGCTATGGGGAAAAAGCACTGAACTCGTGACCGTCACGCTAATAATACATATATAGATCCACTAGATGGCGCTAGTCTAAACACTGAGTTCTGTCAGCTCCTTATTAATTAATGTCACCAACCTGCTAATGTGACGTTTTAAGTTCGTCGTTTTGTTTAAGTCTTCACTTCTGTCGTACCATGACTGGCTATTATTATTTTTTTTCAAACTGATTTTTTTTTTTTCAACTAGCACTTAATTGAAATTGAGTAAAGTATTTGTCTTAGACTAACTAAAGCGATAATTATAATCCTAATGTTTATTAACATTAAAAAGGAAAATGTAGGTTTGTTTGATTGTTAGTTTTTCACGCCTAACTACTTAACTGATCATCATGAAAGGACAATTGACCAAAAGTGGTATCAATATTTCTCACGCATCAAACTCAAATTATTGTGTTAACAATTTTTACATTTTTTTTACAACTATTTTGCAATAATGTGGTTTGTGAACAGACGACAAAAACAATATGAATAGTTATTTGATTTCTATGTATATTCGCATTGGCATTGACGTTCCGTTCCTGTCATTCATGATTTATAGTTCCGGTATTTTCATTAGAAATGTTATTTAAAAAAATAGGCAGTTATGGGACTGCCGAGTCCGACAGAAGTGAAAACTTAAACGAAACGACGAACTTAAAACACATTAGCAAGTTGGAGACATTAATTAATAAGGAGCTGACAGAAATCAATTTTTAGATTAGCGCCCTCTAGTGGATCTATGTATGTATTATTAGCGTGACGGTCACGAGTTCAGTGCTTTTTCCCGATAGCAAAAGTGCACAAATTGATGATAGATCATTCCTAGTACAATGTAGTAGGACCATTTTCAAGAATGCCGATGGACAGTCTTTCACACTTGTTTTCTTCCTCTTACTGTTATTTTTCTCTACGACGAAAAGTTATGAACCCTTCAATAAACGTCGTGTGCGTCATGCTCGTGAACGGGTGCCGTTGATCGGGGCTGGTCATCTCCGAACTGCCATTACTTAAATATGTAAAGTAGTAATTATCGCGTCTATTTATATTTTAGAATAATAGGTATATTACATTGTCCTCACATTTCATTTATACTTATAAGCAATGTAACCAGAAATTTTAGAAAAACATTTTGAAAAAGAGTGTCCTTGGAGTTTCTTGTCTGTTCTTCTCCATAGGATCTACGTATTGGAACAGGCAACTAGCTTCACGACTGACTCCTACTCCCGACAATTCAAAAATACCTATTATTGGTGTAATTGAAATAAATGGTTTTGATTTTGATTTGAACCGCACCCAGCCAACGAATCGTACGTCGAATATTCCTCAACATCCTTAACACTCTCTGGGTTGAAAGCTGTGTTCGATTACTGATGGTTCAATTATGTTGTGTAGTTTGCAGGCCAGTTCTAGATTTAGGTATACATGGTCTTTGTTAATAGTATATTTTATGTTTTTCTTTACACAATATTACATAGGAAAGCTCTTTTTAGAAACCCACACAACATATCGCATACGTATGTTTAGATATTTACTGAACTAACC
Organism: Euplagia quadripunctaria; assembly: GCA_963859945.1. Classification (NCBI taxonomy): domain Eukaryota; kingdom Metazoa; phylum Arthropoda; class Insecta; order Lepidoptera; family Erebidae; genus Euplagia; species Euplagia quadripunctaria. The sequence goes on along the minus strand of OY982574.1, from coordinate 1,474,412 downwards.
TATTAAGTACGAAATGAAATAAAATTATGCATATATTTTTGGGTACTTCGTCGATACACACCACAAGCTGTTCGGACCACGGTGTGAAACGCACAAGGCCCCTTTTGAAGTGGTCGTTTCGGACCAGTGCTGTGAATCGACGAATGTCTATTTTGTACTTCGTCGTTTCGCACCACTGCACATTCCTATCTCTTTTGACTTTTATGACCTGACGACTCAGATGATAACGCGCATACTATAGTTCTCAGGTAAAAGCAACCCTTTTAATACCTTTACTAACATGTTGTCAATTAAAAAGTGTTGGTTGAAGAACCTATATAGTTCTTAAAAGCTTTAAAAAAATTTGATTACCTATTTCCGAGCTATAACCAAACCCGTCTAAATGTTTAAAAACTGTTCCTAACCCCCTTTTGACGCAAACCTTTCTATCTTCAACTATTATTTTATTCCTGTAGTACAAAAATATAACAGGTAAAACGATGTTATAATAAAATAAGAATAGGATGTAGTCGTTAGCTTATTAATAAATTCGTAGTCGTTAGCTTATTAATAAATTCTAGCCTAAACAATGCTTTTCCTAGGTCTCAGAACATTAAACGAACCCAATTCAACATAAAACCAAAAACACTATTTCGGTTTATCGCCGGCGCTAGTAACTCGCGCCAGTAGCTCGCTAGTAGCGCTGCCAACTCAACAGATAGCAACATGAACAGCCGGCCGTAAATATAAGCTTATCTGCACCAAGTTTTTTTTTCTTTTCTCGTGACAAAATTAGTTGGACATGTTGTTGTCTTTGCCTAATGGACGAGCAATGCTGTAAGTCTCGGCTAGTAGGTTTGTTAACGATGCGGTGAAATGTACATTACTGTACACAGCTTTATTTTGGACAGATTGTTTATAGGAAAGCACTTATTTATTTTGTCTTTGAACTGAAGGAGTTAATTTGTATTAATAGCTTGTTAATTATAAGGTATAATAACAATGTATAGTTCTGGTGGTTCTGTGGTGGAGAGTACGAAATGTCATCTTAATATGCCAATAAAAATCTTTTTAACAAAAAATTAAACCAACGAAAAGAACTAAAAATCAAAAAATAAATAACTATACATTTTTATAAACTTATTTTGAGACGACGCCAAACAACCAACTACGTAGGTATAGTTAATCATTTTATTATTTATAGAGTAATGAAAAGTAAACAGAAACACTATTCGTTCCTCTCAATTTTATCAGGATCCCATCATCAGATCCTGACTTCCTTGACATGGGACCACCCTTGAGGTATACCCTATCTAACAAAAAAAGAATAATCAAAATCGGTTCATAAATAACGGAGAGAGGGTTGAACAAACCTAAAAAACAAAAAAAAAATATATATATATACGGTCGAATTGAGAACCTCCTTTTTTTCGTCGGTTAAAAAGACTTAGCATTAAAGAAAAGGCGCTAATTGTTTTTTTATAAACCAACCTTTATTTTAATTTAAAAAAATCGTCCTGGATTTTGTATTTGTAAAATAGGACATAATTGTTTTTAGGGTTCCGTACCTCGAAAGGAAAAAAACGGAACGGAACGGACGGACAACAAAGTGATCCTATATCACTTTGTTGTCCGTCCGTCCGAAAGTCTGTCTGTCTGTCAAAACCCTTTTTCTCAGGAACGCGTGGAGGTATCAAGCTGAAATTTATATCAAATACTCAGGTCTACTGTCCCTTGGAGCTGTGAAAAAATCAACTTCTAAGCCAACGCAATCAAAAGATACAGCCGTTTATGCCGCAAATTTCCGCAAATTTTCGACACTCGCAAGGGAATCAAAACCTACAGGGTACTTCCCGTGAACTCAGAATCTTGAAATTTGGTACGAAGCAACGTCTTATAGCACAGATAAAGGAAAAATTGCGAAAACCGTAAATTTTTAGTTACATCATATAATAAAAATATTTTACGGAACCCTCGATGCGCGAGTCCGACTCGCACTTGTCCTTTTTTTTTTTAATTATCAGGTCTAACGGTGTTATAGCCCTTTTCAAACATCGAGAGACCCTCTAAAATGTATAAACGATCTGACGTTTCTTTTTAAGTAGATAATTGCAGAACAGGTTCCAAATTTTTATTTATTTATAACTAATAAAAAAGCGTGTCCCGCATAAATAAAACAGTCGGTATGTTTGTCAGGCAGTCTAGTGATCGCAGTTAGGTGATAAAATAAAGTATGTAGGTGGACTGCCTCCCACATTACCGATAATTTCGCTCAACCACACACAGGTAGAAACGAGAAAAATAGACTTATTACTTCTGTAAATCATTCATTGGCAGGGAAATAAAAGTTGACATAAATAAAACGACTTAGTTGGTTTATAAGCGCGTGTGAATCGCAGTAGGCGGATTCTTAAATCTTAAGTAAAGCAATATTTGATACGGCACATCAATCGTCCACATCTTTCTAGCCGTATTTATTCATAAGTGATTTTAAGTAAATGATTTTAATATTTGACTGGCCTGTTGGTCTAGTGGTTAGTGACCCTGACCGCTATGCTTATAGGTCGTGGGTTCGATTCCCACCTGAGTCTGGGTGTTCTTTGTGTCCGTTATTTCTATGTTTGTAAAGTCCCCCGCGACACAGGAGTAATTCCTAATGCGGGAGTTGTCTTTTTAAAAAAGAAAAAAAGAAAAGAATAAAATTAATTAGACAAGTGGTAAGTTGTTACTGGTAATAGTAACCTATATAGCTAAAAAATATTACTATTTATAATTATGTATTCACACGGGAATTAACGCGATCACAAAATGGTATCATACCTGTGACCACGGCCAGAGCAACCGGGTCGAAAAGTCAGGCAATTCAGAGGTTACATTCCTCTGAATTGCCTGACGTACCTTTTCGTTTCGTTTATATCATGGAACGCGAAAGTTTAAAAGTTAGTATTACTAAGTATTTGACATCGGCTATCGCCTAATAGTGCTGTGGCGATCCTACTTAAATGCAGAAATACAACACCACGGTCTACAATAGTAGGTAATACTGGTTACCCGAAATCTTTGGCAAAGAGGTGTTTTCCAGGTTCAAATTGGAGTAAAAATATGGCATTACTTTTTGGTACCAAGGACGCTTTAAATACAATGAGTTCCAAAACTTGTAAACAATTTACATTGTTTATCGAACTATTTACTAAAAGGTTACTGATCCGTAACCTTCACCTCCTTTACGATGTTCGCATGTACCAGGTTTTTTTTTTATCTATAAACCTAATTTCAGCCAGTATAACAATAAAAACACAAAAAAAAATTACGCTTGAAATTAATAAATACTTCAATTTGGAAGAGCCATGCTTCGGCATGTATGGGCTTGCTCGACTCCGTTCGATACCACGGCCTCACAGAAAACCGGCAGTAAAGCAATGCTTGCATTGCATTTCGCCGCGCGAATGAGGTTACCGGAGACCCTAACCCTTCCCTCTCCCCTATTCCCGTCCTTCCCCTTCCTTAAAGGGCGGCAACGCACTTGTGACTCTAGGCGGTAGTCATTTACCATCAGGTGACCCGTCATACCCATATTCGATATACAAATCTTAAATTCAAATACTTTGGACTGACTAAGGATACAAAGTATCCGTAACAAAATAAATAATATTGCCGTAAGTTGTAAGTACTAAACGTCATGTTTTTGTGTCTATGGCCCGCATAATATAATAGTGTGCGGTTTGAGAATAGGTTATGAACACTTGCAACTCCAGGGTTGATCACTCCAAACCAAAATATCCAATGATTTTTATCATTTTTGAAGTGAAACTTCTTTAGAATCGTTGTGATTTGAAAATTCGATGAAACGAAAAAGTCACACCAAATAGAGACAAATATATTCATAAATGGGATTTAGCCTGCGAGAGAATGAGATAGAATACAAGTGTACAGTGTTTCCTATAATCGTTGTCTTTGCGCCTGCGTACTACGAAGCCTTCAGAAAATGCGTCAATGTCAACGTGGTGTAATTTTTGTGCATTTGCGTATTAAAATTCGTTGGTTAATCAATTTATGTTAAAACACATCTGTGTTAATTTGACCAATAACTGACTAACTAATTAGTAAATTATTTGTGTTGATTTTACTTTTTATTTCTCATTCTCTCGTAGGCTACTTTTCTGAAGTTTCACATCTACCGTGTGTGACTTATACACACACTTTTTTTAATACATTTGAAAATAAAGAATAAGAAATAATGATTTTGAATGACTCCATTAGAACAGAATCCGTGTTTATTGATTGAATCTGGTGTTATTATAATATAGCCCAAAATGGCGTAATAAGGTGAATGTAGAAGTATTGTGGTTTTGAATGTAGAGGTGTAAAGAGGTATTGTACCTTTTAAATATTATCGCGATTAAGTCCCGAATTACACACCTAATATGTATCGCGAAAGTGTAAAAATAATGAAACTCCCACACTAATGTAAATACCTAAATAATTATGGGTCGGTTGTAATAAATGTTGTAGTATCATTAGAACTATGTGTGCTAAGATTCAACAAAATCGGTTCACACCTGTAAAGTCAATGGGTGAAAAATCACTCGTTCCCTATTTTTCCACCTTACATTACAACTGTGAGGCACAGATAACTCCTTGCGGTCTGATGACCTCTTGATTTTTATTTAGAAAATTAAATCTGTTCTAAAAACAAAAGTACGGTTAACCACAACCTCTAAAATTTTAACCGACAAAACACACGTCCGCCATGGCCTATTTCATAAGAATGCTATTGTTCTATATAAATATCTATTTGATGTGTCGTAAAGGAAATAAGCCATTGGTAATCAAATACACGGTTTTTATCACTTCCTCAGGCCATAAAACAAGCTGTAGAGACATATCTCGACAAATAACCTGATATTATCAATCACTAGAAATTGTAGGGTTGCTTTACTTTAAACTAGTTTTAAAATAAATTCAGATATTACGTATTTTTGTTCGAGAATTAATCAGTGACAATTGAAATGTAAATAAATGCAAGTTTATACTACTACGTTGGGAAACCAGTAGAATAATTCATAAAAAATATTGTAGAATGAACTCTATATTAGCTTGACCCGTAATTATCTATGTAACGGAATCTTTCAATGTCTGATTAACTTCAAGATTTGCACAAGTGTCAAGGACCGATGACAATACAAGACTACAATATAAGAAAATAAATGATACCGAGTTTAAAAAAATGCGCTGATACAAATGTTACAAATAGTACATTTGTAAGTTATTTATACAAGTAGAGTTATTATAAACATAATAAAAACTACCCCACTCAAAAATATTTCCACTATCATAAACCAGTGGACATTATATCGCTACAGAATAAACTTTTCATATTTAAAAAATATTTTCTACTTTTAAGATCGGATTGCTATTAAAACGTGTTTTTTTTTTGTTTTTTTTTTAATTATATAAGTCTCACGTGCCTGCAGTGTTTATAATAAGCACACGACTTACACGATGGTGAGGAGCCAGTTACATGTGCCTACTAGAGCCATGCACTCCCACCATTTCAAGCTCCGTAATAGTTACCGTCACAACCTGAGAATGCCATCGAAACGAACCAAATACAATAATGTCCCTTTGCTATCTCGGGAATGCTAGAATCTACTAAGGTTTTTTTTTTTTTTAATATTTAAAGCGAATTCCTAGATAATCATTATCAGTCCCTTTTGCAAGGAACCCATAAAACACTCCCACTCAATTTGTGATAACATGGCTGACCTTTTGAAAGCGGTTCTACTGTTGATAAAGGAATGTCTACATTTTTTTAAACTGATTACTGACCTACTACAAAAATTTGTTAAGTTTTCAATATTACAAAATCTTATAAAATCATGTTGGTCTTTATTTGTTTTTTTATATAATATCAGGGCCGGATTATAATAATATCAGGGCCGGACCATAATATCAGGGTCGGACTATAATATCAGGGCCGGTATGCGACCCTGATATGCACGAGCTATTGCTTACAGTTCCTCCAACCCACCCGTATAAGCAATATCCGTTTCCTTCCCAATGTGCCCGGTTGACGGCAATAGGCCTGCACCCTATTGCTTGAGGGAAACCAAATTATAGTTGGCAAAATGTGGGTCTTCAATACTCCTGTGCTTAGTGTGTATGAATGTATGTATACAAACACCTCCAGACACCACTTTGGAAATTAAGTATTTTCCATACTTCTATGCGGTTCTAGGCAAATAATTTTAAGAAAAAAAAATAACAGTAAAAATAAAAATACAAAACTAACTACGCTTCAAATAAATAAATAACTCTAATCATTTTAAATATTTAATATTTTTGACGTGAACAATCAATACTTATATGTCCTGACAACCCTGCACAGGGTGACAAGCAATAAACTTAGACTCCAGACACAAACACCACGTTTAGCGCTCAAGTAATACAATAAAAATAAATTCTCTTGATACTGATCGATACCTGAGCCTTACTCCAAACACATGCACCCGAAACATCACATCAAGATACTAAAAAATATTAAGTATATTCAAAATCACGTTATAAAATTCTTACATCCTTAAAAAAACTAATATCATAAATGCGAATGTTAGTTTGTTTATTACGATTTCACGCCTTAACTGCTCAAACGATGGTGTACAGAAAAGGACCTTTCATCCAAAAAGCTGTTCCCGAGGAATAAAAAAATAACACTGATTCTGCCGGCGGACAACCAAAATTAAAAAAAAATAGGCAGTCATGGGACTGCCAACAGAAGTGAAAACTTAAACGAAACGACGGACTTAAAACGTCACATTAGCAGGTTGGTGACATTAATTATTAATAACGAGCTGACAGAACTCAATGTTTAGATTAGCGCCCTCTAGTGGATCTGTATAGTATGTATTATTAGCGTGACGGTCAGTTCAGTGCTTTTTCCAGAAAGTGTACAAACGTGATAAAAATCTTTTTAACAAAAAATTAATATAAAATTTGATAGTTTATGTAAATAAGCTCAAGACTTAAGAGGTTTATTTATTTATTGCTTTTTAGTTATTTTGTCGGTTTAATTTTTTGTTAAAAAGATTTTTATTTGATGATTTTTTTTCATCATCAGCTCAGCTACATGATATGATGATTTCTGAACGCAAATACCTGATAAAGTAATGAAAAGTAAACAGAAACACTATTCGTTCCCCCAATGTTCGAGGGTTTCTCTCAATTTTATCAGGATCCCATCATCAGATCCTGACTTCCTTGACATGGGACCACCCTTGAGGTATACCCTATCTAACAAAAAAAGAATAATCAAAATCAGTTCATAAATAACGGAGAGAGGGCTGAACAAACATAAAAAAAATTATATATATATACGGTCGAATTGAGAACCTCCTTTTTTTTCGTCGGTTAAAAATAAGTTTTCACTTAAAAAAATTAAGGCAAAAGCACGCATAATATTATGACATACGTTATTACACAATATCTCATATACGCATTTTATTACATTTTACAAACCGCTACAAAAATCTGCCCATCTCTAGTAACATATTTAGAAATATCATCGTTGAGAGTTCTTCATAAGTTGGTTGGTTTGTATACAATCTATTTATCAAGTGCCCCGTCACAGTATAAGATACCGTTTTATTGAAATAGGTATTATTAAAAGTGTTGGGCGGATATTCCTGCCTACGTTGTATCGTTTGCTTCTGTACGAGCTGTATTTCTGTATAACATAAATGGCTACAATTCAAAATCCCTGTTTGCAAAACAAACTATTTAATTTTATATAATGTACAGGTTCAATCTGAGGTATACAATTATAATCCAAAATACTTAAAACTCACTTAAGACCCATCATGTATAAGTTCGTGAAGCTTCTCTTTCTGATAGAGTACAAATAGGTAAATTTCTGAATATTGTTACCCAAAACCGATTATTTTTGTTAAATGGAATGAAAATGATTTGAATTCGATTAAAAAACTAAAAAAGTTGCACATAAGCTACATGTTGATGATTATATGCAATTACTAGCAGCGCCCCGCGGTTTCACCCGCGTAAGTCCCGATCCCGTGGGAATATCGGGATAAAAAGTAGCCTATGCGTTAGCGTAGCGTAGCCCAGGTCTCCAGCTATCTACATACCAAGTTTCATCGCAATCGGTTCAGTGGTTTTTGCGTGAAAGAGTAACAAACATCCATCCATCTATCCATCCATTCATCCATCCAAACTTTCACATTTATAATATTACTGGGATTAGTGGGATAATCATCAACATGTAACTTGTGAGCGGCTTTTTTTTTTAAATTTGAACGGCTTAGTGCGGCTGTTCCACGCAAAATAATTTAATAACATTTGGCAACAACAGGCTCGTCAATTTTATTCCTTAATGCAATTTTCTTTTTTGCCATTGGTACACAAAAAACAAAAATAATTGACCCACCCTTGTGCAATCCTTCCTTCTTAGCAAACCAGGAAACATCTGGTTTGCTAAGAAAGGAAGTCGATTGATCATAAATATGATGATGTTGTATAGTATAAGGGCAACTCCTTCAACATAATAATTATGTAATAACAAAGTTGCAGATTCCTATACAGTTTAGGTTCCCTATGACCTTATTTTGTTTTTCTTTTACCATTTTTGCCATCATAATGAATTGAAGTACTTGATGTCTTTCGGCTTTACGGCACACTAACCCGAAATTATACAATTAATTTAGACGGCATTTGGCAGAATAAATAACTACATCAACATTGCCAAAATTTTTCGTTGCCTTTTTCATTATTTAAACAATAATTATTATATAATTATGTGCGGTCTCCAATACCTACTTTTATAATTACTAGTTACTAGGCACAATTTTCCAAAATTCAATAAATTCTTGCTTTTCACGATTTTCAATGTAATAAGCTTAAGGTTATGTACCCCATCTAAATTCAGTGATTTCGTTCACCATTTTTTATATTTATTACAGTATCATCACAATTTCTCTAAGATGGTGTGCTATGTCGAGAGCCGCACCAATCTTAGCCGCGGACCGCAAGCGGCCCTATAAAATATAATGTATATATAATTTTTTGAAACACTTTAAACACAGAATATACAACGGTGGTCGTAATAATATTATCTGCAAGTCTACATTTCCTAAACTATTATATATTACTATTATTATTTAAGAATGAAGAGAATTGTTTTTACGTAAATTTAAGAAAATGTCGCAAACGGAGGAGCGTGACAATTTAAATATTTACCGTTACATTAGTAGAAGTGCAGAAAGCTTAAATGTCTAATCAATGTGTGTAGCAAATTAATAAATGAAATATATATCAAACTGCACCTGACCTTGTTATGGTACAGAAAGTTATACAACGACAGTTCAAGCTATACTGGCCAATGAAATAAATTAAAAAAATTAAAAGATGATCTCTAGTTTGTATAAATAGGTAAAGACAAAACAGTTCAATATTTATTTCTTCGCTGTTTACGAGATTTAATGTTTTCAACAAAAAAAAATAAAAACTTATAAATATGGTATTCATTGTATGTACATAACGATTAATACTCGAGAGAAGCGTATGTTCAGTAGCGAACTGCGATACACTGATTGAATAATCGCTAACTATATATATAAATATTATAGATAAATTACACCCAGACCACAGACCAAATGATCATGCTCATCACACAATTATTTTTCCACTTCGAACCCACGACCTCTGGCTCAGCAGTCAGGATCACTAACCACTAGACCAATAGGACATATAACATAAAAAAAACCTAACCGCTCCTTGCTACAGAGCGAAAATATTTTTAATGTTTTTGAAGCACTCGTTCTCCTCCTTGTCAATGTATATATCAAAAAAAGTACAGACATGAACGGAATTTTAAAAGTAGACATGTTACACAGTCTATGCAAGATGGATATGTAATTTTTATATCTATCAGCCATATTATATCCATATTATAGAATTTCAAGATTTCCAGTTTTTAGGGTTCCTTACCCGAAGGGTAACCAACGGGACCCTATTATTAAGCCTCCGCTGTCCGTCTATCTGTCTGTCAACAGGCTGTATCTCATGATCCGTAATAGGTAGACAGTTGAAATTTTCACAGAATGTGTTTTCTGTTGTCGCTATAGCAATGAATAATAAAAAAGTACGTACATAGTATTAAATCTTGTACGATGGTGCGGAACCCTTCATGCGCGAGTCCGACTCGCACTTGGCTGGTTTTTATATTATGGTCATCGCAATAGTGGCATTTCGAGATTTTGAAACGGTACCCGCTACGAATACTCCGGAATGTGTTTTATTACCGAATAATCATTTTTATGGCTTCATTTTTATTTATTTTGTATCGAAGTGTATTCAACTAAAATGGTGCGTGTAAAAGATATTTATGGGATAAAGTTATGGTGCGAAAAGACTCGTTTTGTTGAGATAACATTGTGTTTCTCTTGATAAAATGTTTCTAGATAAGCTCTTGTATCGTTATAGCAGTGTATCGGTATTATTGTAGACCAACTGTAGAGCGATTTAGATGATAATTATTTAGAAATTAAATTACGAAGATTTTTTTTATATTAATATGTAATGGAAGTATACTATTTCTTTATGGTACAATAATAAGTACGAGAAACACTTTTTTGTACAATAATAAAATAGGTATATTCACATTCTTTAAAAGACACACAAAACAGCGAGGCCACAATTTTCAAGAGTCAATGACCAGAGATAAAACTTAATTAATATCAAAACTTACCAATTATCATGACAGCTTTTAAGAGAAACTTATCAAATAATTGTATTACTCAAATGTCAACTAACTTTAGTGTTAGTTAAGACATAACTGAGGCCTTACGGAAAACTAAATAAATTAATCCCGCGCAAAAGAGAATGAAAGTAGAATGTATAGTGGTGACATTTGAGTGCGAGGGAGATGCACGACAATTTTTTTTACAACTTAATTGGTATCAAGCATACGGCCTGGATAGCGGGGTCTATGAACTGTCAAGACCACTGAGCGAAGTTATCCCTGAGCCTCCTTTTTGACCTATGGAAACCCTCACTCGGGTTATCACTTCACCGGGTTAAACCTTAATGTTGTGTGGCGGACTCGAACCAACTAAAACAACACTGTGTTCCAACACGAAGTCTTATTGCCAGGGCCTCAGGTAGGCCTAGGTAGACTTGGCCGCCTGTAGAACAACAGGCGACCCCTCGGATTTATTCAGAGGCTCGCGCCGCCTTCTCGGGCCTACTTACACTAGGGCGACGGTAACCCCCTCCCACCTCACTTCGTAGTGCCACACCACAGTCTTCTGTATTGTGGGGTCACCTAGGTCGGGAGCTACAATTATAGCAAAAAAGTGGTAAACTTACTTTCTTTCTACAAATGCGACAAAAAATACTCAATGCTGTTGCTTTCGCAGTCATCAAAATATGTAAATACAACTTGTGTAAGAAAATAAAATGTCACAACCCATAAATATATAATATTACGAAAAACATCCATTTTTTTACGACAATCATAAAACTCATCATAAAATCTGTACTATTATTTTAAAAGAAGACAATTATAGAAATTAAGGGTCCTTGAAACATCTTTAAGGTATAGTTTGTAAATTTATGATAATACGCGTTTGTGGTAACAAATCATAGGGCAGGGATGCGTGGGCGCAGCCCTATTATCGCGGGGAGTTTGTTAGGTCTGACTACGATATGGAAGTTAGAGATAATTGTGTGGAGACAAAATCTTAAGTAAATAACCCATTGGAATGCTTTCGGTCGTTTATTTTTTGAGGCTTGTAGACTGATAAAAAATATGATTGACAGTTATGTCAAATCATTATTAATAAGTTACTTTAAGTTGCTTTTTTTTTTTTTTTTGAGGTTATTGTTGTGTTGCTTAACGTTCTCGATGTGTAAGCAATTATGCATTTTAAATCTTACTAATATTATAAAGGCGAAAGTTTCTGAGGATGGGTGGATGTTTGTTACTCTTTCACGCAAAAACAGCTGAATGGATATGGATGAAATTTGACATAGAGATAGATTATAGTCTGGAATAGCACGTCCTGAAAAAGTATACGGTTCCCGTGAGATGGATTTCTATAAAATTTCCACACGAACGAAGTCGCGGACAACAGTTAGTATCTATAATACTACTAACGAACTAAATTGCGGTGATATATAGTAGGCACGATAACTGTTTCTTCACCCGACGTTGGATAAAATTGGACCGGTCGTGGACAGGGGTGTTTAGAAAATGTCGGATTTCGTGAGTGGCGAGTTTTTATAACTACCTGCACTTGGTCTAGATTTTTTGTTAGTACTGTCGGTTTTTTTTACTGGTCATTTGTGTGTGTGTGTGTGTGTGTGTGTGTGTGTGTGTGTGTGTGTGTGTGTGTGTGTGTGTGTGTGTGTGTGTGTGTGTGTGTGTGTGTGTGTGTCTGTGTGTGTGTTAGTTATTGTATTTTTTATTATTTAATTTGAAAGCTCATACCCGTAACGCTGGTAGTGGCGGCTTCAACCTGGTATTACTCTAAGTAGTAACTAGAAAATGGAAAAAGAAAATCACTAGTTACTATGTAAGATGTAATAATGATTACTATTATATTATTTATATTTCTGATGTATAAAAATATTAACTCTATTGAGTCGACAGAAGTGAAAACTTAAAACGAAACGACGAACTTAAAACGTCACATTAGCAGGTTGGTGACATTAATTAGGTAATAAGGAGCTGATAGAACTCAATGTTTAGATTAGCGCCCTCTAGTGGATCTATATATGTATTATTAGCGTGACGGTCACGAGTTCAGTGCTTTTTCCCAATGGCAAAAGATAGAAACGTGCCTAAAGACGTTTTCACTTCAAAAATTGTAAACACCACGCCTTGGTTTTAAACAATTTTTTGACATCCATATTTTTCTCACGGAACAACCTGAAAAATTTATAAAAAGAAAAATCTATTCGAGCCAGCTACTCACGTCTTAACAAACCACACATACATTTATTAGTTTTTTTTAATTGCTGTTATTATTTTGGTAATGGCATTAACTGTTCAGGAATGCCTTTACTTAACTAACTTAAATAACTTACAAAAATATTATTTTTAACGTCTACCTCGCCACTCCACTTTCCTCACTCACCAATGCATGATGGATGTGCTACGACCGGCGCGTAAAACTTTATAAGTCATAAATGATAATTAACGGACAGCGATGTCGTGTCATAAATCAATTACTTTAACTAGTGGTTATAATAATATATCTGCTGGTGAGTTAGGGTTAACAGTAGCAAGGAAGTTCAACATTTTCGTTTTGTGAATGGAGAGCAGTTTAAAATTTCGAATCGTTTTATATATACTCGTATTCTCATAAACAGTTTTAAGTGTTCTAGAATTCTTTTAAGTTCTGTTTGCCAGAAATAGTATAGTTTTTATATACCTGGGAGACTGTATACAAAATTTCATCAAAACCGTTAGAGCCGTTTCCGAGATATCCGAAATAAAAATACATGCATAAATAAATACATACATACAAGAATTAATTGCTCGTTTAAAGTAATAAGATACATTGTGTAAACCTAATCTCTTTATTGTACAGTAAGTACCCTTTTGAGCGTAATACAATATAAACATTGAGGTATATCAATCGGCGGTCTTATTGCTCACGGCGATTTCTTCCATACATTTAAAAAAAATCTTAAATTGTGAAGTCCTGTTCTTTAGGCCGTTGGTAGAAGAGGTTGGTGTTATTATTTTAACCGAGACATTACCCTCCTCCACCAACAAAAAGGTTTGCACAAGATGTTTGAATGCTTCTTCTTTTAACACGGAAGCAGTATACTTATGACAAATGTTCAGAAGCAGCTGATGCAACTTAATGGTTTCTGGATTGGTTTGGAGTAGTCTGACACGAAGCGCTGTTTAATCCTTTATAGGCACTTAATGGCAACAGGAAATAAAACTTTTAAGAGTAACTGATCCTTCTGTAGGTACAAAGAATGAGTTTCCTTTAGTAGGCCCCAGGCAAGCCGAAACACACTTGACGTTGGAGACATCGTAGACTGTTAGCGAGGTCAACTCTAACCACATTTAGTGTACTCGGCGTATCGGTCTATTAACATTAAAAACCCAATAATACCGAACTACCCTGGTTATTGAATAATATCGGATTTAGTACATTGGGTTAAGAATATCTGACCCACTAACTGATTACATTGAAATATCCTTTGTAATAAAAACCATTCAATTGACCCCAACGGTTCTTCTTAGCTTACAGCTGACTCTAACGTTGATTCCAAACCACCACAAGATCTATAACTTAGCGGAAGAAGATTTAATAAAAGACAATTTTATTTTCTTCTTTTTTTAACTTCAAAAAAAGAATGAGGTTTTCAATTCGGTGGTATGTTTTTTTAAATTTAATTTTTAATTAATGTTATCGTTCGCTTTGTTTACGGTAAACGTATAAAATAGTCGCAGGATAGCCAATCAAGTGGAATTTGCATATCAGACTCTCATAGAATTTATTTAAAATACCACCAAAAGCTCGTTAGCGAATAAAATTTTACAACCAAGACATAAGTCATATTGAATGTCATCTATATTAAAGATAACGAAAAGGAATACGAATAGCTAATTAGTAATATTTTATCACTTGTCGCACCTTTAAAAACTAGGCACATTATTAGTTTACAAAACTTTTTACAGGATGAATAAAAGGTTTATCTGATTTTGAATTATTTCATGAATCATTCATTTCTATTTATTCAAATATTCAGACTCTAAGATGCTCTATAATACCGTACTTATTTATAATATTATCTGACTAGCTATTACCCGCGCGGCTTCGCTAGAATGTACATACCTTTTCATATATTTTGCGCGGAACCCTAATTCCTTTTCGAAAATAAAAGTAGCCTAAGTTACTCCTTATAACACCAGCTGTCTGTCAGTGAAAGTCCCGTGAAAATCGGTCAACCCGTTCCGGAGATTAACCGGAACAAACAGACAGACAGACAAAAATACCAAAAATTGTTCTTTTTATATACATTCGGATACATGAAGTAAAATGCTGTTATTATAACATAACAAACAGGCGCTTCAATTTTATTTATTTGTATAGATTATAGGCCTATAAATTCAATCCTACAAAATACAAACTTTAATTTAATAAAATTGATCTGATGGTTTAAAAAATGGGTACTCACAATAAAAGCACAAAGTGCTATTCTATTATAAGATAAATCGGAATTGACACAGACATTTGTGAATTTAATTAAAGTTTACCACAAATTGATAAATTGTAAGCTCAATTTAGTGTCGAAATATGTAACACGGGAATGAAACAAAGAGGTACTTACTTACCTTTGCATTCATTGGCGTCTCTAGCCGTCGCTCGTCCCCAGGGCCGGTCGAAGTGGAACGGCTTGCAGCGCTCGCAGTCCCTCCCAGCAGTGTTGTGCTTACAATCGCAAGTCAGCTGCTGCACACTACCACTACCCGCCTCGCTGCCCTTCATTGGAATGCACCTCGAAGCGTGGCCATTACACTTACAGCGCCCGCCCACGGCAAAGTCCGAAACCGCGTAATGCTGACTGCCCGGAGACGCCTGCTTCTTATTATCAACTTCATCACCTTCATTTACCATGTGTAGGCGATTGAACACCACCCGCACATCAGTAGCAGTAACCCAGTCTTGCAAAACTGGAGATATATCAAAGTTGGCAGCGCTTGGACGTCCTTCGAGAGTGCTAAATGCCAGTCGTGCGCCTCCCGAGTTTTCGCCAGCCAATCTATGACTGTCTGAGCATCTAGCCTCTTGCTCGTTTGCAGCAGTTACAGTTGCTTTATTAGGCCTTCCGTAAACCCGTCTGCATTGGCTGGAATAGAACTGGAAGGGTTGCCAAGTCACGCCATAGTCAGCGCTCTTATAAATGGCAACGGAATCGGGACGTGCCGCTTTCGGGCAGAATTGGAGGCTCACATAAGTCAACTCGTACTTCTTTCCTAGAGACAGAGTTAGAGAGACATTGTCAGGAGGGGAGTCGTAAGAAGTAGGAGGGATCGGTGCGGATCTCCAGCAGGTAACATCATGAGGGTTGTTCAAATCGGTGAGATGTGTCGGAGGGTGTCGTCGATCGGATCTGGCGGCATCGCAGACTCTGCAAGCATTCTCGGCTGGTTGGTCTCCGGGTGGGTCACAGAGGCGTTCGGGTCCTCGTCTTCCGCAGATAGAGGATGCGGCGACAGGGGCGCCGAATGCCGCGTTAACGAAGTCGGGGATGCAGCGGCGCGGGCGGCCGTCCTCGTAGCAAGTATCGGGCGGGGTGGCAGCGATCGCGAGGGCCGCGGTGGCTAGCAGGGCCACGGCGCGGGCGGGCATGTTCACTCACTGTCACAATCACTCGCGTAAAGTTTCCGTGTAAGGGCGCGTACAGCGGCACGTGCGCACCGGTTGAAAGCCGGCGGCGGACTGGCGGGGCGGCGGAGCTTCACAGCTTTGGCGTTCGGCGGCCGCGCGCAATACGCGACTATCGCACTCCCAGTGAAAGTTTTGTATTTTTAATATCGTGTAAGATTTGATTAGATATTAGATTGGTATAAATTACAGCTCATTGTTGAAGCGATATCATCATCAACAAGCCTTTCTTTGTTTGTTGAACAACTGTGTTCATTTTCATGATTGAAGCCTTAGAGCTATCGTTATGAATACTTACTTGGTTAAATAAATAGCAATCATTTTGAAAGGAGGTTATAGAATTAAGTATCTATTTCAACGTCCATAAATTTTAATTATTTGTTCAACATTTCTTTTCTAGAAATAATTTATACTGTTTTGGGGTATGTGGCCTCACAATAGGAACACGGGTGATCCCCAGACGCTTTTATTCGTCTGTGGAAGAATGGCACGCACCCATCGTACATACCTGAGACTAATTCATAACTTAACCCCCTGAGCTTTCCTACTGTCGTTCACTCGTTCGTTCATTTAGGGTTCCCCACGGCTCAATTGGAAATGGTTGTTGTTTTTCGCCGTTTTTTTTACTATGTTGTGGCGTGTTTTATGGCACTGTTTGGGTTTAAGGGATGATTGAACGAGTATTTGTGTACAAAGAACTTGTTTCGCTTTTGTTTTTTGATTTGAGTGTTTGGACTTAATGACATAAAAAAACTGTAACGCGTTATGGTACCATTCTACTATACTTGAAAGAGAGAATATCTTTAAATACAAAATACAAAAATCGGGTGAATTTTAACCCTTAAAATTTAATGAATTTATTTTATAACCTAGAATTAGAAATATCAATCATTCTCTATGAGTTTACTAGGTAATAAGAATTTTTATGGGTCCACCATTTTCTTTGTAAGCAGTTTGGTAAGATTTAGAACCTTACGGATTTCTTCGAGCGGTGTGAGCATTCAATGTTTATCAATTATCTTTCATTTGACGTACCTACCCAAAACGTGGGTCAAAAAATCTCTTTATATTTCTATAGGGCATAAAAGGGGGGCAATAGACACCAAGAGAATATACGAAAGAAAGAGAAAATAACTTTTTTCATTAACAATACGTTGAGCTTTTTTGTTCACTGTATTTAGATCGCGCAAGTGTTCACTCTCATGTGAGTGGGCACTTAGAGTAGGTACATCAGTCACTCGCAGCATATAACAGCAGTAACACTTATTTTCTGCCAACGTACCTTGCAACTTTGAAATTGCATGAGAAACTTGCCATTTTGTTTTTCATTAAGCTATGTTGTATTCTCCATTTGAATTTGTATTTTTTTTTTAAATTCTGTTTTCATTGTTATTCTAATTTGTAAATGAAATTGCTATTGCTTTTAACTAGCTCCGCTAGCTCGCTGCTCGTCCAGCGATGAAAACCTTCGGTGTAAGGTTTGACTGCAATAGGGAAGGGAGTATTGGAGTTAACGTATGTAACGAAGCATCATTTAATTGTTCTGATAATAAATCATTCTGAAAATGGTGATGAAGAAGAGCGTTAGCGTTAAAAGTAGGTACGTATAGTTATGTTCTCCTGGTTGTGAGCAGTCTCAGCGGTTTTATCAGACCTTCGTGGCATCACTTTTATGGTTTTTTTTCATATCTATTTGAGAGAATATTTTAAGTAACATTAGATTTCACCACCCGCATGTTTATTGATAAAAAAAACCCTTACCATCAGGTAGCCCGTGATAGCACACGGTGTTTCCCATAAGAGATATCCGTTGGATTGCGAGGAACAAATATAATTGAAGGATATAAAACAGCTTTATGCAAGTAACGTAATCAAAACATACAACAAAAGACTAGTGACAGTTGATAATAAGTGATACTTCGACACGTGTTTCGCCTCACGAAGCATCTTGTTAATAATGATTTCGGCAGCAAATGAGCAATTGATGAACGTGGACGATGGACCTATTATAGGTATTTTTGAATTTTCAGGAGTAATAAGTCAGTCGTGCAGCTAGTTGGGTGAATATTCGTTCTTTTTAATCCTTAATTTTTCTACGTCATTTTTCTCCTGCAGAAATATATTTCATCGTTAGTAATTGTCCTAAAATACTATATTATTCCAATCAAGCACATGACGTAATGGCAAGTATTTGAATATTTACAGTTTATTCTAAGAGATTGGATATATATTTATAGATTTTTGTGTTGCTAACAATGACCCTGAAGTAAAAAGAACGAAGAATTATCCAGTTACCTGTTCCATTACGTAGATCCTGTGGAGAAGAACAGGCAAGAAACTGCAAGGATACTCTTTTCAACATGTTTTTTACAAGTCTCTAGTTACATTGCTTATAAGCGCAAATGAAATGTGAGGACAGTGCACAGTGTAACGTATTGCTCTAAAATATAAACAGTCCCTCAAATTACTACTATTTCTTCTTGTGTGTATGTATTTATATTTCGGGTATCTCTTAAACGGCTGTAACGATTTTGATATTTTTTTGTAAACAGATACAGTTTTGCATTTTAAGTTCAACTGTATAGTTGTATTTCCTGTAAAAACGCAATTTTACAAAAAAATAAATAAAAAAATAACAAGATTTTACAAAAAGCTACCGAGTGACCCACTCGTTCACGAGCATGACACGCGCCAGCCATCATCCACCTCAACCATATTAAAGAGAGCGGACGACCCGACACATACGCCACCATCGGCAGGACTTCTAGGCGAGCATGACATACTCAGAACTGCCAGGCAACATAGAAAAATTAACTTAATATATTATGTAATTGACTACACAGTTCTCACATGTACAATTCGAAATGTAACATATAAATTGATATCCATATAAGATAATGTTAAAAAAAAAAAAATTTACAATGTCAATAATAATAACAATAGCAATTTACTGCGATAAAGTCTCGATTTCTAATATGGATGTGAGTTTGTTTGTTTGTTAGCTTTCATTCCTTAACTACTCAACCAATCATTCTGACATTTCTCATACATATTGCAAGGGGTAAAAAAAGGACCTTATGGTATCTTCCCTCCCGAAAAAGTACACTTTCCGAGGGAAAGGCAAATGCTTTTCACGCGAGTGAAACTGAGTGGAAAGCTGGTTACTTATAAATGGCATATGTGGAACACTAAAAACCGACTTTAACCTACAATATTTCACGATCAAAGGTTATACGAAGCACAATTAATCTTAACGACTTTGATAATTCTCTTAAAGTGCACAAAAACAATTATGGAAATGGGCCCATTGACATTATTAGCGGGTATCAATACGTCTGTCTGTGTGTTGTTACAATAAATTATCGAACAGATCCTCGTGACGGGTTTTATGGCCAATCAGAGCAGATAAAGCGCACAAGGCGACCAGTTGTCCTGCGTGTTCGGTGAATGAGTGATTCATATCGACCACCTCAACGGGTTGTACAGGCATCTTAAATGCGTCTATATCTAGACATTATCCTTGAAGTAAAAACGTATTTCAGACATAACTTTTTTGTTATAGAATCAAATGAAATCCATTTATTTCAATTAAACCAATAATAAGTATTTTTAAATTGTCAGGAGTAGGAGGAGTCAGTCAGACTAAGTCAGTCGTGAAGCTAGTTGCCTGTTCCAATACGTAGGTCCTATGGAGAAGAACAGACAAGAAACTCCAAGGACACTCTTTTTCAAAATGTTTTTTTTTTCAAATTTTTGGTTACATTGCTTATAAACGTAAATGAAATGTGAGGACAATGTAACATACCTATTATTCTAAAATATAAATAGACGCGCTAATTACTACTATACATATTTAAGTAATAGCAGTCCGGAGATGACCAGCCCCAACCAACGGCACCCGTTCACGAGCATGACACACACGCCAGCCATCGTACAGGTCAAATATATTGAATATACGAAAACGCTACCATCGGCAGGACTAGCAGGCAGAGTGAATATACTCTATAAATAGATCTTGTCAGAGAGCTAGGACTTTCAAGCAACAGCCTGTTCGAAATACAGGGATGCAACCCTGAACTGCTTGAGCAATATAAGCAAAATCCCATTCCTTCATTTGCCTTCTCTTCTTTCTTCTTTCAAGATACTCCAATTTTTCAATCTTTAATTCCCAAAGTGCCCGGTTGACAGCAATAGCCTTGATTTTTTTTTACCTGATAGTAAGTGACTACCGCTGCCCATGGGCATCTGCAACTCAAGTGTCACAAGTGCGTTGCTGCCCTTTAAGGTGGGAGTAGGAGAAGGGGGAAGACGGGGGGAGAGGGAAGGGTTAGGGCATTGCTTCACTACCGGTTTTCTGTAATGTTGCTACTACGTCAGTGTAGCCAAATTATAGTTATCTAAATGTGTTTTTAATATGCTTCTGCATACACGTCGAGGATACAGCATTGAGTGTATGGATGGGTCTTTGTGTATCTCTTTAAGATAGTGGGAAAAAGACGCGTTGGGCGAAGGAAAAAATCGTAACTGCACAGCATCCGGTAGTGCACCGGTACTACCTTCATTGAAAATCTATTCCGTCTGGTTATGATCAGGAACGAATTAAGAAACGGAAAGGAAGAGGGCTAACCTTTTGGAATGGAAAGGCACAAAGGCACGACACTGGCACGGCATGTCTATCTGTCTGTCTGTGGCACCATAGCTCCCATATGGATGAACCGATTTTGAATTAGTTTTTTTGTTTGAAATGTGACTTCACGGAAAGTGTACATAGCTATAATTCAACAAAAAAATTTCAGCTGTTTGAAGATCATCAGCTCTTTTCTAATCTCAGAAGGGATTTTCGAGTCAGAGGAATTTAGATTTTTAATTTATAAATTCAATACAATATTGCCTCCGTACAATAAAATCTTACGGTGTTTATCGCTAAATTATCGTACACATCGACAAATATACAAATAGCAAGTATTGTAGATAATTATAAGTACCTACTTAGTGTTTTTTTTAAATTGGTTAGCGATTAGCAAGTCTAACACATTCAGGCAATGCTTTAAACAAGCGAGTTGTATGGACTGTAAAATATCTATGAAGGAAATTAGTGGAGTACAATTAACTAGGCTAAAAAGAGCCGTCTGATGGTAAGTGATTTTCGGTGTCTATAAACATTAGCATCACCAATGATATCTTCTATCTTCCCTCCCATGGACCAATGGTATCCATAATCACCAATAACCTGAGCTGTCTAACCAACCACGGTTTTTTTGTAGGATGAATATAGTTAACTACTAAATATCGCTCTCAAACTTAATTTTTTGTATATCTCAATTATTTTGTCTTAGTCCCAGCTATTTTATTTCCTTAATTTGCTATATTTAGAAATACATACCTTGCAACACTACAATCCTGTCGCCCTAACAAAGTTCGCTAGACCATTATTGCTCACTAAATACAATATAATAAACCATACACGACGCCGTGATCTTGTTACACCCGCCTCCACTAATTACTTACTTCCGGTTTTAGTGCGTCCGGAACCTTTTATGTTTGTATTGCCATAATTAATATTAAAAGTGCTAAAGATTGCATAAAGGACCGTATGGCCATTAACTGAGGTTTTCCTCGGTATGAATACATATACTTACTTACTAATATAATAAAGTTGAGAAGATTTTTGTTTGATTGTTTGTTTGTTTAAACGCGTTAATTTTTGGAACCATCCGTCAGATTTGAATGTTTTTTTTTTTAACATGAATTTTTATTTCATATGAAATGAATATTTTAGGCTATGTAACATCACGCAACGACCCTTAAGAGCGCAACAGTGACCGTACACGCAGGTGAAACTGGGGGGAACTGCTAATTATTTATATATTTATAAAAAAATCATGTAAAAACACTTTACAATTATCGTCTTAATGATGTTTCCTACCGGGCTACGGTGTAGAGGTTAAGCAAAGTAGGTGCAATAATAATAATACTATGTAATTGTTTTTTAACTTTCGCGACTATAGGTACATATTGACCACGATTGGTGCAATTCGATGGAAACGTCGGGTAACCAGAAAAGGGATCATACGTTGTAATTGTTATCGCGATTTAAGTCCCGATTTATACATCTGTGGCGACTTGTGGAGTTTGTGAGGATGTATGGATGTTTGTTACTCTTTCACGCAAAAACTGCTGAACCGATTGCCATGAAACTTGGTATGTAGATACCTGGACACCTAGATTAACACATAGGCACATAGCTTTTTATCCCGATATTCCCACGGCATCGGGACTTAAGAGGGTGAAACCGCGGGGTGGAACTAGTACAGCATAAACATTCTTCAACATCATCTAGCGAAGAGGCGTTGAACTACGTAGTCTACTAATCCTGCATCGCGCTATGAAAGTTTTCGCACCGATTCGTATATTTACAACTTCCCAACATCAACCGTTAGGCCGCGGTCCGCCAGGCGTGATCACCTCGCCTGGTCGGAGGATCCTCCCTTTGTGTTGGAGTGACATAATACTCGTTTCTCTACACATCTAATACTATTTACACGGGGCGAGCCTAGTGGCTAAAATGTTGGACTTGCAATCAAAAGGTTGCACGTTCGGAGTCAACAATACACTTGTTGTTAAACCACAGGTCTAACACAAGAATTTAACTGAGCTGAATGGGTTCACAAGAATACAACTAACATGCGTGTCTTTAAAATAAAAATGTCACACTTTTTTATATACCTTAAATTTTTTTTAAAGTTACATGATTACATTGCAAAATGAAGAAAACGTGTGAGGTAAACATTGTAAAAACTCGAAATTAAAATTGCACAATCCGTGAAAGTTGCTCGAACTAAAAAATAGATAATTAGTATACAACCAACATCAAATTACATTATATGTACCTATGCCTACTTTACTTGAAAGTATTACTGTAACAATGGTAACTGCATCTGCCGGCGTCAGGTCGACAACTACGGTGGGCATTGAAAATCAGTACTGTGGTGGGCCACGTCCATCACAGCAAATGCTGAGAGTCTATATACCGTATAAGCTTTTACTATATGTATGGAAGACTATAGATTAAGTAAAATTATTTTTTAACCTAGATATTTATTAAACGTGGCACTATGCTACGTCATCGTGCCACGTCATACGACGCTCTACAAATTGTCACTTGTCAGGTCAGCTGTCAGTTGTCACTAATGTCACCATTAGCTTTGATCAAGTTGAGTGTCGTATGAAAACCAGTCTTTTAGCCTAGTATTTATTTAGTAGTACTTTTATTTATTTTAATGTTGAAAGTTGTATGCCTTTGTCCTACGAAATAAACTTATTTTCTTTCTTTCTTTCTTTATAAGAAATTTAATAAAAAATCAACTCGCGGTCAGCATTTTTTTTTCTCCCATCCCACGAGCGTCTGAAGTGTAACTTACGATAAGGTACTTCGTTCCAAAAGATAAAAACACTTCTACTATTAGCTATGTTAAGGTTGGAGAACCATGCTTCGGCACGTATGGGCCGGCTCGACCGGAGTGATACCACGACCTCATAGAAAACCGGCAGTGAAGCAATGCTTACATTGCTTTTCGCCGAGTGTGTGAGGTTACCGAAGGCCCCAACCGTTCCATCCACACCTCTCCTTCCCCCTCTCTCCCTCTACCACCTTTCCCCTCAGTCAATCAATCAGCCTATCATAGTCCACTGTTGGGCATAGGTCTCTCACAATGTGCGCCACAGCAGCCGGTCCTCCGCCTTCCGCATCCAGTCCATCCTTGCTACCTTCTTCAGGTCGTCCGTCCATCTGGCTGGGGGACGTCCTACCTTCCGTTTAAAGGCCCTCAACGCACTTGTGATTCTTGAGTTACAGGTGCCCATAAGCGGCAGTAGTTATTTACCATTAGGTGACCCACCTGCTCGTTTGCCCCCTATACCATAAAAAAAAGAAAAGGACTTAATTGCGATTTAACGCTCTACGGGGAAATAAAAACGTAAAATACCTAACTAAATGATAAATATTTAGACGTGTAAGATGGATATAAGTTCCAAAAGTTAAAAAATGTATGCTATTCTCAGTTCTGTGATTAAAACCTTCAACGGCTTCGAATAGTGCCCTGTCCCTTCCATATCAACAAGACTTATTTACAACATATCCAATATGAACCAAAACTAGTACACACTAAACACTGTTACTCGTATGTGGTATTTAAGCCAGAAATGGTAACCTGTCCACAGGTGGTACAGCAGAACACAGTTAATACCCTTTACAAGCTAATCCGAAACGCAATAACCCTAATATCTCTCTATAAGGTCTCAGTCATGTTGTACCATTAGAACCACATAATATGTGTGCTAAGTTTCAATAAAATAAGTTCACAGATGAAAAGTCAATGGGTGAACATCATTCGTCCTCTATTTTTCCATCGTTAGGATTGAAATATTTATTTGAAATTTAAATGGGACCAACTTCGAAGTATGCCCTATCTATTAAAATAAGAATTATCTAAATCGGACTACTCTGTAAAAATTTAAGCGTGGTCATCATCAAAAAAAAATACAGGTTGGCTTCAGAACCTCCTCCGTGATTTCGTCGGTTAAAAATGAATTCCTATTTCCCTTGGTCACGCCATAACTCGAGAACGACTTAACCGATTTCATTCAGCTTTTTTATGTTTTCTAATACTTTATAGGAAGGTTCTTACGGAATCAAAAATTAAAGAAATTGTGCAGAAAATCGGTTTCCGTGAACGAAGTCGCCGGCAACAGCTAGTACACGACGTGCAGCGAACAGAAGCAGTGCCATCTAACGAAGACAAGTCGAATTACTTTATAACTACCGATCCTGCATCGCGATATGTGGAATTCACACACTAACATTTACGTATCTCACTCACCTAGGGGCTTTTATAACACATATTTATATGATGATGTGAAGCATATAATAGGTAGTTGTTCACGCTACGAAGCATTCATTGTTCCCAACACATCACATAGCATTTGCGTTCGTAATCATATGTTGCAGCTTTTGACTTTGTTATTACACTACTTTTGAGTACTGCATTGTATTGTTATGGGATTGTAGACAGATAAATAAAAAGAATAATATCGAGCAGAGTATCATTTAGGTACATTAACCTTCATATTTTTTAGAAGGGGATGCTCTTGTTATATGATTTCATTGTTTGAATTTTGGGTAAGAATCTAAACTACAAATCGCTTAGAGTTCAAAATTTGAGCGCAATTTGTTAAAATAATTGATAACAGTAAAGCTCTATCGAAAGCAGAGAAAAAAAGTGTATCCAAAGTTTCTATACTAATAACTGCAACAAAGCATCCCGTGGGAATATCGGGATAAAAAGTAGCCCTCTTTTAATCCAGGTCTCCAGCTATCCACATACCAAGTTTCATTTTAGCAATCGGTTCATTAGTTTTTGCGTGAAATAGTAACAAACATCCATACATACATGCATCCAAACATCCTCACAAACTTTCACGTTCATAATATTAGTAGGATAAATAGATCATCACCAGCTACCAAACAAGTAAAAGGAAGACAGTGACAGATAAGGAGGTGTCAGACTCAGTAGACAATCAGAGGAAAAAAAGTACTGTTAAACTACTATTTTATCTTAACCTCGGTATTTATTTATATATTTTATTATACTTGCCAAGACATAGCCTTTACCGATGACAGGTGCCTTAGAAATCACATCTAAAAATAAATATTTATTGGCGGTAAAATGTATAGGCGCCAATAGTGACGTTCCTACCTCAATCTTAACCACAGGTTATAAAAAATCGATTTTGCAAAAGAAAAACAGCTTGGTGCACTGTCATCGGACTCGAATTATGTTTGAAAAAGCACCTATAGGTATTATGGCTAAAGGTTGTATAGATGTCCCGGCTAGTACAGGATAGACTTAACCCAATGCCGGGTATAACCAGTAGGGGGTTAAGACAATCCGTCTGTCTTAAGACTATCAAATAAAGGGCTTCTTGCGAGGGTCTCAAATATAAATTTTATAATTTTATTATTAATAGTTTTAAAGTTATTTAAGAAAAGAGATTACTAAACCCCGTCCCCCTATGTTGTCTTCGAAATTACCGAACATAAAATTACAAAAAAAATAGGCAGTCATGGTACTGCCTATTTTTTTTCCACTTCTGTCAGAAGTGGAAACTTAAACGAAACGACAAACTTAAAACGTCACATTCTTTTTTTTTTAAAGAAAACTCCCGCATTAGGAATTACTCCTGTGTCGCGGGGGACTTTACAAACATACAAACAACGGACACAAAGAACACCCAGACTCGAGTGGGAATCGAACCCACGACCTATAGCATAGCAGTCAGGGTCACTAACCACTAGGCCAACAGGCCAGACAACATTAAAGAACGTCACGTCGAAGAGCTGACAGAACTCAATGTTTAGATTAGCGCCCTCTAGTGGATGTTTTTTTTTTTTAGAAAGACTACTAGTAACGTGGGTCATACATTACTAGTATTCTTATTAAGCCCTCCAGCTAAGCTAAATGCTTGTGTGGGTTCACGTCGGTAGTGCACTGGGTGGGGTTCGATCCCGCAACCACTCGATCGCAAGTCCGACGCCTTAGCCATTACGCAACCGCCGCTTATTGTATTTTTGATTGATGTATATATGTATTATTAGCGTGACGGTCACGAGTTCAGCAAACAGCAAAAGTGCACCCTCTCTCCCTCTCTATGTCTCTCTGACGCTGTACATGTAAATATAAGAAACCGTCCTCCGTCTTACGAATTTTCGATCTCGTCATAAAAATAAATATTTTTTAAATATATGACACTCGGACACAGTTTCGATACATTTTCGATCAGGGTCACCAGTCCTGACGCGAGTTTAACATTTTTTACCCATCCCAAAAAGTGCTCAACGCCGTTAAAGAAGTTTTCACTTTAAAAAATACACAAAATAGTTAATAGAGGCTTATGGTCGTAAAATAACATGATAAATCGTAATACGTATACAAACTTACATTTGCAGCTGGAATGTATGGGGGAACATGCTCTTCAATTACAATATTAAGTTTGTTTTTTTGGGATAATTAATTTTTTTCTTGAAAAAACGTGGAAGATATATATTCTTCGTACGGCGCGAGTTCAACTCACTGGCTGGTGTCTGTGAAGAAGGTTGTCAAACCTTTCACAAGTGATCACAGCAGAAGTCCACTTTAAAACAATAACTTTCTACCTATACAAGCTGCATCAGTACAGAAACTAACTGAATCATTTGCACCAACTCGGTATCACTTCGTCGTACACAAATGTACGTACTCTGCGAAATCTGTGTACGTAGCTCGCGGGCTTATTGCGTTTCGGATTAGCTTGTAAAGGGTATTAAATGTGTTTAGCTGTACCACCTGGGGCCACGTTACCATTTTCGGCTTAAATACCACATAACAGTTTGTGTAGTGTGTGTTGGTTTTGGATCGTAATGTCTATTGTTTTAAGTTCCTAAAAGGCAAAGAAGTTATATAAAAATATTGTTTTTTAACTTTATATTTTGAAACTAGGTTTACAATTATAGCTTACTAGAGATCTACACCAGCTTCAAACGGGTGCCATTTCCACGTAGGGCAATAAGATTAGCCTATAGCTATCGGTGCTAATGTACTCGTAGCTTCTTATTTATTCTATCAGAATCTATATCAGAATCAGATTTGTAATTTCAGGGATTACCCTCTACATACAAACTTACAAATTTTACTTCTTTATAATATTAACGTAGATTTATTTATATTGCTATGTTATTATTTGTTTCTATATAATTTCAGTAAAATAACACCACTACATAGAAGATTAGTACGAGTTTTAGAGAAAGTAATTTTTTTTTTATTGCACGGAGATTATTTTCCTTCAACTGTGTATTTTATCATTTTACATAGTAGTATATTATAGTATAGTAGTATCATTTTACATAGTATTTTCTATAAAACACTAATCTTGTTTTTGTACAAATGCATTTTTTTTTATTTATGATACCGCTATTTACAAACCGTAATCACTACCAACTAACTAACTTTAACGTACAGGTACCATACCCACACAAAAACAAAAGGTTTACAAATTCAAATATGAAAAAAACATCAATACACACTGTTTATAATCCTGGCAACATTCTAAGCCTATATCAAGATAGTGATACTAATAAAGTGATGCAATTTGATCTGTCTTCCTGTAAGCATGCCTTCTATTTAACTGCCAATTGATCCACCATAACTTACCACATTCCACTTACATAGTACACTTCACAAGGCAAGCTTGCTGCTTACACCATTTGGTATGAGAAAAAAGACAAGTTTAGCAAGTGTAATAACATAACTGGCGAAGAACATGTTGGCAGTGGGTAGTCGGACAAAAAGTCGCGGCCCAATGCCGACTAATCGCTGCTATTATCTCTGTATGGATTGTTTTGTAAAGAGTAGTGTGAGATTTTAGAATAAACAGACTAATAGTTGCCACTAGGTGTATCATATTTTTTTTTTGTTTTTTACCTAGTAACAAATTTTTACATGTTTATAAATTTAAAAAAAAATCTATTCTTCTTGCTATTTGCCCTGCCTACTGTCACTTCAACTTTCTGATCCATTGGGCTATGTCAATCAGATGGCCAATGGGGTCGAAAAGTTCTTGAAAGAAAAGGAAAGACGATCTGAAACGACGTAAAGATCGTGGATCGTCGCAATGGTCGTCCTATGGCTGAAATGATGATGATGATATAAAAAAATAAGAGAATATAAGTGGATTCACACCGTATATAGCGATAGGAAGATAAGGCCGTGCACAATAACGAATACCGCTCATGCTAGATGTACACATTTACTGTTTCATATCAGGTATCAAAATCACATTCTTGCATTATGTAGTAGTCTCTAGGGAGTTGCCTACTAGTAGGTAGGCAACGCAATAGTGATAGCCTGGTGTAGCAAAACTGGTATTAGAAAAACAGTATCAGATTCGCTCTTTCATATTCATTGATTGACAAAAATAACTTACCGCCGCCGTATGGATACTAAGGTACAGCGCAGATTTATGACAAGAACTGAACTTTTCAAGTCACCACGTTATTTTAAAACGACAAAATAGACCGTAGTTAAGTGCAGCTATACGGTAATTTGCCTTAATCTACATAACACCATTACATACCATAAACTTGAAGCGACTATCTATATCGATTTATGTAATAAAATTAGTATATAAATATAAATGTATACTTATGAAGTAAGTAAACATGCGCAATGTTTAAGAATTTCTTAACCTCGTTCCATAACACGTAACATCCAACAAAAGTGTCGAAGAAATCATAACAAAATGTTGCCGAAGAACGCACGCCATGCCACCACTTATTCACTGTTCTCTGACACTGTGTATTACACTGTATATACCGCAATACATTTAAGGGTGCATCGCAACGTGGACAAAAACTGACCAGTCGCTGCCTGTTTAGTGGACAATTACTTATCGACGCTGGGGACATGTCCATCTTGTGTCACTGCTGATTCAAATGGGGTAATGCGAGGTAATTACTGCCTCGTTTATATCCACAATCTTGATTCTCAAGCTAATTATGACAACTTATTTGTCAAGGCTTGTAAACACTGAGCATGCATGGCCCTATTGTGCTTGTTTGAAAAACTTGGGGAAGGCGTGTGTGAGTGGAATTAACTTTTTGTATATGTATTTATGGCGCAAGGTAAATCACTGATACTACACTTATAATTCTGAGAAGGAAGTCATTAAGTTTTATGTAGACTTTAGTGTCATGTTAACGTTGCTAAATTGTTAATTGTTAGTGGTTGACAGAAATTGACAGCTATTAGTGTGCCTAGCTCCGGTTTAGGAAATGCTGCAAGAGTTTAACTAGGTATAGGCCTCTAACAAATACCTCGTAATGTGTCTTGCAAAATGTATTAATGTATAAAATGTACGTTTATATATGTATATATAAACTAAATTTGAAATCAGTTCATATTATAATACATACCACGCAGTTTGCTCTTCTTTTTTGCAATCCTTCGTATTGCCAAAGACAGCTTAGAACAGAATTGTGAGACAAATTGACTGGAATTATTCTTCCAAAGTAAGCTGTGTTTCACTGGGAAAGTAGATTACATTAATTATGGTGCACGTAGCCAGGTTCTACCAAAAACAGGGAACGCGCAAGTTCGCAGAGTCACAGGATCTTTCAGTCAAAAACTACCGACTAGGCTAATAAAACATGGCAAACATTAGTCCACAGAACTGGACGTATGTCGAAGGATCTCAAGGGTTTGTAAACATTGTGAAGTGAAAAGAAAGGAACCGTTGTATTGGGATAAACTTATAACATAAAGAAAATTTTAACGATTTCTCTTTTCCAGAATAAGTGTGCCTATCGGCTTCCATACCCCGCGGTGTTGATGCAATCGTATGAGCACAAAATGCGGCTAAAAAAGTAACGTAAGAGATCGCGGAAGTCGCGCCGCTTATCCAGTCCACGGAAGATTTGTATAGCTGGTGTATATGATGAATATGATAATTATACGAGTGTTATGGAAAGACGACTGTGATGGTGGAATGTATAACCATATTGTGGGTTCTTTGAAGCCATGTTGTGCAAGCTGTAGCGGTCTGCGTCGACATATTCCGGCAAGAGCTGACAAGCTGTTGGACTGCATTCTTTGTATATAATTACGGTTGTACTTATTATAAATATTTATTTTATATAACTTAACACTTATGATTACAACTAGTACGACCTTAAGCATTTTCTCTCCCTTCCTTTCCCTCTCTGCCTACCATTAAACAGATGATATCTGCCACCTTAGTATTATAAAAAAGGCCCGATTTTATATTGACGTTATATATAAGTACGTTACATTTAACTCTACGGACAAAATTTGAGCTGTCCTAAAATTACAAGTTTCTCGGGCTGGGCTCTTATTTATAAGTGTATTCCCGTTGTCCCGATCCCCGTGTCCCCAATAATGGGGACAGCAGGATTTGGACAGAGCAATGGGGACAACGGGAAACTGTTCCCGTTGTTCCCATTGCTCTGCCTTCGGTAATGGGGACAGCGGGACTTGAATAAAATAATTAGAAATTATTCCCGTTGTCTCCCCTGCCCTGAACGCACTAAGGGGGACGGTGGAAAAGGGTTGTTGCATAATACATACAAACAATCACGCCTGTATCCCGGAAGGGGTAAGCAGAGATGTATTGAACACCCACATTTTGCCAACTATGTGTAATTTGGGCCCACTTACGTAATTGCGAGCTTATTGCCGTCAACTGGGCACTTTGGGAAGTGTAGATAGGAAAATTGGGAATATGTAAATTGAAAGGGAAAGGTAGGTAAGATAGTAAAAATACCTGAACTCGAACTGGCTAAAGCCGGAAAGTCCGAGCCCCAACAAATTTGGGTTGTAACAATAATTATAAAAAACTATCAAGCTAAATTATTCTTTATTGAATTTTCAATAAAGTTCAAAGCTTAGAAGCTTTTATTATCAAACACAATAAAATAAAAAGATACCAGTCAATTATCATGATCGTACTGCGGACATTGCGCGTACCGATTCGTTCACAATGTGTTGTAATCCTAACGCATGCTAACGGTACAAGATGAATGACTGAAACTGCAGCCTGCAAGTTATAGGCCGTGGTCACACTAAAGATTTGTCGGCAAACATATTATTATCATATGAATTCTGACCTACATTAACAAATTTTATTATGTCAATTTTACTTGCAGCCTATTCGGTATTTACCATGTATATATGTGTTCAATGAAACTACAATATGAAAGAGTATACCTTAGCACCGAAATCATTAAGGTATTTTACTCTTTAAATGTGTTGATCAAAAACCAGAATAGTGAGAGATTCAGAGTTCAGGCGACTGCCTGAACTCATACTCAACTCTCTCGCTCAGCTCATGATATGACGTCACGTAAGCAGTAAAAGTGTCAACTATTGCAATTGAAACTAACATTTTTATGTTTATATTAATAAATGTTAATTTCACTTTATAAATTTATAAATTGATTATTATAATTCATGCACACACACGAGACAAAATTGAAATAGTTGACACCTTTACTGCTTACGTGACGTCATAACGAATGAGCAACATGGCAATCTAATGTTTTCATCCATTTACGCGCGGAAATAAAATGTAAAATTGAAATGCCTTTTAATCCCACTTATCAATTGTATAACTTTAATAAACGATTTTAGAACGATATGAATATACAAAATATCACTACGATCTGTTGCTCCATTGCTGAGCGAAAGAAGGACAAACCAACTGGATGGATAATGGAAATTGAGATATTTTTAAAGATTAAAATATTTACATTGAGGCATTTGAGATATATTTCATACATACGCTAAAAGTTTTTACGTCACTCGGTAAAAAGTTTGTCTGATTAAGACTTCACATCTTAACAAAAATCGCAAGTTTGATCAAGTCCTTATATGTCTTTGTTCTCTCATAGAGCAAGAGAGCTATACGTAGTTACCGCTATCCTCTTCTTACACTATAAGACCACAATGTAACAATCTTATCGATGGCTATTAAATATTTAGTGTCAATAAATTGCAAACTTTATCAAGTGGATATTATAATTATATTGCCTCACCTCTGCATCAAAATAGGATTGATTTGAATGGTATTCCAGCCGTCTGTATACTCCCCAGTGCTGGTCAAGTGTTGATTGGATTGCAGCGTTCAATGTCTTTATTAGTAGTTTTGATTACAACTTTAGGAAATGAGAATTTGCCCTGTTGGAAAC
This sequence comes from Euplagia quadripunctaria, assembly GCA_963859945.1. Taxonomy (NCBI): domain Eukaryota; kingdom Metazoa; phylum Arthropoda; class Insecta; order Lepidoptera; family Erebidae; genus Euplagia; species Euplagia quadripunctaria. The sequence goes on along the minus strand of OY982574.1, from coordinate 1,441,211 downwards.
TATTTCAAATAACCAATTAACGATGACCACTGTTGTGTACGGAACTGTATATAGCATAAAGGTCATGCTGTATATTTACTAGACTGATTGAATTAACATAGCAAGTTGTATCAGTAGCAGGAGGAATCGTAATATCGCGCTTTTTGGTGCTTTCACCAAACAAACATTGGGGACTGTACACATCACATCTAGAGTTAAGAGTGATATTGAATTTTCTAATCTATATAACGAGGAATGCAATAAGCTAGCGGTTGAGCGGTCATCAGTAGGATTCCCTGGTAGAGGGCTTAGATTTCAAACCACAACTACACTTCTCACAATCATTTTTATTTTTCACTTTATCTGAGCGAGTGTACCGTCCCGTTTGGAGGGTCCAAATTTGCACGCGCTCTCGCTTGCACGCTCGGCTCAGACGGAACGTGACAATGAGTCATGCTTTTTCGTGCGTGCAGATGACTTTCATCGATTTATAAGACGCCAATAAAAAGTGATTTAAAAGTTTTAAAGGAAATAAAGTTTACGCAGGACTCAGTACACTACTGATGTTAACCCACTTCCAACACAACAAACAAAAAAAAAAGCCTTAAATGAGGGTTAACTAGATTACCATCAAGGTTTGACACTAAGTACTATTTATAATTTCAATATCCCATCAAGAACTCGTTATAATACACCTACACATGTCTATTATTTGCATCATCGAATTATAGGCAAAATCAATATCATATTGTGCAAACAGAAGGCTTAACAACTTCTGTGAAACAAAGCGACATTGATCCTTTTAACACTAGTGTGTCGGCATCAGCAGTGCGAATATGCTTAAGCCTGAAGTTCTTTAAGGGTAGTAATGTGAGGTCAGAGAGGTATCATATTAAGTTTATACATACCAACCTAGATAATTATTATGATACATTTGTAATATGTGTAACTAGCAGCGTCCCGCGGTTTCACCCGCGTAAGTCCCGATCCAGTGGGAATATCGGAATAAAAAGTATATGCGTTAATCCAGGTCTCCAGCTATCAGGTTTTTGTGTAAAAGAGTAACAAACATCCATCCATCCATCCAAACTTTCACATTTATAATACTAGCAGCACCACGGGGTTTCACCCGCGTAAGTCCCGATCCCATGGTAATATCGGGATATAAAGGAGCCTATGCGTTAATCCATGGAAAAATGATGAGAGTAAATTTTTATGATGCGCGCACACACCATCACGAAAAACTGACACGCTGAAGTTGGCTAATCAACATTTTAGTTTTTAAAAAAAGTTACCTACTTCACGATAGTGATAAAAATGGTTTTTACATATTACTTTTAGTACGTTTGTAGAATTTGAGGTTAGTTGACGGTATGTGTTATTTATTATGATATTTAAATAAACTTTATTTAACTAGATAAAAGTATAACTTCTTACGTGCGTACATAAGTACACACAGACACTTTTTTTTAATATTAGTATTATTAAGTGTTGATAAACAACTAATAGTACTGTATACAAACAACAAAGGGGCCAGAGAGCAATAGATCTCTACAAATATTTAAAACATAAATTGTTAGGACATGCCATAAATTCCGATGATATTTTTTTTAATAAGTCTGGAACACGTTATTGACATACTGATCGGGCCTCGAGGAAACATATAATTGGCTATTAGCTACGGCCGTGGTGCTGGCAGACTGCCAACACTCCAATCAGGTGGGTGACCAAAATACGACGGCGGTCCAGAAGATACAGCTGTGAAAGAAAACTATGTTGCCATAGTATGAGACAATTTTAATTTTTTTTTTTATATATGGTAAGTAATGCCGTTGAAATTACTGCTTATGTTCACTGTTACGAGTCAGGACCTACATCTCAGTATATGAAAAATGTCCGTCAAAAGTGTGTACTTAGGTGACGCTACCGTAGCTAGAGGGTGTAGTAATCGTGGGATGCGTGCGTGCAATGCTTTGGCACGTATGGGCCGGCTCGACCGGAGTGTTACCACGGCCTCACAGAAAACCGGCAGTGAAGTAATAATTGCATTGCTTTTCGCCGAGTAAGTAGGGTTACCGGAGGACCTAACCCTTCCCTCCCCCTCTCCTACACCCTCTCCCCCTCTTCCACCTTTCTCCTACTCCTGCCTTAAAGGCCGGCAACGCACTTGTAACTCTTGAGTTGCAGGTGCCCATGGGTGGCGGAAGTCATTTAACATCAGGTGACCCGTGCTTGTTTGCCCCCTATAACATAAAAAAAAGTTACAATGAAGAAATTTTCGCTATTAATGGCGCTTTTCACGAAAAAAAAAAACAATTTAAGTGGTTGGCTTTGGCTGGTTGATTCTTGTACTGTTATTTACTACTTTCAACTGAATACTTTTTGATTTTCTCTATGAAATTATAGATGATGAATGAATAGGTGGCGTTTGCTACTAACTGTGATGCACTACCTATATGTCCACTTGGCTTCAGGTGATGGTTTATCTGGGAAAGTGAAATTCTGGATTAGCTGAAAAGAAACTTGTATTTAAAGCGAATTAACTTTTATCACAATACAATTTCGATTCTTGATAATATCCCGGACGAATCACACCGGGATCTCGACAAACTTCGAACGTTCTCTTGTTTTTTCTTTGCCTATAAACTTTTTTTATCGTTTTAAAATAGGTAAATCCGTCAACGTTACGTTCGGCTTATCTACTCACTTACAAACCAGCACTACGCGCCAGCCGATCAGCACACCAATGAGGTCGGTGTGCTACAGTACTCCTCACCACTACCCTCCATAGTTCCGAGGAATAGACTTCGGAAATCCAACAACCTGATGGATCCGAATTACTGTACCGCGATGTTTTAAAATATAAATGAGATAGAAAGACAGAAAAGCTCTTTACGTAACCACAAGCTTAATACACAACAAAGATTAAAGTACCGTCAACAAAATAAATGTAGGGTCATCGAATCAAGCACATCAACTCGACGATCACTGATTTGACGTCTGTACAACCGCGTTTTGACGTGCCAACCTTTATCTACTGTTAAAATTAAATATAACGTTCGAAATAGAACCTTATCTTGATGAGAATAAGTTGTAGTAGAAACTGTAATGTGTGTATGAGATGTTTGTTTGTCTGTCTGTCTACGATCGGCACTTTGAGCGTTGATATACCAATACTTAAGATGTAAGGGTCTCATTAACTTTGTAGGTGTTTCTGTTGGCGGCCGATATAAATAAGTGGTGTGTTGATTGTTACTATAATTGTACATAGACATGTAAGATTTATTGAAGTTCTGTGTGTGCCTCATTTATGGAGGAAATTATAGTGTTTGAAATAGATATTACAAATAAAGAAGAACGGTGAAATTCCAATTGCGTCTAGAAGTGTTATGAGAATACCTTCATTCTCAATGCGCGATTTCGAAAAATATTTATAAGTTCCATTAACAATGGTTCAATAATAGTGCCGATTCTGTAGTTGACTTCAATCAAGTACTGTCTCTAAAATTCTCTTATTTTATTAGAAAAGAGATTTCTAAAATGTTATGCTGCATCGAATTGAGACGTGTCCTCAGGGTTGTTGCTAAGAAAAGTTTATCTTTAGTTAAACAACATAATAATACTAAAAGTAATAATAATACCAATTGTGAATGCATCCGACACCTTCAATACCTTCTCAGAAAGTTTTCTTCTTCAAGACTTCAAACCAATGTCTAAAGACACATCGATTGTGACTGAGAAATTGTGTAAAATTAAAAAAAAAAAAATTCATCATTAGCCCAGCTACATGATATGATGATGATTCTAAACTAAATTATGTGGGAGAGCTATGCTTCAGCACGTATGAGCCGGCTCGACTCCACTCGTTACCACGGCCTCACAGAAAACCGGCAGTAAAGCAATGCTTGCATTGCATTTCGCCGCGTGAGTGAGATTACCGGAGGCTCTAACCCTGCCCTCTCCCCTATTCCAGTCCTTCCCCTCTCCCCTCTTCCCACTCTTCCCCCCCTCCCCCTCTTCTCCTACTCCCACGTATGGGCCTCACAGAAAACCGGCAGTGAAGCAATGATTCATTGCTTTTCGCCGAGTAAGTAAGGTTACCGGAGGCCCTAACCCTTCCCTCCCCCTCTCCTACACCCTCTCCCCCTCTTCCACCTTTCTCCTACTCCTGCCTTAAAGGCTGGCAACGCACTTGTAACTCTTGAGTTGCAGGTGTCCATGGGCGGCGGTAGTCATTTACCATCAGGTGACCCCTCTGCTCGTTTGCCGTCTATACCATAAAAAAAAATAACCGATAAAACCAAAACTTAAAGAAAGTGGTTTAGGTACTTTTTTAATAAAAATTGAATATTAAACACAGCCCACCAGCTGGTAAGCGGTTTAATCCATATATCTCCTTAATACTGGCCAGCAGAAACACAATTATTGTATGGTACCAGGCTGGTAGAGCTTCTTTAAAGCGGTCTAAAGGACTGAAGGCCGGTTTCAACGTGAGCAGGGTGATAGAAATCTGCTGATTTATAAATGCTCAGCTTCAAGCAGGGTTCTTCAAAGAGAATGTACACACCTGAACGGGTGTTATGTCTCTCCAACACAAAAGGGAGGATCCTCCGACCACCCTCAATGATCATGCCTTAAGGATCGTAGCCCAACAGCTGATGTTTTGAAGTTGTATAATACTAACCGAGAACTTTCATTGCGCCATTCAGGATCAATATCTACATACTTCGGCTTGTCGTCGCTAGATGACGCTGAAATATATTTTGCATACTTGTGGATGTCGTCACAAGAGCATAAAGGTGTATATGATATCTCTTGTAGAACAATGGTTCGTCGTATGTTTGTTTACGAATTTACTTATTAATAAAAGTTCAAGTTTTTAGTTATCTGGAGATCGCTTATTAATTCTATAGAAACTTTTCAAACTTACGTTGAATACCGGTAAAGCTCAAGTTATTAACACTTTCACTTAAATGATACTAAAGAATGGTTCCCAGTGGGCATGTTTACAGACCAATTTGCATATTAAATAAGTTATTAACATAAATTACCTTGAAAACTTGTTAAAAATATTTGGGATTCCTCATCAAACTGGTCGCGATAAAGCGGTGCCTGAGGATGTTCCTCCCACGGACCCTCAGTAACTTTCCAGAAGCCGCCAAGTCTGCCGGGGTTCTTGGGGACTTCATTCTAAGGTTAACCCCGAGCCCCTGCATTAGACCCACCTTTGAAGGAAAACTGGCGTGAAGTGTTAATACCATATACAAAGGACATTTGACGCCATTGCTTGAATGACTGAATCAGAGTATGCTCATCCTTTGTTTTGGTTTAGATATTTCTTGTTCTTAGACAGTATTTAACCGAGAGTAAATTAATACGGAACTTTAGTTTAACAAAACTGAATATTTCTGTCGCGAATCAGCGGGAAGACACGGATTAACGCAAGCACGCGCGCACGCTCTCAACGCTACTTAAATATAAATGTGACAAAACGACACCAACTCACAGCCATTCTTCAAATAATTGAGCAAATCTGGGTTAATGTATGAGGATATGGAGTACAATATATTTGACTGGTGGAAAAGATGGTGTAAATAGAGATCGAGATCCTGGTGAAGACGAAGAAATGCTTCAATTGCTGGGATTGAAATAGAAAATTTAAATTGAAATAAAACTATTTTCTATATATTATTTATTTTATATATAATAAGCAGCCATGGTCACGGGTAGACGTCTACCCGTGACCATGGCTGCTGAAAAGCAACTGAAACGTCGGGATCAGTATAGATAGTAAAATAACACCAAATAAATCGCGATAGAATCCGTGAAAAATAGTTTTATTTCAATGTGTAACATTCGCGTAAACTTTCGACAATATCATGTAGAAAATTTAAAATTTTAACATAATAAATGTAATTCAAAACTTTAATTTTCTTACAAAAAAGTAGTTATAGGAACGGTTAGCAAATCATTATTAATAGCCTAATATCGAACAGTAATTTTGATGAATAGGACATTTAAACCGACTTCGAAAAAAGGAGGAGGTTCTCAGTTCATCAAAATCTTTCTTTATGTATTATCCGATATCGATAACGATTACTCGAAGATCGTTGTGAAAATCCAACCGTGTGTGAATTGCACACACACACCCTTTTTTATTTATTTAATTGGTTATACTCAAACTTTAAATGGGGCAATATATTTAAATTTAGGCAAAAAAGCACCTCTAAGGGGCGACAATGAAGGAAGGAAGAGCTTATTACAATTTATAATGATTTATGAGAATTGAAGTCGGTGATACCTGTTTAAAAGATTATTATAATTTGGTACATAAACAACACATGGTCTTCGGGCTTCTAAGGGTTACTGGTGACCTCGACACTAGCAAAACTGGTAGGAACTTTACAAGTTCTAGTGATTCTCGTCACCACCAGAAAAACAGCAAATAATAAAACATTCCGCAATTATAATCTACTAGTAGCACCCGCGGATTCACACGCGTAAGTCCCGGTCCCGTGGGAATATCGGAATAAAAAGTAGCCTATGCGTTAATCCAAGTGTCCAACTATCTACACACCAAGTTTCATCGCAATTGGTTCAATGTTTTTGGCGCGAAAGAGTAACAAACATCCACCCATCCATACATCCAAACTTTTACATTTATAATACTAGCAGCGCCCCGCGGTTTCACCCGCGTAAGTCCCGATCCCGCCCGAATATTGGGATAAAAATCCTATGCTTTAGTTCAGGTCTCCAGCTATGTACACACCAAGTTTCATCGCAATCGGTTCGGTGGTTTTTGCGCGAAAGAGAAACAAACATCGATCCATCCAAACTTTCACATTTATAATATTAGTTGGATGCACAGAACATACTCCACTAATTCCATCACTACACTTTTCTAAGAACCAGTCAAGTCCACTATAGAACTAATTTGTCGACCAGATATATCATTGTATGGGAGACATATAATTTGTAACACGTTATGTTTATTTATGAGATGATAAATTTGAACAAACACACACCAGGCCGTGGGGAGAGGTGCCCCTTATCGGGCCAGGTTGTAAATTTTATGGACCTTAAAACAAACTTGAAATAAAGTGGTTGAATAAAGTTGATAGTGTACAATACATTTAGACACTACGATGTACACGATTGTCGTGTCGGATAGCGAGTTCTGAAATAGTGTAACTGTCAGATATCCTGCTTTTGGAGGGAACTCCTGTTTTTAGTTATCTCGCGGCACGTAACTTCACACTCCCGGTGCGTCAACGGCTTCAACTCTTTATCTGGCGTTCACGTACTCGCATGTGATTGATGTAGCCAGTTTTGTTGCCAATTCGGGTACATTGTGGACATGTGAGAAACCCGTTAGTCAAATTATAGCTAATTGTCGGGCTCTTAACTCATCGCGTCTGGCCTAAGTATTTATAACGAACTTATTACAATATCTTAAACCTCAATACATATCAATTTAATATCACGCAATATTATAATTACTTGCAGCGCCCCGAGGTTTCACCCGCGCAAGTCCCGATCCTGTAGGAATATCGGGATAAAAAGTAGCCTTTATGTTAATCCAGGTCTCCAGCTATCTACATACCAAGTTTCATTGCAATCGGTTCAGTAGATTTGCCGTAAAAGAGTAACAAACATCCATTCATCCTCACAAACTTTCACGTTTATAATATTAGATTTCCTATGCAAAATCTCAACAGCTTGTACCGTGATTTTCGTGAATTTAAACATTAAGAAGACAACGTAATCAGGTCTTGTAACACATATACCAGGAGTTATTTCCATAACATAAATGTTCCATTCGTAATATCCGGGTAGAATCCCGTGATCCCTGGGAGAGCGCGCTAAGCCGTCCGTCTCTGTTACCGGCGGTCTGGAGCCTGAATTATGTTCACTACACGTCTAACTTTAGATTACCTACTGTCATTTGCACCGTTTTTGACAAAGCCAGTATAAGCCACAAGGTAGGTTTAGAAATACCAACTCGGATTATTATTTGTTTGGTTTTAACAAATTAAATCATTAAGAGCTAGGTGACCTTCATAAACGAAGTAAATCTGGATTAGAGGATTATTGGTAGTCATAAACACGATTCTTGAAAATTCAGGATCGGTGTTAAACCGCTAAGGTCACAATAAAAATAATTAATTGATTATTTATTTATTTATTTATCTCTTTATTGTACACGTTTCAAGTGAGATACAATTCAAAAATAATGTAGACATTCAGGTATAACAATTGGCGGTCTTATCGCTCACGGCGATCTCTTCCAGACAACCTTTGTACGGATATTAACAAATATATTTCAGGGTAGTCTGTGGTGTACTGAGATAGGTTAATGTTAATTTTAATATATATTTAGTATACTATACTTATATTACCATAAACATACTACACATATACATAAATATATAATTATATAATATAATATATATATACAGGTACATAAAATAAAATGACCGCTTATAATGACAAGTAATATTCCTTGACCAGTTTTTTAAATGCCTGCAGGGTTTTGGCTTGTCGAATTGACACCGGTAAGTTATTCCATAGCCTAACCGCTTGCACCGAAAAGGACTTGTCTGTAAATTGTGTGGTATGTCTAGGCATTTCTAACTTTTATGTTTATCAATACGGTAAAAAAATAAAAGATTAGACAGACCCTTTCAGTAGCAGACTATGTGAACCGCCTTGAAAAGCTTTCAAGGTACCTAGTTACCTACTGCGATACGATAGCAAATACTAGGCAGTTAATGGCAAGTCGCTTATGTTAGTGCTTCAGTTTGGGTGCGATCGCAAGGTCTTAGATTCGATTCCTGGGTAAGCTAATTAAAATTTGATTTTTTTAAGGTCATGAAACGTTGCTTAGTAGACGTCAATAGAATCCCTTAATTATGTGAGAAAAATATTTTAAATGTGTATATGTAGTACACCTTTGCCTACTCCAAAGGCATAGAGAGGCGTTTGATTAACAATCAATTCATATAATTCGTTATCGAAATCGTGTCGTTAACTCTAAAGTTCTTTCGTGACGCTGGGTGTGTCCCTGATTGAGTTTTTACTGCTCTCATACAGTTGTCGGTCTTCTACCCAGGTTGTCAGCCAACACGTCCAATTACAGATAATACTAGATAACATAGATGAAAAACAGATTGTAAGATACAGAGTCCATTTTCAAAGATATCAAACAACCCCGTCAAATCGAGCAAAGAAAGTTGAAGTTGAAAGTCCTTTATTAATTTTCTCCTTTCATTCATTCAACCACATGTTTTTTTTTTCACTCACTGCTGTCTCCAGTGACTGGTCTCCAGTAAGATCACGCTGTCCTAATGATTTCGTCTTCCCATCTGCAATGTTTTCTGCCCATTCTCCTTTTTTGAGTCTATGGAATACTAATTTGTTGCTTCTTGACTCAATCAATGATAATAGTTTATTTTTGCATTATACAATTTAGTGTTACAATATTTGTGATTGAATCCTCCTTTTAAGCAAGTAATGCCTGTGTTAGGAGACTTCGCTCTTCAATAAAAAGAACATACATTTGTGTGTTATATTATAGTAATTGATATAAATGAAACGAACCATGACAACAGCCGACAATCAGGAGCAAGCAACCACAGATTAGCAGACAGCCTACCTGGACTTTGGAGGTCAAAGTAGTAAGGTGAGCATGAATTACTTACATATAGGTATGATTACTAATTGTACCCGCGACTTCGTCCACGTGGATTAGTATAGGTATTTATATCGAATCAACAGCCTAAAAAATAAGTTTCAAGCTTCTAGCTCTAAATATGACGATACTTCCATATAACTTTTCATCCCCACCTTTCAACCCCTTACACCCCTTTTTTCGCATTAAAAAGTAGCCTATGTCCTTTCTCAGGCTCTAGACTATCTGTGTCCCCAATTTCATTTAAATCAGTTCAGTAGTTTTGGCGTGAAAGGGCAACAGACAAACAGACACACAGAGTTACTTTCGCATTTATAATATTAAAAGTAAGGATAAAAAGTTTCAGAATCTGTTTACGCACAGTTTACACCATAGTGTTAAAAATATCGTAACCACACCAAGAAGATATCTTGGCCTTACAAAGCCTAAACTATACTCAGAAAGGTACTATCATTAGAAGAGTCAAACAATATCTGGATACGTGAAACAGCGACAGACTAGCAAATCAGCGATTACCAAAAATTTACCTAAGGCAGACACCTATCATTGGATTGAGTTTCATAGCACGTAAGTCCTATCCACCAAACGTCACCTTCATTTAGCAGTTATAGGTGGAACAATAGTAATTAAGAACGAAGATGGATTTAAATTATCTGCGTGGAATGCAGTGTTAAAAAATATGCAACTTTGCGTTTTGCGCAGTCGGAACACCAGAAAACTTCCACCTCACGAATTCGCCTACGAAGGACTCAGTTTGACCACCGCCAATGTAACCTGGTCGACATGTCAGGCAGTTGAAAAGTAACAGCACCTTATACATAATGGCGTATCTAAAAAAACAAAGAAATCTTAAAAATAAATCCCGTTAGTGTTATAGAGGAACTATATACTGATGTACATGTAGAGGCAGATCCTCCGACGAGACTGACTTTAATTTTTGCGGAAGATTACTTGTTTGCAGGTAAATTACACTAGTAATTGACTAATATTTCCTTCCTAACATCGAAGGTAACAAATACATACATACCGTACATTCCCTTCATTCATCTATGATCACGTGCCAATCTGGCACACACTGGCACACGAGCAGTAACAAGACCATGTCCAATTAAGTTGTAGACCCTTATTATATTTCTTCTTACGATGTCAAAACATATTTCGTCGCTCAAAGATTTGAAAAAAGAATATGACAATCGTATCCTCAACAAACACAGACGTCGTTCTATTTTTAAACCAGACAATGGTTGACGCGAATTACATAATATATTTTATTTGGCAAAATTGTATTCTCGTAAGATCACGTAAACATTGAGTTTCAAATAGTTTAATTCGTTTTTAGTTCCCGTGAGCTTTAATATCGGAAGGTCTTGGAATCATATGTAATTTTTTAGATAAAGGTTAGAATTTGTATAGACTTTTTAAACATACTAGAGATCGCGTGGTGGTCGAATTTCGAGCATGGTTTATTTCTAGGCCAATATTACTTGACCTGTCATATAGACTTTTGTACCATGACAGGTCAAAATATATACTGAACACGCATAGCTGTAGGTACCTGATTTTGCATTTTTTTAACTTTGTAGCAAATATTGTTCAAAAATTTTAGCATTCGTCACTTCTTCACTGTATAAACTATAAGTGTGCCAAATTTCATACTCCTCTGTCCGCCCAATTTTCGTAAAAAGGGATCCAAAGTTTTCGCTTCACGTATTAATATATAGATAAGATGATGAAACAAATGAGGTCGGAAAGAAAGGAAGTTGATGGCATTCAGCAAACAGTTCGAAAAGAAGAATTTAAGGCTGGATTTTCACAAGTCCTTAGTTTGATTTTTACTGAATCAGTCTGAAAGTTCGTCGATTCTAACGTTCTACAGTTTACTAAAACGTATCCTGTGTGATTTGACTTTCGAATTCAAAAAAAATATGGAAAATAAAAGTCTGAATATTCGAAAAACGTTATCATCAACATCTTTACAGAAGATAAAAAATATATATTAGACCAAGACAAAGTGTCAAGGACAAAAAAATTACAATATTTTTCTGAGAAATAAATATCTATAACTACGTTATGATCAAATTACTTGATGAAAACTATACCAGAGATTCTAACATTACACCCTCAATATTAAAGCTCTTAAAGTAATAAATACAGTATCAAATATCGTGACAAATTGTAAAGGATTAAAACAGACCCCTCACCCCTTGGCGTCCTATTGAAAACATTTAATTAACAGGGGTGAACTGGGGTCGCCACCCCGTTGTTTTACGCACAAATTGAACATTCTTTGTTACGTGAGCTATTTGAATTTGTTTGCAACTATTTGTTGGATTAATTTACTGGTAGATCATATGTTCATTCATTATGTAGGGGTTGTATTTTATGTCCGGTAATAACTGTACACTACGTGAAGTATCACTGATATACATAGATCGTTTTTTTTTAAATTAAACCAGTAGGTTTTTTAGTTAAAACTCGACCTATATTTAGTAGATAGTACTAGTATAGTATTATGTTATCTGTGGTAGATAGTGTAGTTTTAACAACTTCAAGACATAAAGATGAAACTTTTTGAAACTTTGCACATGCATCAAACACCGATGACAAAATAAGACTAAAAGATAAGAGAATAAACAAAAATACAACCAAAAGTCATCTTCTATTTCTTAGCTCGGTTTTCTATTATAGTTTCTTTTTTGTTTTGTTTTTTTTTAACTAGCAACCCGCCCCGGCTTTGCACGGGTACAAATTATACACCAAAACTTTCCTCATGAATCACTCTGTCTATTAGTGAAAACCGCATGAAAATCCGTTCAGTAGTTTTTCAGTTTATCTTGAACAGACAGACAGACGCGGCGGGGGACTTTGTTTTATAATATGTAGTGACTATAACTAATTTCTGCTCGAAGTGCAGCCAACCGAATAGTAAAGATCTTTGTTTAGATTTTTCATTTAGGCTACTTCCTTCCTTGTGTGGTGTGAAAACTGACTCTCAGTTGAAGGCGCGGTTTTGCCCAAACCAAACATCTAAAAACACGAGTGTTCCGTCACTGAAGCCTATTGCGCATCGATGTCCTCTGCCTCGGTATAACTTGTGTGCAGTGAGGTTTATAGATGTAGTGTAAACTCACCAGGCTCACAGCACCTTGCCCTGTCCGGCGTGAAGAGGAGAGGAGGAGAGAGTCCTGGCACTGCTACAGTCAGAGCTTTCCGAGGCCTGGCGCGTATTTTTCTGAAAAGAAGACTGTTGAAACTCCTTGTTCACGTTCTGCTCTAGCAGCAATTTCTTTTAAAAAGAAAAGGATCTATCCTTTTCTTTTTAAAAGAAATTGCCGGAATCTAAAGCACGCTCTATGCGAAAGTTTAGCTCTTGTAGTGTGGGCACATGGTTGTTGTCTCATGACCTCTGTGACAACATTTAATCGTGGAAGAGCCATGCTTCGGCACGTATGGGCCGACTCGACCGGAGTGATACCACGGTCTCACAGAAAACTGGCAGTGAAGCAATGCTTGCATTGCCTTTCGCAGAGTGAGTGAGGTTACTGGAGGCCCTAACCATTCCCTCCCCCCTCTCCTTCCCCCTCTCCCCCTTTATCACCTTTCCCCTACTTCTACCTTAAAGGCCGGCGACGCACTTGTGACTCTTGAGCTGCAGGTGCCCATGGCCGGCGGTAGTCATTTACCATCAGGTGACCCGTGTGTTCCTTTAGCCCCTATACCGTAAAAAAGTACTTTCTTCCAGCCAGAAATTCTCCAAACAAGAAGGCAATTCATGATCTGTGATTATAAGACGATACTAAACAAGCTGCTTTGAAATTAAAATAATAGTTACTGTCATGAGTAAATGTTTCGTCAACGCCTTAGAACCTGCAAATGTATCCTTTAGCTAAAATCATACTGTAATATCTGTATTCATATTTAGATAAATGTTTCAGCCGCAGCCTCACTCCTTCACCCGTAAAAACACTCTGGCGTATAATTCTATATTAATAGTTTAATTCTGAGGCTGTGAGGTACGGCCGGAAATTGCGTGTGGTCGTACTTCGAGCGTCTGCGAAGTTCAACTCGTTACATTTGTAGTACGGAGACCAGGCTTGGGGCTGAAGCGTGAAATTAGATGGCAAATAATATCAGCTGAAATATAAACGGTTTTAAGGGTTCTTGCCAAGATTTAAATCCTTAGATATATCCTCAAAGTACTTAGGGCCTGCGACAAAGTGTCCATGCTTGTGTGAGGGAGCTAACATAGACGGAAGCTGGGAAAACTAACTTGTTTTTGGTAAATTGATCCCAAGCAGCTACTATAGTGTTCTGTTGCATCTTCGTGAAGTGGTTTAAAAATCCAAGAAATTCTTGTCTATTTCTACTTTTCATATATAGGCACATATAATAATATATATTTACGTCTGTATATCCTCGAAAAATTAGGCGGAGGAACTCCTACCGATCGTATTTCATAGTTGCAAGTAGATAGCCGTAATTGTTATTCTTTTTTTTACCTTTTATAAAGTTATACTCAAAAATACTCAATTTCAAACACCCCTCTAGATTATTCGTCACCCATTGAAGTATTTACTACCCATATAATAATAAAGAAAATATCTCCATTAGTATAGTTAACTGAAATTGGCTTAATAACTTCGGTGAAAGGTAATTATATCTAATTGTTTAAGATATAACACAGAAGGAAGTACATCCACTTGGACACTGACGCGACACATCGCTTAGCTCCTTGATAAAGGGCCTCTGTCTGAACCGAAACTATTTGAGTTTCCCGAAAATGCACGAAATTACAACATTATATCTTTTGTAACTAATTCTACTATTTCATACAAACTACAAAACATGGCTCCTTACCTATTTTTCAGCCAAAATGTAATTCCACACGTCACAAACAATCACATAAAACAAATTTAATTTCAAAGCCTTCACGGAGCTCGAAACCAATTTTTCTCGTAAAATCAGCCAGTGAGGTTGGCCACAAATGGACTACCGTTGATCGCAGTGCGATGAATAATTCATATCGCAATAGGATGGCATCTGTCTGCGATTCGCTTTACATAATGCCCCTTGTTTATGTCTCGGAAGAAAGAAATGTCGTTTTGATTTGAAAGGACATAAACAATATGCATAAAATAGGTATTTCTGTCCTTTCTTAAGGATTTCCTTAATATGAGTTACATTTATGGTAGGAGGTTACGATATTATTTATTTATATTTCTTTGCAGATTATTTGGAAATGTTAGCAAGCAGTTCAGATTATTTGCCTTCCTCTGTAAGCTACTTTCCTTGTCACTGTGGATTCAGTTCGTTGCCCTACCTAGCAAACAACGTCTTAACAAATTGTCTATGCAATATCAAATGTTACTTATCAATATTTTTTAGTTTCAGAACGATTTTAAGGTTTTTTAATGTTATGTTTTGTTGTTTTTTATTTTAAGTATGTAGCAGCCACAGTATAAACCATTCTTATTAAAATGTAGGGTCTAGATAAAACTGTGTTTCAGAGTTATCATAAGAAACTCCATAGATAATAAACCGCACAAATAAAAATACGTTCTACGTCGCCATTGCTACACAAAACAGATCTTCCTACATCATGTCTGCACGTGTACACTCAGAATATTTCAATACACAACGTATACAATAATACACAGTACATAAATACAGTGGATTTGGAGACTCGTTTCCAGTGCATCAGAGGCACGTGACTTGAATCTTTAGAGGCACAAGTAACTTCAGACTCATTCACTATTGTTACTTTTGTACATATGATAGTTTTGCAATAGTGTCTGGCATATTCGCAAAAAATTATTTTTCAATGTATTGAAAACAAATTTATTTTGGACTACTACAAATACAACGTGTTACAGAGAGGTGTTGTCGTTTTTGTAATGAAACCTTAAAATGGAATTGAAAATATGAAAATTGAACATGGTTCCGATTAACATAAACTTGCGGTGCAAATAACTCTTTGACAAATTATTAAAATCGTTTATTAAAAACCCGACATTTAACAACAAATTTCAATATTACATTTAGTTCGCCACGCACCCCTTTGCCACATTCTATCACAACCCGGTAGTAATCCCCTCTATAAAATATAACTTACGAACGCGCCCTAATCCATGACTAATTAAATGAATAATCGATATAATTTATAATATATATAATTAAAGTAAAGCTGCGGTATCTGTGATACCTGCTTCAAATGGAGGGATATTTTTGAATTTGGAACAATACGTGGTTATTTAAAATTTTTCTAAAAAGTTATTTTATAGGTTAGGTCCTACCTATATATGCCCTAGCAGAAACAGGCCCGAGACGGTGACGCGACGTGTTCCGCGCGCGCCTCTTTAAACTAGAGGGGATAGAACCATCTGCACCTCATAGTGGGGTTGCCTGGTTTAACAGGCGGCCAAGTCTACCGGGGTTCACAGGGATTTCCTTTCTAGGGTACACCTGAGGCCCCGGCTATAAGACCCGGTGACGGAACACTGTGTGGTTTTAGTCGGTTCGAGTCCGACATACCACCTCGCTATTTGGCCCCGGTGAGGGATGACCCGGGGGGTTTCCACACATTAAAAAAAAAGGTCCTACCTATATATTTTACTCTCTATTTAATACCACGTACTTGTAGTATTTTTACTTACCTAACTTAAAGCTTTGTTTAATAGACAACATTATTTTTCGTGACTATATTTTAATGATTGCACTGAATTTTAATGTTTTTAATTTTTATAACATTGGTGTCAATTCTCTTGTATTTCTCTCTTAACCATAATTGACTAAATTTTCTTCATACAAGATGTAAACCTTGTATCCTTCGAAACAAGGTCTTATTTCAAATATAAACAAGTAGGTAACATACGTCGCTATCGAAATAAGCAATTTATTTGTCGACTAAAGTCTGACACGCTTAAATAAACTTTAATACCACGTAGCGAGAGCTGCTATCCGTTGAATGCCATCTCTTTTGCTCTGTGTTTTTAGTAAGCATCTTCGTAGGTGTCGATTAAAATAACGTCATCTTAGTTCGTTTTGAACAAGTTTTTATACGGCATTTGAATAAATGAGGACTCTCGCTGCGTGGAAATAAAGTTGAGTATACGTTGACAGGTTTTAGTGAAATTTATTGGCGCTGAGAAATTGATGCCAGTAACAAATAGACCTTGTTGCGAAGAAGACAAGGTTCATTTCATATGAAGAAATTAAGTTAGGTTTTAGTTTAGTGAGTCTGACAATAGAATCGACACCATTGGCGGACTTCTTATTGACATTAGAGATAGATAGATGCGAAATTTCAACAACAATCACTTTCATCCGTCCATCCCTTAATTGTCGACACACCAAAAATTCGACCTAAATGATTTAACAGCAACGTACCTAACGTTAGTGAAGCAATCGTAAAAATTGGCTTAAGGAAATTGCGGCCATACAAACAAACATACATACATTTTGAAGTTGGTTAAATATAGTATATTTTGTGAACATAACAATCAGTGTTCCTTTCTCAGATTACCCACACATGACATAGTAATCTGTGTCATGTGTGGGTAAGGTAGGTAATATCAAGGCTGCAAGGAACAATGTTCCTCGCAAAAACAAACGTCGCGACAAAGTGACCAAACACGGAAATATTTAAACACCTACATACATTTAAATCCAATCCTATTTTTAAGTTACTCCGAAACACAAGGTTCACCGAGCTCATTATTATTCCGATGAAATCTTAAAGCTGTGCCTATTGTTTTCAGAAGAACTTATAATTTCTGCTAAAGGTTTAAACGATTTTATGCGCTTATACGAGTATACAAAGAACTGTGATTAGATTTTAGAATAACACCGACTTTGTGGTTTCTCCAATCAAAGTAGGAATAATGGTTCCATTGCCTAGTCTTGCTTACTAAAAGCTTCTTTTTCAAATTCGAATTGTTGTACAATTGTGAAGAAACGTGTGTGTTGTCCCTCAAACCCAAAGGGAGGATTCTCCAACCACCTAGGACCCTAGGTGATGATACCTGGTGAACCGCGGCCTGACGGTTGATGTTAGAAAGTTGTATAATTATAGATTAATTACCGCGATAACTATCATTACGCGATATAGGATCAGAAGTTATTACGTAGTTCAGCCTATTTTCACTAGATGGCGTTGAAGTATATTTTGCGGATGTTGCCAGAAGGATGTCCTTTCATGCTTACTTAAACTTTACAATTAGGTGGCACTCATTTATTTTATACTTTCTAGTCGTTTTACATTCCTTCGTCTACGCATATAATAATAGAAAGTTAAACCACAGTTAGCCAGTGTAATTGGGAACGCTACAAATTATTACCTCTGCGTAGACCTACGATAAATTAAAAGAATGAGCTCTCCTTGGTCGCAATGAATTTATAGAACTGGTAATAGTATTTATTGCGTTACGGAAGCGGCCGACTGACGTCAGTCTGCTATAGTTTCAATTATTTATGTTTGTTTGTTTGTATGATGTACATGTTGTAGACGGGTATTTAACTAGTACCATAAAAATAACAACCTACCTAATATTATAGATTCCAATGTGAGTTTGTTTGTTTGGTACATTTTCAAGCCTTAACTACTCAGCCGTTGTCAGCGGGACAGAAAATACATAGGGTACTTTTCATTTAGAAAATGTACTGAACCCGAGGGATATAAGCACTCTCCACACTATTGGTGTCACTCTTACGTTATATACAAGAAGTATTGTCAAGAAGTATTAATTAAAATTTTAAAATACCCAACTCAAAAATGCCTTCAAAGATTAGAAAAGTCGTTCCAAAATCATCATCTTGGAACGACTTTACACAACAAATTTGATTAAATTATGGCTAAGAACACTCTCGATCAAGTCAAGTACTCCGTCCTTTACGATATTCAGACTGAAGGTCCGGTAATATTTTATTTGCTTGTCTAAATAGTCCATAACTTGCATATGTACTACTTTCTCCAGGACCTTTGACAAGCATGGTAATGTACTGATAGGTAAAGAAAGAAGAAAGAAAATCCATTTATTTTGGTGCTAAGATACAAAGTAGTTATTTCAAATAATATTCTTATATCTATAAAAAAATTATGAAACAGAAATCGATGTATAGAAAAAACAATAAGTACATTAAAAGAAACAGTGGAGGAACAATAATATGTCTCGCGTTTGCACCAAAATAGGTGTCCAGTTCAGCTTAATGCCAGATGAGAATCGGGCGCTGATTTTCAACTGGAACCTTTAAATAAATGTACATAAAGTGTACGTATATATACACATATATATACACACACATATACATACACATACACGCACACATACACTGTAAAATACATATAATTTACAGAATAAAACACGTACATAATGCCAAAACCAGCTGTAAATATATTGTGTGATAATTGATAATTGCAAAAAATAAGCTCTTACCATAACTGTGTGCCTATCATATAAAATATAATATATTATGTGGTATTATATTATTAGTTTAAGTCGCGAGTCCTTAATATTTTGCGGGTTAGAGTCACTCACTCAACCTTATCAAGCGAAGTACCATCCGTACCTTGCGCATTTGATTTTAAGTTATTAAGTATCTTGAGTACACATGTCTCATTGACAGTTTTCAACGAGAAAACGGTTTGATTGAATCGACTGAACTCAGCATAGGTAAGGTCAGAAATATTTATCTGACGTCCTTTATCATTTAAAAAGGTATTATTTATTTCATCTGGGTTGTTATAATAATTTGGAAGGTTGTTATTCTTTGTGGGTAACACATCAGACTTAAGGTTTTTCCAGAGTGTTTTGAACTCTTATAAGTGTTTGTTAATGGTTTGCACAATATATGCTCTTTTCTCGTACAATAAAACAGTGGCAGTGAGTCGTTTTAGGTATCTATAAAATAATTTGTAAACTTCCAAATTAGTTGACTGGTATTTAGCTTAAGCCCTATTCCATAACTTTATCATTATCTTTATATTGTCTGTGAGCCAGGGGGTGAATTAACCTTTAAAAGTATTTGTTTTAATTAATAATAAAATAAAACGCTTACTCAAAATTAATTAATCGGGATAATCGGGAATTTCCAGACCGTAGTTGAAGTAATTATGTATTTAAATAGAAATTAACGCGATCACGAAAAGGTATTACATACCTCTGAATTGCCTGACGTTTCGACCAGGTTACAAATATATCATAGAACGCGAAAGTTTAAAAGTTAGCGTAGTTGAAGTAACTACAAAAAGCCAATATGAAATCTTAAATATTATAGTTGTATGTATACCTCCCAAGCAGTACCGATGTAGCTATCTAAGAACGCTGTAAGCTATTGCTCGTATTAGCGCTATTAAGAACAAGCTGGATACAATTAATTACAACACCGTGATGCGACAAGAACTGCTCACACCCGCTCTCCAGATGTAGCTTTATAATATGGCTGTTATATTACCTCAATTCCGTAAGATTAACGCCATCAAATTAGATAGCTTGGCTGGCTGGAATATACATCTACCTACATATGTGTTGGAGTCCCCAATTTAATTTATTTTGATGGGTGTGTTATATGTATTATAACCAATTGGCCACATTGTGATAAAAGACAAAATGATAAGAAGATATAAAAATAATCAAGTACCATTGCATTCATTTTGTTTATATAAAATAAAATAATCAATAAAAAAATTATATAAAATTGGCAGGCTTGTTGGTCTAGTTGTTCGTGATACTGACTGCAGAGCCAGGGGTCGTGGGTTTGATTCCCACCCAGGACAAATAATTGTGTGATGAGCACGATCATTTCATTTGTGTCTG
Source organism: Euplagia quadripunctaria (assembly GCA_963859945.1). Taxonomy (NCBI): domain Eukaryota; kingdom Metazoa; phylum Arthropoda; class Insecta; order Lepidoptera; family Erebidae; genus Euplagia; species Euplagia quadripunctaria. Next base: position 1,420,730 of record OY982574.1, on the reverse strand, counting down.
GGTGTAATTTATCTAAAATATGAATGTATCTATTTAGTAATATATAAGTAGGTTTATCAGAAGTCTGGTCTCTAGTTACCATAGTTCAGGCTCTGCCTAGTTAGAGATCAGACGGTTGTGTGTGAGGTGTCTCCAGTTATTATTATCATAATATAGCTACTACAGTATTTGAAAGTAAATTAAACAAATAATGAATATTGACACCATCAATGAATTTTTCTTGTTGACGACGACGTGAAGTCTCACGACGTATCACTTAGTCACACGTTCTCAATTGTTATCATGATTTTAAAAATTAGAAATTCGGATGACGAGGTCTCCAAACCTCAAAATTTCCACATCAAAAGAACAGACGCGAAAGAGAGAAAATAAATAATTACCACGTACTTTTTGAAGTGGCGTCATTTGGGGTTTGCTGAAGTCCGTAATTTTTATTTAAATAATAATATTTTTATTTCAAATGGCCCTACAAGTTACATAAACATATGACGATAATGTTAGTTGATCGAAGATTACCTTTTTCCCTGTAAATGAAATTTTCTTAACGAGTGTGTACCTTGTGGCCGTGATACACTAACCATTTTATTACAAGACTCTAAAAAAGGAGTATAATGTCTTCAGGGCTCATGTATCTATGTAATGTAGGTATATGAGTTTCTTTATACCACCATAACTTCTAAATGCCTGAACAGATTTGGATGTGTACGGTATCGTAAGAATCTTTATATCATCCCTAGTGCCACTGGCTATATTTTTTTTTAAACGATCAGTATAGCGGCTGTTTGGTGCACTATATCTTAACTGCAAGTGTAACACAGCCTTAACAGGGCCATTGTGGGGAGCTGGGAGTGCATCGGTAACGCCACTCATTGCCAAGTACGTTCGTAGCGATAGCTGTTATAGCGGCATTAATTATAAATATATTTATGTTTAAAGATTTCTACATATATCACTTTATGCACTCCTGATTTTAACACGCTTTTGTTAGCTTTACTTGTAACTATTGGGGAGCCATGCTTCCGTCTGCCCATGTGACCCGTCCGCTCGTTTGCCCAAACGGATCATCAGATACAGCCCGCTGACAGACAGACGGACAGCAGAGGCTTAGTAATAGGGACCCGTTGGTTACCCTTCGGGTATGGAACCTTAAAAATATTGATATTATCGTAAAGGTATGCAAAGTAGATGAATATGGAATATTTGTATATTTTTTTTTTATCAGAAATTTAAAATTCTCTTAAAAACTTTAAATACACCTTCAACTACCACTGTATCTCCGAATCACTTTGATCCATCCTAAGGTTGTCTGGAAGAGATTGCATCTAGCAATATGGCCGCCCTTTGTACATTCCCTGTTTGACATAATTATGTCAATGTATGATACTTCCACTGTAACAATGGTGTATAAATGAAAAGTTATCTATATAGTCCAGCGGATAACGCCGTCCGATTATCAGCTCTATTTTAATAGGATAAGATTATCCACGTTTTAAAAGTGTGGAACATTTTCCCGCCTAATCTGCGTTGACCCCTAGGATGGCTTCGAATAAAACACTATTGGCTGTGTTATATCACTTCACTGCCATATACGTATATAAAAACAAAAAGAAGTGCCAGAAGTCTCGTAGCCGAGCTTTACACCTATTTCCGATTGTTTCCCATTAACAATAAACAGACTATAAACAAAATATAACTCCGTTAACTTTGGTGGATAATATTGTAGCGAATTATGCCTTTGCGAACTGCTATTAATTGTTTGCTGGAAGGTCGGAATTGTCTTTAGCGTACTCAGGTACTTGTTATGTTAAATTACTTATTATTAACCGACTTCAAAAAAGGAGGAGGTTCTCAATTCGACGGTACTTTTTTTTATGTTTGTTTCCTCAGAACTTTCGACTGGATGAACCGATTTTGATGATTCTGGTGCTTCCCGTGTGTTCCCATTTCAATTTGGTCCAGTTGACCATGGCATTCATGAGAAAACCATCCGTCAACCGTCTTTTAAGGAATAGTTTTTTTTTTTGAGGTTGATTTTTTTTTAAACAATTATTTATTTTCCATCAAAACACTTGCAAAGATTATAACAGAATGCGCCTTTTTATCGCCTTGAGGATACTTTAAACACACACTTCTTTAAGATTGATATTCACACTATGTAAGCACAACGATGAAGAATCAAACTCTAAAGATTTTGTCAGACATTTCATCTGAGATACAAACGATATAGTTATTGTTATGAAAACCGAATCGAATGGACTTGCGAAGCGGTCATAATTGACGAGTTGACGTACAAAATCATATCCATGCAGTCAATCATAAATTTATTAAAATACTGAAATTTAAAATGACTTTAAAATACCTTCAACGATTAGAAAAGAGCTGATTATCTTCGAACGGCTGAACCGATTTTCTTGAATTATATCTTAAAACACTTTCGATCAAGTCACCTTTCAAACAAAAAAAAACAGCACTTAAATCGATCGGTCCATTCCTTTGGGAGCTACGATGCCACAAACAGACACACAGACACGTCAAAGTTATAACACCCCCTTTTTGCATCTAAAGAAAAGTAAATCTTTCTACAATCTGTATCCACAGATGGTAAGCAATTTCCGGTATTAACACCTGCATCAGGAGAGGATTAGCCTCCAAAAACTTTCTACAAACGATCTTTACGTAATATTACGAGAACCCAACGTGTTTATTCCTTCAAGATACATCTCCACAATTAGCCAAACGCCAACAAACGTCCCGACAACAATCAAACGAATCGGTAATAACATTACGACTGGCACGTCTCGCCGCGATTTCTGGGAAGCACTCGGAACGTATTTGTCACCACCCGATAATAATATGCCGATTCCGTCGACTGTTTAATATGTTACGAGTAACGGGTAGTCTTGGTGCGCGAGGATTTACAGTCTGGATGTCCAGACATAACAACGACTCAGAAAATAAGTAGACGAATTTTCCAGGAATCCTAATTCCTACTGCTTACGAATTACACCCTCTGAAATCTTCGTTGGATAGTTGCCATTATGTTAGGTGATTTCACTGACTGGTAATTTTTAACCCCCGACGCAAAAATAGGGGTGTTATAATCGACTGACTTGTAGTCGTTACGGTCTAGTGGTTAGTGACCCCGACTGCTGCGCCATAGGTTGTGGATTCGATTCCCATCCGAGTCTGGGTGTTTTTGTGTCCGTTCTTTGTATGTTTGTAAAGTCCCCGCCACACAGGAGTCATTCCTAATGCGGAAGTAGTCTTTTTTTTAAATAGAAAAAAAAAATTGACGTCGATGTCTCTCTGTGTGTCTGTGGCATCGTAGCTCTTAAACGGATGGACCGATTTCGATGCGGTTTTTTTTATTTGAATGCCAGTTTCCTTGCGGTGGTTCTTAGCTATGTTTGGTTAATATCGATAAAGCAGTGTAAGAGTAACAGCTCTTTTCCAAAATGATGTAAGACATTTTGTAATTGTTGAAGGGATTTTCGAGTCGGGGGTGTTTTAAATTTATGATTATGTCTGATAATTATTTTCGTTAAAAGTAGTAAGTAGAAGCCCCTACTACATTATACTTTTTAACATAACGTCGACACATGTGTTGGTAAGTAATGACGATACATTTATACCTACTGAATTTGTAAACTTTTTGATGAGATGCAATCTTAAATTATAACAGTTTTTTAATTATTATTATATATTCAAAGCCTTTATATTGTTTAAATTAAATATAGTTAGTTATATTAACTTAACGAAAATATCAAAAATAGTTATATTGACATTCCCCGTGTTTCAGGGACATTCCTCTCTAAAAATATTTGTTTGTTTTCTAAATCTTATTGCCTTGTTTGTGTAATTATATTAGTCTTTCGGTTCAAATTTATCATCAGGATACAACACAAATTACTTCTCATTTTGAAAGTCAAGCTGATACTCATAGACATGCTGAAGAAGTGATTACCTTACGGCTTGAATCAAGGCCGGCGGATTTGCTTTCTCTGGATGTCTTCACAGGCATCGTCTGCCACAGTCCAACGATCGTTTAGATTGCCTTGTGGTGATGATAAGGGCAGCCGACCATTAATCATAATCACAGGCTCTCGCTTCTCGAGATGGGAAGTCATTAAACTTTTCTCCAAGTCCCGTGAAATGGTTATCATTATCTGCCACAGGTTTTGGGACGGAAAGGAATGGTCGGGCGTTTTTGCTGTTGCAAGCATCCACAGACCACGTTAACCAGTTACCTTACTTGCTTTAACACACTTTTCAAACAATTAAGTTTACAAAACAACCGCCAATAGTTGACGAATAAACCCAACGGTAGAAAAACAGCCCGATGCTATGAGTACCTACTATTTACCCATGGTTTTCTATCGGGTTTAACTCCTTAGGAAAAGGGCTTCAGTTTTTTGTCTTTTAATCTTTGTTCTTGTTTGCATGCTTACAGGATGTATGTTTTGTTTCTGTCTGTGAGATACACCAAGTCATAGTGTTGGTACATTTATTAGCAAATACATTGGAGTGACCCATCACTCACGATTTATTAACAAGCTTCATGTTCAATCATTGAAATAGACATGTTAGCCGACAGTAAGTAATGTACTCTCTCCCGACAATCTATGCGGAGAATAGGTTCCAAGAAGCGTAACATGCTGACTCGTACAAGTATACATACATTACATAGGTATATATGTACAGTTATACATAGGTATGACTAGGTACTTTTTGTTATCATCACAACATATTATAAAACAAACTCCCCGCCGCATCTGTCTGTCTGTTCGCGATAAATTGAAAAACTACTGAACAGATTTTCATGCGGTTTTCACTAATAGACAGCGTGATTTATGGGGAAGGTTTAGGTGTATAATTTATACCCGTGCGAAGCCGGGGCGGGTTGCTAGTATTATATACTTTTTTTGTAAAACTAAGTTTTACAACTAATGAAATAATTTTTTTTTAAACAAATTTGGAAAGGTCCGGAGTCACTTTTCAAACAAAAAACCTAAATCAAAATTGGTCTGTCCGTTCAGGTGCTATGAACCACACAGAAAGATACACAGACTAGCTAAATATCGACTGACAAAAATTGATTAGGGAAAAATAAAAACGTTTTTGTTTCAAAGCGCTTCCAGACAAATACAGACTTGCCATGAACCTCTTTGACAAAGTGGCAATCTTACTTCTTACTACTATTATAAATGCAACAGTTTGGATGGATGGATGTCTGTTACTCAATCAGGCCAGAACAGCTGAACGGATCTGGATGAATATATGTAAAGAGATAGATTGTAGTCTGGAATACACTTCCATTTAATTATTTGACTGGCCTGTTGATGTAGTGGTTAGTGATCCTGACTGCTGCGCTAGAGAATCGAACCTATGTCGAACCTACATAGGTTCGATTCCCACCCAGGACAAATAATTGTGTGATGAGCATGATCATTTGTTCTGTCTCTGGGTGTAATTTATCTATAATATGTTTGTATATAGTAATATATAAGTATGTTTATCAGCAGTCTGGTTACCACAGTACAGGCTCAGACCGTGAGAGGCCGTGTGTGAGATGTGTCAAATTATTATTATTATTAAATATAGAAAATGAAAGGCGTAACCAATACATTTTACAGAAAAATTACTATTACGTTAATAAAGTTATTAATGTAATATAAATTGCGAGCAGTTCGGTTATATTAATTCACATTTCACTATACCGCAACTGGACCGATACTCATTTCTCAACAAAACCAAATGGATCACCACAAAAATAATTTCCAAATTAACTTCTACTACCCACAGCTACCAGTCTAAGATCAACCAAAAAAAAACTAAACTCAGTATCATCAAGAGACCAGTACAATAACATCTTCGTTGGCGCGTCCAAGCAATTGGCGACGCTACACGGGCGCACGATGACTCGCCATTACCGGACCACCCGGTGCATGCGCCGGTAGATTTGTACCGACAATTTTATTGAAATATAGCTCGGTTGTACTCATATTTATGTAACTGCGAGGATTTTAGGTAGGTTAGGTAGGCGTTATAAAGAAGATAACTACCTAGGAATTATATTGTAAGGACTACGCGCGCCCGCTTGCAACCTTCATGGATTGGCGAATAAATACTACTTGGTCGCGCGAAAGTCTGCTGGCAACTTCGTGCTCTTAATTCGTATTTGAATTAATCTAGTAAATGGAACAATGAAGAATGAAGGGGACTCGAGTTGGAGAAGTCTGCGTGGGTGGTAGCCTCAGCTGTCACGCGGAGCTTCAAGATATTTTGAATACGTAAAAGTGTTACAAGTGATTTGATTATTTGTCTTCATTGTATTTTAGAGGTTTCAGTAAAAAAACCTAAGTTGCGTCGCATAATCTTATTATTTCCTCTCCTTAGAAAAATAGATCTATCCTTCTTAGTACCTGCTCTAGCAAAGAGCTATTACAATATTATGCTTATCGGCATATCGGGATCTTTACAAACATACAGTGAACGGACCCAAATACTCAGTCAAACTATTTACGAATCACACCAATAATTGGGAAAATTTCTAAGCTTAAAATAAACTGATCTCTTGAAATGGTTTGAAATTTGTCGTCAAATCACTACATATTATAAAACAAAGTCCTCCACCGCGTCTATCTGTCTGTCTGTCCGCGATAAACTGAAATACTACTGAACGGATGTTCATGCTTTTTTACCAATAGACAGAGTGATTCATGGGGAAGGTTTATGTCAATTGGTTGAAATATGATGATGGTGGTTGAACATGTCTCTTCTACCCGTGTGTAGCCGGGGCGGGCTGCTAGTTAACATTAAAAGTGATTTGACAGCACTAAGGCGTGACGTCATACCTCAATATTTCATACTATGTGGCAAACCTATCATTTTGACGTTTACTAAAAAGATAGTGATGTGACTTGACAGTGATCTGCCTTATTGTCTCTTGGGAACTAAGCTTAGAGTACTCGACGTTTGGATTTGTCAGTCTGTAACGAAAATATACTTAGAATTGATTTTTTTTCCAACAACTCCAGCCAAAAAGTTCTCGCCTGGTCTTGCCTAATGCTATTCGTTTATCGTTTCTTTACCAACCCTTTTGTCCCATAGAGATCTCGTGGCAAGTTTTACTCACCAGGACTGGTAGAAAGAAAACAACACAACTTCAATGGTGATGCCTAATTGCGGTCTTCTAAAGGGTTAGGCATCTCTAATTCCCGCAGTATTTCCATGTACGACTAAAACACATAGGATAAGACTATGTGTTTTATTCGTGTAGTAAGTTCAATAATTTATAATGATATCACACGACATAGAAATAATAATTCTGTCTTTAAAGCAAAGGCACCTAATTCCGCGGTATTTACGCAATAACTTAAAAGGACTGCATTCAATTTATAGCTAGTAAAAAGTGTGTAATCATAAAACTTGAAAATTAATGAATAACAAAAGGTCTATGAAATTGCTATTCCGTGGTATATACGTCGGCAGTTACGAACCAGCTAAAATATTTGGCTCTTAATGCCGTGGTATTTTAAAAACGTATTTTCACCTTAATTTGTGAGGAAAAAACACAAAAGTTAAGTGGTTTTCGATTTAAAATATAATTCTTCCAATATTTCAACCTAAACAAAAACATATATATTACAAAAATAACTACTGAAACATTATTTAGAAAGTCGTATTCTCACGTGCACAAAGTCCAAGATGTATGAAGTTCGCGTTCGAGTCAGCTGCCAGCGCAAAACAAGCACTATTTTGCTTATATAAATACGAACTGATAAATTGTTGATATAATAAGGTATGTTGACATTAAAAAGAGCTTTTAATTTGCTTGAAAACGCTGGTTTTCTAAATACCTTTGAATAAAGTGTCAGTTTTAGAACCTCTCGGAATTAAGTGCCTTTTGCCTTATATTCAATAATAAATTAACTACGTTAGATTATTTTGTTAATGACCAGATTCATAAGAAAATGGACCCGAATATGAAGGTCCCAGGTCCTGGAGCTCATTTAGAAATGAGTTTAATGTTATTTTCACCTACAAATAGTGCACCATTCTTTTCTTTACAATAAATAAATAGGTTCCAATTTACTATATGTTTTTTAACCCCCGACGCAAAAAGTTTAACGTGTATCTGTGTGTCTGTCTGTGGCGTAATAGCTCCTAAACGGATGGATCGATTTTGATTTAGTTTTTTTGGAAGATGACTTGATCAAGAGTGTTTTAGCTATAATTCAAGAAAATCTGTTCAGCTGTTCGTAGCTCATCAGCTCTTTTCTAATCGTTGTAGGGATTTTTAAGTCGTAGGTATTTTTATTTTAAAGTTTCTACTTTATTGTACCCTATGCTTCTGGATAATGGTGATGTTCTGTAGGCCGGAGGTAGTACGCTAGTCGAACTGCTTCGATTTTCATCCCTTGTGTATCTGATCTACCTCCTATACGAGTCCCTTTATTTATCTATTCTACGTCATCACTTCAGCCCGTGAGCCTACATCAATTAAAACAATATTTTAGCCCATTTATGTAATTTTTATTACCACATTTATATCAAAAGGGTAAACTGACAACCTAAAATTTAAGTAAAATTTACATCCATCAAATAAACTACCCTCAAAGTAGCTACCGTTGAGATATAGCTCAAACACTGTCATGAAAATATTCACCAGTAATATTTCAAGCAGATATTTTCAACACAATTAATACACGGCCCCTCCGGATAGCAAACAAACGCATCTCTGTATAACTATCTCTCATAGGGTGAACGACTTAAATCCCTGAAAAATGTCAGTAATATTTTACACATGCCTAAGGGCGGAGGGTCACAAACTGGATTATGCAAGTTTGGATCTAATTTATGAAGGAGCATCGGGGATAAATGCATGGGGACTATTAATTTGGAAATTATTTTGTATAATGGCAACCCTGTTACTGTGATACCAACTTAGCGGTTTTACTTTACTTTTTTCTCGTAGATGACGATAATACCTTGGTTCCAATGAGTTATAATGGCCCGTAATATTACTGGTAGTCAAAAATTACTACTTCTTTTCGGAGTAATATGTTACAGAAAAGAAAATTGCAGATGCAGGGAAGAGCTGCCGGAGTCTTGCGGCAGCTGGTGCAGCTGCCGTAAGACTCCGGCAGCGTCCGAAAAACGGAGTGCTATATCATACATAAGAGGCCTATATGGAGGAACGTGGTGGAACTGACTGGGAAGTCAGTTGAATAGTTATGTAATAACTATTAATTACACAGCATTTTCTAGACGCAAACTAGGCATAGCTTGTACCTACTGTGAGTTCTAGAACATGTATTAACTTAGACACATATTTTGAATATACATACAAATTAGTCATCGTAATACCCGGAATAATGCAAATACATATTGCATACAAATATTTGTAATTAGCGGGAATAAAACCAACGAGTCCCAACGTTGCAGTAGAATTGACTGGCCTGTTGGTCTAGTGGTTAGTGACCCTGACTGCTATGCCATAGGTCGTGGGTTCGATTCCCACCCGAGTCTGGGTGTTCTTTGTGTCCGTTGTTTGTATGTTTGCGTAATGCGGGAGATGTCTTTTTAAAAAAAAAAAAAAAATTCACACATGTAAAAAAAAGTCTAATCAAATTCAAATGGATTTTGAAAGTGTATTTCCCAACGCACACGTCTAATACATATACAAATACATAAATTTGTGTTATGATTTTTCATGTCAGTCTCAATGATTTTGCTTTTTGTTTTTGTATGCAGACATTTTCGGAAAAATCCGAACATTTTTGATATTAAATACCTAGAATTTCATGAATGTCGGCACTCTCTCTTACATAATATCAGCTTAGGTCAATTGGCAAGTTTCAAATAAAATCTCCATCTAAAAAAATCACAAATTTGTCCCAAAATGTTACCGCTTCACAATATTCTCTACTACACGACCATAAACCATGACCACACATTCCTGTTACACCCTGTAAAATTATAATTTCATAAACATCAATCGTTAATATTACAAAAAAAAATTGCGCAAAATAAAAACACTAAGCTAAAAATTCTAAATACTTAATCAAATCAAAATATTTTCCTATCGTGAGGCAACAGTCCCCGCTTGTGGAGTAATAATGAAAAATAATAATGTGTCCGTGTAAGGACCGAGAGGGCGCGGGTGGAGTCGCGTGGCGCGCCATGTCGAGCAAATCCAATTTTTAATAAACTCACTCTCTTAGCGGGCGGAGGGGGACTCCATCGTACAGGCAGGAAATTCGGGACAAACAAACTTTCAAAATGTTATGCACTATTGATAACTGGTGCTTTAATTAAACATTTATTAAACACTTCGGTTTTTGAAGGTTCATCATTCAAAAAATTCAAATAAAAGAATGCTTAATTTTTTTTGTTTTTAAGTTCCGAAAAAGTCACCTCCTTAGACCTAGACCTCGACTCAACTAGAAATAAGAGACCATAAATAAGGGGTTTTGGACAGTTGAGATAAGATAAGACATTTATTCTCCAAGAATATGGTACATTAGGCAGCCAGACTTATTCGCCTGTAATAGACAAGCGAATTTTTATTTTTTAAAACAATTTAAAGTAGGTTTTACAGCTAAAAAATTTTTTTTATTTTTGTTTTTTATGGTATAGGGGGCAAACGAGCAGACGGGTCAACTGATGGTAAATGATAACCGCCGCCCATGGGCACCTGCAACTCAAGAGTCTCAAGTGCGTTGCCTGCCTTTAAGGTGGGAATAGGGGAAGAGCGGGAAGAGGGACGAGGGGGAGAGGGAAGGGTTAGGGCCTCTGGTAACCTCACTTACCCGGTGAAAAGCAATGCAACATTGCTTCACTGCCGGTTTTCTGTGAGGTCACTCCAGTTGAGCTGGCTAATAGGTACGTGCCGAAGCATGGCTTTCCCACGAACAAATGACAACGAACGAAAAATTTATGACGTAAAAGCAGTATTCAGGCATTCAAAACTTTAATTTTGATTTAAATTGTTGCGTTGGCAATTCTCTTATTACTTGAGAATTATTTATAGCTTTTAATTGACATTTATATACCTTTTTAGAGTGCTTTTAGTTGTCCCGGAATATTGGAACTCATAGTCACCACACTTTTCCCCCAACCAAACCAAACGCTAAGAGACACTGTTTATATTACTACTGGCACTAGTTATTCGCGTCGCGTTGCCATCCTTTTGATATAGACAACTACTTTTTACGTTCACCCTACAAGGCTCGAGGCATAAACAATGAGTATTCAACCTCACAGTCCTCAGAGGTCATGGAGGTCATTGAAGGAAGCTTAGTTGGTTGGAAAATTGAAAATTTACTTGTTAGTGCCATTCGAAATCACTTTACTTAAAAAAAAAAGAATTTTAGGTATAATGTTTAGTAAAATCAAATTATCAACAATCGGATCGTCACGCCTTCCTGACAAAATATAAATAGGAATGTAAATTTGTTAGTTACCCTGTTTTTTTTTTAATTTTTTTTTTAATTTTTTTTTTTTTTAGGGAACGTGTAACACCTTAGGGAACGTACCCATACTACGTGAGCCATTTTTTACAATTTTTTATACCCCTCTCCCCCCTCGATGACCACCCGTAGTATATGCCAAGACCCCCCCCCCTCCCCCTCTAGTTTTCAAGTAGTAATTTATAAATATGGTTTTAAATCATTTTTTGCCGACAGAAAGTACAGATCATACCTACCATATTGAAGGGACCCGAACGACCCGACACATACTCAATTTGGGTATACAGTCAGTGAGAGTTCTACAGGGCTGTTTTAGGGCCGCTCCTATAGCTACAACTGGATCAGCCGTCCGGTGTTCTTGTTCTACTATGTGACTAAAATACCACGACCGGAGTTAATGTCAACATGTTAATGTTTAAAAGCATGAAAAACAATACTAAAATTATAAGTATTCTTCAAATTAATTTCATGGCTCATCATTTTGGGTAAGCTACATACTACTTACTCTGTTTTCAAAATAGCAAAGTTTTCATAGCAAATAAATTACGTTTCCTCTACAGAAATGTTGGCAAAAATAACATTGTACCATCACAACAATTTCTTAATAATAATTCAAAAAATTTCATTACTCACATAATTTTGTGGTTACCTAACCGCTAACATACGTGGCAAGCAGCGCACCACGAAATGAAGTGAAATAAAACTCCTGCCGTCACGAGACCAACAACACATAGCGATGTGTGGACAAACATAAAAAATTTGTATCGATATTTTTTTGCACTAATTCCCAAGTGAAACGAAATTAGAAAAAGACCGGCCAAGGCAAGGTCGGCCTGGCTTACTAGTTCACGGCCCACCTGATACGAGGGCTACACTGAAAATTTCGGGAATCAAGGAAGTGACACAACATTACTATTTAAAAATGTATTTATTGCTTTTCGAAGTATTCTCCGCGAAATTGGACACATTTTCCATACGATGGAACCAATGGTGATGAAAATCTTTGACCACGCAATTTATTCTTTATTTTAGGGAAAGTATAGAAATCATTAGGGCTTAGGTCGGGACTGTACGGCGGATGGTCTAATAATTCCATGTTTTCTTGCTCTAAAAACTCTTTTGTTCTGTGCGCGGTGTGAGAACTCGCATTGTCGTGATGGAGGATGATGCGGCGGTTGCAGTTCTCTTTACGGAGTTCGGAAACGACCTGTGGCAAACAAATGCTAGCATACCATTCTTCATTAACCGTTCTTTGTCCCTCAAGAGGAATAGTCGCGTGAACGAACAATTTTAGTTGGTTAAAGCCAACTAAAATTGTTCGGTGAGTTAAAACTCATTTTCGAACACCCAAACTCGTGACTGGTTTTTTGTTTCGGGTTCGTACGCGTATATCCAGGATTCGTCACCTGATACAATGTTGTATACAGCATTTGAGGATCCTGCGTGGAATCTTTCGAGAGTTCTGACGCACCAAGTAACGCGAGCCGCTTTTTGCTCTTCACAGAGCAAATGCGGTATCCATCGGGAAAACAACTTTTTTACACCTAATTATTCATGCAAGATTATTTGTATTTGACTCATGCCAATGTCTAAATTTGCCTGAATTTCGCGGTATGTCACATGTCGATCTTCCTCAATCAGCTTACGCACAGCATCAACGTTTTCTTGGGTGACTGCAGTTTTTGGACGACCTTGACGGGGATCATCACTGAGCTTAACACGTTCACGTTGAAACTCAGCAAACCAGCAATAAATTGTGGTTTTGGATGGGGCTTCATCACCAAATGCAGAAAGCATCCGGTCAACACACTGTTTTTGTGTTAAACCGCTTCGAAAGTCATAATAAATCATCGCCCTTGAATTTTCTCGAGTCAATTCCATTTTCTCAACGACTAAACAAGTTTGAAAAGACCTTGTGAGAAGACCGAGAATCTTTTTTTTTTTAAATGAATTTTAAAACCAAGGAGTTTTCAATTAAAAAGATTTTAATATGATAGGAATAGTGGAAATATTCCATTCCCGATACTTTTAGTGCAGCCTATGTATCAAGTTGTATCTAGAAACACTTTTTTACAGTGTCGTTGTTATCCTTTCATTACAAATCCTTTTCCTCTTTCCAGCCATACTAATTAGTATTAACACTAGTACGAGTACTTCCCCAGTCGAGTGCCCCAATCTAAGCGACATCTGCTCTATAAAACCTCAATACTCAGTATAAATTATTGTCAGTCCACATTTATTGTGTTATTTATTAGTTTAATTTATTTAATTATTTTATAAATTGTTACTTACAATATATTTAAGAGTTAAGGTTTTTACTATTTGGTGGTTATTAAATTATTTACGTTTGGCATTAATAAAACTGGTATTATAAGCTTATTTAAAATTGTATCTTATTTATTTATACTTACTTACATGTGTTATTGCACTAAATTAATTCAATAGACATTTTACTAATTGCTTTTATAGTGTACTTTAAAGAATTATAAGTTAGATAGGTTTTGTACTATTTATATATTGTTAAGATATATTGCGGCACGATGGACCGACGACTTGAAGAAGGTGGCCGGCTGACAGCGGATGGATGCGGATTGCCCAAGACCGGAATAGTTTACGCTCCTTGGGGGACGCCTTCGTCCAGCAGCCTTCGAGGTGACTTCCCTCCAAGGCTGGGCGTAATCTGTTACGCCAACGACACTCTAGTCACAGCCCGGGGGGTGAACTTTCAGCGCGCCTGGCTACAATGGGGATATCTCTGGTAGTAGGGCGCATTGAGGCGCTGGGCTTGCGGGTGGCCCTAGATATGACGGAGGCCCTTTTGTTTCATGGACCCCGTGGTGGTCCACCTTCTGGCGCCTCCGCATTCCACTAAATTCTATGACCATTCTTTTACTGGTAAGCTATACGCTTGTGGAATGCGTTGCCAGTTAGTATTAGGCGAGCGCAATCAATAACCACTTTCAAGAAAATGGTTCAAGAACATTATTTGTCATTATTATTATAGGTACTACTTGTCACTCATAGTTATATACTTATAGGTTTATTGAATATGTATGATATCGTATAAAATATACTTAAGTTTATGTAAATAAATATGGTTAAGTACTGGTAAACATTTTTAGAAAGCAAAGTAGTTGAAAATACAGATTTTCGTTTTACTTTCTATTTATTAGCAATTTCAAATTTTGTTATAATTTTTTAATACACCACATACCATCACTGCCTCCCTGAATCATTTTGATCCATCCTACAGTTGCCTGGAAGAGATTGCATCTAGTAATAAGGCCGCCCTTTGTACATTATCTGTTTCACACATGTATGTATGATACTTCTACTGTACCAATGGTGTACAAATAAAGTGTTATCTATCTATCTAAATCTGTCTTGGTTGTCTTGTTGTTGTCGTGTCTAAAGGTATTTAAATTCCGAGGTTGTTTCAGGTATATAACACTAATATAATAACACCGAGTTTTGTAAAAAAATATAGGTACCTGCCTTATCGATAATGAAACAAATCAAACCACATCACTACCATGTCGTACATCGACATTAATCTGTGCACATGAGAAATGCACGCGTTTTTATTCGCGGGAAATGTTCGCGCGTCTTTTAAGCCTTGACGTGTAACAAATTTTAACTTTTTCTTTTAAAGCACCACAGTACATTGCGTCCCCGAAGTAATTACGAGACAACATAACAAATGGCGCGTCGTCGTTCCATAAGGAGCGGTATTTGCATATCAATTTGAAATCATGATAAGTTTATTTAAAACTCAAAATTTAACTTTTATTTAAAACAGAATACTAAGACTACATTAATGCGCTTATTATAACATCTTATTCTTCTTCTCTTATCTTATTATAAATCTACAGAAAGCGCTTAATAAACTACCAGTAAATAAAATAATAGCAAAACGGAGTCGCCTAGCGATGCTAGCTCTAAACTACCAGGAACACAATTTCATCAAACAACTAATCTTTAAATGTTCTCGACCATTCGAAAACTACTCTTAAAGTCGGTTCAAGCGTTTGAGCATTACGAGGGTATGTAGACAACTAGACGGATAGTCAAAGTCAAAAATGCAGACCGTCGACTCTTAAACGCAGTGGCGCAGCGGTAGAACATTCCACTGGACGTCAGGGGTCACTGATTAATTGCAATTAATCGTACAGCCTATTCTATGCATAAATATGTGTATTGAAATATTTTATGATTACTTACTAAAAATATAAGACTCGTCGTTGCATCAAATCATCTTTGAAGTAGGGCACAGAAAAATATTTGAAATATGCATTCAAACTCGAAATAGCCATGTATCTAATATTTTATAAAAAATGATATAGTTACCGAATCAGATTAACGTGCAAGAAAATCGATTAAATCAAGCGTTAAAAAATTAGATCTTTGATTAATCGATTCGTTAACATTGAATTGGTTGCCCCTTTTATAATTAGAACCTACTTCGTTAATTCTAGGGATGATCGATATTCATCGATGACAGATAAACATCGATGTTACCTAAGTCCTCTAAAACATCGATATTTCTTTATTCAATTTCGCGATTATCTATTAAAATGTAAATGGTTGGATGCAGTTCATAATTATTAGTCACTTTATAACATCGCGAGATTTTTTATAGACTAACAATGTTCACAATTTTACAGGAACATATCTAAAACTAAAACATATTTTTAGATTAGGAATCATCATCATTTCGGCCATAGGACGTCCACTACTCCTCCTCCATACGATCGGTTGGAAGCGACCTGCATCCACCGACGGCCTGCGATCTTTACTAAAAGTCGTCTGTCCACCGCGATAATGGACGTCCTAAGCTGCGCGTTCCGATCCACGATTAGGAATTACTACCGTAAACTGCCGCAACATTGCCTTCCATGCTAATCTTTGCTTAAAACATAAAAATCCTAAAAGCTTTTTTACTATTTATAATTGAAAAACAAAATCATAGAAGTTATTAGTAGTTAGTCTGGCAACCTATGACACAAACCGTCAATTTGAAAAACGTCACAAAGTTGACGTTATTGGTCATTGAACAGCATCGGGCTTAACTGGATTTTTTTTTCGCGCCAAAACTTTTGATGCCAGTTGAACAATTTTATTATTATCTGTTTTTTTTTTTAAATATTCATAAAGCTATGATATGTTTTTATTATATTTAATAACAATTGCTTTAATTGTATGTGTACAATTCAAGAAAATTCTATTTAGGTAAATAATCAAAATCGTATGTCCCATATTTATCTGGTGTAGGGTTGTCACGTACTGGTACCTTAATATTATAATTTTGAGTTGCGTAACGTACGTTCAAAAATAATATCTATTATTACTTCCTTTTAAAATCTTGGGTAACCATTCTACCAATTAAGTACTGGTAAAAAAAATATATACCTATTTTCCTGATTGTCTTCACCCTTTGTCACAATAGTTCCTACAAGGATTATGATTTAAATTGCAAATATGATGGTGTGTACTGTCTTCTAATCTGCGATTTCGCCAATTTAAATGTTTGATTTTATAGAAGTCTGTTTTCTAATTGATGTAAATTAATTATGGAAAAGCGAAAAAAGCTATGCTCTCGAAGATATAAGGATTACCATTCTACGAATGATATTTGATCTCTCACTTATAGATAAAGCTTAATTTTGTTAAGACTTTATGGTGTGACTTTTCCTCTAATCCTACCTTAAGGGCCGGCAGCGCACTTGTGACTCTTGAGTTGCAGGTGCCCATGGGCGGCGGTAGTCATTTACCATCAGGTGACCCGTCTACTCGTTTGCCACCTGTACCACAAAAAAAAATTGGTGTAAAATCTTTGTATTACAATAATACCCAGGGTCAGTTACCATCAGTTATCATACCATAGTAAATAATTAAAGTTTGGAACACATTAATCACCTAAAAACTTATATAATTGTGAGTGGTAAACTCTTAAATAATTCTAACAAATGTTATAAATTACTTAATTTTATTACTTACTGTAATTACCTAAAACAATAGACCTCATTAGACATAAATACATGCCATTTACAAAGCGACCCGCTGCTCACAATGTTGCCAGCAAGAAAACCCAAATTACCCCTTATTACCGTTTCACTTCCGTTCTGAATTTGCATAGATTTACTTAATCTGGCCCGCTGTTCCGACGAGTTTCTTAATTGTTATTATTATCGCAGCCTTCACTGATATTTTTAATTGCTCCCTTTAAATGATGAGTCCCTAGAAATGTCAAGAGAGAGAAAATCACTTGATATAAATTTTCTTTAGATCTCAGATAGGTTAATGAACACTTGGTGCTGATTAAGCGTTATCAATTAATTTTAAAACGTTATTTTAGATCAAGATTATGTAATTATTCAATCTTGAATGGCAGATAGTTATAAAAGGTTAATTAAGACTAAATCTGTTAGTAAATTTGGGCTAGAAGTAGTCGCTCTTATACATGCTTAGCTAAAATTATATTTAAAGAAAGAATTCTAGAAAGATAATGTCTAACAATCAAAGAGTTGTTTTGACCTTTATTTGAAAGAATGGAAGTACTTTCAAATATATATTCTATAGAAAACTTCCTTATTACATAAATTATACTACTGTGAAAGAACAGTTAACATTAACATAGCATTACGCGTTACGTAAATAGCGCAGATCTTTTTAGCAGGCGTTGTTGTTGACAAAAGCATTACTTGTTTAACGGACCGAAGCTGTACTCCCCGAAGCACATATCAACATATCCGATAGAGAAGCATCGCCTATATAATTAATGTCACAAACCAGCTTAGTTCGTTAGTGAGTATTCCAGTGATAAGAAGCAAAAACAAACAGGGAACAGATTGGGAGAACTTACCAGACGCAAGCACGTTTATGAACGAGGTTCATCAGAGCTCAGTCGGCGGTCCAGACAGGAGTCCTACACCTACACAAACAGGGGACCATACCACACATCAAATGTGAAGGATTTTGCCAAAGCGATCAGTCTATTTCACAATAGACTATTTGACAATGATCACGAATTAGAGAGAATTCGCTTCATGTGCATAAAGGAAGCTAATGTAAAGTGGGGATTTAGGAATTTTATCTACATATTGTGGTACACAAAAGTGAAAATAAGTCTAAAGACACTGAATTTCAGAGTACTTACTTGTAGTCACAGTATATCAGCCACCGTAAACAAAGGCATGACCTTTGTAAACGGTGACTGATATAAACATTGACCTTTTTAAACACTTCCAAAAGATATACATATATTAATTAGTATTCTGTATTCATTAAAACGATACCTTCCCTAGTTTTGAAAAAGCCATCGAAATTGACTTTGTTGTTAGTACAACCTGCACAGATGTCAGAAGTAGTCGCTCTTATATATGCTTAGCTAAAATTATATTTAAAGAAAGAATTCTAGAAAGATAATGTCTAACAATCAAAGAGTTGTTTTGACCTTTATTTGAAAGAATGGAAGTACTTTCAAATACATATTCTATAGAAAACTTCCTTATTACATAAATTATACTACTGTGAAAGAACTGTTAACATTAACATAGCATTACGCGTTACGTAAATAGCGCAGAGCTTTTTAGCAGGCGTTGTTGTTGACAAAAGCATTACTTGTTTAACGGACCGAAGCTGTACTCCCCGAAGCACAGGCGTAATTTTTGTAATCTGTGCAAACATTTGCGTACTATTAACTATTTTATGATTTTTCCCTTTCGTTTAATTGTATAAAAATTTTGCAAATATGCTCAAAATCAACAGTAACAATAAATCGATGGTTTGCGAGAATAGCGACGGAACTAAAACATATTGATTTTAGAGATAGAGACATAGAATTTGTGATTGCTGCTAGAGTATTTTGTCTCAAATATATAATGAACTTGTCGCTTTCTAACGAACATTAGCACGAAATCGGCGTTGCATCTCTATTCACGATAAAATATCAAAGATTTATGACCGTTTGGCATACTTAGTTCAATTCTACTGAATTTTGAAGAACATAGATATTCTCGCAAACCAGCGAAATGTGTGCATAACATTCAAAAGCTTGAAACTACCCTCAGGCATCAAAGGTTTTTATCCTAAAGCCTGTACTTGCGTTCTATTGCCGGTCGTGCAAAGATAACGACTTGGCACAGTGCTTAATGTGTCAGTGTACTGGGCCAGAGGATTACTGTTAGTTATTCTCTGCACTTGGCAAAGATTCACGTTTGGATGAATAAGTTTGGTGTTGCGTAAGAATTTGCAAAGCTGGAATTATATATTCCGACAATAATAGCCAATAGGGCGTGTTTATGACAAGTATTAACGTGACTAACCATACAATGGTTCTGAGCTTCAGCGTTCCTTATGTTCGTGGACAGGACAATAATAATAATAAGAACTCCACACATCTCAAACACGGCCGTCTGATCACAAAACTAGGCAGAGCCTGTACTATGGTAACCAGACTGCTGTTAAACATACTTATATATTTCTAAATACATACATATTATAGATAAAGTACACCCAGACACAGAACAAATTATCGTACTCATCACACAATAATTTGTCCTGGGTGGGAATCGAACCCACGACCTCTGGCTTAGCAGTCAGGGCAACCACTAGACCAACAGGCCAGTCATGAGTCAGGGATGTTTCTAAAGAGCCGTAATTTATCCGCACGGGTGTGGGTTATCAACCTAACGCGTTACGGCGCTATTGTGGATTTTATAATTTAATTTTTAATTAAAGTTATACATGGTCACAGAAATTAGTAATGTAACTTATGTATGATAGAGAAGCATCGCCTATATAATTAATGTCACAAACCAGCTTAGTTCGTTAGTGAGTATACCAGTGATAAGAAGCAAAAACAAACGGACGGCTTCAGAAACGGGAACAGATTGGGAGAACTTACCAGACGGAAGCACGTTTATGAACGAGGTTCATCAGAGCTCAGTCGGCGGTCCAGACAGGAGTCCTACACTACACAAACAGGGGACCATACCACACATCAAATGTGAAGGATTTTGCCAAAGCGATCAGTCTATTTCACAATAGATTATTTGACCATGATCACGAATTAGAGAGAATTCGCTTCATGTGCATAAAGGAAGCTAATATAAAGTGGGGATTTAGGAATTTTATCTACATATTGTGGTACACAAAAGTGAAAATAAGTCTAAAGACACTGAATTTCAGAGTATTTACTTGTAGTCACAGTATATCAGCCACCGTAAACAAAGGCACGACCTTTGTAAACGGTGACTAATATAAACATTGACCTTTTTAAACACTTCCAAAAGATATACATATATTAATTAGTATTCTGTATTCATTTAAACGATACCTTTCTTAGTTCTGAAAAAAGCCATCGAAATTGACGTTGTTGTTAGTACAACCTGCACAGATGTCACAATTATCTTCTTCCCCTTTAGGAATGATTCGTGTCGCGGGAACTTTACAAACACTGAAACAATGGACACAGAGAACACCCAGACTCAGGACTACTTGTGGATCATACAAATTTTTGTCCCGAATGGGATTTCAACCCACAACACTCGGCATGGTACACCTCGGCATGGGCGTAGTGACGAGGCGACCACTTGAACCATTGTGCCACCCGTGCAGGCAATTCCATTCTACTTTTGTGGTAGAGACCGCTGTTAGGATGTTGACGTCTCATGGCTCAGAAAATACTGATGATGATGCTGTAAGGAAACTTATTGATACTTGCTTGCTAACACGAGCGTGTCGAGATTTTGCAATTGTTGACAGGATTTTCAAGTTTTAAACTGACGTGAATAAGATATCGTTCGAGGCAGACTGAGTGTTCTGGTAGTATTACAAGCTGTATGGGATATCCGGACATAACTACCCTGCATTACGTATGTACCTATTTACGTAGTTTCATTCACAGTTAAAACTGAATGAAGCTTACCGACATAGCCGAATGCCTCAGCAAATTGAAGTGGCAATGGGCAGGGTATATAGCACGTAGAACAGATGGTCGATGAAAAAGTTCTCGAATGGAAACCACCGACCGTAAAGCGAAGCGTAGACTGTCTATTAATGTTCCGAGTTTCCAACAGACGACCTAGTACAGATCGCGGGTCGTCGGTGGATGGAGGCCGCTTCCAACCAGTCTTCTTGTAGGTCATTAAAGGAGGCCTGTTTTCATTTAGTAGCTATCGAAGTTTAATTTTTTTTTCCTTAGACGCTTAACTTCATAGTTATCAATAACTTTATGAATTCCGGTTGAATTTCTACATTTGGTAACATAATTTCAAGAATAAAACAAGAAAAATATTGCATATGGTATCAATAAAAAACTGAAATGAAAACTATTGTATAATTAGTATTAAGTGTTGTACAATAATCAAGACATACAAACATACACTGTCTACATTCACTCCTACACCGTCTAATACACATTAACTAACATTAGGCTAGGGGCGAGGCAGTCCCCGGGAATATTACCTAATAATAATTATCGCAAGGATATGGTAAGGCACAATACTTTTTTAGGTAAGGTAACATCTCGAGACAATAAAATTCGTCACTTGTATGCCTAAGAGAAATGTCATTTTGGTTGTGCGCTATTTTCTTCTTCAGTCGGTTAATGTGGCCGATAAGCTCAAATATGATATGGTATGAAATCAGACAATTTAGTAGCTAACATTTCCAAAACTTACTAAGGAATACCAACGAATAATTTTTTAACCTTTTAAAGCCATTTTCACATATGTGATAAAAATAAGATGCACCAAAACATGAAAAAAACACTTAGACCATTAATTTAAGTAAAAAAAAATGTTCATTCGTCATATATATTATACTAGCAACCCGCCCCGGCTTCGCATGGGTACAAATCATATACCAAAAGCTTCCTCATGAATCACTCTGTCTATTAGTGAAAACCGCATGAAAATCCGTTCAGTAGTTTTTCAGTTTATCGCGAACAGACAGACAGACAGACGCGGCGGGGGACTTTGTTTTATAATATGTAGTGATACGTGACAGTGGAGTGCAAAGGAATAATGAGTAGATAAAGGTTTTTAATACTTTTAATCCAACAGTTATACTCGACCCATAGTAGGGATGGTCATAGGACTTGACTATCTCCTTCATTGATATAAGGCACTAGACCACACCCGGGACTGCCCCAATAATAATTAAAAACACATGATTACATCTATTTAACACAAAAGAGACACTGACTATACTTGTTGAATTGTCATTCAAATACGCTCTTCTAACTTTACATACAAATAGGATCATGATTGGAAATTTATATTAAAAGGAACAGTTTGAAAACCAGGCGTTTATAGAGTCGGACAAATAAATTTTTATAACAAGTTCTTCCGAGCTATTCTAACGCGAATTAAGCAAAAATTAGTATTAGATATTTTTCTAGTCAAATAAGCAACTTGTTTGAACGCCTCCTACGAAAAGGACTTTTAGGTAGATTATTTTTGTAAACTTTATTTGTTGTCGAACATTCTATGGTGTTCTTTTTTTATATTTAACAAAAATTGTCTTATCTTGATCAAACATTACATACAAAAAGATTTTAACATTAAATAGTCTAACATAATAATATCTATATTGGCCTCTGAATGAGCGTCGTGTTTTGAATAATATTGAAATGGTAAAATACACAATATTGTTATAGTTATGGCAACGGCAGAACAGATGAAAGTACTATAAGACGTATACAAGATGTGATTACTGCTGCCCTTCATTAGAGAGGGCCAAAAGACCACCCACATTGATTTAATTTCCGAATAACAATAAATATTTTACGATTTTAATTCCACAAACTAGTTGAAGACATTGTGATACTATAAAAAAGACACATGGTTTGAACTGTACACACAATTTCAACTGTAACCTCTTAAGAGCTATAAAGTTAACTGTATTATGTAAAGTTTAGTAAGACATTTTTGTGAGTAGACCACGAGGTGTGTATATCCCACTAATTTCTAATGTTAGATCTATATATATAATAAATATATAGAAACTTGTTATAATCTGAAACAATTGCTCATAACGAGGCTTTTACAAACCAACCCTGAATAAGCTAAACATGGTCATAAAAAATGTCAGTTAGTCACTTGACTCTTTCTTCGTCTCGAAGATCGTTGAGGAATTTTCTCTTCTACATTCTCCTCCGATTCCTGCAACACCATTTTTCTTGAAGACCTTCGAGGAGTGACAACAGCATCCGCATTGCTCTTTCTTCTACTTCTCGTTAGCACTGGACTTCTATCTTCTGCATCTTGCCTTACGAGTTTAGACTTCCTTCTAGAATTTTCTTTATTCTCCACTTTCTCCAAATCCATGGAGGAGATACCGCTATCTGGGTGTTCTTCAGTTCCAACGTCATTAATCTCACTGTCTGGAGTCAGGTACGAATTCTCATTTGACTCAGCATCAGAGTGGTCAAAGAGAACTACTTTGATGGATTTCCTAGTGGATTTCTTGTCAGTGTTTGATGGTTTGAGTATACTACGACCCGGAGTGGCGTATAGGTTGATCGGAGTCATTGGCGTTTGCTGTGAAGACAAACAAAATTTCATGTTATATATATATATAATTATTATGTAATATTTCCCTGTACTTTCTCTGGAGGGGGTCAATATATTTTTGCAAAGAAACTTTAGACTGATATTACTATAACGCAGTATAAACTTTTTGTGATTATATGTCCAAAGATAGGAATGACACTGATTTCTCCATATTTAAATAAAATATAAAATTAGAGATCCAAAAAGGCATGGTGTCTTAGGGGACTTAACAAACATACAAGCACCGGACACAAAGAACACCCAGAGTCGGGTGGGAGTCGAACCCACGACCTATGGCATAGCAGTCAGGGTCACTAACCACTAGGCCAACTAGGCAAATTATCGCGAATAAGTCCCTATTGCCCTTACACAACTTCATTAAGACATTACTTAGTTCTATAATCAAATCAGTGGTATCTCCGATAACTATATTCTCGTATACATTATGATTTGAGCAGTACGAACCGGTATGGGGGCTATTCCTTCATAGTCCATGTTCTTCCCCATTACCGACGCACGTAACATAGCGAATGACGCAGAGCTCTGTAAAAAAAATGTTGAATATTTGTTACTCTTTCACGCAAAAACGTCTGAACGTATCTAGATGAAATTTGGCACAGAGCACGGTGTGCTTGAAGGCCGCAAAGGTTTGACTAAAACGGGTCCATAATCAGCTACAGCAGAAAGTTTCTATGTTGTTTGGACATAAATCCTAGCTGTTCCCTTTCGCGAGTTATGCGCATTCATAGATGTTTACATAACCTGTACTAGAAAGTTTACATAGTCGTGTCTACGACGTATATTCAATCGGACTTGAAAGGGGTTGAAAGGTGGGGATGAAAAGTTAGAAGCTTGAAACTTATTTTTAGGCTGTTGATTCGATATAAAAACACTATTCCACGCGGACGAAGTCGCGGGAACAGCTAGTTTACCATAAAGCTTGTGCGGCTCGTGGCTAAGTGGTAACCAAGTAGATTAGCACATTGCAGGTTAAATTACTTAACCTGCAATGTACTAATCTACTCGATCCAAGGTCAGTCTTAGGATGGGTGACCATTCTTAACACATTTGAGACCCCTCTGTGTCTCGGTGAGCACGTTAAGCCGTTGATCCCGTTTGTATGAATATCTGTGGCATTCGTTACGAGTAGTTGCGACTCTAAAAAGTCCGACATCTTGGTCTAACTACAGAACTTCGATATCGCTAGTACTTGGGTTGTGGAGGTCTGATGGCAGTCGCTTCACGTAAAATATCGAAGTTAGGCCGTATCGTAGTTAGACTGGAAGTCGACCCTAACTTAGTTGGAAAAGACGCGGAGGGTGATGGCCCATAAGCTTGTTTTCATTTCGTTCGTAAAATTCTCTTTACTTTATCATTTTACACTCTGAATATTAAAATAGCATTTTGTCTGTTTGATGAACTTTACTTACTTTAGTGGCAGACTTTTTAGCTTCGTTAGATAACACAGCTTTTAGTAGAGTATTCTTGCTTCCTGGAGTCCCATGTCCAGGGGAGGTCGCAACTGGAGATCTGACTGGTGATCGTACACTGAAGAACCCTGCGTCGAAAGTCTTGCTGTCGCCGGCACCCTGAGCTGCGGGTGCTGAAGAAGTATCATCTTGCTGTTCCTTCTTGGCTTTTCTTGCAGCTGTAAGTTGGATTAATTATATATAATAATTTTATAAATGTTTTGTTAATGTATGTTTGTAAAGGAACACAGACACAGAAAAATAAAAACCGGACAAGTGCGAGTCTGAGTCGCGCACCGAGGATTCCGTAAGCAAACAAACTTATATGTTTCATCTCGAGGATAAATTCTTGAAGACTTTCGCCCGTCTTTTCCGAATGACAAATTTAACTTTGCAGTTCTAAAAATTCTCTTCCTAGCATCGATTTACAACAAAGTCAACTTAAAACAAAATACAAGTTTGTAATCACAAAAACTATTTTTTATGTGATATAACAACAAATTAATGACTTTCGGATTTTTTTACTAGTTCTGTCAGACCTTGCTTCTTACCAAATTTCATGATTGTAGGTAAATAGAAAATACCCTAAAGGTTTTAGTTTACCTGCGAAATGTTCAAACTTGTTAAAATCTAAGGCTTAATGGCCGTGTCTTTTGATTGACTTAAAAGCTTCATTTTTTACAGCTTCAAGAGACCATACACAAGTATTTGTTATTATTTTCAACTTGATACGTCGACGATTTCCTGAGAAAAAGGGTCTTGATAGACAGACGGACAACAAAGTGATCATATAAGGGTTATTTTTGTCCTTTTGAGGAATGGCATTCTGAAAATAATTTCCTATGAATTACGGTCCATCCAAATGATACTTAATTGAATTAAAACGACTGATTAAGTCTGAAATATCGCATAGCATAAGTTCCCTACTCGAAATCCAATAACGTTTGCTCAACCATGACTAGCTGGAAAACCTCTCTTCGAATGACTTGAGCTCAACAGATCATGAACTAGATAATGTGTTATGTGTATACTAGGCTGAGTAGGCTGATTAGTATCGCCTAGGGCGGCAGATTTTAGGGGCGGCAAATTTGGGGCCTATTATTTCTTATGTCTTGTCCTGGGGTATCGAATTAGATAGACCGACCGGCAGGAGCGGCAAATGTGTAATTCCGCCGCTGATACCGATGCATCAAAATCTCGAAAGAAAATAAACTTGATGGATAGATTACTTGTAGGACGAAAATCTTGATGATAATGCATTCTCGAAAGATCATAAGAGCGAACTTAGTAACAATTTTTTTTAAATGTTTTTCGTATAATTGCTTAGGATGTCAAAAATCTAAAATAAAATTTATAAATTTTATTTTGTTCTAAATAGTATGCGTTCTTCACTCAACTTATAATCTCTCGCGAAAACTTTACATAAAGATCTGAGTTGGTTTTATGTATATATCCTCCAATGGCTCTGGCGTTTTTGGTGTCTCATCGTAGCATCTCTGGTAGAGTTCAGTTTCCCGAATTAGGTTCCGTAAAACATGGATTCCTCATTGCAGAATGTAACCCAGTGCTTAGTATATTGGTCTAATCAGGACATTTCTAGTAAGAACAGGGCCTGCACAGTAATAATATAGTAACTGACCTGCAATCATTTCTCTCAGCTGGCTGGGCGCCCTTGAGGGTTTTGTCAGTTTCTTCACGGGAGCCTTCACGACTTTCTTTTTAGTTATCGCGACGGGTTCTAGTTCCACCCAGCCCCGGGCGCGCAATTCCTCCAAATTCTTGAAGCGAATGTCTACGTTTTCAACCTAAAGTTAAGCGGAAGATGGACAATTAGAAACTTTATATTTATTTTATCCACAGATACCTATAGGCAGTGCCGGATTTACCAATAGGCTGAGTAGGCTGCAGCTTAGGGCGGCGGATTTTAGGGGCGGCAAATTTGGGGCCAACTTTTTTGAAGTTATACTTCTTTTAAGAAAAGTGATGAGAGTAAGTTTTTATGATGCGCGCGCACACTGTCATAAAAACCATAACCCTGAAGTTAGCTAGTCAACATTTTAGTTTTTCAAAAAAAGTTACCAACTTCACGATAGTGATAAAAATGGTTCTTACATATTACTTTGAGTACGTTTGTAGAATTTGAGGTTAGTTGACGGTATGTATTATTTATTATGATATTTAAATAAATTTTATTTAACTAGATAAAAGTATAACTTTTTACGTGCGTAGATAAGTACACACACACTTTTTTTTCTTATATTAATATGTTAATGTTAATAGGTTCACAGGTAACACAAAAAATTCAATATGTAATATGTTTCACTACCTACATATATTTTTCTACAATTTGCGTTTGTTTGCGGCACGGGAATGAGTGACATGGCGGTTCGCTAGTGTGTCTGGTCGGGTGGAAGAAGATTTTCTAACTTAAAAGGATTGAAAGTTATCTAAGACCTACCTTGCAAAGAACTTTCATAACTTAATTAATTGAATTTCATCGTCATAATCAGGCGGATTGTTACTAGATAATTAAATATATATTTTTTTTAAACGCAGTAAAAAATATTTAATTATGCTTAAGTTTCGAAAGTTGTTCCCCGGGAAAGGCAAACAGCAAGGGTCCAGACTCTTTCCCGAGACTCGAACTTATGACTAAAATGCGTAGCGTGCCACTCAGGCGTCTTCGTCAGATAGGATAGGTAAACCAAATAATCATAAATTAAAAATTTAAAATACCCCCCAACTCAAAAATCCCTGCAACGATTAGAAAAGAGCTGATGATCTTCAAACGGCTGAACAGATTTTCTAGAATTATATCTAAGAACACTCTCGATCAAGTCACCTTTAAAAAAAAGAAAAACACACTTAAATCGGTCAATTCGTTGGCGAGCTACGACGCCACAGACAGACACACAGACACGTTAACTTATAACACCCCTATTTAGGCGTCGGAGGTTAAACATTAAAAAGCTGATATGACACAACCTCCGACGCTTCAACACACACAATAGAGAATACAATTGAGCAGAATAGGAGGTTAAAAGTGTTTGCTCGGCACTTGGGGACCCAGACCCCATTTGACGAAACTCAAAACTGAGAATAGAGAAGATTCTTAAGGAAATCGAGAAGTTTTATATTTAATCCCGAACGCATGATCGAACCAATGAGACTTAGTGATGATGACCACAGAGCCCCATTAACGCGCCATTATAGCGAGGACATACCTGAAATTATCCACAGCGAGATAGAGGCGGCTCTCAAGCAGCTAATGAATAACGAAATCTCCAGGAAATGACGGAATTACTACCGACCTCCTAAAGGTAGGCCGGATCCCAATCTGAAGGAGGTAGCGAGTTTAATTTAGGTAGTATTTTAACAAGGTTTAACACCTAGGGCATGGAGCGGGAGTGCGGGAGTACTTTTCTTCAAAAAAGGATGCAAAATCTTGTTGAAGAATTCACCCACCCATCCCATCTCACTCCTGAGCCATATCTACAAGTTGTTTTTGAGAATCGTCAAACTGTCTTGTGAGATTACTCAACGAATTCCAGCTACCGGAACAAGTTGGATTTACGGTACGTGGACCATATCCATACTGTTCAGCTGGTTTTTGCAAAAGACTGAGAAGTATTTTCAGCCGCTGTGTATGGCATTTTGGACTACGAAAAAGCCTTCGACTCTATCGAGACTGGTGGCAGTTCTGGATGCTCTGCAACAATGTGTCGACTGGCGATATATCAAGGTGCTGAAAAGGATATGTGACACCACCTCGATGACCATACAGCTCCAAGACCAGAGGACAAACCAGATAAACTTGCAGCATGGAGTTAGACAAGGGGATGTTATCTCCATACTTTTTACCAATGCGCCTGATGACGTCTCTAAGACCCTAGGTTGGACGAGAAATAGATATAAATGGCGACTATATGTCACACCTTCGATTTGACGATGGCATCGTCCGGCGGTCTTGGTATGAACTTAGACAAAACCAATGTTATGTTCATGAACAAGTCGGACCCAGACCAATTGACGTTCGAAGTTGTTCAGATATATGTGTACCTTATTGGGCAGGTTATCCAACTCGATGGAAACAACTACAGGAAGAAATCACCAGAAGGATCCTGTTAGGATGGAGAGCAATTGGAAAACTACGTCGAGTTTTCCCATCACCCTTGCCGCAATGCCTCAAAACGAAGAAATTCGAAAAGAGCGTCCTACCTGTCATGACTATGACATACGGAACTGAGACGCTGACACTAGCGGTGGGTCCGTCAATGCACACGTCTCGGTACCGTATGTCATTCGGTCCAGCCCACAAGCATAAAGTCGCGCATCGGGCTATGGTGCGAGCTATGCTTGGAGTTTCTTTGAAGGATAAACTTCGTAATGAGGTCAACTGGCAACGAATCATAATTACCGAAATAGTTTGTAGAATAAGGGTGTAAAGTGGTAATGGGCTGGCTACATCTGCCGAAGGGCCGATGGCCGTTCAAGCAAGCGGGTCCTAGAGTGGAGACCGCGAATCGATAAACGAAAGGTTAACGACCCATATGGACTGATGACCTGAGGAAGGTAGCTGGGATAGATTGGATGCGAAAGGCAGAGGACCGGGTGCTACGGCGCACGTTAGGGAAGCAGTGGACTGCAATAGGCTGATGGGTTGGACATTTATAGAATGTACATGTTTAAGTAGTATTAAGACATATCTTACCTCACCTTAATAGTAGTGCATAATTGAGCTTTTATTAGCTTAGAAATATAGGTACCCAAAAATTATTCGTTGTGGCAATTTTAGATAAATCGTTAGGTTGTAAAAATAATCTAGAAACTGAGACATCGATCCCCTATTCCCCTAGTTCACAATCATACTAATTATGGAAAAAAGATGGTGTAATTAGGACGGTAGTGCACAGGGCACGCCACAATTTGTGGCGGTAAGACCCATCATGGAGGATTGGCTGGAGGAGAGGTGACATGGCAGCCTCTTCTACCGGTTGACACAGGCCGACTCACCGGACACGGCTGCTTCGGTAAGTACCTGTGTGGCATAGGCCTGGAGCCATCGCCTGCGTGCCACCACTGCGGAGGCTGTCGCGAGGACACTGCTCTCCACACTTTCGTGGAGTGCTCAGCATGGACGCAGCTGCGAAACGATCTCGAGACAGCTATTGGGGTGGGAAGCCTCTCGCTAGAGACCATGTCCATGGTCCAAAGTGAGAGAGGTGATGTTGGCTAAAGAGGCCGTGGAACGGGAATGGGAGAGGACAAGCACTCTCCCATCCCGCAGACGACGTACCAGGCGCCGGAGAGCGCAAAATAATCTCCGGCCTCCATGAGCGCTGGGGCCTGGGGGTAACGGGTTGGGCTGACCGTTACCCTTGTAGAAGCAGGCCCGAGACGGTGGCGCGACGTGTTCCACGCGCACCTCTCTGATCTGGAGGGGAGTAAGGCCCCTCGTGCTCCATGGTGTGGTCGCCTGCTAAAGACGGCCAAGGTCTGCAGGGGTTCCCGGAGGACTCCTTCCTAGGGTATACCCGGGTCCCCCTGCAGTAAACCCACTTGCGACGGAACACCGTGTGGTTTTAGTCGGTTCGATTCCGACATACCACTTTACCGTTAGCTCAGTTGAGGTGATGACCCGTGGGGGTTTCCAAACGATAAAAAAAAGGACGGTAGTGCAAAAATTTAATTAATATGATTATGAACTGGGGTATCGAATCGAAGAGATCGGTAGGGGCGGCCAAATTTAAATAGCCTGCAGGCGGCAAATGTATGAATCCGCCACTGGAGGTGAAATAATTTTGTGGGGCTCTTATGTATGAGTCAAAGTAACATCTTAGAGCTGATGTAATGTATTTGTAAGAATTGTGCTTTTCTTAATTTTTTTATGGTGTACGAGCTCGTACATGATTTGATGACGCCACACTTTACAACAATATATGTTTATAACTAATACATTTTATAACTAGTGTACAATATCGACTGGACTAAACACACGTCACGTAGTAGTATAACATCGCTGGTTAGGCAAACTTGTAATAAGTGTCTTAGTGAAAATAAATCGGGTTTTACGTTAATTCCGGCACACTCTTATTTTATCTGAACACTACCTGCAACTTACAAAACCTCCACTGCTCCACTAGCTACCTGATGTGACTGTACATATGGGTTGGGGTCTTCCCAGTCATCGTCTCACTAAAACATACTGACCATATACACAGAAAGATATTCATCACACTCATAAAAACACACCTACATCAAAACATCACAACATTTGCATGTCATAAGATTGCGAATTATTTTACACAGGACCACCGCTGTACCAGTTACCCAGTAGTACCTGCATCACCTCTACCAGCACCGCGAACTGCTGCAGTTTCTGCGACATCGGCAGCCGCTGTACGAGTCAGTACCTGCATCACCTCCACCAGCGCCGCGAACTGCTGCAGCTTCTGCGACATCAGCAGCCGCGCCTGGCCCGCCGCTGTACGAGTCAGTACCTGCATGAACACCATGTCCCAGAAGCCGTGCAGGTCGGCGGGAGTGACGAGCGCGAGGCCGGGCTCGGGGCGCGCGCACGCCTCCACCAGCGCCGCGAACTGCTGCAGCTTCTGCGACATCAGCAGCCGCGCCTGGCCCGCCGCTGTACGAGTCAGTACCTGCATGAACACCATGTCCCAGAAGCCGTGCAGGTCGGCGGGAGTGACGAGCGCGAGGCCGGGCTCGGGGCGCGCGCACGCCTCCACCAGCGCCGCGAACTGCTGCAGCTTCTGCGACATCAGCAGCCGCGCCTGGCCCGCCGCTGTACGAGTCAGTACCTGCATGAACACCATGTCCCAGAAGCCGTGCAGGTCGGCGGGAGTGACGAGCGCGAGGCCGGGCTCGGGGCGCGCGCACGCCTCCACCAGCGCCGCGAACTGCTGCAGCTTCTGCGACATCAGCAGCCGCGCCTGGCCCGCCGCTGTACGAGTCAGTACCTGCATGAACACCATGTCCCAGAAGCCGTGCAGGTCGGCGGGAGTGACGAGCGCGAGGCCGGGCTCGGGGCGCGCGCACGCCTCCACCAGCGCCGCGAACTGCTGCAGCTTCTGCGACATCAGCAGCCGCGCCTGGCCCGCCGCTGTACGAGTCAGTACCTGCATGAACACCATGTCCCAGAAGCCGTGCAGGTCGGCGGGAGTGACGAGCGCGAGGCCGGGCTCGGGGCGCGCGCACGCCTCCACCAGCGCCGCGAACTGCTGCAGCTTCTGCGACATCAGCAGCCGCGCCTGGCCCGCCGCTGTACGAGTCAGTACCTGCATGAACACCATGTCCCAGAAGCCGTGCAGGTCGGCGGGAGTGACGAGCGCGAGGCCGGGCTCGGGGCGCGCGCACGCCTCCACCAGCGCCGCGAACTGCTGCAGCTTCTGCGACATCAGCAGCCGCGCCTGGCCCGCCGCTGTACGAGTCAGTACCTGCATGAACACCATGTCCCAGAAGCCGTGCAGGTCGGCGGGAGTGACGAGCGCGAGGCCGGGCTCGGGGCGCGCGCACGCCTCCACCAGCGCCGCGAACTGCTGCAGCTTCTGCGACATCAGCAGCCGCGCCTGGCCCGCCGCTGTACGAGTCAGTACCTGCATGAACACCATGTCCCAGAAGCCGTGCAGGTCGGCGGGAGTGACGAGCGCGAGGCCGGGCTCGGGGCGCGCGCACGCCTCCACCAGCGCCGCGAACTGCTGCAGCTTCTGCGACATCAGCAGCCGCGCCTGGCCCACCGCTGACAGCACCGCCTCCTGCGACACAATCAGAAACTCGATGCAACAGATTATACAGATTAAGAGATCTATTTCTAGGTGGAAAGACACCCGCGACAAAAGATAATATTGTAAAACAGAACTCACATCCCATAACTTCATCCTTCTCATCCATCAATACAAATAAATAAAATTGAAGTGTCTGTTTAGAAAGAAATATTCCGATAGAAAATAATAGTATTTTTTAAGCTCATACATACGTTATTTTCAAGATACTTATGCCTAAAAATTTGTTTTAAATTTTTTTGTCTGTCTGTCTATTTGTTCCGGTTAATCTTTGGAACGGGTTGATCGATTTCCACGGGACTTTCACTGACAGATAGCTGCTGTTATAAGGAGTAACTTAGGCTACATTTATTTTAGAAAAAGAATTAGGGCATCCATAAAATAAAATACTAGAACAACATTATTTACATGATTCTGGATTCTAGCCCAGCAATTTTATCAAGGACTGAAGGTACCTGTTGACAACCGATAAAAATATAACAACCGTATAACCTTTAATAAACAAACCTATTTACCTGGACTGACTCAGGCAGGATATTGTGCTGAGAAATCTTCTCCCAAGTCTCGCACATCTCCGTCATGCGCTTGACTTCTGATGCCAGCTGCTTCCGGAAGTGGTCCACGCTGTCCATATCGCTTGCATCCTCATCTAATAAACCTAGAAGATGAAACAAACATGTTTGATTTTGATGATTTACCAGTTACTCGTGTTAAGGAGAAACACGTGTCGAAATATCACTACCTGTTTGGGGAGGATCGCAACCTACTATAGGGGATACGATAGGCTACGATACGCTTTGGAGGAACCTGTCAAACCTGGTAAACATATCTCCCTGTTTGAAGAGTTCGTATTCCCTGTAAGAGGTTTGTATTCCCTGTCAATAGCAAATCGTTGAGTTTCCCCTTGGCTATTCCCTGTCAATGGCAAATCTTTGAGTTTTCCCTTGGCTATTCTCTGTCAATAGCAAATCTTTGAGTTTCCCCTTGGCTATTCCCTGTCAATGGCAAATCTTTGAGTTTCCCCTTGGCTGTTATTATCATTGGGCGTCACAAATCGAGGGCGAGTGATGCGTTTTCATCCCTCAATTACTATTTAACAATAGATTTCTGCCATGTGATACCTAATTCAAGTAATGCAAACATATGTAATTTACTGGCAGCCATTCTCAATCTTTCGTATACGTAGGT
This sequence comes from Euplagia quadripunctaria, assembly GCA_963859945.1. Lineage (NCBI taxonomy): Eukaryota > Metazoa > Arthropoda > Insecta > Lepidoptera > Erebidae > Euplagia > Euplagia quadripunctaria. The sequence continues at coordinate 1,386,243 of OY982574.1, read as the reverse complement.
AATCTACGAAAAATGTGCAGCTACAAAATTAAAATTAATTGAATTAAGTAATTGAAACTAAAATTACCTTAACGAATTATGTGATAATATGGCTGTTATTATGTTTTAAATTTTGTGTTCAGTAGTTTAGTGTTGCATTTGATAACTTATTGTTGTTATACAGTACAATGTATTTATTTCATTTATTTATTACATTACTGGGTATGTAGCGATCAATGTTTTGTTTTATATCATTAACCAGTATACTCGAACTGTCTTTGTATAAAGTTTCCGTACCATGATATGTCTCGACACCTATTGCTTTTTGTTGCCATTTTGATTTATAAAAAAAAAACTATCTGACCCATTTTCTTTACTGTATCACTAAAACTCAATAGCTGCTAAAAATCGTTTGAGAAACATAGGAGAAAATGGATCTTAACTGTGTTGTCTTGACTAAGATTAAAGCATCTTTATTGGGTCCCAAAAATAATTTTAATCATGCTCGTAGGTAGCTTTCGTATATCTTTTGTAATAAATATTAATATATTTATATATCTTACAGCATTTTCTGCTTCTCTGGCAATAATTGAGGAGGACACAGAATATCGTTTGAAATTAAAGGACTTATTTAAACGTTCACATAAATCACTCAAGAAACATGACTCTATATCATCAATACTAGAAGGAAACTTAGATAAAACAAATAAAACTAGTGAACTTTTAGAATATGTTGACCATGTCAAAAATAGAGGTGTACATGTTTTGAAAAATATGGATGCACTAATAATGAAAGAAATGGAGCTTAAAACTAAGATAGTTGACATAAACATTTTGATACACAATTATACTAAAATGGTACAGAAGTACTTAGACAAAATTGTTAGAGATAACCAAGAAGTGGTGTACAGTGAAGATATCATAATGCTTGATGTGGTCGAGATGGCATCTAGACTTCTCTACCAAAGTCAAATAAGAATTCTAAATGAAACACTTGATGCTACTGTAAAAAAATCTTTTAGTTTCCTCAAGACTGTTTCTAAACGTTTAGTGGAGATTATTAAACAAAACAGCACATATATAAAATCAGAGGAAATGCAATATATTTGCCTGAAATATAGAGTGTGTAGACAATATCCAGCTTTTACAGACCATTGCGGATATTTTCTGACTGAAATACTACGGTTGCCGAAAAATAAACTTTTGATATTACTAAAGGTGGTCAGTATGGTTGTAAGCCATAATGAGGATTTCGTCACAATGGTAACTAGTATAAAAAAAGATAAGGATGTCATTCAAGATGTGTTAAAGGCCATAGCTAAAGCAGAAAAGATCACAAAATTTATGAATGAATTGAGAGGAGCACTTACTCTAAAATTTGATATTATACATAATCCTAAGCATACAGACAAAATTAAGGCTGCAGCTTTGCGAATGCTTCTCGACATAATAGACAAATTGTATGAAACAGAAAATGATAAACCTTTTCTCTTTCAATTGGATAATGTTGCCTCATCTGTTAAAAAATGGGCCAAAGATGAAATTTCATCAATCAGTGTAGTCACAGCTAATTTTATCGATGATTTATTTAAATTATTAAGTAAAATAATACATTCTAATAAAGATTCTATAAAAACTATTTATAATTTGATAGAAATTTTAGTTGGTGATAACACTCTAGTACATGAAGATTATTATAAAGAAATACTTGCACAAAGGCAGGAACTTTAATTAAGAAATATTGTAGTGTTCAATTTATCAGCGATATTGATAGTTGTTTTTATAATAGTAATAAAACCTAGTTCTAAATTGTTATCAAGCCTTTTTAAAACAGGTATCTTATACTTATATAAAAATTTCAGCTCAATCGGAAACCGGGAAGTGGGTCAAAATTGACTTCTAAGATTTTATTACATTGTTAGTTCCATCATCAGATCCTGACTTGATGATAATGGGACCACATCGGAGTATACCCTTTCGAACTAAAACAGATTTTTTTTAATCGGTTCACAATTGGCGGAAATATGGATGAACATACACAAAAAAAAATACATCCAAACGAACATAGAACCTCCTCCTTTTTGGAAGTCCTTGCAACCTGGCAACTTTTAGGGATTTATTTTAATCGAATGATTTAGAGCCACTCGGGTTATGTACACTCTGTAGAAACATTCCAACGTGTAAGAAAACTAGATCAGGGATCATCAAATGACAGACAAGTACTTATTTGCAAAAAACGAAGAAACTGACCGCAACTGCCATATTAATATTATTTAAGAAATGGACCCCAAATGAAACTGGGTTATTGGTGATCCCTGCTATAGACCCTGGAGGCGATAGTAAGATTTGTCAGTCATACAACTGATGTCTGCTTTATTCCATAGGCTTACTGTTACAAAACATAAATTTTACATTAACTCTTATTATATAGTGAGAATTCTTTGTATGCACAGACAGACACGTGAAATTTAGAATACTTTTAAGTTTATATGTAGAAGTGCAGAAAGCTAAAAAATTGAAACAATACGTGTTATAAGGTTAAAAGACTATTGTAAAAACGGCTTAATAAATTTATAGGGTTTTAGTATATAACGGGTGCAAGAGGCAGCCTGCTGAATCTTGAAGAGTGAATTCAGATCATCTTTTAGAGTCGAAAATCATTGGAATTTTCGGCCCAAAAAAAAATCAATAAATATCCAATACGGCCAATAACTACAATGTCATCAATTAAACAACATTTATGCAATCAGCTGTTTCAACGGCGCCAAACGTTTAAAGTCATTCACCGTACCGCACAAAAATGATACCTACGTTTGTTACGTTTACATTGCGTAGCGCAAAATCACGTATGCTGCATACCATCGGCTCGTGAACGAGTGCCGTTGATAGGGGCTGCTCTTCTCCAGACTGCTATTACTTACATATAGTAGTAATTTGCAAGACTGTTTATAGTTTAGAACAATATGTTGCATTGTCCTCACATTTCATTAGCACATTAAGCAATGTAACCAGAGACTTGTAAAAAACATGTTGAAAAAGAGTGTCATTGGAGTTTCTTGCCTCTTCTCCTTCTCCACATCTACATATCGCTTCACGACTGACTTAGTCTGACTGACCCTGACAATCTAAAAATACCTATAATGATTTTGATTTTTAATATATCATGCAAATATATTGTAAATTTGCAAATTGATTTCGATAAAAATTACTTACTACTTAATGTAGAGGGGAAATGTTCTATCTGTTTATCAGATTACCTACAGGTTTGCAGAAAAATGTACCACAATCAGAATCTATCATATTATGAGGTTACAGTATAAATACTTTTTGATGAAAATAAAATGTTGAAAAGGCAAATGTGCCCTTAAAAACTATGGGTATATTTATCTGGATGTGTAGATACGTATGAACATTTATTATGTGATAAGAATTAAAAAATATATTACCTTCATTAAGTTTCTTCTTCATCTCTTTTCTAGCATTATCTTTACCTCTAGATATAGTCACACATGGACTAATCTTCTTAGCCTCTTCTGTAATTTGTTCAGGAGTCATTAACGCATTCTCTACAGATTTTGGTGATCGTAACCTCTCCTCTGAGCTTGACTCGCTTTTTGGTACTGGGTTTTTAGGAGTAAATGATTGACTATCTATTTGCATTGATTTCCTAGGTGTTTTAATTACAGTTGGAGGTGACTTTGGGACTGCTAATGACTTTCTAGAGCTCCTACTCTTCAAGATTGGAGAAATGTTGACAGTTTGTTCCTTTTCACTAGATGAACTGCTGTGTAGAGCAGCCTTAACTAGTTTAGTCTTTTTTGGAGTTGGTTTGGTGACTTTTGCTTTGGTTGTTCTTTCAGCCTGCTTTCGTGCAGGTTTAGTTTCTACAGCTACATGTTTTACAGCCTTAGATCTACTTTGTTTATTCTCTTTTTGTACATTCGGCAAAATGGGATCAAACGTAATATTCTGCTTCTTCTCCTTTTTAGTTTTAGTAGGAGCTAACTTGGGTAAGCTTGTCACATTTTTAATCTCTGGAGGCCGAAACGAAGCATTTTTTGGAGCAAATGACTTTGATGTAGACTGACTCGAGTTTGAGGCTTTAGTTTCTTTAGATTTAGTATCTATTTTAGAACTTTGAGATCGTGTTACTCTACCAGATGTGCTGGGTTTTGGTTTCTGAATAGGCGGTGGAGGTATGAACTTAAGTGAAACATGGGCTACACCTGCAACAAATGGTTTCTTCTTTTGTGCAGCTGCTTCTTTTTTCTGCTTTTCTTTTTGCTCCTTCCATTTCTCTAACTGCTGCCTCCTGTGTTCTTCTTTTGACTGAACCTTGGCAACAGGAGCAGGGCTTTCACCTCTTGATAAGTCTCTTATATTATCAAAGATTGAAAGTCGATTGCTCTTGCGGTATTTTAGATTATTCTCAAACCTCTTTTTCACCTGAAAAGTATATTTGGTCTGTTATTTTAGGTAGAATCTGTGTACTACACTGACATTGGTGCACTCATGACAATACACTTTGCATTAATGTCAATACAGAATAGATAAGAGTAATTCTCATAAAACAAATATATAATGATACAAAGTCTTCAAAAAGGAGGACCTCCTCCCTCCTCAACAGACTTTAGTGATTATTTTACTTTATATCCTACTAATATTACAAATGTGAAAGTTTGTAAGGACATATGGATGTTTGTTGATATTTCACACAAAAACGACTGAACCGATTGCTATAGCTGGACAACTGGATTAACACATGGGCTACTTTTTATCCAGGGTTTTATTAAGGTGAAACCGCGGGGCGCAGCTAGTAAATTATATGTATGTTTTGACTTTTCCAATTGCTGCACTGTTCTATGGGGAACGGGTTCCCTAGTTACGATACCAGTCTCCCACAACGGTCTTTATTAACCACTTAATATCATTGGCAATCATATCTCCAAGTTCTCTCTCTTGACAGAAGGAGATCTCCTGAGTAGTGACATAACAAAAGCAATCTTAAGGGTGACTTAATTGATAGTGAGTTTCCAATGGCATGACATAGATTAAAGTCAATTACATATTATTTAAAAAAATATTTAACTAATGTGTTGGCCCAGGTTACTTTAAAATGCAGTGATTTTAATGAAAAATAGTACAATAAGTTAATATTTGGAACCATAAAATATGACAGGCTTGAAACTAATAGCTTTAAAATGAATTATGCAGTTATACTTAGTGTGACCATTGGTCCCTACAATAATTAAAATGGTTGTAAGTCTAGAATTAGATGCGTTAAACATTATATGCAAAATAGATCTACATGAATACACCAAGATATACCTACATGATTGAAATTACAAGAGTTAGGTGGCTCATACATGATGAAATGAAGATTTTATCACTAGTAATTTAATGGTAAACACAAACCCCGCCTGCTACGCTTCCGAACTGCGAAGGTTTGCTTTTGTGTACTTTCTGATGATTTCTCAACAGTCTTCCCAAGTCGAAGCTTTCCTCTGGAAATTAAACAATGCTAAAATTCTAATTACTACTCCAATTACTTTTAAAAATCTTTACGGAACTAAATATACATTTAAATTAAGAAATAGAAGTTTAAACTACAAAACCATAGTACATGTTACTAAAATAATAAGGTAGTAAATAATTTTACATACCCATGACACCTGAAAAGAACTAAAAAACAATATAATAGATTTCACACTGGAAATGCAAGCAAGCGATTTGAAATAACGTAACTGTCATAAACAAAACAAACTCCTGCAGGCACAGAGCATAGAACATATTATTAATATTTTTTGTTCATGGCGTAGACAATAAAACCATAGCCAATTTCTGTAGGTTCTGTAATAGAGAGAATTAAAAGGCCCTACTCATCATCGTGCCTAACGTACGTCCCGCCAAGGACACGCACGATGCACCATGCAAAACGATCGTGAACAGTCTGGACGTACGTCATAATTATTATTAATTGCTTGCTGGACTTGCACGACGCGTTTTGAATCCAGCGTGTACCCCTACCACATGCTTATGTATATAATATACAGTGTATTGCCAATTTGTGGAGAATTCCCCAAAATGAGGGGAATTGCAAACCGATTGACAACACCATTGTAACAGTGTTTTCTGCAAAATAATAAATGATTTGATTTGATTGGGGAATTTATGGGGAGACCGAGATCAATGCGAGGAAAATGCGGGGAATCGGGAATTTTTAGCCTTATTAATTACATTGCGACCCCAGGTTTTTCTCCCCAAAATGCAGAATTTAACGATTATTTTGGGGTAATTTAGGAGAATGGCATTGGCAACAGCACCGTGACCTTGAGCGGACGTACGTCGGCACGATGCGTGTGTATGCTACGTCGGGCACCGCGTCCTTGGCGGGACGTACATCAGGCAAGAAGGTGAGTAGAGCCTTTTAGTTTGTGTTTAAAATAAAAATGTATATGTTTTAGACCAAGTGAATAAAAATTGCATATTTATAATGCCCGGGCCATATGAATAATATTGACTAGTGAAATGATTAGGCTCTGTGATTAATACTTATGCAAACTTCCTTATTTATCACATTACTAACATAACATGTAAACTTTCGCGTTCCATGATATAATTATGTATTTACACGCGATCACGAAATAGATTGACCGAACCGATTGACGTTCGAAGTTGTCCAGAAATATATGTACTTTATTGGGCAGGTTATCCAGCTCGGTGGAAACAACTTCAGGAAGAAATCACCAGAAGGATCCTGTTAGGTCTCAATGCAATGCCTCAAAACGAAGAACTTCGACCAGAGCGTCTTACCTGTCATGACATACGGAGCTGAGATGCTTACACTAGCGGTGGGTCCATCCATGCCCACGACTCGATACCGTATGTCATTTGGTCCAGCCTACAAGCATCGGGCTATGGTCCGAGCTATGCTTGGAGTTTCTTTGAAGGATAAACTTCGTAATGCGGTCAATTGATAACGAACCAAACTTACCGAAATAGGTTGTAGAATAAGGGTGTAAAGTACCAATGGGCTGGCTACATCTGCAGAAGAACCGATGGCCGTTCGAGCAAACGGGTCCTAGAGTGGAGACCGCGAATCGATAAACGAAAGGAAGGACGCCCCATATGGACTGACGACCTGAGGAAGGTAGCTGGGACAGATTGGATGCGAAAGGCAGAGGACCGGGTGCTATGGCGCACGTTAGGGGAGCAATGGACTGCAATAGGCTGATGGATTGAACATTTATCAAATGTACATGTTTAAGTAGTATTAAGACATATACCTCACCTTAATAGTAGTCCAAAATTGAGCTTTTATTAGCTTAGAAATATAGGTCCCCAAAAATTATTAGTTGTGGCAATTTTAGCTAAATTGTTGGGTTGTAAAAATAATCTAGAAACTGAGACATCGATCCCCTATTCCCCTAGTTCACAATCATACTAATTATGGATAAAAGGTGCTGTAATTAGGACGGTAGTGCACAAATCATTGACAAAAAAATTAATTAATATGATCTTGAACTTGGGTATCGAATCGAAGAGGTCGGTAGGGGTGGCAAAATTTAAATAGCCTACAGGCGGCAAATGTGGAAATCCGCCACTGGTGTTAGCGCAACGAAAAATGCTGACCGTGAGTTGATTTATTTAATTTACGCCATCTGTGGATTCTGTGCGATACTACTACTGTAACCTAGATATTGGTTGTATACCAATTATCCATATATTAGTTCGGGCAACTTTCACAGATTGCGCAATTTTAATTTTGAGTTTATATAATACTAGCAGCGCCCCGCGGTTTCACCCGCGTATCCTGTGGGAATATCGGGATAAAAAGTAGCCTATGCGTTAATCCAGGTCTCTAGCTATCTACACACCAAGTTTCATCGCAATGAGGATCATTCACATAACAAAATATTAAATTTCTAAATATAAGAGCGTATGCGTATAACATCCTGATCATTTCGTTTTTTAAATGATTCAAATCCAACAAGAAATGACAAAGTTATTAAAGTTTTCTGTTCGGCTATTTCGAAACGCCTGCTCGGAGCTGCGCTTGGTATGATGACGTCACAAGTCGCGAATCGCGCCCTTCACTCGTGCAAAATCGCTAGTTTGGTCAGTTTGGTTCAGATTATTCACCAATTCGCTTATGTCGTGGTATGTTAATTATTTAGTTTTTACTATAAATGTTATATTATTAGTATAACAGTATTTATATTGATAGTGAGTATCTATTGATATCTAAATAGATACGAGTAGGTAGCCACCTATTATGGAGGTCAGTTTTGTAGGGATAAAATGAAAAGGTAAGTAAGTCTATACCTACCTACTCCTACTAAGTAAATAATATAGATATCTAACTACCTACTTACCCACTTTAACTGCGTGTTCTGAGGATGAGATTTTTCTAGATTATTTAAATCATTCAAATCTCTAACAAGTGCAAAGCACAAACCGAACAGCATGTTTTTCGCAGGAAAAAGAAAATGCTTGTTTTGCGTAGTGAGCCCTCAGTTTGAACAAGATAAATCTTTAGCTATACACGAAGTTGACTATGACGAAAACTATTGTTTGACCATTTCATCCGAATGGGAGGGGATACAAATAAAACAATGCTCAACAGTCAGCGACGGGCGTCGGGCGGCAGGCGCGCTTTCACACATAATCACAGATCGCGTTTATCACATGACAAAATCACCTGCCCGCTCAGGGCATTTTTTTTTATGGTATAGGGGGCAAACGAGCAGACGGGTCACCTAATGGTAAACGACTACCACCGCCCATGGGCACCTGTAACTCAAGAGTCATAAGTGCGTTGCCGCCCTTTAAGGTGGGAGTAGGGGGAGAGGGGGGACGAGTGGGAAGAGTGGAAGGACGGGAACAGGGAAGAGGGAAGTGTTAGGGCCTCCGGTACCCTCAGTCACGCGGCAAAAAGCAATGCAAGCATTGCTTCACTACCGGTTTTCTGTGAGGCCGTGGTATCACTCTGGTCGAGCCGGCCCATACGTGCCGAAGCATGGCTCTCTCACGAACAAATCTCTCTCGTAAAATCCTCTCTGTAACATCGCGGTGGTGGTCTGAGTACAGCACTGGGCTCGAATATCCTTGTGTTCGATTGTTTATTTGAGTAGGTAGGCATTAGGCATGAATGAACGAACATCAAAACTATCCGCGGAAATTTAAATGTTATTAAGAAATGATAGAAACGATGCACAATACGTAGGTATATTTTACTCCATACGGTCAGTGGATCTATTCGTGAATTTTAGCTGTTTGACATGCGCAGTGCAGCTTTTTCATACTAAATTGTCTACTGTGCATCGAAACTGCTAACTTTACGAATGATTAGCACTAGACCCGTTGACCATATTGTACCTACTGATATTAGGTAGATACTCTAGCTAGGATACTGTAGGTACCTACTTACGTCAAAATAATCTTCGCAACAGTACTTATAAACCACTTCGGCATGACAGAGGAGTTTTGTCATCTCTCTGCATTGCTTCACACCATTTTTTTTATTATTTGTGCATCTTTCGGCACAGTCAAAAAAAGCTTATTAGGTGCATTAACACTTGTATTTTTGCATTTTGGGACAATGCAATACTTATTTGATGGCATTATCACTTTAAAAATACTCTGTAAAATCAGCAATCGTTAGGTCGTTGCACTAACTGCGCTAGACTAAAAGCTTACCAAGCTGGCGACGCGAAGGCAACCCGCCACTTTTGCCGATACCCGATGAATGACGTCACAGCGTTCACGGTCTTTCTCGCGAGCGTTTTTTAAGTTGGTGAACTAAAATCTCGGTATCTTGGTCATTTTTGATCCGATTAAAAAAAATTAAACACAGTATTTATTGTTTTTTTATAGCTATAAATCTGCATACATAACAAAAAACGTGACTGATCCTCATTGGTTCAGTGGTTTTTGCGTGAAAGAATAACAAATCCATCCATCTATCCATCTATCCTACCTTTCACATTTAAAATATTAGTGGGATTTACTATATTTTAATATAATTTATTCTATCCATTAAATATATTTATATATAGCGAAAGGAGCTGCGTTTCAATCGGGTGTCCCAAAGACACCTCCCTCACGTTTTTTTTAAATATTGTAATTAAATTGTGATAAATAATAGTAGAATAAAATATTTTAGTTATGTACTTAATAAAGTATTTTATTGTAAGGCGTGCTGTCTGTTTTTAACTCAAATCTTATTTTAACCTTAAGAATTGTTTATATTGTTATCAAAGTGTCACACATTACAATAAGCGTCAAAGGATCGACCATTTTGAAGGTCAAAGAAACCGACAATTAAACAAACTATAGCAACATTGGAAAATAAATGTACTTACACGGCAATACAATTTCCGATTTCCGGCTGTCAGCTGATAGACTCCCTATTGCTTTCCAAAAAACCTATTTCGATTTTCGCAAAGAAATAAAACGTCAGGCACCATTCAACATGGGCTTAAAATACGCGATCAAAAGCTAGTTTTAGCTGAAATATTGCTCTAATTGTAGCGTTATTGTTATTATAGTTTCATTTTACATGTACGTTGTGTAACTTTATTAGTAGAAAATGGATACGTTCAACATAGGATACTTCAGTTATGGCGTTTGTTGATCATTAAAAAATTACGTTCGGTTCATAGTTTTTCTTTATATTTGATGTCAGCTTTTCGTTTGTGATCGTCTGTTTAGTTCGTGTTTACGTGTTAAATGAAAAAATGGTGAAGGAGAAGCCTAATTCGATTCGGATTTACGACGACGAGGGATTTAGACGTCGCGCGGCGTGTATCTGCGTTCGTTCTGATGCCGAAACAGAGGTTAGTGTTGTATTTCTGTTCTTTTAGTGAAAGCGACGATGTGGAATTGTGAGGAGAGCATGTAGCTTATTGTTATGTTGCGTAGGTGCTCCTGGTGACGTCGTCGCGACGTCCTGACAACTGGATTGTGCCAGGCGGCGGCGTAGAGCCTGAAGAAGAGCCTTCAGTGACTGCTATGCGTGAGGTACTCGAAGAAGCCGGCGTCATCGGCAAGCTGGGCAGATGTCTCGGTGTTTTCGAGGTAAGCTGTCATTACAACTGGTAAACAGGTTTTATTCACACCGGTATTAGGTACATCTGTTTGACACAACAAAAAAGTAATGTAATATGTGTTTGCACGCTGTGCTAGTTATAAATATGGAATGTGATTGTAGTCTTGGCATTTAATTATACAATAAGAGAGAGTTATTTTATTTTTATGTAAACTTTCTTTTTAATATTCTGATAGCACTAGTTGCTCTTTTTTTTGATAGCCTATAACTCGTCTATCGAAAAACTGATTTGGTCATGAATATCAGAAACTAATTTGTTTTGTTATGTTCGATTTATTTAATAACATCCATTTACAATCATTCCTGTTGCTTGTTTATCCTGAAAATGGAAAAAAAAAAATTATGCAAAAACAGATACTTTCAAGATCTACAATGACTGGCATATGTTGTGTATCTGACACATAATTAGTATAAAACATGATAAGAGTTAAACAATTATGGATTTAATATTTAAAACCCTGCAAAACAAACATGTCTTCATGTCGTACATCTACTAAATTTCAATATATTATTTAATATTATAACTAAGGTATATAGACTCTGGAAAAAAAAAAAATTGCAATGCAGTTTGCAATATATATTTTGCCGAGATTAAGTATTAACTGCCATCATAGAGCCATTCACTATAAATGTTGATGCCAGCTCTTAGAATGTGGCTAATTCTGATTCATGATGTGTTTCAACTGTTTCATGATATAGCCATCTAAAACTGAATGAACCTAAATAAATGATGTCACCTAATTCAAAATCATTTATTGAATTAAACCCATTATAGGTATTTTTGAATTGTCAGGAGTAGTAGTCGGTCAGACTAAGCCAGTCGCGAAGCTAGTTGCCTGTTCCAATATGTAAATCCTGTGGAGAAGAACAAGCAAGAAACTCCAAGGAAACCCTTTTTCAACATGTTTTAACAAGTCTCTGGTTACATTGCTTATATTCGCAAATTAAATGTGAGGACAAGGAAATGTTGATATACACATATCAAGTGTCTAGGGATCAAGTATGTTTTAGAGTATCACCGCAATTGAGGATTATTATTTTAACTTTTTTGGATGATTATTGATTCTTTTTAGTGAATTGCACTATTAATTATATAAATATTATTAAAATAAATATAAAGAATTTTCTTTAAATTTTGATTTAAAATAGAAAATCAACTGTCAGAATCAGAATTTCTATTAAAGTGTTTAATAAGCGTTTTTACAAAATCATTACAATTTCTGCATCAAAACTGAACAAAAATTGCATCGACATGGAGCAACGACATCATTTGATACGAGAAGAGATTACAACGTACCGTGGGTGTCGTTCTTGGCACTACACAGAGCGTCATAAGCTGCCTCTGGACACGCTATCGTATCACGGGCAGCGTGCCCGAGCGACATGGAGGACGATTTCGCATCATCACTCAGCCAGGGCTGTATAACATTCCGTTGAGTAGTATTTTGGATGTACAACATCCAAAATACTACTCAACGGAATGGTACCATGACCGCCATGATGTTGGTTACGAGGCTCCACAGCTCCTCAGGCTTGCTGATAAGAGAGCAATCCATGCGAAATCGTTTACATGAAATGAGTCTGCGTTCCCGAAGGCCGAGGGCCCGTTTACAATGGACTCGCGAACACAGAAATTGGGAGGAAGAAGACTGGTGTTGTATTTACTTTTGCCATGAATTTCGTTTCGGTATGAGGCCGGATACAAGACGTACTCGAGTTTGGAGGATCTCTGAACATCAAGAATGTATGAAATTTTATCAGGAACTTCATTCATATCGGTTTATGGATCGGTGGAAGAACCGATCTCATTTGGATCAGGGGCAACCTCAAAGCTCAGATTTATGCAGAGAGATTTCAGACGTGATCATTGTTTGGGTGGGTGATTCGTTTCGACTAATGCTCTACAATGCACGTCCACACACGGCCACGTCAATGGTGAAAACACAGATTATTATTTTTTTTATCTTTACCATAAAAATTTAAAAAACCTCAGTTTTACCTTTTTTGCCATTTAATTGACGACATTAACTTTGGTAAATTTTTTCACAATTTGGAAGACTAGATTTGGGAAATATTAATTGGATAAATTTTTATAGTTAAAAATGTACTTCATCCCTAGACACTTTTGATGTGTGTATACAGGTAAATGCCCTGTTACATGTGTACATACCATTATATCCTGTTAATATAATTGTTGGAAGAGAAATCTAAATTTTAGAACCCACATTGATATGTGATGATGTGAAATTCAATAAAAAGAATCAATAACAATCTAAAAAAGTTAAAATAATAATCCTCAATTGCGGCGATACTCTAAAACATACTTGATCCGCAGACACTTTTGATGTGTATGTGTATACCTTTGAACTGTGTGATGCGTCATATTGTTCAGACCAGGTTAGGTACACGGACCATGGTCACAGGCTGATTCATACCCAAACTAGCAAGTTAATTCCCGTTCACATAATTATATGTGATGAAATGTGAATCTTTAATAGTTGAAGAAGATTCCTTTTTAATACTGAGTCAGGGTCTTTTAAATCTATCAATCTTCTTTATAAATAAAAATCAATGTTTATATGTTTGTCCTCTATCCATTCCGAAACCATCATTCAGATTGTGATGCGAGGGTTCCTGGCCCAAAAAATCTATTTAAAAAAAAAAAAAATTTCATCTTTTTAAATTTATTTTTATTAGGTCAGGTTCTACTAATATTAAACATGCCTCATACATAAGTTTGTCATAATCATGTGTTGTACACAAAGTAAATAACGAAATGGCACTTATCACAATGAAGTATGTCATATGCAATTTATTTGTTATAGTACTTTTATTTACTTGTTTTATTTCACTTTAATTTTTTGATTAAAAATGTATCACTTATTGTAAAACAATTGTATAGTGGCAAACAAGCATATTTCTCGTCAGACGAAATGCGATCACTTATATGTTATTACAATGTGACATTTTTGGTACCTAAAAATAAATTAATGTGTTCAGGGTTAGGATTTAGGAAAATCAAGAATATTATAAATATAGTATTTAAAAAAGCCACAATGACTGTACAGTGATATAAAAAGGAATGCATTTCTTTTTTATATATAGCTTTGGAATTTATTTATATATACTAACTAAGATTACAAAAATGAAAGATGCTGCAGCAAAGATGTTGGAACCAGGGATTAAATAAGTAAGAGCACTCACAGAATACCACTGCAAGCCCCTTTGAAATGATGAACCATGAAAGCCGATTTACAAAACGGGAGGATCTATGTAGAAATGAAAATGGGCAAAACGAGAATTTTGTCGAAGGGGTTGTTGTTGCGACAATACATAAACGATATTGACAATTTTACGTTCGTAAGTTAAACAATTCGTCCAACTTTGTAGGTCAAATTTCAAAAAGGAGTAGATGAATATAACTCGGTAGCGGCAGCGTTCGACCAGTTACGCGCCTCCTCTTATGTTCCACTGACAGTACAAAGACGTAGTCTTAATGCAATTTAAAGTAGGTACATAACCTACGGTCTGAGGAAGGACCAAGATTATAGACCCTTTGGAATAATAATATTACGGAAGCCTGTGTTGATACGTGGGCGCCATCTATTAACGAGCAGAGGAAATCATAAATGGTGACGATTACCTAAATTGAGAAGAACGCCATCTTTTAACGAATAACGGAAGTAATCTGTATGTCAATAAGAATGTTTCTAGAGCTTCAAGAGTCAAGTAGGTAGTACGAATGTTTCAGAAAAGTTCACGAAAGATATTTTTCAAACTATCTATGGAAGTTGCATTGTGGTATGGACATTTATTTCTAGTTGAGCGATACTACGAGTTAACAACTGGGAAGTATAATCAATAGTACAAGTGAATAGTGAGTGGAAATAGTGAGAATTCCTGGAACTGTGATTGTATAAATTGCATATTATTTAAAAAAAATTGTGTCTATTTCTTTATAAATTGGTGAATATTCTAATACTGAACCCCGGCTCGTAACAAATGTAACAATATTATTAGGCTCGAAATACTTGCATTTGTGCAATCACATTTAACACATTTTTAAAGGAGGTACGACACTACTAATTTACTCAAATGGAAGCTATTCGAATCTCCATGTCAACAAAGACCGCAGTTAGACAACACTAACAACTTAGTTCTGTTTTTTTTTTGAAAGAAATCGTTTGCACAGAATATAATGAAATTGCTGGTTTTAAGTACCTAATACTATATTCCGCCTCTGTGGGCATAAAAATAAATTCTACCTCATATTGTAAATGCGAATAAGAGTTGTTTGTACGCTTGTTGCGCTTTCACACCTTAAATATTCAGCCGATCATCATGAGATTTTGTATACACGTTGTCAAACGTAAAGAAAAGGACATAGGGTAGCTTTCATCCTGAAAAATGTACTAAAAAGACACTTAGATAAGTATTACGTAAATCGTTAATAAAATATATTATTAGAATTTCTTTTTATTGGTGTATAGCATCGGGGGGTGTTTGTCATCTCGTCCCAAAACAAACTCGGCCGATTGGGGCGAGAATTTCAAAATTAATATTTTTTTCATTCGTAATATTTCATTTCGTCATCTCGTCCCATCCTTGAAATTCTTTAAAATTTAGTTAATTTAGCACAGTCAAGAAGAAAACTTTTCAAGGTATTAAAACTTAACAAAACCAAGAATAGAACGAGATGTCGAATAAAAATCATTAATTTTGAAATTCCTCGACTCGTCTCAATGGGTCGAGTTTGTTTTGGGACGAGATGACGAACGACCCAGCATCGCCGAACTTTTCCGAAAGGCATACGGACCTTCGGAAAAAGTTAGGTAGCTCTTGTTAGGTAATTCGGTTAAACAAAATATTTCTTTATTTTTTTATCGCGATAACATTAATAACTAGCGACCCGCCCCGGCTTCGCACGGGTGCAATGATGATACTAAATATATTACAGAATGTCTTTATATACAACGTTCACAGCTTTTTTGTCATTAGACAATACAAACATGTTTTCTTCAGAGGTTACTCTTGAAAGAGCGACATATAATTGGTCATGTGAAAAACACTCGACGCTTAAATCTAAGCCTGCAACCGCCGCAACCGCTTTGTCCCTGCATTTTAAATCTGTAATATCTTCGAAAATATTCATTGAAATTACATGCTGTAAACGGCCATTTTGATCTATATTAAATGCACAATGTATTTAAGGTACTTAATTGGATAAGGATTAATGCTGTATTGCTTAACTCACTTCGCAAATAAGCCATTATTTCTCGTAAAAAGTAAAAGATAAAAAATGGTTATTGTGGGTTACCCCTAAGAGATAGACCCATATATCATCGCGGACTTTTTTGTAGACCTTTTTAAAGTGTACAATACTGTGGTACATTATTTTGATCTATCTCGTAGGGTTCAGCCAGGGTTTGCAATGTAAACGCAAAAAAAATGTGTTTATTTACGACATCACATTAGAAACCTCTAAAGTTATCAGTGTTTCTCTACTATATTATGCATGTATTATACATATAAACCTTCCTCTTGAATCACTCTATCTATTAAAAAAAACGCATCAAATTCCGTTGCGTAGTTTTAAAAATCTAAGCATACATAGGGACAGACGGACAGCAGAAAGCGACTTTGTTATATACTATGTAGTGATGATACTATGTAGTGAAGTACAATACCTATTGTTTACCTTTTTGATTCTATCATAGTGCACTGATTGTGGTCACCTCGTAATGTAATGTATTCATAACCATAACAAGATAATTATCTTTACTTTATGTGATTATAATATTATTTTTCATCTTTAGTAAAGTGAAAAATAGTTAAGTAGATAGCTATAGATAGAACAGATATTTTTTTGTTTTGTTTGGGCTCATATGATTTGTTTTGTCGAGTCCAAATCATTTTGTTATTTGGCGCCGACTCAAAATTAGTTTATATAAAATTTTATAGTTTATGTAAATAATCTCAATACTCTCAAGACTTAAAAAGTTTATTTATTTTTTGATGATTCCTAAACGCAAATACCTAATTAAGTTATGAAAAGTTAATAGAAACACTATTCGTGGCCAAAATTTTCGAGGGTTCCTCTCAATTTTATCAGTATCCTGTCATCAGATCCTGACTTAGTTGACGTGGGACGACCTTCGAGGTATGCCTTATCTAAAAAAAAACATCAAAATAGGTTCATAAATAAAGGAGTGAGAGCTGAACATACATAAAAAAAATATATACATATATTCGGTCGAATTGAGAACCTCCTCCTTTTTTCGTCGGTTAAAAATAGCTGGATTTATACTTTTTAGAAGCTTAATTAAATTACTTTGTTAGTATGTGTCAAATGAATTGCAATTTGGAATTGAATTTTGCACTAGTTCCCCCCATAAAATTTGGGATACTTATGTAATTTCGGTGACAATGTAATAATTATGGTATAGAGGTAGCCTCATGGTGGGTCCTGGAGGTGTCCATGGGAACTCCTCATCTACTCAACATAACTCCATCGTGTTTGGGCTCTTTGGATTGGTCCCCAGGCGATGTCCAGATTCAACAAATTCAGATTCAGAACAAATAATTCAACAAAACCTAAACTTATTCGTTTTAGTACAGGGCTTAAATAAAAGATTATGACTAAACCTCAAGTAAGCCAAAGTAAAGTAAACCGGCGCCGAAAGAATAGTAAATAGGCCCTAGAAGGGGGCGAGACGTGTCCCTCGTTGCCTTTCTAACATGAAGGGGGATACGGCTCCCATTCACGACTGCGAGACTATGTATGTGTTTCATGGACAGGAAATCAAGTCTGTCGGGGGTCCAGGAAGTTTCTTCCTAGGTTATACCTGAGTCTCCGGCCGTAGTCACTCCTGACGGAACAGTGTGGTTTTAGTCGATTCGATTCTGACTTCATAATAATGTAATGATACCTCATACGGTGATGATTACGATGAGATTGAACGATCGACCTCTGTTACTCCTTGCCAGGGCTCGTGGATTCGATTCCCGATCAGTGCAAATATTTGTGTGCAAATGTTTGCATTTAGGTTCTAATATGTATTTAGATATTTACAACAAAAATATCTGTTCTGAAATAGAACTGCTTAGTCCCTGGATATTATTAAATCCTAGCTGCGTTCCGCGGTTTCACCCTCGTAAGTCCCGATCCCGTGGGAAAATCGGGATAAAAGTAGCCTATGTGTTAATCCAGGTCCAGGTCCAGGGTGAAAGAGTAACAAACATCCATACATCCTCACAAACTTTCACGTTTATAATATTAGTAGGATACTGTTTCTAAACTCCTTAATAATAAAAATAACGCGATAATCGCGAATGAATCCAATACATCTTTTTATTATTAAGGAAATAATGCGAATTACATACTATGTCAACTGCAGTCATCTCTAAGGCACTTCCCGGTAGACAGTGCCCTACCACCTTCAAAGCTAGTACTTAACAAACATATACATAATAGCATAATTTTTGCGTGTGCGACCTTGAGACGGCTTAGATTGCGAGCTTAACGTAAGTACTTGTGTATTAACTAAAACCAATTGTTTGGCTGAACTAATTCGATACCTACTTCAGTTTTTTGTCTGAACCTTTCTACTTGTCTATCTGTGGGGTTCCGCTTGCCTTCCTTCAAGCCTCAAGGGCGCTGAAAACCATTCATCGTCTGAATATTTCAAGGCTTTAGATGTCTGTGTCCTTTTCATAGTGCTAAGAAAAATAAGATAATCTGCCGTCTAATAAGAGCCTGGTTGGGAGGGACCTCAACTCAGGAGAAGATCGCGTCCAAAAAATAACTTTGTGTTTTGTTCTTACATTGTATAGGGGATATAGGGTCATGTGTAAGTTGCCTCCGACGTCCTTATTTTAGAGTCTGAGGCGTCTGTTTCACGATGAGTGCGGGACAATTTAATTCAAATAACTTTTAGAGTGTCATATCTCTGATTATACTTGCTTTAGATGCACTCTAAAGTGCCAGAGCTCACTTGAGCACTAGGAAGTTGTTTTGATTTTTATTATAAGGTCCATAGTACGTTTAGTTGATACCAAAGGTCGTCGCCGGATATAGCTAATTCTCCGATGACTATAAGTGCTATTTGAACGGATAGTTGTTTAACATAATATATACCGGTTATCCGGGGAGCTTCGAACCCGGATATTCGGTGAACATTGTTGATTGCCTGTCCTGCGTGTCGGAACTAATGGTCACGTTGCTGCCTTGAAAAAACATACAAATGAAACAGCAAAGAACTAATTTACAAGG
The DNA here is from genome assembly GCA_963859945.1 of Euplagia quadripunctaria. NCBI lineage: Eukaryota > Metazoa > Arthropoda > Insecta > Lepidoptera > Erebidae > Euplagia > Euplagia quadripunctaria. Next base: position 1,366,882 of record OY982574.1, on the reverse strand, counting down.
CTTTTTTTACTTTGAGGGCCTCGGTTGAAGTTGAATTAGAAAGTTGTTTCAACTCCTAAAGTCAATCTCACTCTTCGACGTTAGATTTAATACAAACTACGTGGTTTGTCTGATTGATGTTGAAACTGAAAGAGCTTGACAGATATTTCTATTGGAAATTTTAAAAGCGTCTTGCTACATCTCCAGTAGCAGTTAATCTTCAACACCGACTCAAGGAAGTAGAGATGAGGAAACCAGTACCTCGCGAAGCTTACGAAACGTTCTGCGATTGCTTTAATGACTTGAATAAGAAATGAAAACAAATAACAAGCCAACAACAGTCTCACGATTAAGAAAAGAAAAAAAAACGCAAAATGTGAAATTGATATTTGTGGTCAGCTAAACTAACAGCTAAGATATAATTATTAAGATTTATTATGCAGCAGTGTATGACGCGGAAGACTTTTTTCTGAAGTTGGCCTTGTCTATGAAGACAAATGAAACTATTTGATTCCTCTTAATGCACTAAAAGTACTATTAATGTTGTTGTAAATGAAAATATTTCGATAATATTTGTTAATATGAGACTTAAATAAAGTACATAAATTTTATATCCGGTATGCGGCCGAATACTTGATTATGATTCGGTATCCGGCCTTATAGTAAATTTAGGCCGGATACCGGATAGAGACCCGTTATATTTCTAGTTAAAATATGGTTAAAACCCGTTTCTACTTAGTAACATTAACCTTATAAATTCCTTGTTATATCATCTTGCCACCTGCGTGCGTACCTATTTACACTTAGATTTTCTAAAGCTTTCACCTAAACACATTGGTACACGGTTACTCTAAAGTTAGAGGTTAAGATCTAACAAAAATAAATACATATTAGGATGACGGATAAATTATAACGAATGCTTTCTTGGACGAGAAGAAATGGTATAGGCACGGTACACCATATGCTACAATTTCCAATCTAATTTATTTCTAATCAAACTTACCACTGCCTGAATGTATAAAATTATTCAGTTACATGCCAACTTGGTGGATGTCTCGAAGGGTCTTTTTACAATGTTTCCTTGTTATTGACGTAACGATAAATCAGAAAACACCGTAACTATTGAATGGTCCTTGAACCTTAACCTTTTTTCTTGAAAGTAATAAATAAGTTGTGTTATATTTTTGTCAATTGGGATGTTTATTGAGATACTTAAGCAAATACAGCTTTTTATGGGTCTACTTCTAAACCGAATTTATTTAACCTTCAGTTCTCATATAAAATAGTCTACAAAGCCAAAGTTAACTGCATCTTAAAAAATTGGCACTGACAGAAAAAAAGACCATACCTCAGAGTTCACATTAAAACAATCGTGGCCGAATATTTATTTTTCATGAATTGGTATTCGGATTTCCGCCGAATAGTACGCTACATTCGGCCGAATTCAAATATCCATGGCATCTTCCGTTGACACGATATGTTACGTGCCTTCACATACATTTTAAAATTATTATTTTTATGTAATAGAGAGAATTTATGGTTACAACCTTACAATTAAAATGTTTACAAAATATCATTGGATTACAAGGAGATTGAGAAAGTGGAACCGCAGAAATCTCGCAAGTGGAAGGTACTTCCACTGTAATGTCGTCTATAAAAGCATATTACGTGACTTTTCGCAGTAAACCTTTCATTGTTAATTTAGACAAACATGCACAATATTAAATGTTTTTATTCCTTTTCTGTTCTATCAATAGCAATAGGACATGTGAAATGCTATAATGCTAGATGGAGCTGCTTTGTGCATCCCCTCCATGACCCTTTACATTAGAAATAATGGATTAAATCAAATTCCAGATACATTTTTATACCTATAACATAGGCTCAACCCGAGATTTAGATATCATTGTGTGTCAACATGCACATTGTATATTTAGCTGAACTACATAACCACTGATTCTGCATCGTGCATCAGTCTGATAATATTCGTCAACCATTTTGACGCGGTCCGCCAGTCGTGATGATCATGACTGGCGTTAACCTACTCTGGTCAGAAGATCAGGCTAGGTAAGGGGTCGGCAACCTGTGGCTCTTTCCATGTAAAGTTGTGGCTCCAGTTCCATAAAAAAATATCATTTACTATCAAAACTCTTAAAATCTGCAATTGAGTACTATGATATAGTATGACTGAGATTTTCATTTATATTTTGAATCACATGTTTATCTAAAAAAAAAAGGTCATCCAATTCCTTCTACGGTGGACAACATTTTACTTAAAATTTTTATCCGCAACTTGTATTTACAAATATAATTGGCTCTTTAAAAATTGTAAAATTTTGTTAATTAATTTTTTGGCTCTTCCATTTCAAAAGGTTGCCGACCCCTGGGCTAGGTGATCGTGCCTTTCCTCGCTTAAACCAATTATGAGTACCTAACTTATGTTATCTTCCAAGTTTCTCATAATTGGTTTAAATCTATGATTTATTGATTGGTACTTGTATACATTGAATTACACTGTTGTAATCCAATCATCATCATCACATCACACAGTACATCTTTGTGAGATCACTGAAACAATTGTGTTTCAGCAATCTCACAAAACCGTATTGTTTATTTTCTAGGAACGATTACGGAAATTACGAGCGTTTCAATTGTTATTACAGATAAGAGCTCGTGCAAATTATTTACAACTTTGTTACATGTTAATAGTTCTTTCTAACCACTACTGTAGTAGCCCAAACTTACGAATATGTACTCTCAGTTGAAACACTAAGCATCAGTAGCGCTCAGATTAACCGCTAAAAAAAGGTAAGCCGTCAGAAATACCCAACTTAAAACTGCAATGTCAACAACAAAGTCTTACGGCAGTAACGAATAAAATTAATACAAATCTAGAGAACTCGGTATAAAAGGCTTTTCCCCACTCATTGTAAAATGACTTTCTTGTCATCGTTTTCCTTGATACAGTACATGGATCTTCACAAAGTGTGGTCCTATATAATGGTCCACAAATTAACCCACAACCAAATGACGTCCTGATATAGCAAGTATCCATGGGTTACGGGAACCGCTTACAATCATCCGTTTGGAACCTTAGTGGTATTGAAAAATATTTCACCACGAATGTAGACTACATATTTTTTATTAATATGTATATTTGAATAGATTTTCCAGTGGCATTCATCTTTAAACAGGATGGTATCAATTTAACTCTATTCAACAATTTAATTCTTGTTTTGTAGTGACTATTTTCAGTGCCTGTTGTAAGTACAATGTTAACTGCACAGCTCCCTTTCTCATGACCTTCAAAAAAGTGGAAACCCGAATGCTTTTACAAGGACGATCACTTCCTTAAATCTTGACATTAGGTAATATTATTTATTGTGGGATAATCGTAAATAGAGGCGCATCTTTGCATCTATCTCGAACTCTTGAAATGAGCATTTATGATAAGATATCTCTGATCTTAAAAATAATAAACGTAAACATCAGAACCCGATAAGTACTAAGCAACTATAGCTGCATCAATTCCTCTCTCTCCCAATTAACTGTCGTATCATTAGCCAGACATTACCAACTTATTCGTTTCTTTATTTTGAAACTCTTATTTGTCAATTACGTCAGTAAACCGAAATGGTGACGATTTGTCACTTCCGTTGTAAATGATTGGTGTATTCCAGCAAGGTATATTCGCTTCGCAAGGCTTCGTCTATTGATTCCTGAATTCTAACTAGGTCTCCTCAGAGTTTTACCGACTCCTTCAACACTCTTATCGTCTATAGTCTCTTATGTCTTTGGTTTATCATATGCCCCCCGTACCTCCATCGCAGACCGTGCTAACTGAAACTATAGCACTACTACCAATATGATGTATACGTGGTTGTATGTATGTATTGTCGCGTGACATCGAACGCGCCACCACTTTGAGACCTCGCAGGCCGCACACTTCGCCGGGATATAAAAGAAGCATACCACCGGCACTCGTCCTCTTTCCCCACGGTTACCGCTCTGCAAGTTGAGTAATCTCCTCATCACGGCCAGCCGAAGATCAAAGCCTCTGAGAACCCCTTACGCATTGAGCTTAACTCGGTTACAGTATGTACTGCTAATATCCGAACGCTTAAACGTTACTCAATTATAAAATGGTGGTTAAGTCTTGTTCTGCCCATACCGTAAAGAGATATTTAAAGCATTAGACTTAAAGGCTTTTTACATTTTTTTTTATAAATTACACGTTTCATTCACAGTTCAAATGACTTACTTATCTCGGTTAGAGGAATCATAATTACTTTAGCAATTCCTTTGTCGTAAAAGTAATTAACGTGTACCGATTGCTTTATTTACGACACGTCATACGACGTCCATTGTTTATAAACCACGTTATAACTGTTGACAGACCTCATTCTAATCTAATTATTCTTACACGATTGGCCGAAAAGATTGCAGTAAAAATTTATTGAGTTAAAACTGTATGCAATGTTTGTACCTGTGTCTCATATCAGTACGCAGCCACTCCTCTATACATTTTGACCTATAACATTTTTTTTTTATGGTATAGGGGGCAAACGAGCAGACGGGTCACCTGATGGTAAATGACTACCGCCGCCCATGGGCACCTGCAATTCGAGAGTCACAAGTGCGTTGCCGCCCTTTAAGGTGGGAGTAGGAGATTAGGGGGAGGGGGGAAGAGGGGAAAGACGGGAATAAGGGAGAGGGAAGGGTTAGAGCCTCCGGTAACCTCACTCACGCGGCGAAATGCAATGCAAGCATTGCTTCACGGCCGGTTTTCTGTGAGGCCGTGGCATATTGTTAAGAGAATACATTGCTCTTAATTGAAGTTTATCTTCTTATTCCCCCATTCCAAAATGGAAACTTAAATGAAACATGTCTTCGTAGAGAAAGAAAGATTCATTTCTCGACCCTTTGACTCGTGGGAGAGCCATGCTTCGGCACGTATGGGCCGGTTCTATCCTAGTGTTGCATTGCTTTTCGCCGAGTGAGTGAGCACTTGTGACTCTTGTTTTGCGGGTATCCATGGGTAGTCAGTAAGTAGGGCGGTAGTCATTTACCATCAGGTGACCCGTCTGCTCGTTTGCCGCCAATACCATTAAAAAAATAATAATAATCATTGCACTTACATTAGCATTGTCAAGCAATAAATATTTATAGGAAAGCCGGAAGGAATCGTGCTATATAATGTTGTAAATTTAGTGATTTACACATTAATCTCTCATTTTATTGCAGTTTTTATGTTTCATATTTATAGTAATAAAAGCAGTAATAACGATTGCTAATTGGAAACAAGACTTGCTGCAGCTTGTGAGTTACGTTGGCATAAGAACATTCTGTGTCCATAGCATTTTAAGTCCTACTGGTTGGTAACTAAAGCTGTATAAAAGTGATATTCCTCTATGCAGACAATTTGTTATTCCTTTCTCACTAAATTTAATGTACATAACTGTCTTAGTCATTCTGCGAAGTTGTGGGGTGTATAGAATTTAGTACTTATTGTTAGATATATTCTTTATCTAACATGAAAATGAATACAGACAGTAATATTGATCGTAAATAGTTTAATGAACGATAGGTATAGCCTTATCGTTAAGAGCGATCTCTTCCAGGTATCTTTAGGATGCACAGACACAAACTTCGCGGTACACAACGTATTAAAAATACCAAAATATAATCAAAATTGGTCTGTAAATAACGTATCAGTCTATCCCCCTTTTGCAGGAGGACCAGCCCGTCAGTTAAAAAGCACCAAGACTAAAGAAATCTAAGTTTCTAATAAGAATTTCATCAGGAATAGTTGAAAAATACGATCTGTTCAGGAGTGCACATACAGATAGGCGAAATCCAAATCGTCCAGGATTGGAGACGCTTTGCCCGCTCTGTTAGTTAAGGAATAAACAGGAGAATCCAAAGCAATTTCTTTGAAACCACAATGTCAGTATAAAAGTAAAGTTCAACGCGAAAAAACTTTCATCCCCATCACTTTTTGCCGCGCACAGCCAATCGGTGGAACAAATTGTCACCTGCGGTATTTCCGGACCGATACGACCTTCAAACCTTCATGAAAAGAGCGTACTGCCATCTCAAAGACCAACAACGCACTTGTGACTCCTGAGTTGCAGGTGTCTATGGGTGGCGGCATTCAGAGGCACATTAAACACCCAAATTTCGCCGGCAACGCATTTGCAGGTGTCCATGGGCGGTAGTCACTTACCATTCCTTTACTATAAAAGAAAAAAATATAATTTCTGAATAAAAATTGTTTTATAAACATCGACATAAACTATATTCGTCGAGCAATGTCAGTCTAGCGTTGGAATGGAAAATAATATGCAACGAGTCTTAGCGCTTTTTCCTTACATTCGTCTTTTGTGCTATGGAGAGAATTTCACCAACTACTATAATTTTCTATTGACTTGGTGTTATGCTCGACCTGGTTACAAGTCATTGTTGTTAACCCTGGCATAAATTACGGGAGTGTGTGGTGCTTATTTTAAGACTAAACGTTGCTACCCACCTGGCGAGGCTACAACATGAAACTGGTTTGTACAGAAAAATAAATCTAACTGACGTCATAACAGTTGATATTGACAATCCCTGTACAAAGTGTATGTGTATACTTTAGCTTGGCCTTTCTCAAATATTACTGCTCTTATCGCCTATAGAAGTCAGGGTTTGCATTCGTGGTTAAAAGCCGTTTAAACTTGTGTTTTTAAGTAGATTAGTAAGCACGAGTTCATTGGATGGTTATCACTTATAATGCTAGTGGTTTGAAATCGTTAGGAAATAAAGTAAAAGCTAATTTTGCGACTTAGGGTATGAATATAACTTATATTTTTTTATGATTTAACAAAAAGACTCCTTGAAAATGTATACCTACACTTTTTTATTCTTTGAAGCCCTTGGAAAAAGCAGTTGACTTAGTCCTCAGGATTAGAGGCGCCAATGGCCTCTCTGAACGTTATTACCTCATTTACACATTTATATACAATAAGGACTGAGAGTGCTGATGGAATGTTTTCTTTATTTTGATCTTCACAAGTGCCTTGTTATTTCATAAAATATAGCGGATTTATGTCACGGCAAATATACGTATGTAACTACAGAATTTCAACTTACTATTGTCGCTTCGAATTCGGTGGGTGCGCTAAGCTCGGTCCGGAGCAGTATATTGCAGATGACGTGAATTCAGTAAGTGTGTAAATTAATAATTATTTCATTCTTAATTCTAATATAAGGGGTGACCAACATGAAATTTAGCAAGTATCAATATTGACAGTGTGTACCGTCGTTTTGTAGAGTTACAAAATATTAATTTCTGTTAACAAATCTTATTGCTTACGCGAGTAAAATAGTGAGCTGAAAACTAGTTTTCTTTAAATATTCTCTACTATTATCATAATATTTCAGGTCCAGCGAATTGTTTGCTTATGAAATTGTATGATTTTGACATGTAAAAGTAAGAGGAAGGTGTTTTTCAGAGACTAACTTAAAGGCTGATCAAAGCAAACGTTAACTAATCATATGTGAAATATCTTATAAAATGCATATTTAGTTGCTGAAAGCATGATTACGCACTTTTATTTGATCATCGAGTCAGTTAAGGGGTCGTCCTTTAATCACGTGAGGCTCGAAAGGTGGGGAGGGGGTTCGGAAAATCACGAAATATCACAAGGGGAGGGGGGGAGGGTGTAGTAAGATATCACGTGTTTTTCGTTGAACGCGCGATTTCTAAAACGAAAAGCGGTGCGTGACCGTGACTCGCCGTTGCCAGGCAACGATTTCCGAGTGCTTAATTTTCCAGTATTAGATTATATCATTTGTATTTAAAGATAATATTCTGAAAACTTTTAAGATAATTTGTACTTTAAAAAATACACGTCATTTTTTGTTAGTCTAAAATCTCACCACGTATCACCAGGGGGGTGAGGGGAGTTTACATTAGTGTAGGAGTTTAGTTAGGCTAACGAGTTTAATTATTACTTTCCACTTTCTTTCTTCTTTCGTCGGTTTAATTTGTTGTAAAAAAGTTTACACATCTAATAATTACATTATCTTAATGCTTACTAAATAGTTTTTACTTTAAATATTAGGATTTATCATTTGACTTCCTAAGTTCATTAAAAAAATAACTCTAGCTATATCCTATTTCACCCAGGCCATACATCTTTTCTTTTTGGTCATCCTCTACTCTTGCATCTGTCAACTTCTAAAACTCTTCATAAAATTTTGCTCATTCCTTATCACGCCCGCATCACATGTCCTTACCACGAAAATCTATTGCTCCTCAGCTTTTCATCCACTGGCGCTACATTAAGTGTGTGTTTGTTATGGGTAATTGAGTTAGTGAAAAATATTGCATTATTCATACTGCCCAGACTGTTTAAAAATGCCCAATATGAGTAGGCAATATAATAGAAACTATTTAATTGCGAATTGACCGGGCTGGATGAATAATGTCCCCAACCTTTTGGGCAGAGTAATAAAAATATGTATTTTATACAATAGGGAATATGCACGTGACTGCAAAATAGCCTAAATATTTTTATTTTTAGTCTTTATTGCTATAGAAATACACTAATACATTTCTTTTGTATGTATATTTTGATTAAGTAATTTAATAATTATAAAGTTGATATTTAAATTTGTCTAACTAATTCCTAAAGCACAACGCTATTCGAAGGAACGAAATGTGACGCGCCTTGCACCACTCTTTTGCTTCAGTTCGCACATCGCGGTATGCAGTTTTGATCATATTTCAGCAAAAAGGAACAATGCAATATTTAAAATAGGTTTTCCTGTCCTTTTCGAATTGTTATTTTGTTCATACTTATGTGTTATCTTTTTCCGGTAACGTAATGACATGATATAGAATCGTTTACAAGAATAAAAAACTACATACCTTATTATAATAAAATCAATATGGTAGGTGAGAACGAATACTATTTACATAAAAAATCATAATAAACAACTATTCGTTTTTTAACCTTAGTCAGACTTCTGTTTAACAAGACAAACTTGAAAACTTGTGACCCAGAATTGTATCATGTGGTTCAATGCCGACGTCCCACATAACCATTAGCCCCGGGGAGATGACGACACTTCAAACTACTACTTTATTATCATTTTAATGACATTTTGGGCTGCACAGTTTTTAGCAATACACTTTACCGAACTTTCGTAGTCGTTTTCAATTTTGAGATAAATATAAGCAATAAAAACCGTCCATATTAATTAACTTTCAATTTAAACTGAATAATAAATCAACTTGTTTTAAACCACAGCTAGTTTGAACTCATTTGTTAGGTACACGTACAGTTTTAAATTAAAAAGAAATTACTTTTATCATTCTTGGTAGTGTAGTTACAGAAACCTTGAGTAAAATTATTACTTACGTAATGTACCAGATCAAAATATTTTACAAACTAGTCTATATAGTTGCAAAGCCTCGACGATACAGTAATTACATCTATTGAAGAGAAGTCTTGATATGATTCATACATTTCATAGTATACTAGCTGTTGCCCGCGACATTGTTTGCGACGAAATTCAAATGTATCCCACGGGAACCGTAAATTCCAGGATAAAAAGCCTATGTCCTTCCCCAGGATACCATCTATCTTATTGCCAAATCGTGAAAATTATTAACAGGGTTACTATCGCATTCATAATATTAGTATGGGTTTTGGTCTAACTACCAAAGCCTGTCTGTCCGTCTATCTGTGTATGTCTAATCCCCGATACACAGATGTCCACCTCATGGAATCTCGAATTCCCGGTATGTGAAGTTCCTATAGTATTCATTTATAGCGTATCTTATAGCCATTAAAGGAATTTGATATTCCAGAAAATGTACGTCTGAGGAAAACGAAACATTCCGGGAATTAGACGTCAGACAGACTTCCGATGTTGTGACGTGTCTTCGCACCAATTTTATAGTATACAATATCTAATTCAAGTTAATTTCTCATTAAATTCCAGAACCGAGAGCACAAACACCGAACAGAAGTGTACGTGATGACGGTAACCCAAGAACTGGCGGAGTGGGAGGACTCCCGGCTCATGGGCCGCAAGCGCCAGTGGTTCTCCATCGACGATGCGCTGGCGCAACTCGCGCTGCACAAGCCCATCCAGCGCCACTACATCCAACAACTGCGCCGCTCCAAACAAAACAAAACCGACGACCCGGGCAGCTAAGCACCCCTCCCTGCCACCACTGTGCTTAGGTTAAGTCAGCCCGGAACTGAATGATACACGCGACCGGACCGCGTCCACTCGCGCTTAGGGCTTCAAATATCATAACGATCGCTACAACACGTATAAGCATCCCCTTTTTTCTATTTTTACGTATATTTTTATACTACGATGGAATAAATGTTAATTTTATTTTGTTAGCATTAAAACGAAAAGACATACAAGCTCTATTTTTTATTTAAATTAAAAAAAAGAAACTTGATTTTATAGTATCCAGAGAAATGAGTTTTAAAAATAAAAATTTTATATTGCTCTTCTGAAACGTTTTTGTTTGGTGGACAGTGTTAACCCAAATATTTACCTATCCATTAGAACATGCTTATTTTAGCAAGTTTCCTATGACGTATTCGGCAATCTAATTTGATCTGTTCGATGCCAAGTTACGTCACCCAATTGTCGTTAAACTAACAATTTATTGGAAAGAAAAACAGTAACCACGTAATAAATAATATATATTTTCTATTTACGTCCTGGTGATGGTGGCAAGAAATACCCAGACACTTATGACGTTGTTAGGGTAGGCGCACACTTCCACGCCGAGCGCGAACTCGACTTTAGGGTCGTCGGTCACGTGCAAGCCAGTCGACTTCACACTTGATATCACCGACTTAGTGTTCGTATACGGCAAGTTGAGTGGGAAGCCGAATATCTGAAAATTAAGTGTGCATTTGTGAAGCTGTGGGAGCAATATTAGCATAAGCTTGGTACCTTTTGCTGCTTACAATTTTTTTTTATTGTGAAGGGGGCAAACGAATAGACGGGTCACCTGATGGTAAATGACTACCGCCGCCCATGGGCACCTGCAACTCAAGAGTCACAAGTGCGTTACCGGCCTTTAAGGTGGGAGTAGGGGAAGGGTGGGAGAGGGGGGGAAGCCTTAGGGCCTTCGGTAACCTCACTCACTAGGCGAAGCATTGCTTCACTGCCAGTTTTCCGTGAGGCCGTGGTATCACTCCGGTCGAGCCGGCCCATACGTGCCGAAGCATGGCTTTCCCACGAAAATCATGCTTGTTTATCATTTTGGTTGTAATATAAAAGAACAAGTCAATTAAAAATGTAATCATTTTGCTTTTTTAGCAAAAATTACACCATAGTGACTTAATTACATGAAAAGCATGATTAGACACTTTGATTTGATCATTGGATCGTTAACAGAACTGTCAAATTTTACTGCAAAATCTTATGCCAAATGCCATTCGAATGTTTAATGAAATTGGTCACAAATAAGAATAGATCAACGTTTCAGAAACTCAGAACAGAATTGATTTGACACAGCTGTTAACTCGACAGCTGTTTGTTGAACAATATTTTGATCAGCCTATTATATTAGAAACCGGGTGTAAGACTTCCATTTTTTTATGTTGAAGTTTTAATTTTTTTGTCATTTTATTTTGACAAGGCATTGATTCAGCGCTGTATTAATATTCTAAGACTCCAAAGATTTTTGAAGTGAAAACTTCTTTAGGCACGTTTGTGCACTTTTGCTATGGGGAAAAAGCACGACCGTCACGCTAATAATACATATATAGATCCACTAGAAGGCGCTGATCTAAACATTGAGTTCTGTCAGCTCCTTATTAATTAATGTCACCAACTTCGTCGTTTTGTTTAAGTTTTACTTCTCTCGGCAGTCTCATGACTGTCTATTTTTTTATTTATAGGTGACGGTAATTGCAATTCTAGGCTACACTTGCAATATTAATTTACGTTTGAAAACTTGGACATAGTTGGCAGTAAATTGCTAAACATTTCACGTAAAGGCAGGTTATTTAGACACGAGAAGGTAAATCATTTATTACAAATATGTTTTATTGTTTCTACAAAAATTATATACATATAGTTAGATAATATTATAATTCGAATTATAGATTGTCGGTATACCTTGTATGTGACCATTAGTTGTTTCAACTTGTGGCTGAACACCGGCTTATGTGACGTTGGATTAAACGACCAGTACTCCCATTGTGGTAGCATCTCCCTAAGAAGCGTGCTGCAATATCTAAAGAAATATAAAACAGTATGCAAAGTTAAAAATAAAATGTCAAGCGGCGGTAGTAGTAATGGCTAGGACAGTACTACCAACCACTCCTAACACAAGCATTTTGCTTAGCTGTGTGGGTTAACAGAAATACTGGTAATGTGTGACCCATATTACTAGTATTCCTTATAAATAAAAGTAAAAATATTTTTTTAAGTTAAACGGTGAAATTATTGTAAAGAAACGTACTTTATAACAGTGTGACGCCTGACACCGTCGCGGCAGGACGCTTCTCTCCTTGAAAAAGGGGACCCCGTCGGGTCCGAAACTAGGCGGGCATCCCCGAGATATAAACGTGAGAAAAACCGTATAGTCTTCAATAAACATGGATACCACTCACGAAAGTTTTTATTGTAACATACTTAATAAGGATGCAGAAAAAAGCAAAACATAATTCGGAAAGAAATAGGACGTATCGTAATCTGAGTAAATATTGAGGACTGCTGTCATCTCTTGGCAGGAGCACCTGGATACCAGCTTGGGCCTCTCGACTCGGTCCAAAGACATGCTATGAGAATCATCGACGATCCCAAACTCACAAGCGGTATTGAACCCTTAAACCTAAGGAGAGACTTTGTCTCCTTGTGAGTGTTCTACAGCTTGAATAATGGGTTGTGCTCCGAGGAACTGTTTGACATGATGCTCACCGCCGCATTCTACCACCGCACTGCTTGCCGCAGGGCATTCATCCTCACACATTGAAACCTAAATGGTCGCGCACGGTACGGTTCCAGAAGAATTTCCTCCCCCAGTTTTTAAATTTTTATTTAGTAACGTAATATATGGACTTTTTCATGGTGAACTGTATTCTACTACTCAATTCCTTTCATTTGACATCCATATTGTGGAGGTTGTGAAAAATATGTAACCCGACATTTTGTGACGGCGGCCATCTTGTATTTACAATGACACTAATATAAATTAGATACCATAAATTGTATTGTCATCAGAACTAAATGTACCAAATTTCAGATCAATCAGTCAACAGGAAGACGGTAAAATTTCAATTACACAAGAAACAAACAAGGCAGCTAAATAAAACTGTTCAAAAACAATGCATAGCTGTAGTGGCTATAGTTATGGCCTTCACCTCGATTGATTAAAGTCGATTTATCGATCGTAATTAATCAGCCAGTTCGATTAAAACAATGCTGTGTCTCACCTGTTCCATATAGTCTTCATATGCGATCGCCACTTCTGTATCTTAGCCTTGATTTTGGTTTCAAGTGCAGCTCTTAACCCTTCCACATCGGGTGGTGGGGAATACAACGCAAGATCCGTCACTACCGGCTGCTTCATCACGAATACAGCTTTGTCGAACACCTGATTAATATAAGTATGAATAAATTGCCAGAGATATCCTGATGGTCGAATTACGATCATAATTAAGTTGTAAATGTTTGTTTATATCTATGACCAGCAGAACTTGAACTGTCATTGTATAGACATTCCATACCATGACAGGTCAGCATTAATACTGGCCCCTGTAGCTTTTTGTAGCCGTTTTCACATAATTTCCCAATTTATAACACATTGGTTAAAATGTTAGCTGTCTGCACTTCTAATTACATAATTTATATAAAGTTAAAGTATTCCAAATGTGACATAAACAATGATATTTGCTTAAAAAGGGGAACAAAGATTTCCTTCACGTATTAAAAATTACGGTAGTAATTTGCGCTACTATTTAAAACCAAATAAAGTAATATTTAATTAACCCCAGTTCGGAGATGACTAGCCCCGTCCAACAGTACTCGTGCATGAGCATGACGAACGCGCCAGCTATCGTTCAGCTCAAACATATTATTAAAGGGAGCTGAACGATCCTACACATACGCCACCATCGGCATGAAGGTGGGACGCCCCCCAGCCAGATGGACTGACGACCTGACGAAAATAGCTGGGATGGATTGGATGCAGAAGGCAGGGGACCGGATGATGTAATATCCAACAGTGGAGCATAATAGTTTGATTAATGATGTATCAACGGCGGCGCAAAATTTCTGTTTCGTGGATGGAACCTCCTTGCACCAGCAAGAAAGTTCCATGCACGAAACAGAAATTTTAGGTAGGTACTCACTGGTTGCCATTCCGAGGATCTGGAGAAATCAAATGAAATACTCTCGCAATCTTGTGACACCTGCCTATTGACCCATATCTGGAAAAATATACAAACCATTTGTCTGGTGGAATAAAAATATTGTAAGAGCTATTTCAGACATAAGCAAATACAACTTAATGCTACTAGTTTGTGTCGCTGGCTTTTTATGAAAAAGTAATGGGGTCTGCGGGACAATTAAGTATGGAAGCTCTTGACGAGTGACGAGATGAACCTAAGTAACGGTAAAATTAAAGGTTACGTGGAAGCAGAAGTGGCTTAGGTTTATTTTGGATTTTCTGTTCCTCCAAGTTCCCCTCCAATTAGCGGACAGTCAAGACGAGAAACTGCAAATTAATGGAAGAGTTCACCTCCTCTAGATTCTAGACGGAACACCATTGAATCGAGTAACCTCTTCTTTATGGCGAAGAACCTTATTGTTCGTGCACTTTTAAAAAAAAAATAGATCAAAAAAGTATAAATATAAATAAATAATTAGGTAACTATAACATTCATTGAACACTTACATTTTCATTATCAAACACATAATCAACAGTCTTCAATGGACATCCAACGTCTCTCAGCTCATGTCTTTGCCCGGTAGTTGCGTCACACACGTACCAAGTATATCCATCACTCTTGTTCAAAAATCCCTTGCTCCTGAACAACTTGTCGGTGTCCAACACAATTCTTCTTGTCGTTAGATCGTACTTTATAAGAACGTAGCTGCTCCGTCCTCGGGGCAGACCAAGGCCGATAGCCACCCAACATTTGATCCCGAGGTAGATGAAGAAACTGGTTAAAAGTATGGTGTGGTCTAGAGGAGACCCATGCAGGACTTTAAGTAACTCCTGTGAAATATCGAATTGCAATTTTATATGAAAAGAAAACGTGGTTAATTGTGTACTTTTTTGGTTTTAATTATCGTGTCATTGTGAAATTAAGTATGTGTTAAAAAAATTGGTTGCCTGTAAAGTCGGTATACGGGCGAAAGTTTTACGTGACACCGACTTTGAGTGGTAAAATAATAACCATGCCCGAGTGGAAGGGACGCGTGCCTCTCACTCGCTCTCATTGTGAGCGCATAACGTGAGCGGAGCGTAACGCAGTTTCTTGAAGTGTCACCCGGCAAACCAATTTATAAGACGTTGTCACGTCAAAAACATATAACAATGAGATTATTTACTAAGTATTTCGTGTTACTTATTAATTTTTAATTGTCCAACAAAACATTAAAAGTGATTGACTTAACGAGAAGAACGTATGACGTCACAAGTTGTTATTCCAAACAATTTATGTGATATGTTTCCTGTTTAATAACGAGAACTGATTTGATTTGACAACTGCCGTATTATGAAAGCAACTGTCAAAGAGAACATGAGAAATAGCAAAATTTTACTACGAATTACAACGGATACTTCAAGTTTATAAAGATACTTTTACGATTTTTTCTCACGTTTGTATTTTGGGGATGCCCGACTGTTGACAGAACAGACCGACTAGTTTCGGACCTGACGGGGGCCCTTTTCAAGAAGTGAAGCGTCCTGCCGTGACGGGTGACGACCGGTGGGGTCCGAAACTAGTCGCGCACCCCCGAAATACAAACGTGAGTAAATCCGTATATCTATACTAATATTATAAAGCTGAAGAGTTTGTTTGTTTGGTTGAAAGCGCTCATATCAGGAACTACTGGGTCGAATTGATCTATATAACATCACGCTACAACCAATAGGAGAGGAGCATCAATGAAAAATGTTTGCAAAACGGAGAAAATTTACAAACGCGGACGAAGGTGCGCGGGTCAGCTAGTCTTTAATAAGCATGAATACCACGCACGAAAGTTTTTATTGTAATAGGATACTTACAAGTCCCAATAATGTAACAACATGAGATTCAGTCAGCTCATAAGTAGGAATTAGTGAGACGTATCGCAAACATGTATTAATAATCTGTGACAAATTATCTCCATCGCGAACAGAACCACTATATATTGGCTCCCTCTCCTCTTGTCCCACTCTCTCCAAATCCAGCTCCCTCCTTCTTCCACTCGAAGATGAGCTCTTCGAAAATCCTGAGGATTTTGAAACTGCAGACTCACATCTTGGGGCTTTGGGGAAGAAGTTTTTATCTGGTAGAGGTATTGGCTGCAAAAATTGTGTTACACATTTGTTTCTACCCGCACTGTCTACGAAGGTCAGCAAAATATTTCTCATCGGAAACTCGTTTATGTATTCTGTGACGAAATTATTGAGGTGTTTGATTAAATAATCGTCTTCTATAGAACAAGGTAAGGGCTGGCTGTAAGCATGCAATCCTCCCAAATGTGAAAGGCCCGTAGTTACTTCCAATGTTATGAACGAGGTGTTCTTTTTCATCAGTTGCGTTATTTCAGGGATTAATGAAGTAGACTCTTTTGTTTGCAGACATTCGTATCCAAACAAGAGTGGTGGACTTGAGATTTTAAATGTGCCGCGTATCTGTAACCATAAGTACAATATTATTATCCTAACCAATATTATACCTAAATGCGAATGTGAATTTCTTTATTAATTAAATATACGCTTCACGACCTAACGAGTCCCCTTGTTAATAGAAAAATGACATATAGTACCTTTCATCCAAAAAAAACCTAAATGATTTGACAATAGCGGGGTATGACGTCATAAACCCTTATTTCATGCAAGTTTCTATAGCACGTACATTTTGATGTTTAACTGATTTGAATTGACAACAGTTTACAACCGTATTATATTTACTTACGGTACCCAAAGACAGTACAGCGTACAGCGGTATTTGTAACGTGCCGAGCCATTTGTTGTAATATCTGTAGTGCACAGTCCTGCTAGAGCGGTCCTCCTCAGAGAATCCGTCAACAATATGAGCTTTATATTCATCGAAGATGTTGATTTGAAGGGATGAAAGTGGTTCTAGTCTGAAATAAATTACGATGTAATAATAATTTATGGGAAGTATAATAGGTACCTAGGTAAAATAATAAAGCTATACTGATGTTATTTTATTTTTTGTTAAACGCGCTAATCTCTAGAAGTCAGACGTGAAAAATTCTTTCAATATCTGATAGCCTCATTCTCGAGGAAGGTAAAGGCTATATATATAACATCACGGTACGACCCATAGGGGCCGTGCAGTGATCCTAAACGCGGTTGAAACTGCGGGAAGTAAGTACTCACTTGGCGTTCATCTTTAGCGTATGGCTCCATGAGGGGTGGCAGCCAATTGATGTAACAGTCTGAGCTGATACTCCTCGATAGCTTACCCGAACAAAAGGCCTCAAAGGCCGCACTTTGAAACCTGCAAAATTGGTAAATTAATACCTTCTCTAATTTTCATTTACTGTCCACAAATAAAAGAATACCTATCCTTCCTGTTCGTGATTGGCATTCGGAAACCTGGTTGAAGTTGGAACCGCTGGATGGATATATATATATAAATGTATTCTTTTTCACATAAGTATGCAAATATTAAAAAAAAAATTGTACTGAGTAGCAATCGAACTAGCGACTCCAAAGGTTGCAGTCGAAAGCTGTACTCCCGCGCACATCGGTCTTTTTATTTTGTGCCAGTTATCAAAACAGTGATAATAAACAGTTATCAAGAGAGAGAATTTTGAGTTACCTTACCTGCAATCTTGTCGTCATCCTCATCTTCCTCTCCTATCATTGTAGAACCCCTATCGAGCAAGTTGAAAGCTCGGAGTATTGTCACTCGGATTTCTTGCTCTTTGCACAGAGATCCAGACAGCATCTGTTGCTTGGCTGAATTTGACATCGTCGTTACGCTCGAAACGTTAGAGTGGTTGGAGAATATACTTCTGCAATTTATGCAGTTTTATTTACTTCCACTACTGCTCTTCCGTATATTTATAGCTTACAACAAAGGTGCCAAAGCGCACGGACAACTGAAAAGCGTGTGTGCGTAGCCTATAAACGTTGCCACATTAAGATTACTACGCGTGCGCTACCCATCGTGTAAATCCACCTTTTAAAGAACTACAATCGTTAGGCACTCGGAAAAATCTGTGGAACATATTGTCGCCTGCTATATTTCCGGACCTATACGAGACGACCTTTGAGTCGCAGGTATCCATGGGCATCGGTTGTCACTCACCATAAGGCTACCTGCCTGCGTTTGCAGACGGGTTATATTTATTCTGGATATATTAATATCATAAAAAAATAACCTTGGCAAAGGGGTTACCCACAATTTAAACATCCCTGGAGAAGTTCGCATAGTACGGAAGCTGTATGATTTTAAGTGTGAGAGTACTCGTGCCGGTGACAAGTATTATCATCATCATCTTAAACAATTTTCCTCAGCACACAAAATATTACACAGTACAAAAATAAAGGAGGCAAAACAATCTTAAGAATATGTGCATTTTCTATAATTTTTACTCGCAAGCAATGGTATAATTTGAATAGTTGTCCAACTTTAATACAAACCTTAAGCTTATGTTAAAATCTCTGACGACATCTTTATGAGTCTTCTGAAGCAGAAATTCATTCAAATTATTCATCATATTTTTGTTTAACTTTTGTACGTACTTCGCTCCTATAAACCTTTGAATCTCGATTGAGTCCATTTCCATTTCTCTATTATTTAAATAATCCATATCAAATTCCTTTTCATTTGTTTTTTGTAAACAGTTCAGCTGTTCTGTTGATATTTGACTTGCATGGAGAGGAACAAGCTTTTTATCTATATTACTAAATCCTCCAATATTTCTCAAATGTAATAACTTTAGTCTTACGAGATCAGGGTTACTTTCATCTACAGGAAAACAATCATCATCCGTGACTTCTAGTTTACTTAATTTTTGTAAAGTTTCTATCATGTTTTCATCATCAAAGTCTTTCTCATAAATTTTACTAATTACGTTTGTCAACTTATCTAGGTCAGGTTTACTGACTCCACCTCGCAGTCTTTTTAACTGTTTACCAACTTCCATCGAAGATTTTATTGCTTCAGATTGACTTACATCTATTCTATCATTCCATCCAATTTTTATGTTAACTTCACAAGAAGTTAATAACTCGTCCTTAAAAATACTACAGCTTCTTAGTCTTACTTTATTTGCGACTGCTATTTCCTTGATACCATGTCCACTACCAACATGTTTAGCATTCGGCTCAATATTGTTAGCACACACAAATGACTCAACATTAAAATCACTTGTAGCGTTGTTTTTTTTAACTTCATCTAAGTATATTTTTTGATCTGAAATAATATTAGAATTTTCTAGTAATACTAATTTTATACAACTGTTCATAGGTAAAATCTGCACTGAGAAACTTTCAGTGAATTCTACACGAAACATGTAATTGCTCTGATAATGTTCAGATTCACAAACAAAAACGTCATCGACATAGACTTCAAAATTATACGAGTTCTTGGTTAAACGCAAGCCTATTCTCATAGAATCAGTAAGAATGTTTTCATCTTTCATTAACGTTAACTCTATTTCATCTTTTGCAATAATGATGTTCGCTAGTTCTTCAGCTTCATTTTTTATAGAATCCTCATCAACGTGCAATTGTGGCTTCATCAGTTTATTAGCCGCATTTAGTTTCTGTTCATGTTTTACCTTTTTATATTCTAAATATTTACTCACATACTCGTATTCAATGGTATCGAGTTTATCTGTGAATTCATTATTAAAAGTATGCTTCCATTCTATTTCAAACTCTTTCGACCCTATTTTCTTTTTATTCAGCTCTATCTTATACGGTGTTTCTATACACTCACTCTTTTCTCTTACCATTTCTATATCTGACCAGAGTGAAATTATTTTATGAGCAAGTTCTTTTTTGTATTTGATTAAGTCTTTTTGTTTTTCTTTTAGCTGTATAAGTTTTTCCGTATACTTTCGTACAGTTTGATCAAATCTTATACCTTCCTTCTTACTTGGACTTACTTTCGCTAGGTCTTTCTTAAGATTATCTTTCGTTTCTCTGTTCACTTTAATGTCATTAGATAGTTCCTTTAGTATTTTTTGAGCCACCTCATATTGTTCAAAGATTTCAACAACTTTTATACAAAGTAACTTTTCTAGACTAAAGTTATGGTGGTGTTTGAAAATTATGTTCTGAATAGTCACGTCTAAGAATTTTGTAGTAATATCTTTGTCTACATCTGAATGTTTTGCAATCATATTATCATACGAAGATGGGTGTACGTACTCAACTGGAATAAAGTGATCTTCAGTAATAGCATTTTCAAGGACCCTTGGAAATATTGGACTTAAATAAATAGTCTGAAGACGTCCATTCCACCTAAGAAATATTAAATTGTTTTAATTAAAATTTATGCCAACAAACAAAACTAGTTACTAATCAAAAAACACGACTACCCTGCCAAAAAATGAACGGAAGATTTTTTTTACATTCATTTGAAAATATAACATAGCAAGTATCGCTTCAAACCAACCAACCTAAATAGAATAGGCAGGTAGGTACATACATCCTGAAAACTAAACATTATTACGGCCCACGTAAAATACGCGTCTCCTACTTACTTACGTGAGTCAAAGTTATTAGATGTCATAATAATGATTGAATGATTTAATCTTTTCTTACCCGCTTTCCGCATCGGAGAAAAATGATCTTGCCTTATGAAATAGTTTATTTGTCCTAATATTAGTCTGTAAGTAACTATTTTGTTGTTCTTTTGAGCTATCTACACGTGTTATTACATTCTCAGCTATCGGTACCGTAGATGCAGCGATCTCAGAGCTTATAATATCCATTAAATTAGATGATTTAATCTTCTTCTTTGTCTTTTTCTTTTTGAAACATTTTTTAGGTTCAATTTTTACATCGTATCGAGTAAAAAACTCAAACTCATCGACCGGTATTGTCGAATGCTTCGATGAGAATGAAGTGTCTACATCATCAAGTGTCGTATCTTGTTTAATCTCATGATACTCCTGTATGTCATTTTCAATAGAATCATCCACTGTAAAAGTCTTCAACTCTATATTCTCATTCATAATTTATTACTTTCGTTCTTACAATATCGGACAAGAATCTTCTTTCTACGCTACGGAGAATATTGTTTACTGTTGTGTGTGTCTGTGGTTGCTATGGTTACCTTTTTTATTGGATTGGTGTTGGTACCCAAAGAGTAGGTATACAAACACGTACTATTGGTACATTTATGGTCATTTTGCCAATAAAAGGCCCTACTCATCATCGTGCCTGATGTACGTCCCGCTAAGGACACGCACGATGCACGATGCAAAACGATCATGAATAGTCTGGACGTCCGTCATAATTATTATTAATTGCTTGCTAGACTTGCACGACCCGTTTTACATCCAACGAGTACCCCCACCACATGCTTATGTATATAATATATAGTATATTGCCAATTTATGGGGAATTCCCCAAAATGCGGGGAATTTCAAACCGATTGACAACACAATTGTAACAGTGCTTTCTGCAAAATAATAAATGATTTGATTTGATTGGGGAATTTATGGGGAGACCATCAATGCGGGGAATCGGGAATTTTTTGCTTTATTAATTACACTACGACTCCAGGTTTTCTCTCCCCAAACTGGGGAATTTGACTATTATTTTGGGGTAATTTAGGAAAATGGCATTGGCAACAGCACCGTGGCCTTGGCGGGACGTACGTCAGGCACGATGCTGTATACGCTACGACGGGCAGAAGGTGAGTAGGGCCTTTTAGACGTAAATAGTTTGTAGTTGCATTATAGATTAAAAAAGAAAAAAAGGAACTCCGTCCCAAACAAGCACAAGATCCGCCTAACGCTTAGGTTAGACTAAGATTGTTCTTACGATTAGTTATAACAATGGCTTTAATTAATCTTCCTTCATTATATCAACAGCACATTCAAATTACAAAAGGAATTCGAAACATTTCAAAAATGTTTTAACCATAAACTAAATATACTAACGTAACGTAAAGTTTATGGTTTTAACCAATAACAAACGGCTGTCTTAAGTTGGCGGTGAGAAGTCGCTTTTTTACATTTTTTTTTGCTCTTTCAACTGTTCGTTAACTGTTCGATCAAAATTTTTTTTTGTTCGATCTATACTTTGTGATTGTAAATATTAAAATTTAGATTCCACTAAAAAATATGAAATTTCTTTGTGAATGAAATGAGTGGTAGGTACCTACCATTTTTTACTTTCATAAACATTTCATAATGATATTTCGTCTAATTCAATAATATATGTAAGTAGCTAAAAACATAAGTAAATAGATAGCTTAGCCTAGGAAACTACCTAGGTACTAGTTTTTTTTAATGCGAGCGTGGGTAAGTCACTCGTGTGTCACTTTTGTCACCCTATCTACTTATTTATTTATTAATCTAGCAAAAAAAAAGTCAAAAAACGACTTCTCCCCGCCAATTTGAGGGTAATTTTTTATTTTATTTAAAAAAAAAACTAAGATTGAGTAAATAAAAATTTTGATCGGACAATGAAGAACACTTAACGAACAGTTGAAATAGCAAAAAAAAAGGTTAAAAAACGACTTCTCCTCGCCAACTTAAGAAAGCAAATTTTTTATTTTATTTATAAAAAAAAACTAAGATCGAACAAATAAAAATTTTGATCGAACAATGAGGAACAGTTAACGAACAATTGACATAGCAAAAAAAATGTACAAAAAAGACTTCTCCCCGCCAACTTGAGGGTAATTTTTTATTTAATTTAAAAAAAAAGCTAAGATCGAACAAATAAAAAATTTTGATCGAACAATGAAGAACAGTTAACGAACAGTTGAGAGAGCAAAAAAAACATTGTCAAAAAACGACTTCTCCCCGCCAACTTGAGGGTAACTTTTTATTTTATTAAAAAAAAAAATAAGATCGAATAAATAAAAATTTTGATCGAACAATGAAGAAAAGTTAAAAAAAAAAGTAAAAAACGACTTCTCCCCGCCAACTTAAGACAGCCCTTATTTACCGCAGTTAATAGGTGTGCTATGTGATACTTCTTTCTTTGATGAGTTGTGGAAAACGTGACTTGACCCTGACTTCTATACCAACTTCCGACATCTTGCGACGACAAATTCTGCTTGGATAACACGTTAACACAACATAGGAATGTGAGGGGAGCATACAAAAAGTAATACTCATTTAATTATTAAACAGATTATTAAATAAAATAATTTCAATACGTTTTGGTACATTTTTCTATAAATTTCAATAGCATATTATGAGTTTACCAAGTACCTACCTAATCAACAATTTTAATTATTATATATATTATAACGATAGTTTCGGAGAAGAAGGAATACATGTACATGTAAGCCATCGTGATTATCGTGAATCGTGATGTAAGGACAATGCAAGCACATAAAATCATTTTATCTATTAGGAATAAATAAGGATTTAAAAGTCCCTCTTCTGGCACTGACTACTAGAGACAGAAATAAAAGGTATTCCTATACTTGTTAATATAATAACAAAGAAATAAAGAGAAATATGTAATATCATTATATGGAAATATGACGTTTCTTGAGTTTTGAGCTTTATAAATAGTCTTTTCAAAAAGTATAATGGCAACTGGCAACACGATATTTGATAACTGTGACAGTTGACTGATTGACACTGTTGACAGTTGAGTGTCATAACAAAGGCGAAAGTGTTTCATGTTTTCATATTACAAAATTATTTGGTCAAAACATGGCTAGATTCCACTTAAAAGACAGTGATGAGTTCTATTTGGCACTCTCCGAGCAACCAAAGCGCTTCGACGCCGATAGTCCAGTGACAAATGTATTTTTTGACGACACAAATGGACAGGTAATTGTGATTATTTCCTTTATGATAAATTGATTGATGTCCTTCACCTATATCACAATGAAATGAACTAGTTTCTACATAACATGTTCTAATATATGATTTATTCAGAGCGTAGATAAACAATGGTCTTCCGTGAAGACGAAAACCGTGAAGTTCAATGTCTTGTAATTCCCTTAAAATTAAATTTTTCAGGTATTCACGGTAAGGTCTGGGGGCGTTACAGGCGTAACAGTTAATGGTATGGACGAATCAAAGTGTACGTCTTTCCGCATGGAAGACCGCGGTCCGATAATTTCGATAAAATTCTCACCAGACCTAAATATATTGGCTATACAAAGAAATCTAGACAACCAAAATGCTACCGTCGAATTTGTAAATTTCAAGGACTTGGCTCCGACGAATATAGAGTACACTCATACCTGCAAATGGAAGAATGCAAAGATACTGGGTTTTGTATGGCCCAAGATTAATGAAATTGCATTTATTACTGACCATGGGATTGAATTATTACAAGTGTTGCCAGAGAAAAAAATATTAAAGAGCTTGAAGAATACTTCTTTCAGGTAACTCCGCTTAAACTGTAATTGGACTAGCCTGTTGGTCTAGTGGTTAGTGACCCTGACCACTATGCTTATAGGTTGTGGGTTTGATTTCCACCTGAGTCTGGTTGTTCTTTGTGTCCGTTGTTTCTATGTTTGTAAAGTCCCCTGCGACACAGGAGTAAATTCTAATGCAGGAGTTGTCTTTTAAAAAAAAAAAAATCCTATTCCCTTTGCTAGGGAGAAACTTGTTGTGGTGATGGATAGGTTTCTTAAGTCTAGTATAAGTTTATTTTGTTTATTAAACTTATTGTAAGGATATACTTAGCGTCATATTGTCAAGATGAGCAGAATTTTGTACAGAATTATACTTGGGTTAAAACTCGTAAATGTTTCCTGTTGAATCTTGAATCATAGTCTGTGTCCTTCCTGCTCACCTGTAAGTAAACTATAGCTCATCATGTAAACACCAACTTATAGATGTAAAATAAAATTGCAGTTACAGTTTATAATAATAATAACTTGACACATCTCACACAGAACGTCTGATCCCAAACCTGTGTTATGCCAAACTGCTAATAAACATACTCATATATTTCTAAATGCTCAGCCCATAATTATTTGCCCTGGGGGGAATCAAACCCAAAACCTCTGGCTTTGTAGTCAGGACCACCAACCATTAGACCAACAGGCTAGTCATTTGTGTCATGTCATTTTCATCCTTTTTTTTCTGGGCCACCAATATGATGTTTTTCATGTAGGTGTTGCTAGAAGGAAAAATGAATTAATAATAAGCTCCCATTGTTTGTTTGACAGCTGTGCATGGTTCGCCTGGTGCGCTCAGAGTAATATTGTGTTACTGGCCGGCAACAATGGAGTACTACTGCAGCCATTCTCATTGAACAATTCTACCATTGCTAAACTGCAAAAGTTAGAATGTTAGTATATATTTACACATCTTTTTAATTGTAATCCTCAGTTTGTTAACCCATATTATGGCCACAACCAAGGATAAAAAGAAATATATAAGAATAGGATGGTAAACTGAACTTGCTAAGTTTTATTAACAAAATCATATTATTCATAACATCAGTTTATATTGTACATTATGTAAAAAAAAATGCATGATGTTATAAAAGGTTGTGGCGACTTCCACATGCAGCAAAATCATACTTGAACATCATCTAGCAAAGACAAGCTTAACTACAAAGTACCTACTCATTATGCACAATGATAGTCCTCACACAAATCATTACATATTATAAAACAAAGTCCCCCGCCGCGTCTGTCTGTCTGTCTGTTCATGATAAACTGAAAAACTACTGAACGGATTTTCATGCGGTTTTCACCAATAGACAGAGTGATTCACGAGGAAGGTTTAGGTGTATAATTTTTGTGTAAATTCTTTGAAATATGATTGTTAAAGATGTCTACTACCCGTGCGAAGCCGGGGCAGGTTGCTAGTAAATATACATGGAAACTTCTCAGGGGTTGTCCATGAATCACGTGATGTTTTTTTACAAAATTTTAATCCCCTTCCTCGACCCTGGTGATACATGGTGAGGTTTTAGATTAACCCTACCCAAAATCACGTTTTTTTTAGTACAAAGTGTACTGATATAATCTAATCTTGGATAATTAAGCAACATGATAAAAATGTCCAGACAGACATTTCGGTTGCAGGTTGTATCTAACTGGCATACTCATCTTATCGGCGAGTCACGTGTCGCTTTTCGGTTTAGAAATCGCGCGATCAACGAAAAAATAAATACACGTGATATCTCACTACACGCCCTTCTCCCCCTTGTGATTTTTCTTACGAACGCCCCCCACCCCTAACTTTCGAGCCTCACGTGATTAATGGAGGTGTTGTGGAGGGATATTTTTATACTTACTTTATAAAGCATTAAGAAATTTTATTTTTCTTATTTATTTCAGTAGACTCATCAAAGCCCGTGTTAGAACGTGATGTATTTATACTACGGCTTTGCGACGCTACGTGGTGTGCTGTGTTTAGACATGGACATTCAGCTACGGTAGCTGCTCCCGGGCCAACAGAGGTATAGGTCTTTATTATGTAGATTAGAAACCTACAATAAAAAGTTGTTCTATGTGACTAAAAGTCGTGGTTGAGTCATCAAACTACTATCTCCATCAAGGCCCATTTCTTCACTGAAGACATCCTGTACAGTTTTATTTCAGCAGCTGCATCGCTAGGTTATTGGGATGAATTTCTAACCATGGTTTTGCATTTTCTTTGTTTTTAAAAGATGACTCCTGTGCCGCGGGGCCTTTACAAACATTACAAACGGCCACAAAGAACACCCAGACTCAGGACAACAATTTCTAGATACAAATTTTTGTCCCATATGGGCCTCGAATGTCTAACACTCGGCGCGGCGTAGTGGCAAGGCGACCACTTTAACTATTGCGCCGTCCATGCAGTTACTTTGTATATAATTTATTTTAACAAGCTTCCATGTTCAGCTGTAGTGTTCAAACCTCCTATGAACTTGCTAGAAGGTGGCTGCTAATATAACGTCTACCTTCGACTTAATAAATTTATATAAAGAATAGGAAAAAAAACAAGAGGCTTCTTGACGTGGACGTCAGAGGAATAAGACGTGCCTCTGTCAAGACGTGATCGTTATATAATAAAGTGAATGTATTGGTTAGAACGTACAATACAGCGTGTAAGTTTGAGCTACGCGAAAAATTAACAAAAACCTCTTTCTGTTCATATTTATCACAATACAAAAGTCAGTTCATCATAAAAATGCGAGATTAAGGACGCAATGTACGCGGTATTCTTTTTGTGCGGTCTTGTTGTACGGTGAATGACCTTAAACGTACGCCGCCGTCGAAGCAGCTGGTTGCATAAATGTTGTTTAATTGATTACATTGCAGTTTTTGGCCGTATGGGGTATCTATTAATTTAATTCCGTAAAATGTTCTGTTAGTTATTAGTCATAGCAGTCATAGTCAGTTAGAGTAGTATTAGTTAGTCATATCTTTTAAGCAAAAAAAGAATATAAAAAAAAATATGAATTTTCCGGCAGAAAATTCCAATGATTTTCGACTCAGAATGATGGTCTACTATAGAATGGTGGACACTATTTCAGTGTTCGGTACGGTATTGCATTATTATTTACAGTTCCTATTGTTTGATTCCAAACTAGCTTGTTATCACACCACTCTTCCCGTGTACCATATCTCTATGCCGAGCGAATCTCTACAATACCTCACAAGGTTCCTCTACTGCCATGTTTCGGGTACTACTGACTAGTCCTATCTTCCAAACATCTCGAATTTGGTCAGAGTATGTTTAGCGTGCTAACCTTTACCGGCCTTTCTCCTCACGTTTGCAATAAAGGAATAAAGAAGACTAATATCTTTTAAATGCAGGTGTGGCTGATGCCGATCATGGGTCCCAACGGCTTTCACTACACCCACGTGTTGAAGACAGGTCTTGTCGGCAGGTTCGCGGTCAACGTGGTCGATGACTTGGTCGTAGTCCATCATCAGGTGAATAGCAGATATTAGTAACTTACAATTTTTACTATTTTCTGTATGAAACGTACACTAGGCTCTTTTCTGTATCACCGACGTGTATTCAAAATTGCATGATAATATAATCGGTTGAGTAGTTTAAAAACAAACAAACTCACATTCGCATTTGTAAAATTAGTTGGGTTACTGCACATAAGCGAAAATCATGTCAAGTCAAAATTATCTATTTCAAATAAATCCATTATAGATATATTTTTTAATTGTCAGGAGTTATAGCAGTCAGTCAGATAATATATGATTTTAAAGTCCTCCTAAAATTAAGTGTTATCTAATTAGAAAAAAAAATTCAATGCTGTTTTCAGTTAAATTGTCAAACGAAACATTAATAGTTGATCATTTGACGATAGCAACGTATGACGTCACAAGTAGTCATTGCAAATGTCGTAGAACGATCGAGATATGCCTGGGTAGATCATCATATGCCGGCATTTTGTGATTTGGCCGATTATTTCATGATATGCCCAATCTAAAGTTGGGCAGGTCAATGAGAGCAACCTATTTGTCGATTTGCCCAATTAGTCACTTGGCCACGTCGAGATATGGGGGTATCGTAATATAGCTCAAGTGACGCGCTTAACAACCATACGTATTTCATTTTTTAAGATACATTACTTTGATCACTCTAGTGAATCGATTTGCCCAAACATGGCCGGGCAAATAGTCAAATGTTAAGCTTTAAACTAAATGACAGGCATTCAGAACAGGTAAATCGGGAAATGCCGGCGTATCGTATGTCCGGGCCGATCTCGATCGGTCCAATTCAACGATCGCCCTACGATACATAAAAATGGTCTACAGAATTACCTTTTTGTAAAGAGTAAGTGATTGAACTTCACAGTCAGTTAACGTGTTGTTCAATTCCAGTCGAGTCAAACATCCCAACTGTTCGATATAATGGAAGAATCGAAGCCGGAAAACAACATTGTGATCCACATCCCCGTGGTCGCGGGTGATTCCATGAAGCCAGCGCTCGTCGGGGACAACTTCTGTCCCATGTGTATCCTTTATTATTATTCATATTTTTTACACTAACAATGAATTATCTTTCACATTTTACCAGCTTTTAGAGTAAGTTTCCAGCTCTGAGAATTTCCTAACCTTGTTCCCACTATTTTCAGACTATCTTAGGTATTTAATGTAAGTGAGTGCGACATGTTTAAAATGTAATACTTATTATAATACTTAGATGCATTTGATTGAAACTACATCTAATAACATTAAACGAGTCATTCTTGTATATACATATATAAATATCTATATTTCGTGTATCTCGGAAACGGCTCTAACATTACGTATTTAGATATGGTTTTGCTTTATAAATTTATCTGTATAGATGTCTTTCCTGGAAAACTGCTACTTTATCAAAAAATGTCCGGGTACTAGGTACATCATTATACATAGAAACACCTAGACAAGTGCAAATAATGACTCAAGAATACAAATATTTGGACTGAGCGGGAATCGAACTTGCCTTGCTGTAGAATGCACTACCGCCTCGTCATATAGGTCGCCAAATTGGTTGTTTTGATTTAATACCAAAGTAATAATTCTACATGTACCTATAGTGTATCCCTTTATACACAATACCCCGCGTGCATATGTACAATTCACTGGCTCGCTCACTCACTATGGATACGCAAGCTGACACGTCTGCACTCGCCTGTGGCTCATGCAATACTGAGTAACCTGTGATCTCTACAGTAAGTACGAGATAGTGGTTATAACTATTATTTAGTTCTACCCTACATACACTACAGTACCTATTTAGTTTGCAGTGCTTCTTCATATTAATGCTCCTTACTTATAAAATTCCCGATTTAATGTTCTGCTTCCTTAAAATATGTGCAAATCCATATCGAACAAATCATCTAAGTAAATAAATCGCAATATCCTTACATCTTTATCTATGGACGGGCAGACTCCGACACGTGGGTCGTGTTCCAACCTGACTACATCATAGACGCGCGGCTCGGCTGTCTATGGCGAGTCAATCTGGTGCCCTCTGGATTAGCACATTCGGTAATCATATTTATAGTTTAGTTTGATTTAGGTATTTTTATAATAATCATAGTTTATTTGTGAGCATAGGTATACATGATCTTAGCAAAATATTTTACAGTACGCTATGATTTGTGAGATTGATGGCGTACAAAAATAACAAATTTAATACATGCCTCAGCTCAGCTTATCTATATCTATATACTTATAATAAAAATGTAACAGGTCCAATTCTGTACATTTGGGGGGCACTCTATGATCGATACTGAAGCTCAAACTATATTTTTTTCCTTTTTGTCTGTCTGTCTGTCTGTATCATGGCTGAGCATCACGCTGAAACTACTGAACGGATTCAAATGAAACTTGGCACGATTTGAGTTCATACTACGAGGTAGGACATAGGATACTTTTTATCCCGAAATTCAGGACGGTTTCCTTGAGAGCGGGGTTGAAAGTCAAAATGTGTACTTCGTTGTAATTCGTTATCGCGTAGTCCGATTGCAATCATTCTTTTTTTTGTTGGAAAGGAGGTACTTTGTAGATTGTTACGTAACCTTCTTTCTTCTATATCTATATGTATAATAAATCTATAAACGTGGAGTTTGTCTGTTTGGTGGCTTTACGTAAAAAGTAATGCGTTTGGGAATAAAATAAGAAATGAAGGGAGGAAACTTCATGCCCACCTTTAAGGTCGGAAGGGCAGGTTTACCGCCTCATAGGCAGTATTTGTCTGCAATAAAACTTATAGTCACAAACTGATTTCCACGCGGGCGAAACCGCGGGCACAGCTCGTTTAAGAATATAATTAAATAGAAACTGGCTTTAGAATTATTCAAGTCTAGTCCATCCAGCCAGTTTGCAGGAGTGAATTAAAAATGAAGGTTAACCTATTCAAAATACAAAGATACCATTGAAAAAATTATTCTGTGCAATCATTGATGCTCCTTCCTCGGAAGATACTTTAGGTTAAATTTCCAATTGACGTGAGGTTTATTTTATGTTTTAACTTGTTCATTATACTGTAGTATTACTTACTAGTATATTTTTTTTTAAATATGTGCAGGTACCGAAGGACGAAATATCAAAAATAGTAGCAGTACTCCTCCGGCGTACTCACGGCAAGGAGACCATCTACAAAATACTGAACCAACTTGTGACTGAAGCGGGTACATACCTTGTCGAACTAACCAAAGTGTTTGATGAGATCAATGCAGTGTACAGGTAAAGATTAGAGACAACTTAGGTAGTTTGAAAGATGATATGGCAGAAAGGGAGCACGCGATGAAATGACGAATGATAGAGTAGAATAAAGGAAGAAAACATATCACACCGAATAGAATTGGGAAAAGGTTAGGGAGATGAAATGTTATGAGGATAGTGGACCTAGGACACACCCTTGAAGCACTCTAGACGAAAATTTGGTTCTGAATTTAAATTTACGTTGTCAGCTTGCTTGCTTTTAGCACGTAGTATACTATCTACACGGATAACATAATATTGGACATTTGTCTGTCCGTTCTTATTGTGTATATTTTTTTTAGAAATGGATAAAAGTAGTGGAAAGATTTAGCTCTGCTTGGTTTAAGGAGCAAGGGTAAAGTTTATCTATAGAACAGAATACACTTGATATACACTAATATTAATAATCAATGAAATGATATATCTACAAACATTAATGCAATCAGCTGTCTTGCTAGCGCGGAGCCATTCCCTTCTCACGCTTGTTTGGCACAAGTACCCGCACCTCATACGATGCCGTGGTGAGATCGCAACGGTAAGCGTACATTGCGTAGCGCGACTACAATTAATCCTTAGCACTATACGTACATTCCAAAAAAATGTATTAGGTACATAGAAATAAAATTTTAATTTTTTGCGTTTATTACGTTTTTTGTATTTAAATATTAATCCGTCGAATAATAATACCAACAGTATTTTAACGTACCATATATTTCTTCAACTGTATATGTAATATATTTCTCACACACGGCTGTCTGACCCCGAACTAGGTAGAGCCTGTACTATGGTAACCAGACTGCTGATAAATATACTTACATATTGCTATATACATACATATTGTAGATAAATTACACCTAGACACAGAACAAATGATCGTGCTCATCACACAATTATTTATCCTGGGTTCGAATCGAACCCACGACCTAACGACTAGACCAGTAGGCAGTAGACACTGTCGTTTGAATCGCTTTTTAATCGTATTTGAAACTAAAAGTTCCGGGTAGATTGATCTTTCTATGATTTAGGAAGTGGGCAGACCTGGAGATGGCTCGCAACACGGCCGGGCAGGGTACAGAAACGTCGCAGCCTCCGCACAACTTCAAAGTGTTGATATCACAGCCCGATATGTGCACACATGTTTTGCAGCATCATTCGGAAGATAAATACTTGGTGCAGGTACGTGAAAATATATTTTCACGTAGTTAAGAAACTAATTAAACTCAATATTAGGGATATCTTCATTCGTATATATGAAAAAAACTTATAAATGAATTTTATTGTTTTTATATATAAGATTTATATGTTTTTCTGCACACTCATGAGGTGTTTAATAATGCTATAAAATTGACTGAATATTGTTAAAACTGGTTGGTTTTTTTAAAAGAGTGGCTGTGAGTTTTTTTTGGCCCAATTTCTTCTCACAAGGCTCAACTACAACGCTAGCAAAATAATGAATGTTTAGATTACTCGTATATCGTTGATAGTACGGCAACTATACTTCGGCGACGTCACGTCATAGAGATACACTCAGTGTCGACGTCGTCATATATCGATGGCGGTTTGCGGCAGGTGGTGACGGCGTACCTGGCGTCGCTGTGCCGCCAGGCGCTGGTGG